>CM069444.1:65760099-65772599 GCA_035610835.1 Ophiura sarsii
CCCGGGAAAACCACTTCCAGTCCGCAAATACAAACTTTAGGCCCTATAAGGCTGTAAAAACGTTTCAACCGTAGATAAAACTCTGTAGTAGGCCTTAGTCGTCTCCAGATATTTTAAGAAAAAAGATGGAAAAATAATATAATTAGGCCTCTCTCTTCTCACTCGTTTCGCTTAAAAGACGATAAAGTAACCTATACCTGTAGGCTATTGCACATTTATTGTCTGTATTGTATTGCATTATAAGTTTTGTATTATTTTCAATCAATCAAACTAAACATCATCGGGCGATTTATTTTTTACCATTTTCTTGTCATCTCAGCCATCCCTGCATATCATAAAATGATCCAATAAAGAGGCGAACAAATCCATATTTTATTCACATCAATCACAAGGTAATTCAAACAACTCCAGAATGTCTCCAAATCACAACAAAAGTTACGGCTCTGTCATGTCTGTTGAAATGTATGGGAGTGACTATATACACTCCCGTCTTGCAGCGATTTTCTATACACTATATACACGACGGCTTATAAATCCTCGTAAATTCTCGCGTGATTCCTGTTCAGAGGGTTTGCGACTGCGGGAAAGACGGTATAAGACCGTCGTGTACAAGATAGACTTGGGACCTGTCCTTGTGTGACTGGCGTATGGGTGGATGATTGGTAAAGTGAAGCTACATTGTCCTATAAATAATCTAATTTATCAAAATAAATAAATTACTATTAAGGTGCGCTGTGAAAAGCAGAGTGCTGTGGCTTGAGACTAAAATGCGGTAAAATACCCCCCCCCCCCAAAAAAAAAAACCCCACAAAAAACCTAGGGTATTTTAGTCTTAGACTACGGCTCACACAAAGTGACATTAGGTCTAGCGTGACAACATTGAACGCATGCAGTAGTAATTGGAGTGATGATATCGATTTCCTTTGTGTAAAACGAAAATTATGTTGAAGTTTATTGGAGTAATTGTTTAACAATCGATTATTTTGCTTAGAGCTTTATATGGGGCCACATAAAAGTAAATATGTTTAGCGTCCCCGCCACCTCATATTTGTTGACTCGCTTCAATTATCTTTTGTTTTTTCTTTATTTACAGTCATAACATTTTTTCAGAGTGGTTCAACAGGGAGGTGTTACCATTACTATTATTCTGATAAGTCCATGGTGTTACATTAGTAATAACATCTCTCTGGTTTCAGAGTTTGAGATTGCAGCCCGGATTGCAGTGTGTGTTGGGGGGGGGGGGGGGGGGGGGGGGGGGGGGGGGGCGGCGTAAGAATAATCAACATAGTAGGGGGATCATTACATTAATCGCTGTCGTTGTTGGGGGAGGGGGCCAAACAATTGACGATGATAAAGAACAATATTGGGATACCCCCCTCCTGCCAAAGAAATAAAACAGCCCCGTTTTTTAAGCATTTTGCATTGTGACCAACCCCTTCGAACCCCAACATTTTAATAGAGGCATCCTCAAGGTTCGCCCAGGTTTATTATACAAGGGCGATTTTGTACTAAAAGTTTTTTTAAAGGCCTCCTATTTTTTTAGAAAGTCTCGCTAAACATGTTCTAATATTTTTATTTGCCTAATTTTACCCACACACTTAAGCACACAGCCCACTTGAGCTTCGATTTCGCTGCACGACTGTCTGTCGTCATGTATCACTTGATTTAGCGTTCAGGTTGAAGACCGTCGTGTACATAGTCTGTGCAATTTCGCCACACGACAGTCTTTATACTAAATTTGCATCTGCGCATGCGTTAACGACTGTCGTGTATATAGTCTGCGCAATTAAGGTACACGACAGTCTTGTATATAGTTTCGGCCGAAATGTATACATGTACATGTAGGCACAGAGCGTGCGCTGAACTGGACCACGTGAAGTTCGGCGCACGTAACACACTGCCACCATCCAGTTGGGATAGGTTATTGCCCGGGTTATTGCTCAATTCCCGGGTTTGGTTATGGCCTATGTAAATTAAAGATTTGTTTGCCTCCGGGCCTGCGGTTCTGTAACACCCTTCCCCCACACTTCCCCACACCCATTCATTGTAGCCCCTTACTCAACCCCAGCATGACACTCTATACTTTTATAACTGAACAATATTGATAGTTGTTACAGTGGCTCCCGTCTATGACACGTTGATATCTTTCAACAACTGATTGTTGTGTTAGTAATCTCTTAATAGTATCTCATGAATTCTGGATATTAGATTTCAGGTTGCGTCTCATCCCCGTCACCCCACTTGTTTAATTGTAAAAATGACTGAAAATGTTGCCGGAAATCCTGTCTCCGGTGGAAAAAAAACCATGGATTTCCTTATTCCTCTATGAAAAAAAAATCGGAAATCCTGTCCCCGGTGATAAAAAACCTGGATTTCCTGATTCCTCTATGGGGTCAATTGTTGGAAATTGTAAAAGTGACTGAAAATGTTTCCGGAAATCCTGTCTCCGGTGGAAAAAAACCCATGGATTTCCTGATTCCTCTATGAAAAAAATCGGAAATCCTGTCCCCGGTGATAAAAAAAACCTGGATTTCCTGATTCCTCTATGGGGTCAATGGTTGGTAATTGTAACATTGACTGAATTTTTTTCCGGAAATCCTGTCTCCGATGGGGAAAAAAACATGGATTTCCTGATATTCCTCTATGATTTTTTTCCGGAAATCCTGTCCCTGGTGTGAATTTTCCGGAAATCCTGACCAAAATTATGTTGGAAAAGTTCGGAAATCCGCGATCCTCTATGGGGGTATGGGGGGAGGGCATGATTTATCTGGAATAGCCCAATGACTGGTTCATAACTGCATCAAATCCATAACCAATCCCATACGTACATAATGATTATTTACATTAAAATCTTCTGGATGAATATCTTTAGAGAAACAAAATCAATATCAAAAGGGGAAGAAAATCCACTTTTGTGATGTAAAACTGGTTCTTAGATGATAATTTGACCAACAATATATGGAGATCTGCCATGTTACCATGGGAAGCTTGCAACAAACAGCGTAATATTTTAAGTGACAACAGGCTGAAAACATGTGAATTTCTGTTAGAGTTTGATCAACTTATTGACTTTGTGAATACGCTTAATCAAAAAGTTGTCATCACTGGTGATTTTAATGTACATGTGGACAATTCTTCTAAAGGAGATGCGTCTCACTTTTTAACATCCCTTGAAAACGCTGGACCCACATGGCCACAAGCATGGTCACACGTTAGATCTGGTGATATCACGCACAGAGGACAATCTTATCTCTAACTGCACCGTTGACTTAAGACTCTCGGATCATCATGTTGTGTATTGCTCGATAATGCTACCAAAACCCAGGTATCAGAAAATGAAATTTAGTACGCGCAAGATGAGGAACATTGATACCAAATCTTTCAACGACGATCTTGCACCTCTACTTGAATCACATAGTGATAATGCCAATGATCTTGTTGAACCCTATAACCGCACCATAAAGCAAACTCTTGATAAACATGCTCCCATCACCACAAAATCTCGTACCAATAGACCCCATCACCGTTGGTACAATAGTGAGATTCATGCTGCCCGCCGCCTTCGCCGCAAGTATGAACGGATGTGGAGGAAGAGTAGACTTGAAGTCCATCATGAGCTTTATGTAGCCCAAAGGATAGTGGTCAATGACTTACTTGACAATGCAAAGAAAGATCACTACAGGTCTGAGCTTGAGCATGCAGATACTAAGACCATTTTTAAGAAGGTTAAAACCCTTCTTAATCAAGATGCCAAAATACTACCGGATGACAAATCTGATCAAGATCTTAGTAACGACTTTTCCACATTCTTCACAGATAAGGTTGACAAGATCTACAAGAGCATTGAACTAGAGCTTAACGAAGGCAACTATACTGACCCAGTCCCTCAACATGCAGTTGATTGCGAATTTCGCGAATTTGATCTTGTCAGTGAAGAGGACATTCTGCAGTATATCAACAAAGCACCTTCAAAGTCATGTCTTCTCGACCCGTTGCCGACTTGGTTCTTAAAGCAAAACACTCAGACATTTGTTCCGGTAATCACACGGATTGTCAACACATCGCTCAGGACGAGTGTTTTTCCTACACCACTCAAGCATGCCGTGATTACCCCCATCATTAAGAAACAATCTCTGGATCGCAATCTGCTGAAAAACTAGAGACCCATGTCTAACATCCCCTTTGTATTTAAAGTGATTGAAAAGCAAGCTATCAAAAGCATCACTGACTACGTGATCCGCGAAGATCTTGCAGAACCTTTACAATCAGCATACAGGGCTTTGCATAGCACTGAGTCAGCGCTTCTAAAAGTTAAGGATGACAAAATGCAGAACTTATCTCAACGGAAAGGTGTTTTCCTCGTCCTTCTAGACCTGAGTGAAGCATTTGATACTGTGAATCACTCTTGCTCAACCGACTTTCCCATGACGTAGGGATTAAAGGAGCACTGGATAGAGTCATACCTTACCGGCAGAACAACTAGCGTTTGCATCAATGGAGTCTCCTCTGATACCCACAGATTAAGATATGGGTTACCACAGGGATCTATAGTTGGTCCCCAGTCATTCGCCATTTACTCCATTCCAATTGGCCGCATCATTAGGAAGCATAACCTGCAATATCACCTGTACGCAGATGACATCCAACTGTATGTACCTTTTGATATACATGACGAGGAATCCATATCTACCGCACTGTCTCGGCTTTCTTCATGCATATCCGACATCAAATCATGGATGACTCTCAACATGTTGAAGCTCAATGAACAGAAAACAGAGTTCTTTATCGCTGTGCCAGACCATCTCAAAAGCAAGGTACCTTCTGTTTCTCTTCAGGTCGACGACAAAGTTATCAAGCCATCTGACAGCGTCCGCAACCTCGGTGTTGTGTTTGACAGCTCTATACGGTCTATGCATTCTCACATTAAAACCTTATGGTGTCACGCCACCAATTAATTCCCCTATTAGATTACATGCTAAAGAGGTCAAATTAAAGTCTGATTTTTTCAGCTATCGAGCGACTGGTTTGTTCAAATCTTGGTTTTCTTTGAAGATACTGATGTCTGCTATCAAAACAACACCAACTTTTGGGGGGGTTGACCAGCATTTTCCCCCGCAACAGGACGTCGAATACTAGTCTACTGTCAAAATCTCTCTCTGCTAGCTATATTCGGTGCATTTGTCCTAGAAGAAGTGAAAAGAGAAAATTTGTGTCAGATCTTACTATTACAGAAAACACCAGGGTTATTTGGATAAATATTAAGTTTATAGTCTACAAATCACAAATAACACAAATTTCTTTCATATTAAGCGCACTATATACCTTTTCTGTACATTTAAATTCATGGTAAAAGCTGGGATCAATCTTGAATTAAAAACACTGGCTAGTGTTGGCGCTAGCACACACTTCTTTGGTGGTGTGGAATCTTATGTTCTAGCCTGACTTACCAACTCAGAAACATAACCCGGATCCGTAAATTTATGGACAACGTCACCTAATTGTGCGTGCGTTGATCTTATCACGTTTAGATTACGGAAATGGGTTGCTCCTCGGTTCAAACGCCTGTGACATTCAACGTCTACAAAGAACCCAAAACTGGGCGGCTAAGCTCATTTGTATGGCTAAGAAATTTGATCATGCAACGCCTTGTCTCCAGGAGCTGCATTGGTTGCCGGTCAGAGAACGTGTGACTTTTAAAATCTTAGTTACTGTGTTTAAGTGCCTCTCAGGCGTAGCACCGGACTACCTATCATCTTGCCTTTCTCTGAACAAACCACGACGTGTCAACCTGCGATCGGCTTCCGATACTACACAACTAACTCAGCATTCAACCATCAAAACTCTTACATCTGCCAGCAATCGGACTTTCACCTATGTCGCTCCAGCAATATGGAATCACCTTCCCGTTCTCATAAGATATCAGGACTCTTTACACATGTTCAAGAAATCTGTCAAAACATATTTGTATCCAAATGTCGTGTAACTTGTATCATATTGTACTTTATATGATGTTTGTTTGTTCATTATCCTTTTGTTCCATTGGGTTTGCTTTTCTCACGCGCTATTATTGATAATTTCACCACGTAAATGAAGGTAACCTAAGGTTCCCAGAACGTATAAACATGATTAAAATCCACGTTTTTACAGGTTTTCCACGTTTTTCCACGTTATCGCCTTGTCAAAAAGACGCCCTGTCAAAAATAAGTGGGGCGCAGGCGCCCGGTCAAAAAGACGCCGTATCAAAAATAAGGGGGGGGGGGACGCCACCCTAAATCCGCCCCTGCTAAGAGATGTATAAGATTTGTTATACAAAATGTACTTAATATTAAAGATAACCATTAAAATTGGCCGTTATTGTTGTTTCTACTCACAAAAAAGCAACAAATCTTGATTAAAACAATGTTTAAATATGTTGAAAATATCATCGCTATTTATTGAAACCAGACGATGGCGGTCACGAAAAAATCATTGTGGCAAGACCCCTGGTCTCGTGCTGGTATCGTAAAAACACACCGGCAACACGAGAAAACAACCTGTCGGGATCCGCCGTAAGCCGCGCCGTGAAAAGCAGTACACTCCTCTAATATTAAATTGCAATTTATTAAAATGTCATATTCAGAGGGTCACAAGCATTTGTATAGTATAAATTAAAGTTCCAATGTTTAAATTGATAAAACAACGTCATTTGTTTTTAAAATAAAAGACAAAGAAAAAGTGACCCAAGTGAGATTCGAACTCAAGCATAAAAGTGTTCATTGTTAGTACAAGCCATTAGAACAACGCCTTAGACCACTCAGCCAACGTGACAGTTACCGATTTCGGTGGCAAAGAATTAACAAATACCAAATACTTAAATGTCGTTATTTCCCCAATAATCATATAATTATAATATAAGGCCTGAATATAGTCAAGTATAATATTGCTTATCACCATCCCTTTTCTACTATCTCGCATAAAAATTGAGGGGTAAAATATAAAATTTCGAGCTAAACACGTGACTAATTCAAAATTATCCGACATGTTCAAGAACTGTTCAAGAACTTGCAAAAATGAAAAGAAAGGACACTTAGGGCGTGTTCTCACTGTGCGAATGTGGACTCATACCTAGGTGCGAGTCTACATGCATAACAGTGATGTTGCGTTCTCATTGTGCGATTAAAATACATCAAAATACCGATGTGGTATCGAGTCCACTTACCCGGATGTTACTTGTTTACAAGTTTAAGCGAGTGCGCCGTGCGTACTTACTGCGTAAATACACGCGTGCATGACATTTGGCCGCGTGAAATTGCATTTTGAAGCGCGCGGCGGACGGCGGCGCAGTCTGACGCGGCGCAACACGCTTGTTTTTGTGGAACAAGTGGTACGAGTCCACATACGATAAGTAAAACGCGTTCTCACTAGCGATTTTGATACCACGTCCTAGGTGCGAGACTACCTCTTCGAGTAGGTTTCGACCCTACATCGTTGATGTAGGGTCGAACCCCCTTATTGCGCGTTCCCACTAGGCTTGGAAGTAGGTTCGATGTAGCATCGAGTCCACGTCCTGGTATCAAACAGCCACAGTGGGAACGCGCCCTTAGAATGGAATTGGTTATTCGATGGATATTCGCGATTACGTGTTAAACCAATACGAATTGCAAATGTAGGCAAATCGTACCTGGCATCGTCTGATTGACACTTTTTTTAAACGCCCTCTATGTGATAATCGTATGTAATTCAATCAAAAAGAAAAACAGCGTAACGCTGACCATAAAAATGATGTCCGAGCCGGGAATAGAACATGTTGAAATGACGTTTTATTTCACAAAGACAACTGAGTTGTCCTAATCCTCACAGCTGTAAGTTTGTGTATGTAATACAATTGTAAAAATGTAGAAATCCCGGTTTTTATGAGCTCTGTAAAAATAAGTTGCAGATTTATGGGACACCCTGTATTATAACACAAAAAGTGGATGTCCCTTTTTTCTGAACAACGTACAGAATGTGTAGACATAACATAAAATGCTTATTGTATTTATAACAAAAACCATGGCTGAATGATGTCTGTTATATTTGGTAAAACAATACACCTATAAGAGCCTTTATGATTAAAATACGCCTGATGATGAAGTGAATACATGAACTTTTGACAAGTATCATAAAATTAAAAATTGTATTATTTTTCATTTAGATGCAGAATTCCCTGTGCGCCTGGTTGGCGGCACTGATTCATCAGGAAGAGTGGATATTCAAGTTGGTGAAGTATGGGGGACTGTTTGTGACCGTGGATGGGATAACCTTGACGCGAAAGTTGTTTGCCGTGAACTTGGATTTCCGGAAGGGAATCATCAAGCTGTATCGTTATCTTTTTTCGGTGTTGGAGGACCTACGTGGCTACAAAACGTAGACTGTGTAGGGAGTGAAAATGAGTTATCAAGTTGTCGTCGTGATTATCAATGGGGAAGTACATGTGACTACCGCTTCCACGCAGGAGTTGTTTGTACTCAAAATGCTCAAGGTAAAAGTTATTTATTATATTTACACAGACGCCGTGACAGTGAAAGAAATACCAAATACCAAATTCTTATTTATATGTCATTATTTTCCCAATAATCATAAAACTATAATATCAGGCCTGAAAATATAGTCAATTATTATATATTATTGTCTATAACCATCCCTTTTCTACCGTTTCGCATCAAAATTGAGGTGTAAAATATAACATTTCGAGCTAGACACGTGACTAATTAAAAATAATCGCCATGTTCAAGAACAGTTATTTAACTTGCAAAAATGAAAAGAAATGACACTAAGAGTGCAATTTGTTATTCGAAGGATACTCGCGATTACATGTTAAACCAATTCGAATTGCAAATGTAGGCAAATCGTACCCGGCATCGTCTGATTAACACATTTTTAAAACGCCCTCTATGTAATAATCGTATGTAATTGAATCGAAAAGAAAAATAGCGTAACGCTGACCATAAAATGATGTCCGAGCCGGGAATAGAATATTTTGAAACGACGTTTTATTTCACAAAGACAACTGATTTTTCTTAATCTTCACAGCTGTAAGTTTGTGTATGCAATACAATTGTAAAAATGTAGAAATCCCGGTTTTTATGAGCTTTGTAAAAATAAGTTGCAGATTTATGGGACACCCTGTATTTATAACACAAAAAGTGGGTGTCCCTTTTTTCTGAACAACGTACAGAATGTGTCGGAAAAATAGACATAACATAAAATGCTTATTGTATTTATAACAAAAACCATGGCGGAATGATGTCTGTTATATTTGGTAAAACAATACACTGATAAGAGCCTTTATGATTTAAATACGCCTGTTGATGAAGTGAATACATGAACTTTTGACAAGTATCATAAAATTGTATTATTTTTTAAATTTAGATGCAGAATTCCCTGTGCGCCTGGTTGGCGGCACTTATTCATCAGGAAGAGTGGATATTCGTGTTGGTGAAGTATGGGGGACTGTTTGTGACCGTGGATGGGATAACCTTGATGCGAAAGTTGTTTGCCGTGAACTTGGATTTCCGGAAGGGAATCATCAAGCTGTATCGTTATCTTTTTTCGGTGTTGGAGGACCTACGTGGCTACAAAACGTAGACTGTGTAGGGAGTGAAAATGAGTTATCAAGTTGTCGTCGTGATTATCAATGGGGAAGTTCATGTGACTACCGCTTCCACGCTGGAGTTGTATGCACTCTAGGTAAAGTTATTTATTATTTACAAAAACGATATGCATCGTTCACAAATTCAATAACGAACTTAATTATGAAGATCATATCTGGGTATAACAACAGGTATAGTGGGGTTTGTAGAGGACCAGTAATGCCATTATCATTACAGATTTCACAAAACGTTCATTTTCGCTACATAGGTCAACATTGATATATGGAATAAGATTTTCTCAAGAGTCAAAATTTGTTTGCTCATCTTAGTCCGGTTTTAGAAAAACAAACATATTTTTTGGTCTAAATTATAAAAATCACGATTTTCATTGTTTTATTATGATGTGACTTGTCGAAAGCTTTTCAAAATGGTTGAAATATTGGAACATGTTGTAGTTTCAAGTAGAAACCAAAAAATATGGAATTGTTTTAAGTCAAAAATGTAATTCTTCTAATTTCATGTTTTGAGGTAGATTATAGACATCACTTAACTTCAGCAGAAATGCTTCTAATTTAAAGATGAGGCTTCAGAAAAGTGTTTGGTAAAATAACCTGGTTGACATTAGTAGTGGTATATTACCCCTCGAATCCAAAAAGGTTTAGGTGCACCGATGGCGTCAGCCAGATCAAGGTTCAAGGTCAAACAACCCCCTTAATGACCTGTTCAAGGTCAACGATTTTTCAATATTGGGGTCGAGGTTAAAGATTCGCCTAGATTTGGAGGTCCATGTCAATGAATTACAAGTTCAAGAGGTTTCCCGGTTGACGATGTCCCATTTGTCCATCCTTTTCATTCACTTTATTTGAAAGTTAGGGATGGATGCGTTTACTTTGACATGATATGGGGGTATCATTTGGGCTTTATGAGCCAAAGAACCAATAAGGCAATGAGTCAATGAGTCAATAAGTCAATAAGTCAATAAGTCAATAAGTCAATGAGTCAATGAGTCAATGAGTCAATGAGTCAATGAGTCAATGAGTCAATGAGTCAATGAGTCAATGAGTCAATGAGTCAATAAGTCAATAAGTCAATGAGTCAATGAGTCAATGAGTCAATGAGTCAATGAGTCAATGAGTCAATGAGTCAATGAGTCAATGAGTCAATGAGTCAATGAGTCAATGAGTCAATTAGTCAATTAGTCAATAAGAAAAATGACCCCATATAATGACTGGTATAGATTACTCGGTATTCAGTGACTAACCAACATGAATCTTATTTCCTCAGTCAAACGTCACCTGTGTCACGTCAGTTTTGTGACAAACGCTTTAATCGAAGATATAATTTAAGAAGACACAAGCCATTAGAACAACGCCTTAGACCACTCAGCCACCTTGACAGTTACCGATTTCGGTGGCAAAGAATTGACAAATACCAAATTCTTATTTAAATGTCGTTATTTTCCCAATAATCATAAACCTATAATAATCAGGCCCGAATAAAGTCAATTATTATATATTATTGTCAATAACCATCCCTTTTCTACCATTTCGCATCAAAATTGAGGTGTAAAATATAACATTTCGAGCTAAACACGTGACTAATTAAAAATAACCGCCATGTTCAAGAACAGTTATTTAACTTGCAAAAATGAAAAGAAATGACACTAAGAGTGCAATTTGTTATTCGAAGGATACTCGCGATTACATGTTAAACCAATTCGAATTGCAAATGTAGGCAAATCGTACCCGGCATCGTCTGATTAACACATTTTTAAAACGCCCTCTATGTAATAATCGTATGTAATTGAATCGAAAGAAAAATAGCGTAACGCTGACCATAAAATGATGTCCGAAGCGGGGATAGAATATTTTGAAACGACGTTTTATTGCACAAAGACAACTGATTTTTTAAAATCCTAACAGCTGTAAGTTTGTGTATGCAAAACAATTGTAAAAATGTAGAAATCCCGGTTTTTATGAGCTCTGTAAAAATTAGTTGCAGATTTATGGGACACCCTGTATTTATAACACAAAAAGTGGGTGTCCCTTTTTTTACTGAACAACGGACATAACAACATAAAATGCTTATTGCATTTATAACAAAAACCATGGCTGAATGATGTCTGTTATATTTGTTAAAACAATACACTGATAAGAGCCTTTATGATTTAAATACGCCTGATGATGAAGTGAATACCTGAACTTTTGACAAGTATCATAAAATTAAAAATTGTATTATTTTTCATTTAGATGCAGAATTCCCTGTGCGCCTGGTTGGCGGCACTAATTCATCAGGAAGAGTGGATATTCGTGTTGGTGAAGTATGGGGGACTGTTTGTGACCGTGGATGGGATAACCTTGATGCGAAAGTTGTTTGCCGTGAACTTGGATTTCCGGAAGGGAATCATCAAGCTGTATCGTTATCTTTTTTCGGTGTTGGAGGACCTACGTGGCTACAAAACGTAGACTGTGTAGGGAGTGAAAATGAGTTATCAAGTTGTCGTCGTGATTATCAATGGGGAAGTTCATGTGACTACCGCTTCCACGCTGGAGTTGTATGCACTCTAGGTAAAGTTATTTATTATTTACGAAGACGATGCATCGTTCACAAATTCAATAACGAACTTAATTATGAAATCATATCTGGGTATAACAACAGGTATAGTGGGGTTTGTAAGAGGACCAGTAATGCCATTATCATTACAGATTTCACAAAACGTTCATTTTCGCTACATGTAGGTCAACATTGATATATGGAATAAGATTTTCTCAAGGGTCAAAATTTGTTTGCTCATCTTAGTCCGGTTTTAGAAAAAAAACAATTTTTTTGGTCTAAATTATAAAAATCACGATTTTCATTGTTTGATTATGATGCGACTTGTCGACAGCT
>CM069444.1:65777599-65809318 GCA_035610835.1 Ophiura sarsii
ATAACAATGATGTTACATGAATCCACCATCAAGTTTAAAAAATAGAAAAATAAAATTATATAATCAAGGAATATTCGGAAATCGAACCCGTGATTGCCGATCGCCAACGACATGGCCAACGTATGCACGCCACAGAGATCGACGAGTATAATTGTGATAGTTTTATTATTTAACCATATCCATTTATTTATAACGAACGGATTTTTATTGTGCCATTTTTGCTAAATTTGTGTGTTTCTCTCGCACAAAATGTGTTTGGAATGTGATTATACTCCTTATTTTTGAAATAACGGTAAAAAACTTTGACATTTTCGAACACAAAACATGGCGTCATTTATACGGTCAACGCCAGCAGCGCTGTCCGTGTGGGCACGCATACAGATGATGCCGGCAGGCTAAACAAATCCATAGCGGCAAGACCCCGCATATAAAACAAAAGTGATCATAACGGGGCTTGAACTGACAACCTTTCGCTCCCCGTGTCAACGTTCCATCCACTACACCAACCGTGCTAATTTAACAAACACAATTGCGAATAATTTATTAATATCTAATTTTATTAATTGGACATTTGCCTCATTAATATTCAGCGAACACGCACCGGGGTCATGGGTTAATAATGCGCTGTGTAATTCTACATTCCCGGCAAACACTCTGTTCAAAGGCACAAAAAGTGGACTTGTTTTAAGCATTTCTTTGAAAATTCTGAGGTGTGTGGATCGTGTTTCTTTATCAAATTGGTTAGAAAACCATCCATTTTAGAACATCTGAAATTTAAAGTGGACCCATACACCTGGGAAAGTATGATGCCAAGGGCATATATTTTGCATGTAAATCCAATACAAAGGTCAGAAAATCGACCAAGATATGACGTCATGACCATTGCTTCGGGACAAAATGGCGAGGTACCCCCCCCCCCCCCGCCCCCTAAGGCCAAACAAAGAAGATTGGCTGTTTCAGAAGCCTGCTCGCATTGGTATGTGAAATGAGCTTGGATTAGCAACAACAACAAAATCGCATACCTCATGGCCTTAGTTGAAGTGTTGCTTGATGATTTATCAGCAATCAGTAGATCGTCAAACACGTGATTATTGCCCCTTCTGAAGTTAAATGTTTATAATCACCAGTGAGTGATGTCCTTTTACGCGATCTTTTTCATGGGACGCCCTCTATCCTTTTTTGGAAAGCAGAAAGTAATTAGGAATCGTATCGCTCTGTAACTCGGAATATATTTTCGTATTTATGATTAGAAATGTAAATCTGCAAGACAATCTGCTTTAAAAAAAAGAAGGAAAAAAAAGGATAGAGGGCGCCCCAAGGAAAAGATAATATGCCTTTAAACAAAGCATGGCAAGAAAAAATGCAGTTCTGTTTGTTGAGACTGCAATTCCCACTTAGAGACATACGCAGTCATTTAGTACGGAGAAGCTCTCTCATCAAAGATGTTTCTTGAGCAATACCAGCATGCTTCACTTTCATTCGTCAAGCGTATTTTCATGAACCTGAAACCTGAATGTTTGTTTTAATTTTTAGGCACAGAAGATGGACATGGACTGTTTGGCATTCCCGTGCCAATATTTTGGACCGTTGTTGGTGTTGTTGGTTTAGTAGTGTTAATCATACTGACTCTGCTCATAATCACGGTTACTATTCTAATTAAACGCAGGTATGTAATGTAATTGTGTACATGTTTATCGATAGGACGAACGTTTAAAGATGAAATCCGCCTGAGGTTAAAATGACCTAAATTTAACAGTTTTCTGAAATAACTTTGGTAGTTCAATTCTTTAACAACACAAAGCAGATTGGACGACAAGTCGTAAGATTATCGTCCATTTTTAAAATCTATTATTGTATATCTTGCATTTTTAATGCATTTTTGTTATTTGTAATATTGTGCCAATTCAGCCGGCTGGCTGCGATGACAATAAACTATACCATGAATAATAATAATAATAATAATTACAAGGACCTATCATGCTTCCGCCCCAGTCTGTACTTATTCGGTTTAGTGTATCGCGCCCTCTATATTGTTGAGGACGGTTTGTGTTGACATTATTTACGAAGCTTATCGCTTAGGGAAGGTTGCAGAATTCCTATGGACTTATATACTATTTTTGTTCCTTTTAGACACGCTTAAACTGATATAGAAAATTTGAAACAATCACAAAGATAAAAATATGCATGCCATAGTAAAAGATATTAAAATGATTTTTAAAAATATATATTAAAAAATAACCATGATAAAAGTAGTTTTGGTATGCCTGACAACAAACTCATTTTGTACGACTCTTCCAATGAAATTAAAACTAATACTAATATGGTATACAGTTAATTTAAACTCCTGGATTTTCAATGTATGTTTTATTGCACTAGGGGAGACACGTCAAGGAACAGGAATCCAAACCAGTCAGTGATCAGGAATTACAGCACTTCCGCTCCCGCTCCAGGCCCGGTCTATACTGATGGAGAATATGATTATCCAGCATCTCTCTACGCGAGATCGATTCCACACATTAACAACACGTACATCGGCAGATACTGAATACATTATTCTATTATACCGGGTGGTTCAAAAAAAAGTTGACCCAAGTTCAAAGTAATTTTTCAACCACATTTAAAGTTTCAGAGAATTTGTGTTAACATAGTCTTAATCAGCAGTAAGTTTTGAAATTATCCTGAAAAGATTGTACGTTTAGCTTGTTTGGTTCTTCAGATATGGTTCAGTACAGAAAACATGTACAAAACTGACTTGTCCACGGGAGCGTCATTTAGTTGTTGACTTCAACAAGACATCATGTTCTAGTTTCAGAATTGAAAAGCTCACCCTGACAAAGTATCCCAATCTCTATGTTTATGTGCCATACACATTCAACAAAGAAACGTAGGTAGGTAATGTCAAGCACCAAACAAATGTTTCAGATGTCTCCTTTTTCCTTTTTCTCCATTTTTTTACAATTTGTGACCAATCGTGTGTAAGTCCACTTTGTGCATTCCATCTACTAAAGGACGCTCCCGTGGACAAGGCAGTTTTGTGCATACTTTCTGTAATGAACCATATCTGAAGAACCAACCAAGATAAATGTATCATTTTTTCAGGATAAATATTCGCTGACACTTCAAATGTGGTTTAAAAAATTCCTTGAACTTGGGTCAACTTTTTTTTTAACCACCCGGTACAGTTTGAATACAGTCATCAACAAAAGTAACTATATAGGTAAGAAATGGGCTTCTAACTCTAAAAATGTATATCCTACATACAAATATTAAATTATAAAGTTGTTGGGAAACTCATCGTCTTCAATAATGAGATATTGCACACTAGGATTGGGTGATTATTGAGTAAGTGACACTCCCAACCAAATGTAAGGTGAAGTCCGATTTTCATTTTCACATTTTTATTTTCTACACGCGGACCCTGGTACCTTAGCGATTACCGGTAGTGCAATTGGGGGATGCATGCGCAGGTTAGACAGTCGGCCGTATTGTTATGATGGATCAATACGCCACACACACGCTACCTGTCATACTCTCCCCAGTGTTGAAATGTAAATTGTGAAAATGAAATTGTGACTTTATCTAACAATTTTAATTGTCATTTCTTCAATATTCAACCGATCAAACTGTGCAATATATCATATTAAAGATGATAAATTTCTCAACAACTTTATAATTTAATATTTTTAGGTAGGATATATATTTATAGAGTTAAAAGTCCATTTATTACCTGTATAGTTACTTTTTTGATGCCTGTATGAGACTTACTAAATTCGTGTATAAATTAAACGCGGCGAGTTTATCTTTTAAATTATGTGTTTAACAAAACCCGCATTTAAACTCGGCGAATCTCTTCCCCAGAGTGGTCGTGCGTTCACTGTTTACAGGTATTCAATTTAGTGTGGCCTAGATGGGTAACAATAGAAGATATCAACCGAATTCCTCAAATGCACACACAGAAATCACTATGAGCGTGTTTCTGCTGGGGCACCGCAGAAAGTAAACGCTAAAAAACGCTAAGTTTTAATCGGTCAGTTTTTAATCCCCCCTGTTTCTACTCGCGAAAAGTTAGTTTATCGATCCTAGTCGATGGGCCACGACATTTGACTTTTTGTAAAACCAAACAATGCCACCGCACCTGACAAAGATTGCTTCACAATAATAACCCAGCGTGACACGGTTCACGGCGCAAACCGCTAAGAATCACCTTTCTGTTTCTACTGGGTTTATTGCCGATTATTGCCGATTATTGCTGGTTCCAAACCTGCTTTGTGAAGGTTTTTGGGATTACAAAAAATACCGATTATTGCCCAGTTCTGCCTGTTTCTACTGGGCAAACTTAGCGTTTATTAGCTGTAACTTGCCCAGCAGAAACACGTTCTATGTAAAAAATGTAAGAAAAACAATGTAAAATATTACATCTCTGAAGTAAAAGCTGTATAGAAATCGAACATAACGTTTATGTAAGCCTTTTGATTACATTTTTGTTATGTATTCCTGATAAAGGGGTCGAAAAAAGTAAGTCCCCCCTAAAATTAGATTACTTTTGTTTACATAACTTCACACAAAATTAGACGTTTCGAAAAGTTGAAACGATTATGAAAAGAGAAAACGTTTGGCTACCAATAGAAAGTTTTACATTTTCGATATCATTTTTACTTTTCCCAAAACAGTTACATTTCCCCAAAATGATGTTTTCAGAAAAAGTGGCACTTGGTCCATACCAGTAAATCTAAAAACTCTCTCTCGTGATTTTTGTGTACGAAAATTAGACCAGTTTTGTTTGCATAACTCCGCACAGTATTTCGTTTTGAGAAATTTAAAAACTTGTGAAAAGAAAAAGTTCTTGGCTTCTCACAGAAAGTTTTCTCCTGTTCAATGGTATTTCGTGTTGCATTTTAAATATGATCGCTCTGTATAACACTGTATAACCTCACCCTTCTACCATCTTTTTTATTTAATTTAATTCAATTCAGCCTGTGTGTCTTTTTAGCCTGTCCCGAGCAATTTGCTTGAGTCAGATCCCATTAGATCCCACGTGTGTCTATACAGACCGACCCTGTAAACCAGGGCTGTCAACTTTTGGGATTTGCTGGGAGGGAGAGATACATACTCAAAAAAATGATCGTAAAACATGCACAATTTTTTCCCCGTCAGCAGCTGAAATCCTGATAAGTGTGGGGGGGGGGGGGGGGGGGGGGGGGGGGGGGGGGGTGGGGGGGGGGCGTAGGGATGATATTTTCCTCAAATCCGCACGAAAATTGCATGGTCAAAATCGCAAATGTACCAAAAATCGCAAATGTACCGACGGAAGCTAATATAAAGGTGTTGATACACACTTTAATTGAGGTAATTTTGTTGATGCGGGAGATTTTATATGCTATGCGGGAGTGCGGGAGAAAGAGTGTCTATGCGGGAGACTCCCGCCTAATGCGGGAGAGTTGACAGCCCTGTTTTAACAAACAAACAAACAGAACAAACAAACAAACAAACAACCAACCAACAAATAAACATTTGTAATCGAAATGATCCGACAATTCACAGATATTAAATGAAAACACCAAACATGACCAAATTCTTAAAAAATGAATGTACGGTAATTGGTATTATATATGGCATACGTTTTTGGGGGAGGATTAGTATCATATAAAAATATACTATAATGTGTCTTTAATCATAGTATAACGGAGCCTCTTTCGTGCATTGATAAAAAACAAACTATTTATTGAAAATGAAGTGTTTAATAACACGGATGGACTCAAAGAAATAGATCAAGATATTATTATTCATTAATTAAATTTGATGAATTTATTTATTGAAATGAAATAAAACTATTTGAAAAATAAGTATGCATTTCTCTTAATGTTCCTTGCCTGATACCTTACCAGGCGCGGAGCCAGGGGGCTATGGGGCGCCCGACCCCGTTAAAGGAAAGGGAAACAAGGTCTTCTAAAAAACTGGGTGGACAAGTGTTTTTAGTGTCAAAAGGAT
Source organism: Ophiura sarsii (assembly GCA_035610835.1). NCBI lineage: Eukaryota > Metazoa > Echinodermata > Ophiuroidea > Amphilepidida > Ophiuridae > Ophiura > Ophiura sarsii. Next base: position 65,783,588 of record CM069444.1, read on the forward strand.
GAGAAGACTTGGAATGGATCTGTTGACTTTTGTGGAAGTCGGCAAGAGGATCACTAGTGTGTTGTTTCTGGAAGGAAATCACCGAGACGTTATGTGAGCGATATGTGGTGAAGTTTATGGAGAGAAAAAAAATTAAAAGAAAAAATATCATAATTTATAATTTAATTTAAATTCCAATGTTTATTAATTACGAGAAAAACGTAATTTATGACAGATTCAAAAATGCAACAAAATAACTTGGATTTCCCGGGGCGTCAGGATAATTATAGTCAATCGTTCTGTAAAAATAAATCACGAACATCACAACACAACAGCCGAATCAAAAAAAGAAAATCGTAATAATTTATATTCATTAAACAACTTTGTAAAAATGACATTAAATAAAGTGCTCCTCAGCTGATTCGAACGACGTAATTTATGACACATTTTGTAAAAATAACATTAAATAAAGTGCTCAATCGTACCCCCAAAAAAGTCTCGTTAATAAAACAAACTATTGATATTGTAATTAATTAATATAATGGAACATCAAAAAGTACCAATGTATTATACAAAAAAAAAAGTGGCTCCACGCGGATTTGACCCGCGGTTCTCCGCATGACAGGTAACGATATCAACCACTACACTACTCATTCTCTTTTTATTTTCAATGGAGTTACAATGAATATACATAACTCAGACTCTCACTCAATAAACTAAATCGAAAATTAAATGTGACATTTATTTATTATTTAAAGCTACATTGTCGATTAGAACACCATTTTATTTACGGTAATAGACACATTTAATATAATATAAAATAAAAATATTAATTTCGCACTGAATAACTGAATTTGTAGATATTTTCGGTTTTATTACGACGGCCAACTGGTCTCACTCAGGTTCAAATTAAAAGTGACATTTATTTATTATTTAAAGCTACATTGTCGATTAGAACACCATTTTATTTACGGTAATAGACACATTTAATATAATATAAAATAAAAATATTAATTTCGCACTGAATAACTGAATTTGGAGATATTTTCGGTTTTATTACGACCCAACTGGTCTCTATGGTGGCCAAGTTAACTGGTCCACCAAAAAGGGAAAAAGAAGAAGAAGAAAAAGGAGAGAGAGAGGAGAGAGAAATGGGTGAGAAGAAGAGGGAAGGCCGGAGAGGATTGTTATGTTTCTTTTGATGATCACTTTGTGAGGCACGATGATCTTTTGTGGACCACCATAAAAAATGGTAATCAAATAATCATTATATATATTTCAAGGATATTGTTGACTATGTTATTTTCAAGAGAAAGTGTTGAAATCGGTTCTCCTGCAATTTGTGCGTTTAGAATGCGTTTGAACTCACAGATTCCAGGGAGAATATTTTAAAGGTATATTATGTGATCTTTCCGGTGAACGCCCTCAACATGGAAAAAAAAATTGAAAGCAGATTTTCTTGCAGATTTACATTTCTGATCATAAATCATACATACATTCCAAGTTACAGGGCGATACGATTCTTAATTACTTCAAAATCATGGTTTTAGAGTGAAAATAAACTGTCGGATAACACGATAGTTTATATTTTCACTCTAAATTCACTCTAAAACCATGATTTTGAGGTAATTAGGAATCGTATCGCTCTGTAACTTGGAATGTATGTACGATTTATGATCAGAAATGTAAATCTGCAAGAAAATCTACTTTCTAAAAAAAAAATCATGAATAGAGGGCGCTCTCTGGAAAAGATCACATAATATGCCTTTAATCTGTGAGGCTTTAGGCACACCAAACATGCAGCTTCGCATATCCCGCCCATGCTTTTTAGGCTAAATCATGCTAACATAAAATAAGATTTCTTTTGCAATTTTAAGCAAAATTCAGCACCATGTACTCCCTGACACTAAGGCGGGCCAGGACCCCGGTCCCAAGACGCTCCACTCGCTACGCTCGCTTCGCTCTCATCATGCTCATCGTCAATATATATCAGCCCCCGTAAATTTCAGTTCTGGCTCCGCGCCTGCTAACCATTTAATATCAACAAACAAGATTGTATTGTATGCTGAAAGTGGCCCAACCCACTTTCTGGACGAATTAGTAGATTGATCATAATTTGTATACAAAAGCACTTAAAAACGTCAAATGTGTTCTTCTTCTGGTAACCAACATATTATATCACTTATCTCACAGATTGTGACATTGTATATATATGATTCTATATACTATTGGCCATTGGGTTAAAAATGAAATTGCAACTGTATAACAGTTCATGAGAGCACGTGTGGTCTAGTGGATAGCATGCCGGTCTCACGATGCAAAGGTTGTGAGTTCTAGCCCCACTACAGCCAACTTGTTTGTATCCTTGGGCAAGGTACTTAGTCTCAATTGCTTCGTCGACCCAAGCGAGATTGGGGAGCTGTTAGGGGATATTACAATCTAAGTGCTGATACTGTGTGCGCCGTATCGGTAGCCTGGTAAATGAAGCGAAATGATTTGTGACGATTTCCTAATGGCAGCAAAAACAGTGGTTCGGAAGTCACGTATAAATGGTGGTCCCGTGCATCGGAAGAGCAATACCCGAGCACGTTAAAAGGTTACAGACTCTTTCGTAAAGAGTAGGGGATCATCCCGGTCTGTATCTGTTCACACATCTAACGGACCCCAATGGAAATAAGCTAATGAGCTTATTGGGTTATCCAGGGTCGTAGGACACAAATAATATCAAATCAAATCAAATCAATTAAATAACGTTTACAGCTTGTATTTCGCATGAATAATTTCGTATTATCGGAGGCTGAAGCATACATATTATAATAAAGAGATACCTTCAATAATGCTATTTTCCTTGTATAAACAATAATCACTTAATTTAATTAAGTTTGAGATGGGGAAGAGGTATTTTGCAAAAGGGCTATGGTGCATTTTTTCAAAATTAGAATTAAATCGGGATACAGGCCCTTTTGCAACAAAACAACAACTTCAATGGCTGTTTACAATGAGATGTAGGTATTTTTGAAAAAAATGACTTTATTTCCTTGAAACATATGATTGTGACCTATACATTTCAATATCAAACTTATTTATTTTAAATGATTAAAATAAATGATTTTTTGTGTGTGGTATTTTTTCTTTATGTACAAACAGATGGAGTTTTGTTGCAAAAGGGCCTACATCCAAAAAAATTCTCAATAAGCGCCAAAGTGGATGTAGGCCCTTTTGCAAAATACCTCTTCATTTGTGAAAAATAAGAGTGAATTATTAGATACTTATCCATGATTTATTGTAGATTCAACGTTATCAAAATAGTATACAACTTATGAGTTTACTATTTTTATCCTACTACGAGGGTCATTCAATAAGTTCTACCTCCTCACTCATAACATCGCTAATATGAATGTCAGCTTCATTACATTTGTCATGATTATAACTCTTAATCATAGCTAGTAGTACACATTTATAGTAAATGCTAACTGATACCTATTCACTTCATGTCATGATGCAATCAAAGCCAGAGAGAGATTTTGGACAACGGATACGGATTGCAGCGGTTCTAAGGTTAAAATTGATGGCTGTCCTGGTTTGGTTCTAGCTAAATAGAGTGCATTTTCCGCCAAAAAATCAGTCACTTGTATTGTTTAAAGTCTGTTCAAGAGATAGTTGTTGTACTTTAAAACGATTGTAATTGACCTATGGGTACAGTTTGTCTCTTAGAACTGGCCAAACGTATAGCACTTACATGTATGAGACATTTGACTGTTTTTTACCCGTTTCCTTCACACTAATGGAAGTTTGGTTTTTACGTCATTTCAAGAAAAGTACAATGAGTATTTAGACCAATCCACTATGATTTTGTAGCTGAGATTCAAAGCTTCAATTGTCGAATATTTCATACGACTGGCTTGTATAACAGCAAAGTTATGAGGTACACTGTAAAAAGTGGTGTTAATATCTAAACGCTAAACTAGCTTATTTTTAACATGCGCGGATAACATTTAATTAACATGTTGAAGTGTTAATAATTCTAGTTTTTAACACGTTGTGGTGTTAATTTGTCAACGCTATTTTTAACGTGAGTGGATAACACTTAATTAACATGTTGAAGTGTTAATAATTCTAGTTTTTAATACGTTGTGGTGTTAATTTGTCAACGTCATTTTTAACGTGAGTGGATAACACTTAATTAACACGTTGAAGTGTATCCGCCGTGTTGCTTTTAGTACGGTTTAGCAACGGAACAACCTACATTGCGTGGCAAACGGTATAGTGAAATACACCACGCATTGTCGATTATTCCATGGCTAACCGTGTCACTATATCAGCAATTCTGAAGCGGTGTCATCGCCAAAGTCATATTTATCTTGATTCCGAAAGCACTCAAAATCAGTTTTATTTTCATCACCAGAATCGTCTTTCGAAGTAACGCAACAATAATTATGGCTGTGGATGATTTTTGACGTAACAACACATCGGGTTTCCCGTATCACATTTCAAGGGTTTATTAACGCTTTTGCGTGTTAAAAGTTATCGAATTACTCGTTTTTATTAACGCCGTGTTAATACTAGCGTTAACAATTGCAAACCTTGCGACTTCTTTCTAAAATTTTAACACATTCACGCTATATTGACATTAGGTGTTGACGAAGACCATGTTAATATTAATTACGAGGGTCAGTATATATACTAATTTTAACACCATCGTATTAAAAACATGAGTGAATTAACACTACAACGCGTTGGAATATAGCGTTGATATTTACAGTGTAGGAGGTAGAACTTATTGAATGACCCTCGTATAATGCTAATATCAACAAAACGGTTACCGGTGGATCAATATTATCTACAACTTCATCCTTATGATGCTCTATGGATGGGTTATCGAAGAATGGTTTACGTTTAAAATTTGAAAACACTGATAAACTTTCTTGATAATTCTTGATCCAAGGGCAGTTCATGATGTACGCATTTAATCCGTTAGTCGTAATTGAAAGTATACAAGTTCATGATATTTAAGATTGAGGCCGGTATGTACGGGGCAAAATGTCTAAAGTTGCGCAGAATCGACACATTTCCCTAAAGTTGCGGTAAAGCTGACAATATCCGCAACTTATAGAAATTTTGGACATTTCATAAACACTTTTAAGGCAAACCTAGTGACACTTTAGTGCATTTTTTTCTCTTTTTATCTACCTGGCTTGAAAAGCCGGAGGGGATATTGTGATGCGGTGGTGGTGGTGGGGGGTGTATGTCGGAATAAGGGGAAAGGGGGGATAAGTATGTTCCCTTTTGGTTAGCCTATTTGGTTATGTTCGGCCTGTTCAGAACTCTCATATAAAAGTCAGATTTTACTCTCAACCATACGTGGTAACAAAAAAATGTTGGGTAAGGGGACTTCAGATGCTCATGGGTGTATCCAGATTGACCTCTAATGACCCCTACATGACCTTCGACCTATTTTGTCAACACTTTAAGGCCTTCTCTCTCATATGAAAAGTCAGACTTCAAACTCAACTACTCTTGGTGACAATAACATTTGGGTAAGGGAATTTGACTCATAAGGTGTATCCAGATTGACCTTTAATGACCCCTATGTGACCTTTGACCACATCTCCCAGCAAGGGGATTTGCAAGTCGTGACTTGTAGTATTTTTTAATAAATTAAAAAATAACAATATTTGTGTGCAACATACAAATCATTTCATGCCAAAATACACTTTATATCTAACATGTTAACCGCACAAATTTATATAAATACAATAAAACAAATCAAGTGCAAAAAACCCTGATTTACAGAAATATTGAGGGCGCACTTCCATCCATGTATCTCCCAGTCCCCTTTAAGTTATGTAGGGGAAATTATAACGGCAGCAAGAAATGGAATATATATGAAATATAAATCATTTGTTTCCATGGAACGTTGATTGCTTCAATTTTAACTAAAGCAATCAAAGTCCCATACTAAAAACCTTAAAACAATTATGATAACGCTTTTCCATTAACCAGTGTTGTAAAAGAAAACAATAATAATAAAATAATATGAATTGTTGCTCTAGGTAAATATACAACTGAATTTTGCTTCAATTTAAACTAAAGCAATCAAAGTCCCATACTAAAAACCTTAAAACAATTATGATCACGCTTTTCCATTAGCCAGTGTTGTAAAAGAAAACAATAATAATAAAATAATATGAATTGTTGCTCTAGGTAAATATACAACTGAATTTAATATTATTCCCATACTAAAAACCTTAAAACAATTATGATAACGCTTTTCCATTAACCAGTGTTGTAAAAGAAAACAATAATACTAAAATGATATGAATTGTTGCTCTAGGTAAATATACAACTGAATTTAATATTATTGCTCAAATTGACATAAAACCCTTTTCAAAACAATCATAATATGATATTAAGAGACCGACGTATTTTTGTTTGCCAGTGTTTGTACAGTTAATAATAATAATAATAATGGTTTAATCAAAGAAAAAGAAATTCACGGAGTTTAAGATGTTTAATAATTATGATAACGCTTTTCCATTAACCAGTGTTGTAAAAGAAAACAATAATAATAAAATGATATGAATTGTTGCTCTAGGTAAATATACAACTGAATTTAATATTATTGCTCAAATTGACATAAAACCCTTTTCAAAACAATCATAATATGATATTAAGAGACCGACGTATTTTTATTTACCAGTGTTTGTACAGTTAATAATGATAATAATGGTTTAATCAAAGTAAAAGAAATTCACGGAGTTTAACATGTTTAACCCCCTGGGCACTACCTGTCTTTCGTACAATAATTCCCATTGGTCAATTACATGATATAATCATTTTGATGACCAATTGCAGTTTGGCTTATAAATATTTTATACTTATATTTTTGAAAATTGTAATTATTCTAACGATGTCTCTGATTGGCACAATATTTGACACATTCTAAATTTCAACCAATCGGCCGGTAGTTCTCGGGGGTTAATAAGTCGGAAAACAAGTTGCCTGGCATATATTGCAGTGATGGAAAACTTCAGATGGGAAATGGATAGAGTTAAACTCAACTGTTTTATCTGATGCACAGTGTGTATGGTACGTTGCTTTACACTAGCACATAAAGTCCCTGACCAGGTGCTTTGAGATTCGCTAATTCAAAATATATAATCGGTACAAAAATCTGAGATATACATTAAATGAGCAAATTTCTTTTCCGCAGTTTGATACCCCATTCAACAAAATCGAATGGATACTTTTAAAGTTATGGCGATTTCAATGACCGCGCATGCATCAGAAAAGTTGCACTAGGTATTATAGGGAATCAATGATTTGTGTGTGATTACTGTCATAACTGTGTGCTATCTGAACGAGACATATGAATGGGTCTGGAGTGATAACCGCAATGTGCGGGACAAAGGGTGTATCTGGCTGTGAAGAATACAAGTCTTAGCTGATTAGCTGTGAGTTTTTTCAGTGCGTAATCACACACAAATCAATGATTTCCTAAACCTAGTGCAACTTTTCTGTTGCATGCGCGATCATTGAAATCGCCATAACTTTAAAAGTATCCATTCGATTTTGTTGAATGAGGTATCAAACTGCGGAGAAGAAATTTGCTCATTCGATGTAGGCCTATATCTCAGATTTTTGGTACCGATTATCTATTTTGAATTAGCTAACCTCAAAGCACCTGGTCAGGGACTTTATATGCTAGGTGTATATCGTGTGGGGGTGAACACGGCAAACATCTGAACTTCGTCACAATTTCGATAAATCTTGCTGCTCGATACGGGTAGCGATATATTTTATTAGTCTCGATAAAGCGCATATCGAGTATGCAGTCGCGATAAATAGAACTGTTCCATATGCAAAGAATTTTCCTCGCATGTATATCATTTTATTTATGTATTATGGATTTCTGAATAAGATGTTTCAAAAGGTCAGTGACCCGGGTCGTGAACTATATATCTGTTATGGATCAAAAGGTAAAATAAAATAAAATATCGAACAAACTAATAGTTATTTTTGATATCGAAATAAAACGAAAATCGCATTTCGCATAGCATTTTTTACTAATAGCAAAACAAAAACGAAATTCGCATTTTGCATAGCCTTTTTTTCAGGTTTAATGCCAAAATAACATTTGCACTTTACAACCCTCTTGCACTTGTAGATTTTCAAGCGATTCGTGGGCCGCCTTCATTTACTGTCAAATTTATGATATTTCCTATATCATAGTCTAGACAGTGGCGGCACCAGCTTCATTTTTTTTTTTTTGGGGGGGGGGGAAATAATTTGTTTAGGGGGCATGAACAAAGACACATTTTGTGTTCCTTTTTACGCTTAAATGGTCAAATTTGGTCTAATACTAAATAATTTGGTATGAAAATGTGCGCTTGCGCGCACAATTTAGCTGTTTATGCTAAAAATGTCAACATTTGGTCTAATTAAACCTAATCAAGTAAAAAAATGTGCGCAGCCCGGAACAAATTGCCTCTTTATGCTTAAATTGTCTATTTTTTTCTTATTGTTAAAAAAGACAAGAAATTGGGGTGTGGGGGGGGGGGGGGGGGCAAAAGATAGCCTCCAATATCATAATGTGGCTATAACTCCGTTATTATTCATCCTGGGTATCATGCACATTTAATGTCTATCCTTAGATTTTGGGGGGTAATAAACTCAATCCGACTAGTTAAAATAACTCCAGACACTCAGGTGTACCATAAAATAAAGATGGTGTCCAAAATGGCCGCCGTTTATGGCAAAATTTTGATTGTTTCCTTGTTTAAAATCAAATAAATAAACACTTAAAATTAATAGCAGTAGAGTATGTGAATTCATTTGATATCCCTCATCCCATTCCCAACATCACACACTCAGAGTTCACTGTCCCTTCCCACCCTTACCCTATGGGATTAAGTAAACAATCACTCATAACTAAGAGGGGTTCAGTATTAGACACATTGACTTTTTAGGCCAAACAAAGTGGCAGCAGAAGAAATGCGGTCAACAATGTCTTGTATACCGCCAGCATTAGTTGCAACCAGGGCAGAATTATATGAGTAAAGCTCCCTGATATATATTTCGCTCACTTTGTTTAAGGCTTTGAGTCTTGACAGATTGAACAGTTTTCATCTGAACGAGTCCTGATGCGCACTACCCTGTCTAGGTTTGTAGCAAATGTTTCCAAAACTGCAGCACGATACAGAGCAAACAATGTTGGAGCAAGGCTTCACTAACATTTCCTCCAATTGACACCTTTCCAAACATGTCCTCATGAAACAACTCGATCATTGTCTATCTGGGCATTCGTATACTTTGAGCACCTCCCACAGAGTTTTTCGGTCCACCGTATCAAACGCCTTGGAGAAATCAACAAAGACTACTACACAATGGTTGCTGCTGTTCTACAGCCTTCTTCTGAAGTTGCCTTAAAGCTAAAATCATGTAATCGGTTGCTCTATCAGCCTTATTGCCACACTGCCTCTCAGTAAGTACACCTTCTGCGATAATCTTAAGCCGGTTGAGGATTATTTTTGCCATGATTTTGCCAGTTATGTACAGTAACTTTTGTCACCCTTGTTCTTGAGTTAATGGTAACAATCACTGTGTCTTTAATGTCCTGAGGGAAACATTTGCTTTGCCAGCAAGCATTGAATTGAATAGGCCTAATAATTCAGTCTTTAGTACATCCGATGGTATGCCATCTTGCCCCATTGTTTTACCACTCTGGTGTCATTCACAGCCTTATCAAGTTCTTCCATAGTGATATGTTCACATAGCTCCTCTTTTGTTGCTATGTGAGCCCTTGACAAGCTTTGTGGTCAGCTGCACCTTGTTGGTTTAGTAGAGTACAGAAGTGTTCCCTCCAACGCTCAGTTATATCATTCAAATTGGTGCACAACTTGATCCCTTTGCAGCTTTCACCGGGGCCACTGTCTAACTTCTTGCATGGTCCATAGATAGTTTTAGACCTGAGATGAGCCCATGAGTGTCATTTCTGCTCGACATTGATTCAAGTTCAGCTGGGTTTTTTATTCCACCATTTGTCCTTCAAAACTCCGATCTCCTTTTGAACTTTAGATTTGATGTTCTTCCGTTACTTAAATGATCCAACAATGCTTGCATTCTGTCATCTTGTTCTTGGAACCAGTCAGGATTTTTTTCGTTTAGGATGACCAAGTATTTCGATAGCGGTTTAGAGGATTAATTCTCTGAGGAGATTCCACTGTTCTTCAACATTATTTGGATCTGAGATGATTTTGTTGCCTTGAAGAGATTTTGTCATTGCTGTTTCAAATTTCCTTTAATGTTCTTCATCTTTCAACTTGTTGGCATCTAATTTATTGGGTGCATTGCTAGACGGAGTCAGTTTTTGGAACGTACCATGTAGTGGTCAGTTGAACATTCCCCTATTGCTTTTGTTAAAAATACATCAGCAAGATCTGTCCTACGAGTCACAATGTAGTCAAGTAAATGAAAATGCTTTGACCGAGGGTAAATCCAAGTGAAGAAATTCTCCTCTGGTTGAAAGAAAAGTATTGGCAACACAGAAGTTTCTTTCCATGCAGAAATTCATCAGAAGGTCACCATTAGTGGGTTTTTTCCTTTGTCAAATTGACCAATTACACTTTCATAGGTACTATAATCCATGCCAATCCTCGCATTAAAGCTCACAAAAGCGGCCCAAGTATAGAGCCCTGTGGCACTCCGCACACTATATTACCTTCACAAGAGAGGTTCTTTCTTCTATCAGAAAGATAACTTTCAATCCAAGTATTTGCATGACCTCTGATACCGTAAGTATTTTGTGGAGAAGAATATCATGATTAAGGGTATAAATGTCTTGCTGAGGTCAAGAAAAATACCAAGACAGTGTAATTTGTTGTCTAGATCGTTTGTGATGCTGCAATAAAGATCGTTTATAGCCATGTATGTTGATCTTTTAGCCCTGAAGCCGTATTGATGTGGGCTAAGGATATTGTTGACAGTAATGAAGTCATAAAGGCGTACATAGACAATTTTTTGAGATGGAATGAGGAATAGAAATCGACCAATAATTGCTGGAAGATTTATTGTCCCCTGATTTAAAGATTGGAGTAACTTTGGCTATTTTAAGTTGTGATGGTATTACCCCTGTGGCCAGTGACCTGTTAAAGATGTGTGAAAGGATAGGTGCGATATCATCGATAACGGCTTTTAATAATCTGATACTGATATTGTCAAAACCACAACTATTACTTTGTTTAAGTTTATTCGTAATGTCTAGAATTTCTTCAGGAGTAGTGGGTTTTAGGAACATGCTATTGTTTTGGTTAACCGACTTTAGAGGAGACGTGTAGTCATCATCAGGATTATATATTTTACTCGCTAGATTAGGGCCTATATTAGTAAAAAATTGGTTGAAATTATTCGCAATATCACTTACGGAGGTTTTCATTTATAATGTCAAAACGTTGTTGTCTCAGCTGATAAAACGAAGATGTCATTCTCATTTTTGTTTGAATCCAATTTCTAACTGGTGCTTTGGATATTCGCCTTGCAACCGCGAAACCCGCGAACCGCACAAATCAATTTAGATACAAAATGATGATTCCACGCCCGGTATTTCAACGAAGCTACACTGAAACAGATAATAATGTTGATACATGAGTATGGCCGTACATGTACACGGAATGAATAGCGATTCAAAGACGATTGACTTTTTTCACAATGGCACAATTGGCCTTGGGTCTACAGATTATTGTGTGTACATGGGGCTATGGTCTCAATAATTCAATTTACGCAACGCTGAACAAGTAAAAGTAGTACATTCAAATTAAAATCTCATTATTTGTCAGACAATCATTCCAAATGAAGTGAAAAGTTTCGTGTGGATCCACAAAGATGGGGGAACAAACCTAACATTGCTAAATGTAATATGATACTAACGAGAAAAAACCCCATTCCCGGTGGGATTCGAACCACAGGCCTTTCGATTACCAGTCCGATGCGCTACTGATTGAGCCAATGGCGCACTGTACAACAATATGACAACAGAAATTGATTGATATATCGTTCGTGAACATTATCCCATAAATCGGAAGTTAAAATGCTTTATATTTATAGTTTGGTATGTTTTTAAGATGGGGTTCTCGCCAAAATATTGATTCGAAACTGCTTTAGATTGTAACCCTGGTTTCATTGACATGAATAGAATGGCTTTTCGAAACATTTCAAGACATGGATTTCGTTCACTATTTGCTGTTTGTAGCCACACTTCGGTATTGCATCATGGGATTTATATAATATGTGTACGCGGAGTTTCGGGTATGTAGCGAGTCATGTGACTTTTTCCCAGGGCAAACACTTGAGATCCGGAAAGGCCTTTAATGGACTAAGGTTAATGAACTGAGTGATTAGAAGTCAAACTGGTAACTCTCTACAAAGAGCTCTGAAAGGCCACTGCAAGTTAGAAAATATGCATAATACAAGAAACACAAATGGCAGGGTTAAAAATGCCAATAAAAAATGACATAAGAATAAGATAAAGGTCCAAATAAACAGAACAGCATCAAATATAAATAAAAGAAGAAAACAATATCTGGAGGTCATGGGCATCAAGAGAACATACACAACACATTTGGGAACTAAATCTACCAGAGCTGCCTGTTGTCACCTGTTGGGGCGTGGCCGTATCGCCAGCACAGCTGGATATATGCTTTACAGGACCATCCATCATCTCCCCAACCAAGCATTAACCTACTCTTCAACTATGACAACTATTCTAATGTAACAGTCAGTTGTTCACTGATAGCCAGAATGGAGTCAAGTGACTCTTTAAGTGGGGTATTTTACCACTAAAAAAACATTTTATTTTTTTACACTTAATGGTTTATATTCAGGCATAATTTTATTAGTTATCCCCTGCATGTTCACACAATACGGAAAAATACCTATGGTTTGGCATGTCATATCACATGAGGCCGCAGGCCGAATGTGATATGACGTTTAGTCCAAAGGCCCACAAAAAAAAAGTATTTTTAAAACACTCGCGGAAAACGAAACTCCCTTCAACAAACAAGTCGCTGAATTCTCTTCCCTTCCTTACTCCGTAAAATCCCCGAAGTAAACCACCCTTTAACAGGCTCTGCGCCGCACCTGTCCATAGAATCATCGCGAAAAAATATGTCTGGTAATGTTATATGCAGATCATTTATATTTCGGCGTGGATTATACCTTTTCACGATCTATTTTGGCCTCAGAATGTAACAGAAATCGAGTCACTTGCGTTTAAATCATCCGCCATTTTATTTGTTTATTATTGACGTCTCATATTTTAAGCAACTCTTCCACAGACACAAAGCAATCGCTTTACACGGTTAACTGGTAACGCGGTCCTGGGAACGTGGTTAATCGACGATATGGAATATATCGTGTAGTTTGACTTTCTTGTTTACACGATATGGATCAGATTTCATACGTGTTAACCAATGAGATTTACACTTACTTATTTACACTTACTAAACGATAAGAAAGTATATTAAAAATTGTACGCAAAAAATGTATTTTTTGCATAAATTATGCAAATTAGGTAGGCAATATGTCCAACATTGGCGGCCATTTCTACACTTCCAGAGTGTAAAACTCGGAATTGAAAAGTAAGCTTTTGCATTTGTAAACATTTATTTTACGAAATCGATGTTTAGCACAATATTGGGTAAAAAAATACACGTTTCTTTTGTACCCAGCCAACTTTGACACTCATTTTTAAGCGTGTACATGCTTATTTATTATTATAATTTCAACTTTACCTCACTTCATGAACTGATTGTTCTCCTTCCTGGGTTCTCCTAACCATGCATGTGTAGTCTGCTTGCCGTCTGCCCACGTCTTCAAATGGACTCTTCAAATGGATCAGTTAAATGGAGTCAATGTTACTCTAGAAACAGAGTCCAGCTACTACGCGACTCTATGTCTAATTTGACTCAATTTTGGGAGTCATCCGACTCTCTTGAAGAGTCATAATTTAGACATAGAGTCGCGTAGTAGCTGGACTCTGTTTCTAGAATCACCCAGACTCTAGTTTGGCTTTCAGTGTTGAAAGGACTTGAATGAAGGAGAATGTAGGCTATGCCAAGTTATAAGTTGTAGAGAAGGTGTCAGTGTATTGTTGTCGATGTTGTTGTTGTTTACTATATGCTCTCTGGTGGAAAGTACACCTAGCACATAAAGTCCCTGACCAGGTGCTTTGAGGTTGGCTAATTCAAAATATATAATCGGTACCAAGAATCTGAGATATACATTAAATGAGCACATTTCTTCTCCGCAGTTTGATACCTCATTCAACAAAATCGAATGGATACTTTCAAAGTTATGGCGATTTCAGTGAGTGCGCATAACAACAGCAAAGTTGCACTAGGTATAGGAAATCATTGATTTGTGTGACAGTTATGACAGTAATCACACACAATTCAATGAATACCTAGTGCAACTTTCCTATTGTTATGCGCCGTCATTGAAATCTCCATAACTTTAAAAGTATCTATTCGATTTTAATGAATGAGGTGTCAAAATGCGGAGAAGAAATTCGCTCATTTAGTGTTTATCTCAGATTTTTGGTACCGATTAAATATTTGGAATTAGCCAACCTCAAAACACCTGGTCGGGGACTTAATGTGCTAGGTGTAGATGAGAGGTGAGGATATCCTATAATAGCATTATTATTTAATTAAAGCTTTAGAAGTTTAAAGTTCGTTTATGGAGAAATACTCCATGTAAATATGTCTCATAAGAAGACGGATCTGGATTCAAGTGGATTATGTTCAATCCTTAAAAGATGTCTACAGCACATAATAACCAATTTTATCGTTAATTTGTTAATTAATATGCTAATTAGGCAACTTTCAAATATACGAGAATTGTAAAATGGTTATAGTAGAATTGATTGTATGTTACTTAATATGTGTGGTAAATTTGAAGTCAATTGGACAAGGCATTGACATTTTAATGCTATTTATATTACTATAAATGTCAGTTTCTCGTTAAAATTTTAATTAATTATGCAAATTAGGTGAAAAGTAAAGATACTAGAATATTCCAATTATGTTTTTTGAAAAGCTCATAAGTTATTTACCTTATATTCCAGGTTGGTTTTGCTTTAATGACAGAATATGTTTATACATATATATCACTCAAATTATTGGTGCCATGCATAGTTAAAATAAAGAAAATAATGAGAAATACACTGAAATATATATGTCTACACATGGTGTCATTTGCGTGATATAAAAATCGGTATATCTCGAGAACAGGTTGCTCGATTTTCAAAATTTAAGAACCCACTTCATTTGAACTGCCTAGTCTCAGTCAACATTGTAGGTGAGGCTCTCCGTATCCCGGGGTTGTAATTATGCTAACAGGTGAGGTCAAAACTTTTACTGATACATTTAGCCTTGCAGAACAGCCACCATGTGCTGCAGTTATTTTAACTTAAAAGTTCATGTCAAAAATATGATGAGTTACGTTAACAATGTCGATTTCACCTACTCTTGATCCCTTTCTTGTACTTCTATTATTTACGAAAGTCGATGCCGCACGCACCTGTCAAAAAGTAGGGTCCCCATCTGATCCACAGTCCACACCATGCATAGAGGTAGTTTGCGGAAGATTCTATTATTTCCTCATAGTTTGATTCTTCCTTGCACATGGCATTTTACTTGAATCTGGGTTTTTCCTTTTAAAGGGAATTTTTATTGAGCTTGGCACGTTGGTGCTTGTCAAAAACCTATAACTGTTCCATGACAATGAATAAGCGTCACTATTTAGATCACACTGCAAAACTATAGTACGTACGTATGGCTCATTCGTATATGTGACTTGTACTTAGACTTGTGGCACTTCTATGGAACGGATACATGTATGCGAGAATAATGTATAGTTTAAGCCATCGGGCATCGTTGAAGATGGAAGATCATGGAGGGTACTTATTGTCGCTAAAGTATAATTATGTGCATCAACATACGTACCAACACCAATACAAATAGAAGTACACCAATTAAAATATGTTCATAATATATAAATTACAAATATTTACATTCTTCTCAGTTATTTACAGGGTGAGTCAGAATAAATTTGGATCCATGTAGGAGTTGTTTGGCTATCAAATAAATGAATCCAGTTTCCGGCAGCTTGGTGTTAAGCATTGGTTTCCAGTTTCCAATACGATTTATTCCGTTAAAATATACTACCGGGTTCCAAATTGTCGGTTCCTTTCATCTATGCTTAGCACCAGGCTGCTTGAAAAGAGATTCCAAATAAATTGTCATATCGGCACAGCTATATGAATCAAAACTTTCTCTTTTATAAGAATCCAATCAATGGATGTGGTGAGTAGTTATGGAATTTTCATTAAAATATCGCGTTTTTATTTTAAACACGGAAATGGTTTGGCCACCCAAACAAATATTTTGAATGAGAAAGGTTTGAATTGACATAGACTGAAAAAACTATAGTGTTCAAATGTCAAAAACTCGACTCCTATATGTATATATTCACCACATTTCAAACATACCATCCTATTATACTCTGTTTGGCCATCTCGAGACAGTGACGTAACCGCGTATTCTACTAATTGCATCACATAACGCGCGCGCATACTCGCGTCGCTGGCGTACAAACACGAGAGTTGAAAGGCGGAAGATACACACGCGTGCGTAAAAGCTGCGCCTGTTCAGTTACGTCACTGTCTCGAGATGGCCAAATAGAATATAGGTATCTGATTTCTGCTAATTTTGATAATGGTTTCATGCAGGGTGTCTCAAATAAAATTAATACTTTATACCTTTAGGTGACTTCTTCTTACAATAAGAGTCAGAATAGAACAATTTAAACTACAAAATAAAGACAAATTAGTTGGCTATACTTTGAAGTTTCATTCGGTTCAGTAATAACAGAGACATGAAATATTACGTAAAAGTAGTCAAAGAACACTTTCATCCAAGTTAGTTCTTATTGAGCATGTTGAGTGATTCAAAGAGCACATACAAAGATAATATTCATTAAAAAAAACTTGGTTTTTTCTGTTCTATTTGTTTCTTTTAAACTAAATAATACGCCAGCTATTAACACATTCAACACAAGTTCAACACATTGTTGCATACAAGTTGTCAAGGTTATTTTCATCACATTTTAAACTTAACATTAGTAAATCTCCGTACAATTAGTTGTATTGATTTTGTTTTCTGGTCGTTATGCGTGTTACGATCATGTACAGTATAACCTGAAGAAACACATTTATCAAAGAGAAAAGAGAATGAGTAAGTGACCACCCGCGGAAATGATAATCTAGTATATAATATACAAACTTGGATGGAAGCATTCTTTGACTACTGTTATGTAATCGCACATTTCTCCGTAATTACTAAACCGAATCAAATGCGGTTTTCTTCAAATTATAGCCAATATTTATTTTTTTAATTTTTTTTATCTGAATTGTTCTATTCCGACACTTATATTGGAAGTTACGATAACCTGCAAGGTGGGTTATAACTTTGTGAGACACCCTGCATATGACTGGATTGAATTGGGTCTACTTCATTCTTACTTGCCCTGAAGAAGGAGTAGTGAAAATATCTATGGTTTTCAATCTCGTTAATGTAATACACACTGCAAAAACTAGAATACCAAAGTAATACAACGTGTATTGGCAAACTTTAATTAGTCGTGTTAGTCCAAGAAAATCTTGATGTCTATGACGTCATGCTGTTTCGTTGGACTTGTTATTGTTTTAAATGACAACTATATGAGTATAACATTACAATTAATCCTCAAAATATTTAAACTATTGGTTTAAATGTCTATATGATTTTACATTACTAGTTATCCAATGGACATTATACAACTATAGCGCTGACATAATTGGTATATAGCGTGAGGTAGGACAGACATGTACGACGTTCTCAACCCTCTTTTAAATTAACTTCTACTTAATAACGTATTTTGAAGAAACTGTCTTTGTGCAAATGAAAAATAAATATGTTAGTGTTTTGTTCTATGAATTTAATGGTTCTTCAAGTTATGATGACCGAGTAAAACACAGAAATGCTTCTTCTGTAAAATGTTCAAAATGTACATACCATTACTATTGCACTCACTACTAGACGGTATTAAAGGCATATTATGTGATCTTTTCCAGAGAGCGCCCTCTATTCATGATTTGTTTGAGAAAGTAGATTTTCTTGCAGATTTACATTTCCGATCATAAATCATACATACATTCCAAGTTATAGAGCGATACGATTTCTAGTTACCTCAAAATCATGGTTTTAGAGTGAATTTAGAGTGAAAAATATAAACTGTCGGAATCCCGACAGTTTATTTTCACTCTAAAACCATGATTTTGAAGTAATTAAGAATCGTATCGCCCTGTAACTTGGAATGTATGCATGATTTATGATCAGAAATGTAAATCTGCAAGAAAATCTGCTTTCAATTTTTTTTTTCGATGTTGAGGGCGTTCCCTGGAAAGATCACATAATATACCTTTAAGTCATCGCTGACGTTAATAACTTCAACATTATATGGTGTATTGTTGTACAATACGCATTTATTTTATGTTACTAATTAGTCTCACCCTACCTATACGTAACAGCCGTTTAAAGTTAAGTCCGTTAGGCCGTAAACACAACTGTTACTGTACTGGTATAATTTTGTGTTTACTTGGGGGAGGGGGGGGGGGGGGGGGGGGGGGGGGGGGGCGGGTGCAGTGGGTGTTTACGTTTATGACAGATATCCTTTTCTTACACACAGAAAACTTTTCTGAGTCGAGCGACTCGCTTACGTGAGTATTCATTTTGTCCGTGAGGCGACCCGCCTTCAGAATGTATGCGAGTCATATTACACACTTTAAGCGAGTCAAATGACCCATGTAAGTAGGTATAATTGGTATGAAAGTGGGTCATTTGTAATTGATTGACCCACTTGTGCGAGTCACATTACTCACTGAAAGTACAAATGTCTCAAGTGACCTATTTAAATAGGTCAACTGACCTGCTTACGTGGGTCACATTACTCACGTAGGTGGGTATTCATTTTTGTCCGTGAGGCGACCCGTTCAACAATCGAGTGAGTCAATGGACACACTTCCAACTCAAAGTGAGTCAAATGACTCGGATCTGTTAAACAATTCCAGTGAGTCAATGGACACACTTCAAAGTCAAAGCGAGTCAAATGACTCAGATCTGTTTAACAATTCCAGTGAGTCAATGGACACACTTCAAACTCAAAGTGAGTCTAATGACTCACATCTGTTTAACAATTCCATTGAGTCAATGGACACACTTCAAACTCAAAGTAAGTCAAATGACTCGGATCTGTTTAACAATTCAAGTGAGTCAATCGACACACTTCATACTGAAAGTGAGTCAAATCCGTTTAACAATTCAAGCGAGTCAATGGACACACTTTAAAGCGAGTCAAATGACTCGGACAGATAATTCCAAATGATACACACATTACAAAACAATGAGATTTAATGTCAGTGAATTTATTGACTCCATCATTAATATTTTCATACACAAATTCAAATGCCAAAGATGAGTTATGGTACTCTTTAGTATTACATTGGCAGGACTAAGGAAGTTTTTTGGAATTTTGTGAGTGCTGTAATTATTGAACTATTAATGCATATAAAAGTATACATTTTTGGATGGGATTTGGGTCAGAGAATCCATTTTTTCTTGGGAAAAAGTAAAGACACTCTAACTTAGGGTCGGTTTTCTTAATTTTTTCACCTAAACTTTTTGTTATTGAAATTTTGACCAAAAGTGCCCAAAAGGTTAAATAATGAGAAAACCTACCCCAAGTTTGTGTCTTTACATGCCATTTGGGCATATTTTACTAAAAAAGTCAGTAACTGTTTGGTTTTTTGGGGCAATGTAAAAAAAAAAAGAATTTTTGGTTAAAAATTGATGCCAAAAATTGATTCTCTGACCCATTTTCTTTACAAAAATGTATACTTTTATATTCAAGTAACTCATAGTTCAAAAATTACAGCACTCGAAAAATGCAAAAGTGACTTCTTGAGTCCCGCCATAAGTAGGTGGTTTATCTTTAACTTTGATATCAATTTTGACAACTTGACCGGATGCGAATCAACACTAGTCATGACAATTATAATAATGATAATAATTAATTTACATACAATAATATTAATCAGAACCTCTAATATAATTTGGGTAATGTGGATATGCTAAAACCAAACCATAAAGATAAATTGGAATGACAAAATGTGTGTAAAATTAGGCAACATATCCACTAAATCAATTTGGAATTAAATATGTCGAAAAGTCATCAGTAGTATTCAATCCAAAAAGATTCAAAATATAACGACTAAAATTTGGAAATAGAACGTATTAGTAGAGTCATTATCTTGGATTCCGTGACCATTTTCTTCCTACCTTAGTTTCTTTGTGAATTTGTCAACTAGAACCATTTTAAAAGAAAATGAGCTCCCATGCATTTCTCAAAAGTTACGGGAACGTTGTTTTATAGCGCAATTCCAAAATGGCCACCATACAGGGGCCCAAAAATTCAAATGGCTTTAATTAAGCTAAAAAGTACACCAAATTGTTCGGCTGAGCACAAGGATTCCGAAAAATATAGTTTGCGCTACTTCCGATGTTTGGTTAACGAGTTATCGGGTAAAACGTAAAAAGGTCGTTGACCTTTGCATATGGGTCAAAATTTAAACTTGCTCCGATTTTGAAAAACAATATCTCATATTGTTCGTATGATCACAATGATTCCAGAAATAGGGTTTTTTTTTACCACCAGGATTATTTTGTGTAGGTCAAAAGGTCAAGGTATACTGACCTATATAGAATCTGACCTTTTGACCCCTTTGTAAGGTACAACAGACACTTTAGGTGGTAAAAACTATCATTTCTGGAATCCTTGCATCAGACGAACAATTTGAGATATCATCAACAAGTTAACATTTACTGGAAAAATAATGAGCAATTTACCACTTTTCACTACGGTATAGCAACAAATCAGTCACATGTACAGGGTGGGTGTCTCTCTGGATCCTCCAAATTTGAGATCACTCATTTTCATTACACACTGGTAACTACAAAACCTTGAAACTACTAACATTCTTACCCATTTGTTATTTCATTTCAACTTAGATTTGATGTTGTAAAGGAGATGCAATACCTTTCTGTGGGTGTGGTATTTGAACAAGTTCAGGATAATCTTCTGCAGAAAACATAATGTGTAGCCATGAGTATGCCTACTGCTTTCATGAAGTCGGCCGTGGAACACACTTCTTCACCTTCAGCTATCAGGGTGTAATCCTTGACGGTTTCATCTACTATGGCAGCAATTGAGCCGTTATACTGAATGTGTATGTGTGACGGGAAGGAATCTTCATCTACCTATTAAAAAGTTGAAAGAAAATAAACAACTATTATTATTCATTTATTTTTAAATAACAAACCAAACATAAACCTTTGTAACAAGTACATTGCAGTGGCGTACCGACCGGGGGCAGGGGAAGTTGCCCCCCCCCCCCCGGCTCCAAATACCGGGACGCTAAATTCGCAATACCGGGACGCTAAATTCGCATAAGAAGAAAAAAATAGGGCCTAGGCCGAAAAAACTGAGGATTAGGCATTATTTGTCGACTGTTTTGCTTTTAGGATTCCGAATTTTTTTGTTACCGTGCCGTCCGTGCGAATTTTTTTGACTGTGCAAATTTTTTGGAGTAATTCAGTTATACCCTTCACAGGGGTATTCACAGTGCATGATTTTTAAGAACGACGCATACTACTAATGTAGGGTGTGGAGGGTATTACAGAATTATGCCAAATTTTTTGACCGTGCAATTTTTTTGACCCTACCCCCCCCCCCCCCCACACTTACGTGAAATTCACGAGGTGACTGACTGGTAAAAAAAATGGGGCAACCTTTTACGAAAATTTACGCCACTGTCGGGACGACATATATACTTCTGCCCCCCCTGGCTCACATGCCGCGGTACGCGCCTGGTACATTGTATTAAAGAAAAGAGCTGCGACAATTTGTCAGCAGCACACAGGTTGCGACCATGAAGACTACAAGCTGGCAGGATCGAGGGAGTAAATAATTTGTTCTGGAACTATAAGAAAAACCTTTTTGGCAAACTGCAGAAAGTGACCCACCCGCAGTAAATAATTTGTTCTGGAACTATAAGTATCATACTGTGTCAGATTATATGCTACAGATTCAAAGCAAGTTTTCACATATTGCACACGTCATTCGTGTATGCAAAAGCGGTATGACCTGTGTTTGGTTTCATAGTTGCTGAAAATATTTGTATTTTTAGATTGGAATACTACTGATTGTATTAATATGAAAAACACAGATACTGACTTGAGTTTGTGGTGTCTTCTATTGGGCAGAGTTCCCATCATTTTAGGAAACTAAATTTCAAAATAATCCCTGAGAAATACTTACCATTTGTCTTGGTTAAAAGTTGTTGAAAAAACACAAGACATGTCCACACTCACGTGCCAAATTATGCATTTTCCCCTTGCCACTCAAATTCCATGTTTTCCCTGATATTTTTGCTAGTTTTCAGATTCCCCGAGTTTTCCCTTTCTGAAAAAAATCAATACATTTTTTTTGTCCTGTTTTCCACAGTAAATGGGAACCCCTGTCATGTCACATGGGATAGATGTTCAATATTTTCATCGTAGTGGATGCCGGCTCACTACTTAAATATTGGACTCGCCTATCCCTTATGACACGTAGAAGACACTCCAAACAAAAATCCCTCATTTATTCTGTAAATCTAGATCATGACAAATTTATTATTTTTTATGCAGCTGAACAATCAGGAAAGTTGTTGT
Source organism: Ophiura sarsii (assembly GCA_035610835.1). NCBI lineage: Eukaryota > Metazoa > Echinodermata > Ophiuroidea > Amphilepidida > Ophiuridae > Ophiura > Ophiura sarsii. The sequence goes on from CM069444.1 coordinate 65,806,432, forward strand.
ACCCCTTAAATCACAACTTACCTTGGCCTTTGAACAAAATGCAAACTCAACATTTTCATGCAGCAAGTGAAAGATCAGCAAAACTTCACCAACTTCTGCAGCATCTGAAATCAGATTTATAAATAAGGCCTTTAATCACACATAGGCTTGATAAGTTTAATTGTAAGGATCAGCTTGAAAAGAATGATGAAATTAACCAAGTTCATTTTGTCTTTTGAAATGTTAGCAGTGACACCAGTTGGAGGGGTGTGCCTGGTGTTTGGTTCAATTAAACATCAAGGGAAAGATGCCCATCATTGACAGAATGAAAACTGATTTACTTTACATGAATTTAGAGTAATCTCGAAAGAACAATGACAACGGGGAAAATAGAGATTAAAAGATTAAAAGAGGCAATATCATACAGAGATGACATTTTTTCAAAACCTGGGTCTGTTTGATGATTGTTGACAAGGGTTATATTATAAGGAAAAAAATGACTTCTACGTATTCATAACATACAGTTTCTCAGTATTTTTGAAAAGTTCTAGCACTGGGCTATCAATGCTATCAGTCAAGAAGAAATCATGTATGTCTCCTCACATTGTTGAACTATAATACACGTTGGGAAGATATTTACTGAAAATTGAGGAAAAGAAAACTGTGATAAAACACAAAAACTTACGTTTCTTGGCCTTGGCACTCTTTGCTTTTCCAATTGCAGAAAATATCTGGTCTCTCGTCCCCTTTTGCACACGTGCACATTTGATGATGGCATCTGCATACTTATCAATACCCTTCTGTTGGGCCTTGCAAATGTCTTGTTCTGTCAAGCGGTGGAACTCTGTCAGTATCTGCATGTATTATAACAATAAGAATTTAAACTCCCTTTGTTGCATTAGCTGTTGTTTGTTGCATTTGCATTGCATGCCACCTATAGCTGGCATTGAGTTTTGGTGCATGATCAGGGTTGTCACCAGCCAAAATTCAATGCTGCCTAAATTTGACGAGATTTGAATCAAAATAATGAATCATGTTGCAATAGAGGCATTTTGTAGCTGTTTTTAAGACAAATACTTTCAATTTGGCATATTCTAGTGCTATTCGGCAAGGTTTAAATTCCCTTGAGTGCCGGTTAATTTGGCTGAGTGATGGCAATTAGAACCGACCAGTGCCGACCAGCATAGTGACAACTATGGGCATGATTGTTAGAGCAATTGTGCTTTCGGGCATCCTTTGCCTTAGGTATGCAATGGGGCACAATTATCCTTCTCGTGTTCGCTCACTGTGGAATTTAACAAAAGGATTAAGAATAGGAAAAAGTGGTATCAAATTACATTTATCCTATTATAATATAATGCGGTATTAAATCTTATCTAAATATTTGAATGTAAATGTTGTGAAACCATTTAACATGCACATAATTTACCTCATCCTTATCAAACAAGCAGGGTAGGTAGTCGATATTTTGTCAACCTTCCACAGTTTGTTCACTATCCCATCTCGTCTGTCAGCAATGTGAGGTCCATAAGCATGCTAATCTTAGTAGTATCTTGCCTCAACTTTCGATTTTCAACCTGCATCAGTTGAATGTGCTTCTCTATTGTTGTATCATCTTCGCCCGCTGGCCGCTTAGTAAGTAGTGCGTAACTCCCCCACTGGTTACTCGGCCTATTCTTTGCAGTATCTGTAGGTTTTGATGTACTTTTAGAAGGTTTGGCTAACTTGGCTGGTGGCTTTGCATGGCCATTATCGTTCTCATGCCGCTTTCGTTCATTTCTGCATTTTTGTGACAAGGTATTTTTCAAATAGTTCTGAAATAAAAATGCAATGTAAAACACATTTTAATTTAATTTTGCCCTAGTATCTTCCATTCATCTCCAGTTAAACGAATCATTATAACTTATAAGACAATCCTAATGTGAAATTCATGCATTTGATAGCGTTTCGAGTTTCGATGAGATCAAAGATGGCTTCTTACTTATTTGTTTCATGTTTATTCAAAATAACCTTGAATACCACCCATGGCTTGCTGCGTGATGCATAGTTATGACCTCCCTGATTCAATTGGTGGTGATTTTTAACCAAAATACAAAAAAGTGAAAAGCCCTAATATACCATCGGAAATGCGTTTAGTTGTCATTTTTACTGATTTCTTTTGAAGTAATCTGACAGAGGGTTTCCATGTATACCATCAATCTAAACAAGGTTAACAAAATTAATTTCATTTTTTGAGAAATCTCTCTGTGCCCCTTTAAGTGACAAAAACATACTACCTTTACCTCAGTGACTAGATATCAACTGTGTACAAGCATCTACACTTGTGTAATCAACTTTACGTGTGCGATTCAATACTGCAACAAGCCAAATATAGTCCTACATGATCGGCTATAATCGCTACCGAATGTTGCTGAACTCATTTGCTGTTAATTTTCACAGGTTTTACATAGGATTTGGATGGCTTCAAAACTTGTATTTGCCAATAAAACTGCTCAAAACAGTAACACACACTTTCTTCACCTAAACAATGGGGGAAATGTTGGTTGAAATCTTAACCATAACTCTACCCCAACTTTTTTTAGAATTTTTACTTCAATGTGGAAAATTGACCCCAAATATTGCCCCGATCACCCGGGATTTGATCCAGGAACCTCCAGGACCTGGCGAACGATTCCCCACTACACCACGGGTGTGGTGTTAAGGCTAGTTAGCACAGTATATTGCGCCAACTAACCCTACCATATATATAACCCTAAGGCAAAAAAAAAAGTTGACTTGCCCTTTCCGACCGACCCGAATTTTCGGAAATCTAGGGTCGCTATTTTTTTTCTTCCAAATTTAAAATTTAAAAAAAAAAAATTAAAAGAAGTACATAACAATAAAGAAAAATGAAAACGTGTTTTTGAGT
>CM069444.1:65809418-65819418 GCA_035610835.1 Ophiura sarsii
ACATAATTTCTGGGTGTTTGTTTGTTTATTTGTTTGTTTGATTTTTAGGGGGGGGGGGGGGGGGGGGTGAATTACCTCACGAACATAAACATTAGCACTTACGTATCTCGCAGTGGTCTCCTGTGTACCCAGGCAGACAGTGACAAGTATCGAAAATGCAGAAGCCTCCATTTTCACATGACGGAGGACAAAGTGCTAAACAAAAAACATATAATACGGTAGCGATTTTATCTCATTTTAATGAATGTTGTATTGTATATTGTAATACCGGTTCTAATTGATGGACTATTAGATAGTTAACGAGGCGTCCAAAGACACTGTATATATCACTAACAAATAAAATACCGACCATTTGCGTGACATGCTAGATGACTGTTTACTACTACTGCTACTACCTTACATTTATACCGCGCCAAAAAACCAATAAAATTGCACGAAGGCGCATAAAAACATACACAATGGATGAAAATAAATACAGGCTGTAACAAAAAAAGATATACAGTTTTGAAAAAAAAAATTAAAAATATCTCCCGTAGAATAAGCTTTGTTTCATGACAATCGATTGTCGGTAAGCAGAGATATGATCAATTGTCTAAAGTAGTCATAAAATCACCTGGGCCACTTTGGTTTAATCAATGGTAAAACCACTGGGATGAATATGAATGGAATCGAACCAGGAACATAGCAGTAGAGCGCTCTTGTTAGACAACAATGGTTCATTTCAAGGGCTAAAAGTATTACAAAGAAGGTTAGGTCTTTACAAATATTATTTATTTATTTTATAAATTTATTTATTCAAATGAAATAAAACTATTTGAAAAAGAATTGTATTGTTCTCTTTAATGTTCCTTGCATGATTTAATTTATACAAGATATAAGATACGAGATATAAGTGTATGATATTGTGAAAGTGGCCCAACCCAATTTCTAGACGACTTAGTACATTAGTCATAAATTTTAAACGCAAGTAGTTAAACAGACCAAATAAAATGATTCTGGTAGCCGAAACGGAACTTAACATAGAGTGCAAAATATTTTGACATTGCATGATTTTAACATTGGATTAAAAATAAAATTGCGATTGTATAACTTTTTTTTGTTACAGTCTGTACATAAGTCAAATAACAGTTTACGAAATCTTAAATGAAAATATTTAAGACCCCGAATTTCACAATTCTTACCATCATTATCGTTGATCCATACTACAGCTGTGCTGATTTTTACATTAGAAGAAACAAGCGCCAATTCAAACGATTCCTTTGGTTCTGCATCAAGATCCTCAATTGTATTAATAATGATCGGGTCTGATTTATCGGCATCTACGCTCGTAAAGGAACAACAATTAATAAATGAATATGACATCCGGCAATGTTGAGCATGATGATGATCAAGAATCCAGGGAGTCTGTACATTAATGCACCGGTCTCCTGTGATTTGCTATTTTTATTTGTTTTTCATTCAAACTATAGTAGGCTTATAAGTATCGTTTTTATTGCATGGTAACTATCTTTTTTCATTGCACAATACAGTTATTGTTGTGGTGTATGTGTCCATTAAGTATTTGGTTTGGATGTTCTTACCAGCTTCGGAGTCACTAAATTCTCTTTCAGATACCATTTATTTTGTCTTGTATGGTTTTTTAATCCGGAGATATGGTTTTTGAATCCGGAGATATGGGGGAGCGTGTTGGCGCAGCGGTAGTTCCCTCGCTTGCACCAATGAAACCTGGGTTCAATTCTGTGCACGACCGCGGGCTTTATGTGCATTTGGTTTATCACGATCCATGCACGCTCTCGCAGGTTTTCTCCGGGTTATCCGGTTTCCTCCTGCTTTCAAAATCGGTGATCAGTTGTTTCGGTTATCAAAAACTTCCATGACCCAATGGTATTTGGGGAGCTGCATTGAAAAATGGTGGATGTTAGAATGGATAGGTTTGCGCTAGAAATTGGCAGCACCCTAGTTGATGCGACGTGATTCTGATGATTCACCAGCAGCAAAATTACAGCGCTTTGAGCCATTTGGAAAAGGCGCTATATAACTACTGATTATTATTATTATTATTATTATTGGTTGACCATGTACTAACAAGCTCAATACTGTGGCACTGTGCTGGTGTTTTGCTCCCAATGAAGTTTTCAATACAATAGGCAGCACAAAATTAAATATTCAATCAATTATAAGCTGAACACCTGATTATGTTTGACCATTCTCAGGCACGCCTGAATGAAGTTATATATAATATAATGCATGGTTTAATGACTAGAACGGTATTCCTTTTATGACAATCCGTGACATTTCCAAATTCTTATATATTTTCAACACACGGAGAAAATGTTGTATGTGGCACTGTTGTATCATGGCATGAATGTCTGCTGGGAATATATCGACCACATAGTGGTCGATATGTTACGAGGCGAAAGGTGAGCGGCGAGCTATTTGATTCTGAACATAACATTAGATACCATTCATATCCTCCAGGCCTTCACCGATTGAATTTGAATTCCCGCGCTTTGAGGGTAAATGCTTAGTGATCAATACGGGACCAATAAAGGATGCGCTTGGTAACTTTTGTGCGAATTTCTTTTCTTGAGGTCTTTATAATAATGAAATGGGTATTTATTGGAGATTATTTATACTTAGAGACGCACCATTAGATATTCAGGGGGGGGGGTGGGGCATGGAAGTTTTCTAAAAAAACAAACTTTGCCCACTATCCAGGAAAAACCCAAAAGTTGACCCACTGCTGAGTAAAAAAATAAAACTGACTCACCCAACTCAATGTAAAGAAAAACAGTAAAACCTAAAAAACAAACTTTGCCGCCTTTGCCCCCAAAAACAAAATTTGTCAGTAATTTATTACCTTTTTGGTACGAGCCGATTTTTCGAAAGTAGGTTTGTTTTTAATTTTTAAAATATTTTGTGTATGGAATTTGCTACACTACAAAACCGTAGCTTTGTCTGCTAAATTACAAGTTTTGTGGGACATATTTATGCTTCGTTTACCATTTCCAATAGAGCTGAACAGTCCCGAGGTTGTTAACTTCTTCTTAATTCATCACTAATTGCAACACGGGCGAGATTCATATTACTATCAGGTTAGGTATTACAGTGCAGTTGCCGGTATCCTATATGCATTTCATTGCATCCCCATTGTAAAGTTGACAGTAAGCTTATTTAACTTCTATGGTGAGCGCTTTTTGGAAGCTTTTTAACAATTGGGAAGAAAAACATTAATCTCCTTTGGAAGGGGAGTGGGGGTGTGTGAGGGGGTGTGTGTGGGGTGGTAGAAGTTCACAATGGCATCAGGTAGGTTAATATTAAAAGCAAGCCGTTTTGATGCAATTTGATTTTTTAAAAGAAGAACAAAAACCCAAAATACTAGGCAAAAAAACCTTGTTTTATGAGATGGTTTAAATGACTTCCGTATACCAAAGTACAGAGGCATTTCATGGAAATCCTTCTTTTCTTAAAAAATTGACTCTTTTTATAAGACACGTTGATTAAACTGGCAGCCTAAATTATGAAGGATCTTTGAAAGTCGGCTGCAAAAAAGGGTAAACATGAACAATCGGGTATATATGTACGTGTATTATCTGACTCAGGAGGTTTCGTCTTAGCCCAAAATACAATTTATGATGCAACTCTTATACTCGACCTTTTAATTCCTGAAAATCGTTTTACTCGAGACTCTCCTTAAATTGTAGCCAAATTAAGCCAGAGTTGCATACCTTTGCAAGAATGGGCTATTGAAATGTATACACAATTTTGGCCACCTGTCAAAGTAAATTGGTCTACTCAGACCAATTTCATATGGCAACACTGAACACCATTTCAGATAGTTGTTCATTATTGTGGACCTGCATTTCTATCAGCCAGAGGAATGAGAAAATGTGTTCTCTTATTGTGCTATTTACACTGAATATTCTCTATCGCGGTGTTAAAGTTGAGCGACGATGTGTACCGATGAGCAATAAAGACGCTGTATCTCATTATAGTGATCAAATTATGACTACAGGGTGTGTCAAAAAAGGGTCTCCTGTGAAACATGATTTTATTTATTTTGGCCATGAAAAATGTAAATATTGTTCGCGAATCATCATGTTCAACAATCTTTAATGTGCCATAAGATTTTTTTCTATCCATTTTAGAGCTTCCGTTATCAAATTATGGCAAATATAATCGAGCGTGTTAAAATTCAGCTTTGGCCACTTTTATGAAGAGCTGTATTAGAATCGTCATTCAGTGTGTCATTGAACTTAATCAATTAAATCAATAATAATCCTATTTACTAAATGTAGATAGTGAGTTGAATTGAACAGAAATACATATTTTCATTTTTATTATCCATGACATACCATAAATTATTTGAATTTTTAGACGGTATTTTAAACAATACATTGCAAATCTTATAATCATCATCGGAATCAAAATTGCATTTTCTTTTTTCAATTGAAAGTCATTTTCTTGTTCAAAAGTGGCCAAAGTGGGACTTGTACTCTTGTTAGATAATTGATCATATCTCGGTAGTTGAGTGGCGAAATTCAATGGGTTAAAGTGTATTGGATAGAAGACTAATATGGCTTTACTAACGGTATGTTTGCGTAAACCAAAAGACATGAATTAATTCTCTAACTTGACACAGCCTGTAGGTGAATGCTGACAAACTGGGCAGTCAGTCTACCAGTGACTGTATACAACTTGATGCAGCCATGTATGTTACGCAAAATCTTGCTTGTTTCTGATACATGAAGTGTGCGTCGCAACAGGAAACCGCACTTAGACAACGAAACTGTACGCGGAATAAATATACTGTTTTAGTGTCACTTTTCCTATTAAATTGCCACGGTAAAGGGACGTATCGAAAGGGACGTATCGAAAGCCCTAGTAAATGTTCACGATCATACAAAAAAAATAGTTTTCACCATTTGAATGAAAACGCAATCTCCGATATACGGTAAATGTTCAGTGTGGGGAAGCTTTCTCGCAGCAACTCGCTTGCCTTTCGTCAGCCCCAATAACATGTGGGGTCCTGTTGACGACTTCGCTATTGAGTCTGGTCACCATCGCCATCAGGCGTGGAAGACTACTCAATAGCTGGGTTCAAATCGCTGAAAGCTTCCCAGCGGTAAGCTTATATTTAGTTGTGAGTGAAAATAATCGCCAACAAATGTCTCAACCGCAACAAAAACAATGTTTCAACGAATGAAATTACGTGTTAGGTTCTATAATTATCATACCAATGTCAAAATGTATTTGCTTGTTGTTGATGTCAGTGAAATCTCCGTGTGGTTGTGCATCTATTCCCGTCGTCTGCAACACTACGGAATATACAAAACGTTATCGATAATGGGATTGTTATAAATCTAGTCTACTTACGTACTCTGCAACTGTTTTGTGTCTCATCAGAGGCATCGTAAGGCCAATGGTTGGTAAAAACCGGTGACTCACCGACCCATGACGGGGTAGAAGTGTCACTAGATCCAGGTAAACGTTGGGGGTAAGTACAAACAAATCACCGTCCTCTATTTAAGATTTCAATATTAGGTAGGCCTAATCATTTTGTATTAATATCAGGCCCGTAAGGAGGCCTTTAATTAGGTTGGGGGAGTTTTTTCTGGAAAAGGTACATTGGTACCCGAAAAATCGTTAAAGCGTACTCCAAATTTGTGTCCAGTCAGCTCAGAAAAATAATTTACTTTAAACCTTGCGGAAAACAGATTGCTCTCATTGAATGTATTGAAATAACCCCACAAGAGGAAGCATACCAACAGTAGCGGGATCGGTCAAATCTCCAGCTCGACGTATTTGGATTGTAACGGCATTTCCTTCTGTGACGTCATAGTGACTCTGTTCAAAGGTATACAAGCCAGAAGTCGAAACACTCGGTTCTGTAATTAAACAGGGAACAGAAACTAATAACATCCGTGGATATACGAAATTTTATAAATCATCTTTAACTCCAAAGTCAAATCTAAATGTTAAAAAAATTCCCATCGAATCAGGAGCAGGTGGTTTAATCAATAATAAAGGAATACACTGTCTCTGTATAAATGTATCTGTTTATATACAAAATACGTTAAATCTAAATAAAATATTTGTTTAAAACATGAATGCACCCCTTGGTAAATATAATTTGCATCACCACATGTATATTTGAATTGTTTTATGATGTATGTGATCTTTTCAGCGAAAGAAATGATAATAAAAAAACCTATGAATGAGAAAGACATAAAAATAATAAAGGGGAAGGAGTGGTGTGTTCTGAGGCCTTTCAACGCTGAGGGTTTTAGAGATTTGAAATGAGATGAAACTCATTCAAGTTAAATATATACAATAATATGCAATACGACAATGGGTAAAGTATAAATATTTTGTGACAAGCATTTAATTAAGTTGTGGGGTCAGCTAGGCTATTTAGTTATGTGAAAAGCGATGCTGTTAAATGAAGTTAAGAGGTCAGCTACGCGATTTAGTTATTATGCCCAAACCACGGGGATTCAGACAATTTAGGTCCAAACATTTAGTCTTTTGTTCGTATTCGGTGTATTGAATTTAAAACCACGATCATTTTTTATTAATAGTTTGGATTAGTAATGAAATGATGTTCAGACTATTATACTTAACGCCAAAAAACTACACATTACTAGAGCTAATAATTATGGTTTCTCCCTCTCAACTGTCTGCTCCTTTCTTGTTCTTTATTCTGGTTTTATTTTTAATGATATGTGCCCCTCTTTTATTATATTGATATCCCCAAAATTCATTCAATTTCTTAATAAAGTCACCTGAATCTAGTATGATGACCGAAGCCTCTCTTGGCCCTGCTACTTCTGTTACAGGGCTAGATGAAGAAATTACGATTTTGAAAGCTTCAGGTCCCTCATCCGAAAAATCGGTATAGATGACGATAGATCCGTTTTTTGTGTTGGTAACATCATCATCGAATTCAACAGTTAAATCAGTAAAGCCTTTGTAATCCGTTCCATCGACAGCTGTCAAACCTTCCGTTCTTAAAGCTGCAATAATTAGGTTAACTTTGGTTACATTCCAGTTGCCTGTAATGTTTGAGCCAAAGTTTGACAGGTTGAACTGGCCATGACGCTAGTATTTAGTATTAAAGTTCCACCCAATAATTACATCCATCCAACAGCATTGACCGCATGCTGGGGGACCTTGAGTGAGGCAGCGGTGGAATTGGTAGCAAGCCCCCAGGCGCTGCATTCTTGCCACATGACTTAGCACACGCGGTGACTTTCAGCCCGATTAAGGCTAGTTTTAAAACTAAAATCTGCTCTTCGGATAATACAATTTTTTCTCGAAATTGGAACTTTTGTTGTAGCAAAATATGATATACATGTACATTGTAACACTAGTTACTATGACAAATTGAAGTTAAAGCTTGGAATTTCTTAACAAAACAACATTTTTCAAAAGTAATATATATGGCTTCTAGTCACACCAAGACTAAAGAGCCTTGAGCCATGTTTAAGACAGCGGTGAAAATGGTAGCAAACATGTTGGCAAGACACAGGACGGTGTCAAATAGATGGTGTCAGATAGATGGTGTAGGAGGGGATGATTTATTACCCTGGATAAAGCATCAAAGCCGTGGTCAAGAAAGTTGGAAAACATACAGGGAACGGAACCGTAATGTTACAAGCAATTATTTGTAGTCGCGTCGCCAGAGGGGGGCGATCGATCGTGTCGGTTGAGATTGGCACTGTCGGTTCATTATTGAATAATGATGGTCAAAAGTACACAGATGGAAATGTTTGTGTCCCCAAAATGAAATATGTTTTGCTACATGCCTGTTTAGAGACAAAATGTACCTTAATCATAGCAAACATAAGTGTAAAGTCGCTGCGCGCGCATTTCATTAGTCAGAACAATCTTGTCGGTTCACTTTCATTTCCCATTTCCCCCCCCCCCCCCCCCCCCCCCCCCAATATGAAAAACCTAGCTACGCCACCGATTGTTTGATACCCTGATAAGTACATTTGGGTAAGGAGAATCCTAGCATTTTAATCAAACATATACCATCATGTAAGCGTAGCGAGCTGAGAGCATCTTATGGCGTGGGGGTCGGGACCGCTTAAGGGCTCGAGACAATTTTTAATCTAGACGCTCTCTGAGTGTGTTTCTAAGCCATTGCAGACCTAATTATTATATATTTGTTCTTTACATTTCAGGCACTTTTGAGTTGTTTTTGGCTATAATGACCGCTGGAAATTGCATTCAGGTGTGGGGTTGACTCACCTAAGGGCCCCAATATGTTTGTTTGGATCCATCCCGGGGTTTGGATGCTCGTTTACATTTTACCCGCCATTTTGCTCAAAGATAGATGGGTGTTAAAGGTGAGTTTCCATCTCTAGTCCCTTGTGCTTGGTATTGAGTACACCCAATGCGGGGTGGGATTCAAGGACCGCTTAAGGGCACCAAGAAAATATAAATTCAGGTGCTTGTCGAGGGCTTTTGTAAGCCGTTTCAAGGCTCACAAACTTTATATTTGCCTATATATTCCAGTTTTGGTACTAAGTAAACCTAGTTTAGCGTGAGATACTCTCTTAGGGCAGTTCTAAGCCATTTCAGAACTTATTCATTCTTTTTCATAAAATATAATTGTTTAGGTTACCAAAGGGGCATGAATGGGGGGGGGGGGGGGGGGGCTACCTCATCTCAAAATTTGGGAGTGGGGAAATGCGCTGCGCGGAGGGTGGGGGGATGTTCACTCCTTATTTATTCCCCCTTTTAAATTTTTAGTGAAAGACCAAAGGGACACCCTAAATACCACCCCCCCCCCCCCCCCCCCCCTCTCGCGTACGCGCCTGCCGTAACCATGTTAACAGTATGCCGTGCACTTTCGTAAAGTAGTTACAAAACCACTTGGGTCGAATTTAGCTTAACAAGTGCCACAATCAACGGACGATTCGATTCAATGGATCACACCTTGAATATATGAGCGCATTACTGCATAATGTTTTATTTCGGTCTAATATTATATGTATTTCGTAAATGTAAAATGTTGAAAACATTACTTACTAACAGACTCTCCACTGTAGAGCCACCCTTGTCTTATAATCTGGAATATTACTGTCGTTGAACTTTCATCGGTCACGTAAATGCTACTTGATAGCTTTACACTTCCTGCAATATCAATGCTAATGTCATAATATGAAGATGGACCCACATTACACATTATATAGGGTAGGGGAATAGGAGGTGGGGTTTCAATCCCCGCAAATTATTTTTTCGTACTTGTTATGAGCGCTATCTAGCTTCAAACTTGATATTCATGTCTTCTAGTGATTTAAAAAATAATTAGTACAAGGGTGGTTAAAAAAGCGCGTGTGGAAATATTTTTTGGCCAAATTCGGCAAATTAAGGTTTGGCGCTGGGTTTACTAATGACGTTATAATGATATCATGAGGAATATATACTTCGCTTGGTATCAAACATGAAGAACGGGTGATTAGCTATCCAGTAACAACGAATACAATGGCGTACGGCGTACAATTCAGTGAAATGGGTCGATATTTATTTGCTATTTTTTCTAAACAAAAAGAGTCGCCTTAAAGGTTATATTATGATAATATAATAGGCTTATCTATTACTTCAACATACCTACACAGCCAAGTATTTCGAAACGCAAGCCCCTTCCTTCGTTCTGTAGTGGGAGTATTCTGATGTATACCATATTTATCGCAGAGTCAAATATACTCGTAACGTGTGAAATATAGTTGTAGGTTCCTTGGAAGACCTACCGATATTAAAATAATACAATTCACTTGAATATGTAATAAGTGTTTGTCCTGGACAAAAGTCACATGACTCCCTTTGTATCTGAGTCTCCGTGTTTCCAAGTAATAATACTCATGGTGCAATAGATTTGCCGCGAATTTTAATCGACCAAACGTAATGGTGAAATTTATTTACGAACGAAATAGGTGTCTAGAATCGTTTCAAAAAATAGTGTCATGCATTATAATGAAATCTGAATTAC
>CM069444.1:65824418-65836233 GCA_035610835.1 Ophiura sarsii
CCCATGTTATTTTACATGTTCTACTACACAGATTGGGTGCAATAACTACACCTAGCACATAAAGTCCCTGACTGCTTTGAGGTTAGCTAATTTAAAATAGATAATCGGTACCAAAAATCTGAGATATACAATATTGAATGAGCAAATTACTTCTACGCAGTTTGATACCTCATTCAACAAAATCGAATGGATACTTTTAAAGCATAACAACAGCAAAGTTGCACTAGGTATAGGAAATCATTGATTTGTGTAAGAAATACGCACTGAAAAAACTCACAGCTAATCAGCTAAGACTTGTAATCTTCACAGCCAGTCACACCCTTTGTCCCGCAAATTGCGGTTATCACTCCAGACCCATTCATCTGTCTCGTTCAGATAGCACACATTTATGACAGTAAGTGATTTTGGGTACCGATTATATATTTTGAATTAGCCAACCTCAAAGCACCTAGTCAGGGACTTTATGTGCTAGGTGTATATCATTATGTTATGTTGTAGAATGCAAGTTGTATGCCCTTTCCGTTGCTTACGTATTATTATAAGGATTTATATAGCGCATTTCCAAAAGACCAATGCGCTGTACAATGTACATTAGATAAAAAACAAAGACCAGCAGTAAAATAAGAAGTAGGATTCACACCACTAAATAAATATGGAAGAGTCCACGAAAGGCCTGTTGAATTGGTTGGGATGACACTCCTCTAAGTGAAATATATACGAATGCTTCAAAAGTAGTGTTGTTGGCCAAACTTTTGATCGGATGATTATTTAATGAAGATTATCAAACAATATCAGTGCAAATTTTCTACTTTGACCAATTTTTAATGATTTAATAGTCATTTTAGAGACTTCAAATAATTGATTACAATTGCTTAGACCTAGGCTACACAGCGTATACATCGTATTGGATTGATCGAAAGAATCATTAACTAGAATAATACGATAGAGGGGGTAAAATCCCAGGTCTTCATCCGGGTTCTTGGCGAATTAGGACGCCATATTTTTTCCGGGAATGTACGATCTCGATACGAAACGAAATTCGTGAGTTCGGTAAACGTTCGTCGTAACTTCGGCGTATTTGGGAATCCCCAACCGAATAAACATGGCTGCGCCCAGCGAAAGAAAATCATGAACTGATTTCGTATTTTCTCGCAATTTAAATGTGTTTTTATCGGTTTATACTTCATGACAAGTTATAGTTTGAGCATAGGCAGACCTTAGATGATAAACTGGATGATAACAGCGGCGCAGTCAGTTCGCAACGACTATCAACATGATCAACACAGTACATTGTAATTTGTACTGAACATGACAACAAGGAAGCTTATGCATATGATTGAATACATGCGATGTTTTTGCATATAAACACAGCACCTTTACAAGGTAGGTTTTATATTCAGTCATTTTTGCTTGGGCATTATCCTGAAAGGCTGAAATAGGTCTAGGCCTACCACGGAAATAATGATAAAATGAACAAAAAAGTCCCATTTTAGATTATAAATAAATTTGCTGTAGACTAGTGTAATGCTGCATGCTGTAGTGTTAGCCTGTTGTCATGGTTGTAGCTCTACTAGTACATGTAGTAGTACAACACTTGTATACCCCAAAATAGAAGACCTATTTGAGGGTAATGCCTACGCGCCTATTCAACACCGACATTACACTTGATGTAGCTCCTGCTCCACATACTGCTTGCGCCGGTGCAGCTACTTCCTGTGATTTGGTTTGCGTCAGTTTTATTACCATCATACCATTATAATATGACTGGATATTAAACACTAAAATGTGAGGCGTTTGCAACTTTGTGTTAGCGAGGTTCCACCGTATACTTATGCATGCCTGCCATGCCTTGGGACTAATTAAAGTACTTATTGTGTTGATGAATTAAAAGACTGAAATGAAAAGAAAAAAACACTTTCAAAGTCAAATGGCATCACGATGCATGTTTCTAGGATGATTCCTTCATATTGCATGAATTTGTCACATTCCAAAATTTTAATTACAAAATCTGGGCATTTAGAAACAAGATGTTTAGTTGTATTCGAAGACCAAAAATGATCATTTGTAATGCAATTTTTTTTTTTAAAAAGAAGAGAAAAGCAAAATAGGAAATAACATATTTGTTGGAGTGCCTTTTTGGTTTGATGCTAGGTGTAGGGTAAAGTCGCCAGTTTTCGGTCAGCGCCTATTTTCGGTCACTTCGCCCAAATTGTGTAATGAAAATGACCTTGTCGCTATAAACTGACGGCTAAAAAGTCGCCGCATGTAGTTGATGCCATTGCTTTAAAATGGCGAAAACCGATGTAATTACACGATTTTAGCGAAAGTAACCGAAAATAGGCGACTTTACCCTCGATCCATAACTCAATACATGGCCAAAAGTCCAGATCTGGCTCTTGAGTCTTATTGAAATAACAAAAGACCTGGCTGCATGGTGCATATTAAAGGTATATTATGTGATCTTTTCCAGGGAACGACCTCAATCCTCGAAAAAAAATTGAAAGCTTTTCTAGCAGATTTACATTTCTGATCATAAATCGTACATACATTCAAAGTTACAGGGTGATACAATTCTTAATTACTTATTAAATCATGGTTTTACGAGTGAAAATAAACTGTCGGAGTCTGCGCCGACAACTTATTTTTACTCTAAAACCATGAATCTGCAATTGAGGGCGTCCCCTGGAAAAGATAACATAATAGACTTTTAAATAAACAGCCATATTTGGCGCACTGCTACATAATTTTGAATAAAATGCTTGGTGTTAAAATAATAAAATAAAACATGTACCAATACCAGTATCAATTCTTTGATATCTTTATTTATTGTTTGTAATCTGTCATTTAAGTAATTTATTAAACTCAAACTTTAAGCAAAATAAGTACAATTTGATTCAGCGTCCAATATTGTGTAGTTTTAATGTAACAACAGTTTTACGGACATTTGGTTTTTCTTTAAAAGGTCCAGACTTCCAGCAGAACCACTAATTATCAGAGAGTTGGTAAAAAACAAAAAGTTAATTTTACCGGGCATCTTTAAAAAATGTTTGTTAAGTTATTTCGGAAAGTGAAATTAACTCCATAATTGGTATCAATATCATATATCATGAAAGTCTTTGCACGGTTGAAGCTGATGTGCGACTTGCAACTGGCCCTTCTTGTCACAGAGATGTTCCACATGGTATCTTTTTGCTTTTGGTGGGTGACACTGGCAGGTATTTGACTGGAATTGAATTTTCGAAGCCACTCTCAGCCACGTTTCAGTATTCTGTAAATGACAAAAACAGCAAAAAGTTAAATTAGAAGTTATACCGATATTTACAAAAAGGCATGATATTCATTGAATAAGGGACGCACCATTAGATATTCAGGGTGGGGCGGCATGGAAGTTTTAAAAAAAAAATTGCCCACCAACTAGGAAAAAAGGAAAAGATGACCCACTGCCGAGCAACAAAAAAAGAAGATGACTCACCCAACTCAATGTAAGAAAAACAGTAAAAAACCTTTAAAAAAACCACTTGGCCGCCTTTGCTAAAAAGAAATTAAAAATCCACCTACATTGTACTTCTGTGACGAAAAAAAAAATTCCGCCCGACCCCAACTTTCATGCCCCCCCCCTGAAAATCAAATGGTGCGTCCCTAACATGCCCCCAGTCACAACTTTGCATCCCGGTCAGCTCAATTGCCCAACTAAATTGTGACCCCAAACAATCAACGTTGACTTCGAATGTCAAAATATGCAACAATAGCTTACAATTGGTCTGAACGGTCCCTTCTGAACAAATTAACCTAATTTCAGGCCCCTTCCCATGGGAAGGCCGAGGAGATGGGTTGAGGGGCAGGATAGGGGGGGGGGGGGGCATTGAAGGGAATGGGGGAGGGGGGCGGGGGAGGGAAAGGGGAGGGGGCGGGGGAGGGAATGGGGGCGGGGGCTGGAGAGAAGGAAGAATTAATGGGATACAAATGGTCAATTGATCAATGGAAATTGGAATACTGAATGATTGACTGCTGAAGTTAATAAAAAATATTATAATAATAACTATCAACGATTTCGTCAATTTTCAATACTGTATCCTCAAATAGGTCTCATTTATTGAGTGAAAGAACCCTAACAATTGTAGAGCTTTTGGGTGACCCCAAACAGGCAATATTCTAAAATATTCACAAGGCAGCCATTGCTTTAGTTCATATACACAGTCAGAAAATTATAGCTGCCTCATGTTTTTGATAGGACCATTCTGGGCATTTTGGGAGATTTACAAACAAAAAGGGTCAAATTTGATCATAAAATACGGTCGTTTCAAAGCAGCAGTAATGTTAAATTCCTCTTGATAAATTTCAAAATCAAGTAAATTATCAAAATATTACTTTATGAACACATTTCATGCAAGGATGCACACGATTGGGCATTTTTCTGGGCATAATTTTAATTCAGCTTTGCCTATAAAACGTAATTGCACACGCCATTTTGGAATTCTGCGCATCTAATTACGCACATTTTACGCTACAAAATCGACAAAAATGGTCGAGAATGTGAAATGTTGGCTCCGAATTGTTTCAGATCCCCGGAAGGAATGTCAGTTCCCAGAACTGAGACAAACACCAATGGATTTAGTACACACTCATGTGTATTTCAATCAATATACAATAATTGCGGGAGAAATTGGCGATTTTCGGTCAGTTGTCGAACCTAGCCTTTCGTCGAAGGATTCATGAAAATTTGAAGTTTTACTCCACAGAATTCTATTTTCAAAGAGTCATAACTTCCTTACCTTTTCACTGATTTTCTTCGGGTTTTTTTTAAACGGGAGCTGAAAATCTCCTTCGGCCATTTTAATATCAACAGCTAGTAGAATGTTGCATTATGGGTATGCAAAAGCTAAAAATAGCAAAGAAGGGCTTTCCCGAAAATCATCTGACCTGGCGATGTGTCGAAATGGGGGCGTGACCGAATCGGGCGCTGTGATTGGTCAATATCCCGTACGTGTAAAAATCATTTCTGATGCGGCGTTTACGCTGTGGGCTAGGCCTGGGCAATCTACAAACATGCGTATCTTCGACGGTGCATATCTCGAAAATTTTGCCTTGACCTTATATTTTTTTGTTGTTTACAGGAAAGCCAAGACCATAATCTTCACACAAAATGCAAAGTTGAAGCAACCAGTTGCTTTATAAGCGAGAAAATGGCGTATAATTATGGTCCATTTTACACAGTAAGCATAGGGGATTTTATTAGTGGTGTGTAACCATTATACATACATACTTCATAGTAACTGATAAAATACACAAAAGCAGCACTGAAAAGAAATATCACACAGCCCGACCCCACACACCCCACCCCCTCACCCCCACCCACGCAAACACACCCCTACATACATTAGCTGTAGCTGCACTCGCAATACCCATGAACAAACAAACCAATAGCACAAAACCCGTTATTTAAATTATTATTTAGCTACAGACATACATGTACATACCTAACATTGCATACATCAACAATACGTTATTAATAACGAATAAACATCAGTCATTAGGGCATCGTCGAAAGCTATTCAACATGTACGATTTTCTGCGTTGGGTGATTAGGTAATCCAGGATTCAGCACCCACGGGGTGCGCTGAATACCGGCGCGGATCCAGAAAATATTTGTTAAAGGTACTAAAGCGGTCCGGATAGGGCCAGGCCAGGTTGAGTGTGGTGGATTTTTTTCTTCAATTTTCGAACTTATTTGGTGCGATCTGGTGTATACTTTTGACCAATATTTTATCGAAAAGCCACCTCCTTTACATCACAAAAGTAGATTTCCTTTCATTTTTTTTTAATTTTTTTTATCTTTTAAATTTTTTAATCACTATCCTTCATTCCGTTACAAATTCTTCATGATTACAAAATCTTCATATCAAGACATGTTCAGTTTAAATTACAAACTATTACATATTCTTACTATAATTCCTTGTATCTTCTAGTACAGTGTAAAACCCGAGAAAAGGGCTTCCCGTAAGACATTTCGTGATACCCATCGTGCTGGAGCATGCGATTGGTATAGACATGTGAGGTATTGTCTCCTCGATAAGAATATCGCTGTTGGCATATTAAAATCGTGTGCTAATTAGCTTTAATTAAGCAAAATAAAGTGCCAATGCCTAAATTGAGTGCGGTATGTACTATTATAGCAACACTTCTCTATTGAATTCATGGCGAACCCATTAACGCGTGTCTTTGTGTCGTTATTGAATTGAGTTGCCACCTCGAGTTCGATTCCCATTGATCATGACTATTTTTGGAGGAAATAGACGCGAGTCCGTTTTAGGGATTTACTTCGGAATGCAGCTATTCGCTCGTAAATCCAAAGTCATTAGTCATAGCACGGTTTTTAACTATGTGTGCCGAAGTGTGGCACGGAGGGACTGTAGTCTCTGATGAATTGTACGCCAGCTAGTTATGGACGAGATCGGACTGTCATTTGTCTGAATAATTTTAGGGCAGGACAGTTGAAATACTGTTTCAAGTTTGTAAAAGGGACGGAGTGACATTTTAAAGTTAATCATTATCTTTTATTGCCATTTCAAAACAGTGGTCGCAACCAATATCGACGCATATCGAGGTTTGTGCATTTAATTATTTTATAATATATTATTAATGTCATATCCAAGTACTAATCCAGGGAAATAATACAATCGTATTCTTTGTTTGTTCATTATCATCTCTTAACATCAAAGTAATAATGCAAATGAAAGCGGATGGGAAACAGTGTCTAATAGGTCTAAACTCAAAATGAATTTTAATTGATCTAACACCTCAATATATTTATCAACTTTTTAAAAAATTGAAATGTGTGTATTTATATTGTTTATACATTATTGGTAGATACGACATCGTTTTGATATTTAGTAAATAATTTGTTTCACGTATGCCACCTATGCATATTTAGCCACATTATGAGTTTGTTTGTTGTTGGTGTTTTTTATGTGTGTTTTTTCAGTTGAAAATCCTAGACAAAAATCTTAAATGCTGTTTTAAGACCAAATAATGCGTGAAATATAATGTCAAGACTGACAAAAAAATCAACGTCAATACAAATTACTTGATGTGGCAGATCTCTAGTGCTAAAATCACAATCATTTTTCACGTCGCAGTTTCAGGTAACATTATACATTTTGGTAAATAAAACATTTTAATTTTCTGTAAATAATTATTGTGATGTGATTGTGATGACGATAGTAATATGGTTGCTATCTACTGAAGAAAGCAATGTATATAATATATGGGTGCTATCTGCTGAAGAAAACAATGTAATGTATGGGTGCTATCTGCTCAAGAAAGCCATGTAATAGATCAATATCAATGCATACCAACCACTCTCCACAAGATTAGCAGCGTTGCTCCCATCCAGTGTTGCAATGCCAGCTCAGTGCCCTTTCATTGCCGACTGCCAACATGTGCTGCTAAGACAGAACTTCATCCATGCAGCCTGGAACAGTGTTTCTGACAATGTTGTCGGCAACATCCTAGAGGAAGAACTCCAATCTTTTAAGGGTCGTGTTAGTTAACAGACACTTTCTCTCCAACTAGTCAGTGTATGATGGCTAAGCTCTCTCGATGTAAATGCCTTTTCCAGATATTATTGTTCTTCTCTTAAGTTTTTTGATGTTGTTCTCTATGTTTGGGTTTTTATCTTATTCCTGTCCCACGCCACTTTCATTGGGTTTTTTACTAGCCCAATTGTGTTAACTTTTATTTTGATGATTTTCTGAGTTGCAGTGAACCAATCGATTGGCCCAGCTCTCTGTAGAGATTTACCCATTTGATTTGTAATCAGTCAGTTCATTAACTTTGTTAATGTCTGTTGGGCTATTGTTCACATTTGCTCTTTATATACACACCAAAAAAGCTATCTGCTGAGGAAAGCAATGTAATCCCTACCCCTAAAAAATAAGGAAATCTGTAAACTGTTAGAAGTTCGGCTAATCTTCCTAAATGTAGGCCTCAACAATATCACACAATAAATGGCCGCATTTATATTTGTCTAATCAATGATATTTGCCACAAGATTGTCTTAAAACTTATCCATATACCCACCTGTAGGACTTGGTACCGTAAATTATCATCATTAGAGTGTTATGGCGTAGTTTAAAGCAAATTCGCTCAAGGCCTTCATACTGACATTTCCCTCATCCCGAGTCCGTTGTTTAGGTTCCCTTGATTTCATTGACCTCCAGATATGTATTTTTCTTTTATTTAGATCGGATATTGTTCTCTATGTCAGGGTTTTTATCTTATCCTTATGTCATTTTCATTGTCACTTTTAACTCATGCCTATTATTGTGTTCTTGTATATTTTATTTTGCATGTTTTCTTAGTTGATGCACTTGAACCATAGAATAGATTGGCCCATCAGACTCTTTGTTGGGTTACCAGATTGATTTCTATAATCACTCATTTCATTAACCTCGTAGATGTCTGTTGAGCTATATAATTGTTCACGTTTGCGCTTTTTATGCACAAAATACAACAACAAAAAAAGCAAAGTTATATCACGTTATTATATAGGCCTGGGTGGATTTTCGTTATCCTACAATAAGAACTATATGTGGATTCAAAACAGCAACACCCCTATTCAATTCCCGTTTGGTACCGATTCTGTTGACATATTTAGGCGTTATTGTATGATTTCAGGTAATAAATCGATTTCTCTAAGAATGTGTTCAGCCAATATCCTTGATTCCAAAGCTACAAAATAGCAACCCATCTGCCCATTTCAATAGCGTCTTTGCAAATAATAGACAACGGATAAAGGAATCGATATACAAATGACGTTCATTGAATGGAGAGTGATGCTACATTTGGTATATGCCATAACTAAGTTAGGGACTGATGTTTTGTTTTGCGTAATTGGGGTATTTAGCACACATTTTTAATATGCCAACAGCGGTATTCCTATCGGGGAGGACAAATACTACATGGTTACATGAATCGCATGCTCCAACACGATGGGTATCACGGAAATTATGTTAATGAGCTACCTTTTCCTGTACCATTCTATGATGTGCAGCTTCTAAAGTAAATATGATATAATTTCAAGTTACATATCTCATTGTATCTCAATTGATCATGATTATGATTAATTATTTTTTGATTACACTATTTTCTATCATAATCGCATACATATCAAAAAACATGTTCAGTTTAAATTACAAACCTATTACATATTCTTACTATTCTAAATATGGTATAATTTCAAGTTACATATCTCATTGTATCTCAATTGATCAATGTAAATTGATATGCTACCTAAGTGTCAATTAATTTCCTGAATCTCAATTCTGATTTGAAAAGAAGTAAAAGATTGGGATGATTCCCATATCTAAATTTACTAGTTGACAATTTTACTATCATAATTATACTAGTTATGAAATCTCTGTGTTTTTTCTTTACATTGTTGAAACCCAAAAAGTACATCGAAATGTGTTAAAATTACACGTTTTGATACTTTTAGAGATATAATATCATTTGCTTCTAACCATATTGGTTGTATCTTCTTTACAGAAAAAGAAGAAGTGTTCTACATAATCCTTTTCATCACATATATCACATACATCATTATTTTCTATTTTCATTTTATGCAGAAGAATTGTTTTTCTTCTTTTCATTTCTGATATTGATTTATTCTAAAGATATTCGTAAAGAAGATTTTAATGTAAATCATCATTAGGTAGATATGGAATTGGTTATGGATTTGATGCAGTTAAACCGTCATTGTATATGAGACATGCGTGGATCGGATCAATGTACTTATTGTGCTATGGGGCACATTCGCCCTTTCATGATGGGGCAAGTTCGCCAATGGGGATTTACATGATTAAGATTGTGTATAATTTCCAAATTGTAATTCACCTCCTGTAGCCTATTTTAAATTATGAAAATAGCTATCTGGATGGAGTAACACTAACATTAAAAGATGATATTTCTAAATGTGGTATTAATTATAATTTTTAAAATTCTAAACGGATATATTTAGCAAAAATGATCCCAAACTTAATTTTTGGATTTCCTAAATGCTATTTTGTAAGAAAATCACATTACATAACAAATGTGTATATATATTTGATACATACTTCTTTATGAAGCCTAATTATGAGCCCACGGCAAACTTGCTCCGGCATATGGACAGATGCCCCGACCATTTCTGACACCTGTCTCTATCCTTTTACTCATATCTTTACAGTAAGGCCCTGGGTACTGACATTGTGGTCGCATGGAGCCAATATATTAATCTTTCATGTAATGGCAATAGGTCCATTTAATCTTTAAGATATACAGGCTGTCCCAAAATGATTAGTACCCATCGATGCCCAAAGATCAATACATTTTTAATCATCAAAATCAATGAGATTAGATCCGTTGTTTTTCTATCATATTTGCTATACTGTACCCTTTCATTACAATTTTAGATCATGAATATCGAACTTATTTTAATGAAGTTACACTCTATTGTGTAAGACATGGTGACTTCACCTTTTTGGCAAAGTGCAAACAAATGTGTTCTTAAACAGCTTGTTTGGAAGAAACTAATACATTCTTTTAATATCTTGTCTGCTAATATCTTTGGTTCCTTTCTATTTTAAACTGCTGTTGTATCATATTGTTGTTCAAACAATTAATACTTCTTCATTTTGATTCAATTTGAAGAGTAAAAATGGATCGTCACGCATGAGCGACCCCAAACTTTGTTTCTATAATGAGCTAGTTTTGAGGCACATTTAAACAGATAAGGACGTAGTCATGGGTAATCGGAGCAGTGACTTAGACTTCTTTTTCATATTGGGGATGCAATTTCCTACAAACTTAATAAAAATGATATAGTCCCTTAGGGCCGTATTCTCATACTAAACACGGTTTTAGCTTAAAATCGTGTTTAACTAAACGCGTGTCTAACTTAAACGTGAGTTTATCCTTTAAACGACGTGTTTAACAAAACACGATTTTAAACTCTGCAAATTTTGTTCCCAGAGTGGTCCTGCGTTGATTGTATACATGTATTTAATTCATTGCGGCCCTAATGGGTTACAATAGATATCGACCGAATGCCTTAAATACACGGTACTTTTAAAAACTACATGATCCGCACGGCAGCCTGCACCGGGCACGGTTGAGTGATCATTCAAGGCATACAGTTGGTGCGCGAGTTTAGTTAAACACGCATTAAACTACCCCCGAACCCATGTTTAAAGTTAGACACATTTCGGCGAGTTAGACGCGTGTTTAAGTAAAACAAATGTACGAGAATTGCGTCTAAAGTCAAAGTTAGACGCGTTTAGCTTAAAACCGTGTTTAACTACGTACGAGAATACGGGCCTTTGAAAAAACCTCTCGATACCAAATACCACTTCATTAAGAAGTCCCTAAACACTTGTCAAATAAAACAATGCATGGGTCACTCAAGTGTGACAAACTTCTTTTACCCGTTAAATTGAATTAAGGAGAAGAATTATTAATGATTTGAACATCCATAACTAATAACAGTTACAACAGAAAGACCCACAAGGTTATATTGAGTAGACAAGAGATTATGAGAATACACAAGTTTCTTTCAAACAAGCTGTAATAGCACACACATTTTTTAGCACTTTGCCAAAAAGGTGAAATCACCATGTTTTACATAATGGAGTGTCTCTAGAGTTTGATAAATTCGATATTCATGATCTAAAATTCTAATAAAGTAGTACAGTATGACAAAGATGATGAAAAAACAACGGACCGAATCCCATCGATTTTGATGATGACAACAATTATTGAACTTTGGGCATCGATGGGT
>CM069444.1:65836333-65899340 GCA_035610835.1 Ophiura sarsii
GCTGCTAATCACATTACCGTGCAGCCTAAGGGTTCTCAGATCGGTAAGTCCATCAAAGGATTCGTTTGCGATGAATGAGATGTTGTTTTCATACAGGAACAGCAGTTGTAAGCTCCGAAGCTCACGGAAGACGCCTAATGGTATGTTGCTAATCATATTACTGTACAGACTAAGGGTTCTCAGATTGGCAAGTCCATCAAAGCTTTCAGTTTCGATGTATGAGATTTTGTTTCCATACATGTACAGGTAGTCTAAGCTCCGAAGCTCACGGAAGACGCCTGATGGTATGCTGCTAATTACATTATTGTACAGATAAAGGTATGCCAGATTAGCGAGTCCATCAAAGGTTCCATTTACGATGTATGAGATGTCGTTGTAACCTAGGTTTAGGATATGTAAGCTCCGAAGCTCACAGAAGGATCCAGTTGCGATGAAGGAGATAGCATTTCTATTCAAGTACAATTCCGTGGTATTTCCTGGAATATTTTGCGGTATTGATGTCAGTTGGCTATCATTACAATCCACCACGGTTGTTTGTGATGAGCAGGAACAACCCGATGGACACGATAAAACAACTGCAGAGGCAATAACGATCAGTATTGCAATCACGGTTGTATATGCCATGGTTAAAATACCGGCGGTGGTAATCATCTGGAATATTAAAAACACAAGATACAGTTTATTTATTTATTTATTTATTTATCTACCTGTATTTATTCGGCAGTCAGTTTCTGTTATTCGGGCTGTTAGGCCAAAAAGATTGTTATGTTGTCCTCGACCGGCCGCTCGTCAGATTTAGGGCCGCTCTGATTTTTTTCCAGATTTTTTCAGTTTAAAAAAAAAAAATCAGATTTTTCCCCTAGATTTTTTTAAACAGTTTAAATGGCATTGAATATTAAATAAAGTGTTTATAACATATATGTGCGACTCTAAGAGTGATTTCAACTTCTTGTTGGCTGGTAAAAAAAAAAAATCCGCCCGCCCGCCCCTCCTCTCTGAAAGTTGTGGAGGACAACATAACAATTGTTTTGCCTTATTGCCCCCAAGAAGGCACTCAAGACATATTTGTTCCCTATCTAATCTTGTTCTTTTTATTTTATGAGTTTGTAATTTTAGCTGACTGACTATATATCTATTATATGAATTGTTAAATGGATAAACCTGATAAAAAGTTGTTTCAAAAATGTAGCAGCTATTTAAAAGGCCTGTGGCTGTTGTAGGTATGCCTTGACAAGTTGAAATGTCAATAGCCACATTTATAAGGACAGTAGTGCAGCATTCATGATATACTTTGTAGTTCGTCTGGATTTGGAAAAGAAGAATAATTGAATGAAAATACAAAACATGGAACAACTGATTACAGAAAGGGGACAACAAGGAAAGGGAGAGGAATCGAGGACAGAATTGCTACACAAAAGAGACTATTTTGTAAAGATCTGTTACTTTCTGCTGGCTGACTGCCTTCAGTTTAAGGAACACCGATTTTATTTTGTTTTGAAGGTAAATCTTCCTTAACACTTATCACGCGGCAGGCGTCCGCAGACATTCCAACATTTTACCAAATGTTTAAAAATGTCAAAATAACTTAATATTATTCCCATAAATTGTTTGGAATCACCATGTGTTTTGTAATAATAATAATTATGATGGTCTAATTTTTTATTATCATCGCAGCCATCTGGCTAAATTGTCACAACATTACAAATTACGTAATTTATTAAACAATGCAACGTCGAGGCAGCAGCTAATTCAGCGCCAAGTTGCAACATACAAACAACAAACATGAACAAACATACATAACCCAAAGTAACCCCTACTAGGCAATGTAGACTAAGTGCCCTACTCAAGGACACAAACACGTTGGCACCAGCGGGGCTAGAGCTCACAACCTTATGATTAGGAGTACAAAAAAAAAGGTTTCTGAAATTAAAAAAAAACTTTAAAAGGGAAGTGCTTGCACAAATGAAAGACATGAATATTTTTGAGAAAAGCAGTTGTTAAATACCAATTGCGGACAAATCATCACCATCATCATCATTATCTTCCTATACTGTGCAGAAACCTCTGTTATGAGTATACTCGTATTGAGGTGCATTCAGGTTGGAATAGACAAAAACTCCATTAGCATAAAAATGTAGCCTATATACACTCGTCAAAAGAAGTTCCTGGACACTCATTGAAGTTCAAATATTCCACATAAATATTTAATATAAATTAAACAATTGCATGTCAAAATAAGCAGACAATAATTCTCTATCATGTCTGTATGAAATTAAGATGTACGCATTCATGCATGGCTGAGCACATTCATTAAGCAATGGTAAGGTGCGTAAAAGGAAATTGCAAGAAATGAGCATTTACAGTCATTTGAATGGAGGGATTATCCAATTTTTTGCAATCTTCTTGCCATTGTCGAGTGAATGGGATCTGCCATGCATGAGTGATCATGTCTAAATTCCATGTTAAGCTGTTAGAGGATTACTTTCTGCTTATTTTGATATACAATTATATATATATAATCATATATATAATTATATATATTCTATTAAATATTAATTTAATTTAAGTGTCCAAGAACTTTATTTGCCGAGTGTATATTAAAAATATTGGTGCGGCGCGATGACTAGTTGAACTGGACGTCGCAGACCCTGGTCTTGAAGACATCTAGTGATGGAGATTTCACGACTTGCTGGGGCAGTAGATTCAAAAGACAGATGGTGTCAGGAAAATATCAGCCTTTCATCAAGTTGGTGCGGGTGGTGGGAATGGTGAATTTCTTGTTGTCGCCTCTTGTCATTCTGTTGACTGGGGTATGTTGATCATCCGGGATTTCTATGAGCTTGTTGGTTATACGGTACATCATGGTAACTTTGGCGACTGCTCTTCGTTGTTGGGGAGAGTTCCATCCTAGGTCATTGAGCATGTTGGTGACGCTAGTATTTTGACGTGAGTAGTTGTTCATGATGTACCGTGCTGCACTACACTGGGTGGTTTCAACTATGGCGATGCCGGGGGCATTGACATTGGAAAAGGGTATAGGTATGTGCCGCGCTGAAGACCTCCTTTTTCACCCTCTGCTGCTAGCTCTTATGACCCCCCTTTTGAGCCTGCATCAGTTCTTAAGACCCCAATTTTATTGAAAATTCAAAAAGCGCGAAATGTTGCATTCCAAAGCCCCAATTCTTCGAAAATTTTGCGTTCTAAAACCAAAAAAAATAAATCAAAAATTCGCGTTCTTGCTAATCAAAATTGAACTATATAGGCCAGTTCTCAAGACCTATTTTTTGAAGAAAAAAATCAGTTCCTAAGACCTTTTTTTCGTCATAAAATCCACTCAGTTCAGTTCTGTAGCCCCCCTTTTTGAGACCCTGTGCGGCACACCCCTACCCCCAAAAATGTTGAGTGCCCCCCCGGGCCCGGGGGGTGGCGATGCCTTTCTTAGTAGATAGGGACCATACACAACTGTCATACTCTGTGATTGGACGCACAAATGTGTTGTAACATTGGGTTTTGACTTCATGTGGGCAGTTGCCAAGGTTACGACTCATACCTTTCTTAGTGATGTGTTTGTTCCAGGATAGGTTGTTGGTTAGCACCACTCCCAGGTATTTGACTGTAGAATCTACTTCAAGTGGGCGGGATAGAATAGGCATATTTCACTAGATTCCGACGATTGGTGATGTTGAGCACTTGGCAATTCTCGACCTCGGGATGGAATTCCATGAGCCACTGTCTTTCCCATTTCTGAAGTGCGTCTAGATCCTGTTGGGCGATGGGCCATATTTTCAAAACCGATTTGAGTGAGCGCTACTTTTTTGCATGTATTCATTATACCTATAGATGTCATCTAGAAATGATTTTCAGCCAAATCCAAAGGGTTGATTTGGCATGCATGGATTCAGGGCACAGTACTCGGCCCACTTCTATTTCTGGCCTACATTAATGACCTACCAATTTGACAACATAAATGACGTTCGCGTAGAAATCACAAGGATTTTTTTCTTATTCAACCAATTCCGGACAAAATAGGCTAAATATCATATAATGTGCCCTGATTTGCTTTTCAGGATACGATATCACATTTTGAACTACGTGTGATATCTGTGTCACTAATCGGTCAATACGCGAATATAAGGCCAGGGGGAGCCAGGAGATACTTTAAAACCCAGCATCCTATTATACAACAGCAGTAATCATAACACTTTAAATAACACGGAGCCACACTTTAACGATATACCCGGCGCCAATGTCACAACTAGTTCCTTTTGTCTCTTCGTTTTCTTCTTCATTGAAAAAGATATACATTTTTGTACCATGACTTGGTTTGGAAATTCCAAAATATGACCCACTTACGCAGTAAATGAATTGTTGTCGATCCACGCCATTGGACATTTTCCAAGTTCATAAGTCAAGATGTAAAGGGCACTAACCACGTGAGTGTATTGACGTCACTAAATATTTTGTCATAGTTATCTATAGCCTCACTCAATAGATCCGGAATTCCCCATAAATATACCACTCTATTCCCCCATAATAACATATAATGCACGAGTACACTTGAATGGTAAACATAGAACAGTTAAACAATATCAAAAATACAATTCAAATTCAGTTTTGTTCCCAATCCAGGGTCTAAATGATATACCGTAAATTATCAGCATTAGGCACTCTTTCTAAACCTTGAAAATACAAATGATCACAGCGCCATCTTGTGATAATACATGTATGTCGAGTGTTTCGAGATCAAATCAAATCGGCAAAGTGCAAAAACGTCCTAAGTCGCTAAAATATTATTATTTATTGTCAAGAGCCAATCCATTGTCAATATAGTATGTTAATTTTAATGTGATCAAGACAACGCTGGTTTATTAATTGTGAGGCAATTTATTACTTAATAAGAATAATAGATCTGTTTAAAAGCGAGAACATTTTAACAAAGGCGGGTAATTTACTCATTGAAACGTGGTCAAATCATTTTTTGTTTGTAAGGGTTTTATTTATTTATTTATTTATTAGTATATTAATTAATTTATTTCTTTATTTCTTTATTTACCTGTTTATTTATTTATTTTCGTTTTTATTTTCAAAAATGAATAGGTCTATCAGTTTTAACTTTGGAAAGGGGTATTTACATATAAAACAAATTATGTGTTAAAACCAGCCACCAATGACAACCATAGTCAATCAGTCAATTGTGCATATCAGTATAGAGACTGCCTGCGTTTCATACCAGTCATGGTGCGGGTACTAGTAAACTCTATTTAAGATTTTCGGGACATGAACTCTGACCATCTTTTTAGTTAAGATATAGTCAATGACCAAGCATGGTTGGAAGTTGAGCATAGCTTGCAATTGAACAAGGAATGTGTTGGTACAAATCCCGTTTAACAAACACTATTGATCTTTTCAATGGAATTCCTTCTGCTGCAGAACACTCAATTCAAGCAACATAAATTAGTGTTACTTCAAATTGACCGGGCAAAAATGACTATAGCTATTCGATATTGCTATTGATACCTAGTAACAGTTTTTGGAATACTAAGTGCAATAGCTGCTACAAGAGATTTGGGAAGCTGCGCAACAATCAAGTTCTGTACAATTGTATATGGGAGCCATTCTGCTAAGCGCTTCATATACATGCATGGCTGCACTGATCCATTTCAAGGACATTAATATGCAGATAATCTTATCGTTTTTGATATTATACTAAGCAGTACGGCGCGGCTACATACAACTTTCGAATGGTTTCGAGTCAGAAGTCAAGGCATGAAAATACCGTCTATTTTGTTCGCCCCGGCCCGCCAGTAAAGTGAGATTTCAAAAAAACAAATAGAAATCAGGTCATTTACAACTCGCGATTGTGAAGGATTGCCTACATCAATTTTGATCATCTTAGGCTCATTTTGAACGGGAAGTCCTATTTATGTAAGATGTCATTTCCGATTTAATAAAAAACACGATTTTTGTTACTGTTTTTGAGTCGATAAAGATGCATTTTCAATGCGATCGTAAACATCGTATTTTTGATGATTTTTAGACGTCATAGCAAAAACTTTATGCACAAGAAATGTTCCTTAACGTATAAAACTTGATCAAAAATATGTTTATTTGTAATACATTTTTGGACAGGGGTCAGGGCCACGACTTTTATTCACCTACGGTAAAAATATACGCCATTTTCCAACACACAGAGACTAAATCGTTTTTTCTAACAAAAGGTATTCAGCAGGATTCGAACCGAGGAGGGGAGAATCTATCTATTAGATTACTAGTCCATATTCGTAACCGCTCGGCCATAACTACTTACTGACGTGTCTATGTGTTCTCTATAATAATGAACTAGTGGTGAAGTATTGAGTATTCGACGAAATGTTAACCAAATTGAACCCAGTTTCTAAATTGTATTTTAAATGTGAAAACGGTGTCGGTACAAGCTAGGTTTGGATTCTATGGAAAGAGCAATACATTGATGATCGTGAAAGGTTATTAATTTAAAGCTTTTAATGAGACAGTTATGAATGAATGAATGAATGAATTAAAACAGCACCTGCAAGAAGCTTATAACATAATCAATAATTCCCATTGTTTCAAAAGCTAATCGCTTCAATAGGCCTATATTAATTTTAAAAGAAGTATGGGGATCAGCAACGGGCAAAAATCTTCATACTAAAATACATCTTTGATCAACGACTTCGACTAAAACGTTAATCCGACGTAGCATAGTGGTCACGATGTAGGGCTCCCACGCATGAATACCAGGGTCGAATCCTCAACAAACCATAAACTGTTTTTATAAAGAAATACTGCTCATAGGTCACCTAGCCAGATGCGGAGGCTGGCGATATATTATATGAAACCAAAAGAAACACTGTTTATTTTTATTTTGTAGTATTATGGGATGAACGTTTAGGCTGCTGTAGGTTTGGGCCTAACTATCATAACCAAACGGACCAATACATATTAGTCCACCTCTATGTGTGTTATAGGCATTTTACGTTATCCATAGGATAAATAATCAACTAAATATGCACATAATTATCATATCTGAAACTCTTAAACACAATAAATCAATCAATCAATCAATCAATATCAATCAATCAATTAATTAGAACCAGGCATGAGAATAGAGTTATTTAAAAAATAGCAGGAAATTGGGGAAAATTCCTGACAGAGCGCGTGAAACTTGGTAAAAAAAAGGCCCGAAACAGGTTGAAATTACAAGAAACTGCGTAAAATGTGACTATAAAAAACAGGAATTCCTGCTTTTTCATGAAAATGCTCATACATATATTACTAACCCAACTTCTTAAAAATAATTATGGCAATGACGACTAGCTCCTCATATAAAAGGACGGAATCTAGAACAAATTAAAGATAAATTTACAGAAAAAATGATTTAAAAATAAATTTGACTTTGATGGGTCTCGAACTCACGCCTTGGCTTTAACCATACGTCTGTATTTCAAGTCCGGTGCTCTACCAATTGAGCTATTCTGTACGATACAACAGATAGGGTTTTAGTATGCAATAAGTTCTACAGTGGATTGGCTCTTGGCAATAAAATAATACTTTAGCGACTTAGGACGTTTTTGCACTTTGCCGATTTAATTTGATCTCGAAACACTCGACATACATGTATTATCACAAGATGGCGCTGTGATCATTTGTATTTTCAAGGTTTAGAAAGAGTGCCTAATGCTGATAATTTACGGTATAGCTCAAACAAATGTGTTTGTTTGAACCTTTTTACCCAGTTTAGACTGACATTTCGACTTTCTGCGTTCATGGGACATTATTGTAAATGTATTGAATTGTTTTTTATTGTTGATAAGTTCAATACTTAAACTTCACTGTTTAATATGTCTATTTTCATATAAATGGTTCTATACAGGGTGTCTCAAAAAAGTGCCTCATGAGTTGGTAAGGCCTATTAGTCCTCTATCAAATACACTTTAACCCATTCGATTTTTTTTTACAATGTACTTTTTGTGTACCAATGTAACCTTTTTGGGTACTTATGTACCTTTTTTGGAAAACGCCCCTTCCCCATTGTGTAAAGCATCTTTTTGGGCCGGTTTGGATTAAAATATGTCCTAACTCTGGGCTACTGTCTGTCTTTAGTTCCAATGAAAAAATATTCACCCCCCTACCTCTGTGGCTGAATAAATCAGTTAGGGTATTTGGGGCACTTTGGCGCTACTAACTGTCTTCGGGCCCTGTGCAGGCAAAAGTAGCTGTCATTGGTATTTTTATATTCTAATCGGCCGAGTGCATCAAACTGGCGTAACTTACGAGTGATGTAAGCTACCTCGCTAGTACCTATGCCATAAACTACAGCGTAAATTACTAGCGATGTAATTTTGAGAGCAAACCTTGAGAACAAGAGCGGAATAGTGACTAGAGGGGTATATATCCAAATAAGTTAACATCGTCCTACTTCAAGGGAACTTTCGATTTGGACGACGGACGCTTCTACGACGGTAAGATGACACCTCGAGTCATGTGCGCATGCGTCGACTTAGCAATCCGTCGGTCGTCCAATTTCTGGGACCTGTCGTCGACCAATCGTAGGGAGCTTTCGATTTGCACGACGGATGAATCTAGGACGGTTGAATGACACTTTGAGTCATGTGCACATGCGTCAATTTTGTCATCCGTTGGTCCTCTCAATGCTACAACGCGTAAAGGGACTAACAACCGTCGTGGTGATGACGGCAACGTTTTGTTTACCGTCGTAAAAGCGTCCGTCAAGCAAATCGAAAGCTGAAAACAGGTTCCAGAAACTTGGACGACAGACGGAGTGCTAAGTCGACGCATGCGCACATGACTCGGGGTGTCATCTTACCGTCGTCGTAGAAGCGTCCGTTGTCCAAATCGAAAGCTCCCTAATTAATTGTCGCAAGCGTCCAACGTTTGTACATATATCGAACAGCAATCATAACAACAGGAATGGTGTTCCATAGAATATGTCGTCAGTCGCTGTTACTGTCTGGAGTCCCATACAGGCAAAGGTTGCTGTCATTGGTGTTTTTGTATCCTAAAATTCAATGCAAAAAGATGCATCCATGTACCTCTTCGGTTGAATAAATCAGTTGAGGATGTGGGGCCCTTTGGGGTTACTCTATGGAGCCCTTACATCATCATCCGTCGGCTGCAGAGCAGTCGACTACAAGATTTCTCCATGCACGACGATCAGTAGCAAGTGCGGCAATCTGTTTTTCTTGGATTGCACCTTCTTTGTCCCCGAGTAATTGTCTTACATATGTAAGGTATGAAGTGCGCGGTCGACCTGGTCTCCTTTTGCCATGTGTTGGTAGGTATAGAGCATGGCAGCCGGAGGATGTGACCAAGGAATCTCAACTGCCGTAGCCTTACCAAATGAATAAGTGGCTCAGTGCTGGTCATGGCGTAAATGCTGGTGTTTGGGATGTAGACAATCCGCCTAATATTCAGCATAATTCTGTAGCAGGAGGTGGCATTGATTTTATTTTCCATGTCTTGAGAGATCACCCACGACTCGCAGCCATAGCACAGAATAGTAATGCAGGTGGTGTTAAACAACTTCATTTTAGTTGAGATGGGTATTTTGGGACTCTTCCACAGGCGTTCCAGCTTCCAAAAAGCACACCAAGCCAGTGACTTTCTTCTTTTAAGGTCGCTTGAACCAGATGCCATCATAGAGCCAAGATATCTGAAATCTGATACATGTTTGATGGGATCACCGTAGACTTGAAGTGTTGGATGGGGGTTGCAGTTAATAGTCATGTACTCTGTCTTGGGTGTGCTAATGATGTGCTTGGATGTTTTATAAAGTGAATTTTAGGCGCGTGATCTGTTAAGCGGAGATCGACAATAGGAGAAGGTAACATGAGACAATAGGAGAAGGTAGCATGAGACAATAGGAGAAGGCAACATGCGACAATAGGAGAAGGTAGCATGAGACAATAGGATAAGGCAACATGCGACAATAGGAGAAGGTAACATGAGACAATAGGAGAAGGTAGCATGCGACAATAGGAGAAGGTAACATGAGACAATAGGAGAAGGCAACATGCGACAATAGGAGAAGGCAACATGCGACAATAGGAGAAGGTAGCATGAGACAATAGGAGAAGGCAACATGCGACAATAGGAGAAAGCAGCATGAGACAATAGGAGAAGGCAGCATGAGACAATATGAGAAGGCAGCATGAGACAATAGGAGAAGGTAACATGAGACAATAGGAGAAGGCAACATGAGACAATAGGAGAAGGCAGCGTGAACAACAAGAGATCAACGCTTTCAGATCACCTATGTCTTACTTAAAATTAGTTGTTAATATTATCTTACGTAACGGTAATGGTATTTTGACCATTAAAATTGTATGTATGGAAATGAACGCGTACTCTTATCTTCCATAGGTGTTTACCTTGTGTTACAAGGTCAGGTCAGGTCAGACCAGGTCAAGTCAGGTCGGGGTCGACTTGAGGTTGTTGTGGAAGTAGTAGGACGGACCGTTGTAAAACATTTAACCAAGACAGTTGAGACTTTGACCATTGACCCAATCTTATTTTAAAGTTTTGCTAGTTGTAATTGTTTTTAGATGTTGTAAAATAAAACCGACGTTGTGATATATATATTGTGTAGGAAGGAGAGCGAAAATAAACTGTGAAATTTAGTATTCGTCCCGTGTCATTGGTTCGCGTTACTGAGCCGAAAACGCATGGTTCTGCCCTGCAGACGAACTCACGTGGCTATTATATAATATTTAAGGTTTCCAAATTTATCCCTTACCACACACAAAATTTGGTGGTGTCAGATCTGATGGACTCTGCACACTTGGATAACGCACGCGTGTCATAAAAATCTCGCCCGCGCTCGCGCCCCGCGACAAAAGCAATGTCATCAGCGAAATCTAAGTCATTTAGCAACTTGGCCAGGTGACGACTGGAGCGACGAGGATGTGTTAAGACTCCAGAATCTAGCTCTGATGTGGCCTTCTCCAGTAGGTAGTCGACCAATATAACAAATAGAAAAGGAGCCAAAACATCTCCCTGCAAAACTCCTGTGGAGACATCAAATGGGTCTGAAATGTTTCCATCTACCATTACAGCGCTTCTAGAGTTGTTGTATAGCACATTTATAGCATTGACTACAGCTCCTGGAAGTCCATAATGTCGCAGTACTGAGACCATCACCTTTCTGTTGATGGAATCAAAGGCTTTTCAATAAATGTTACCGCAAGCGGGAGCTGATAGTCTTGGAAACATTCCATGATCCTGCATCGGAAGAGCAATAACCGAGCACGTTAAAAGGTTACAGGCTCTTTCGTAAAGAGTAGGGGATCATCCCGGTCTGTATCTGTTCACACATCTAACGGACCCCAATGGAAATAAGCTAATAAGCTTATTGGGTTATCCAGGGTCGTAGGACTCAAATTATATCAAATCAAATCCTTCTGAGTATGTGAATTTGTTGGGCACAACTTCTCCCTGGTCGAAATCCTGCCTGGTTGTTCCTCAGGATGGAGTCAACTTGGTCACGGATCCTATTTAGAAAGATCCTGTTGTATACTTTAGCATCAATCGAAAGGAGGGAAATTCCCTGGTAATTGGCCATGAGGCTAAGGTCTCCCTGCTTGGGCAAAGGAACAATAACACTGGTGGTCCATTGGCTAGGTGGTATGAGAGTCGTGTAAACTTCTGCACAGAAATTATGGATTACATCTGCCATTACATCGCCGCCACTCTGGAGTGCTTCTGAGGTGATCGCACAGTCAAGACCTGCTGCCTTGTTGTTTTTCATCTGGCGTATGGCTTTCAGAGTCTCCTCGTGTGTAGGTGGCCTGATCTTGGATTGGCAAGTCATGATCAGCAGGCTTGGGCAGATCAGATGGTGTTTGACCATTGTCATTGTTGAGCAGAGAGCTGAAGTATTTCTTCCATTCTGCAAGCAGATCTTTGTCACTTGTAGCCCTTACAGGCTAAAGTTACTGTCATTGATTTAAACAAGGTTTAGTTCAACGATGAATGCCGTAGGGCATCTAGGAAGAAGCATCGTCTCTTTAAGGCCGTGTTCCCACATAGAACAAAATCCCGAGTAGTCTAGACTAGTCCGGACCCGGTCCGGACTAAATCGCTAGTGGGAACGCGATTCAAGTAGGTCCCGGTCCGGACTCAAAGTGGTTTATTTTTATTTTTTAAGACCACCTTTAAAGGTAGTCTTGGTCCGGACTAAATCAATCATTATTCATGTGGGAACGCGATTCACTCGAGACTAGTCGCGACCCGGACCACTTGACCTTTGCAATAGCGCAATTATTACTGCGCCTTGTAGTTACGGCGCGGCGTTATACATAAAGTCGCGCGCGTTATAAAGGAAGACGCGCGCGATATACATAAAGTCGCGAGCGTGGTGAAATAGGACGTAGTGATCGTCACGATTTTAGGTAAACAACTTGATAAACAGTATTTCAGCACTAGTTTGTGGTTTTACATCAACTAATGAGACTTATGTTGTTACGCGAAGCCGATTGTAACTATTTCTATTATTTGTATCCTATTTCCATGTCATAAAGGGAATATTACATGCGTTTTCGGCGATTTTTGAATGGTTTTAGATTTACATCCGGGTCTGGGTGGATTTTGTTTTTAGACCACATTAGACCACTTTGCTGAATCATCGTTGTGACGACCACTTATGTGGGAACGTAACTTTCAAGTGGGTGCCGGTCCGGACTAGTCCGGACCGGGACAACTTCTACTTATGTGGGAACACGGCCTAAGAAAGCCCAAAAGAACTAAACTGAAGCCCGCAAGGCAAAGTTCGCTGAAGCTCGACATTCCTGCAACCAAGCTGAGAAGCAAGCTATAGGAGATCTTACAACACTAAATTGAGAAAAGACCTGGCAGACATAACGCTGAGCAGCAAAAAATGGTGGAGAATCATCAACACTCTCTCTCTAGTAGAACAGCCCGATCTGAGATCCCAGTGATTGATCACCAACACATTACCCACATCACAGTAAGGGACAGAACAGAAGCTTTTTGTCATTGGCAGACATTTGCAGAAAAATGCATACTCGAAAGTGCTAAAGACCAGGCTCCAAATGTCCATTCTTCAACAAACAAATCTTTTGACATGATAGTCTTCAAACCCAAAGATGTGCGAAAACTGCGAAAACACCTCAATCCAGATAAAGCCACTGGACCAGACCTTATCCCAAACAAGGTTCTAAAGGAATGCTGTGTTGAGCTCGCCAGCCCGCTCTGCAGGCTTTTTGACCTCTGCTTCAATCATGGGGTGTTTTTAAACCAATGGAAGATAGCCTGTGTCACTCCAATTCACAAGAGAGGTTCCAAGGCTGACCCAACAAAGTATCGTCCCATCTCGCAGCCAAATCATTTAAAATCGATAAAAACCTCGTATTTAAATACTTGGTATATGACTCAATACGCAGCGATGGAAATACCCACATGACATTCCACCCGGGGTAGACAGTCCCGGGGTGGACCAACACTGGGTGGACCAACACTGGGTAGACTACAATAGTTTTAAAATGTTTAAAAAATACGTTGTTGACTAGGGGGGTTGGAGTACCGCGCCATTTTGCGATATTTTGCGAAAACGATCGTGGTTGTCACGTGATACGTACAGTTGAAAAAAATATTTACACTGTTTTAACTAAATGCACTATGGGATTGTGTTACCAGCCTAAAATGAAAGAGGTCGCAAACTTGCTTACAATTGTATATTATTATGTATAAACAAAGTGTGCAAAGGAGAAATTGTTGGGCACACTGGTAAAATGATTTTACAACAAGTTTTGCTATCATTATCAAACTGAACTCAATTTAAATCACTTATTTATCGAGCAATAATATAATTGTTTACGCATTTTAATTGTTTAGATACAAAGTTTTATTTTTTTAAAAATAAATCAAGAGTTAAATGATAGATAAATAGATAACTATACACGCATGGGCGGTCTTTATAATTTATAAAAATTGACAAAACAATGATGCAATACATTAATCCACCATCAAGTTTAAAAGATAGAAAAATAAACAGTCAGTCGTTAGCGCGATCACTAATGAGAGAGATGCGCTCTTTCTGTTATGAGGATCCCGTAGATTCTCGTAGTTCATTCTGTTACATTAGATGCTCGATCATTCGGAGATTCGAAATATCCCGTAGATTCTCGTAGTTCATTCTGTTACATTAGATGCTCGATCATTCGGAGATTCGAAATATTTAGGTGTGCTGACGTTAGTGAATGATGATCGAAATGATAGAACCCAGAACGCTTGACTTAATAGTTGTCTACCTCTAGCCCATCTTACTGTATATGGGGCAAAGGTTCCAACAGTTTTGACAGGTTTAGACAATATTAATTTGATTGTTAGCTTTCAGTGTATGTGTTATTTTTATTTCAAATAACATATGAGTCCCCAAAATTCCTCCAAATAACTCATTTTTGGTCGAATAAATCGATAGTTCACCACTGGCTCATTATCTATTGAACACGACGGTCGTATCAATGAGTAGTCATGGCCGAGCGGTTAAGGCTATAGACTATAAATCTATTGGATTCTCCCCGCGCCGGTTCGAATCCTGCCTGAAGAAATTTTGTTACAATAAGCGATTTGGTCTGTGTATTGGAAAATGGCGTATATTTTTACTCCACTAATTTTCATTCATGGATGTAATCGTCTACCTCCAGAGTATATTACTGCATTATTTCCAAGATGTTTCACATTTTAATGTCGGGAACCTTATAACCTTTGACGAGTTTACATTTTACAAATGTGTTATTTTTTCTTTGGGAGAAATTTGCTATCAAACACGATGATAATATGTGGTAATTGTGCCGGTTCATCGAAAGGCAGGAAATACTGTTATTATATAAGAAATATATTGTTATTTCCATTATCCTTTTTATTACCTGGAGTTCATGGGTTTTCTAAACCACAGTTCAAATTTTAGCCCATTAGACAATACCGTGACGAAATGAGAAGGGTTTGAAATAAGCCGCTCCTAAACTAATTAGTATGCACATCCAATCGGAGTGCGTGTCTTCCGCAAGAAATCGTGCATATTTCATTTCACAGTGAACGCTTTTTGTGTGTGCTAACGACTGACTGTAAAAGGACAACATGCAATGTCCAACGTACGCACGCCACAGAGACCGATGAGTATAATTGTGGTAGTTTTATTATTTAGCCATATCCATCCATTTATTTATAACGGATTTTTATTGTGCCATTTTTGCCAAATTTGTGTGTTTCTCTCGCACAAAATGTGTTTGTAATGTGATTATACTCCTTTTTTTGGAAAGAAAGGTAAAAAACGTTGATATTTTGGCTGCCATGGATGAGGGAAATGTTACAGCCCTCATCCTTTTAGATCTAAGCGCGGCTTTTGACACGGTAGACCACAACATTCTGCTTAGTAGACTTCGCGATTTTATCGGCTTGCGTGGTAGTGCGCTAAAATGGTGTCAATCATATTTGAGCAACAGACCAGAATATGTTCGCGTTGGTAATTCCTCGTCCACTCCAGTTGTTCATGATTACGCAGTTCCACAAGGGTCGGTCCTCGGACCGCAATGGTTTACTGTATATACCTATCCAGTTCATAACATAATTCTCAAATACAATTTAGAGTATCATGTGTATGCAGACGACACACAGCTGTACCTATCTTTTAAACCAACCCAACAGTGTGCTGATCAAACCATTGAGCGTATCGAGTCATGCATTTGTGAAATTCGTAGGTGGATGCAGGAGAATTTTCTCAAGTTGA
Organism: Ophiura sarsii; assembly: GCA_035610835.1. Taxonomy (NCBI): domain Eukaryota; kingdom Metazoa; phylum Echinodermata; class Ophiuroidea; order Amphilepidida; family Ophiuridae; genus Ophiura; species Ophiura sarsii. The sequence continues at coordinate 65,852,118 of CM069444.1, forward strand.
ATGATGAGAAGACTGAATTTGTTTTGATTGGTTATAGACGACAAAATGTCAAAGGTTCATGTCCCACATATTACAATTGGTGATGCGGACATCGCACCTGCAACAAAGGCTCGTAATCTAGGTGCTATTTTTGATTCATCAATGTCTCTTTAATGCTCATATTTCTAATATTGTTCGTTCTGCTTCATTTCATATCAGAAACATTAGTAGAATAAGAAAGTACTTAAATCCTCATGCCACTGAACAAATTGTTCACAGTTTTGTAACCTCCCGGCTTGATATGGGCAACTCCCTCTTGTTTGGCCTTCCGCAAGATCAGATTGCACGTCTTCAGCGTATTCAGAACAACGCTGCGCGCTTGGTCACTCTAACTAGGAAAAGATATCACATCACTCCCGTTTTAAAGAAGTTGCATTGGCTGCCGGTTGGTTACAGAATTGTATACAAATTGTTGCTCATTGTTTTTAAGGCTTTAAATGACATGGCACCGCAGTATATCACATGTCTTCTTAAACCATACATACCTACTCGTACACTCCGTTCCAGCGACAAGTCACTTCTTTGTGAACCTCGTTCCAAACACTCTTGGGGGACAGAGCTTTTTCAATTGCAGCGCCACGTCTCTGGAACGCCTTACCCATTCATGTTAGATCATGCATGCACATCCCTGGCACAGTTTAAGACCTCTTTAAAAACCCATCTGACAAAGGATGCTTTTTTTATTAAAATTGTGTTTTTTCGGTTACATATAAATAGGCTATATTTCTTTAAATTTCAAATATTAGTAGTATTACATGTATTTGTGTATGTCACACATTATGATATCATATTGACATAATTATTATACTATTAAGCTGTATTTAGTTAAATTATTGTAGATTAAGTTGTACTTTAAATAATGTATGTTGTAATGTAAGTTATTTTTTGTATCTCGCCTTGAGCACCATTTTTGGTGGATTAGTGCGCATTATAAATCCACATTATTATTATTATTATTTTCGAACACAAGAAATGCCGTCATTTATCATACGGTCCAAAAACATTGGTAGCGGTATGGTGTAGAATGTCCCAAGTATGCAAATGATCTCACTGAATACAATGTCATGCTCTACCACACATCAACCCAGTAAGTCCATACCCTTACCCAATCATTGCTCGACTGAAACGTGTTGCATTATTCATGTTACGATTTGTTACACAGCGAACATGCACCGGGTCATGGGTTAATGCGCTACATTAGTAATTCTACATTCCCGACAGACACTCTGTTCAAAGGCACAAAAAGTGGACTTGTTTAAAGCATTTTTTTGGCAATTCAGAGGTGGGCAGTTCGATTTTCTTTCTCGAATTGTTTAGAAAACCATCCATTTTAGAACATTTAAAATGAACTGCCTACCTGGGAAAGTATGATGCCAAGGGCATATTTTTTAAAAAGTTCTAAAAATCGACAAAAATATGACGTCATAACCATTGCTTCGAGACAAAATGGCGCGGTACCCCAATCCCCCCCTAGTTGTTGACAAATCAACGGTATTGCTATATAGCGCCCTCATTATCCGGACGGTCATGGGTCTGGGTATTCCATTACATACACACAAATCAGGCAACTCCTTAGACGTTAATATTAATGGCAGGTCTAAATTTAAATAATATCGTCTAATTCTCTTCCCAATATCATTTTCCCTATATTGTATTATAAATAAGTCAGCAAACTTATTGTCTTCGCCAATTCGGTATGATTAGTACTATTATAATGTATTATTGTAATCAAGTTTTAATACGTATTCTAGAAACCTCATAATGTCCACCTTTTACTGAAGAAATAATAGAAAGATTTGGAGTCACTTATCATGCCAGTGCAATCCGGTTAACCACTAATATCTATTATACACATACATTATATGAAAGAAAGATGATGCACATTATCTAAAGACTTCTAACGCCAAAAGAACGTACATCAATAAATGATGGATGCAAACAGTTAATTCAGATATGAAAGTGTGTTATTTTTCAGTAAACCTTAATTATGTAAAATTTAACTGATAATGTTGGATATTACCTTTTCAATATTAATATAACAAAAAAGGGACGAGATGATTAAGATAATGATGCATGTACAGGGTGACCTAGAAAATGTTGAACCCAAAAATCACAAACTTAAAAAAATAATTAAAATAAAAATGAATAAATCTGGCCTTTTGTTTTCAACAGTTATGTAAACAATTTATTCAGCTTTCTGGAGAACTTTAGATCATGTAAATTGGCCTTACCAAACTAAAGATACACTTGATTGTGTGACAGGGGGTGTTTTCGCCCTTTAAAAGTGAAAAATTGTAACTTGGTTCAGATATGAAACTTTCTGTTCTACGCCTAAGTACGGTGAGTTAAATAATCTTTTCTTTCGATCTGTATTTATCAAATTAACAATTTCAAATGAAGTCAAGGGGACTTCAGTTTTTGTTTTCAAAGTCTCTTATATAATAATAATATTGATTTACATAATAAATGAATATTGATGAGATACTGTACGGAGAGAAATGGTTTCAAACAGGCACTTGTTCTGCTCATGTAGCATGAAACCATTTTTTTTGCACTTCACTTACACTACAAAACAACACTTATTACAAAATTACACGTATTTTAAGTTTCGTGTGGCCTATTTTTATGATCTAAAATGTTTCAGAAAGTTAAATGTATGGCGCACATAGCTGGTGAACGAGTTATGCAATATTGTAAACAATTATTGAATTTTGTGATTTGGGGTTCAACCTTTTCTGGGTCACCCTGTATATGGGTAAAATATTCAGCAGCACAGTCATTTGTCCATCAAATCGGTTGAATTACTTTTCTATTACATATCTTTGTGATCAAATGTTACTTAAAACCCGATTTAGCAATTGTATCCATTTGGGGGGGGAGGGGGGATATTGTGGAGAACCTAAGATTTTAATGATATAAAAGTGAATCTAATTAAGGCCCTGTCACACCATAGCGTATGGCCTGAACGTGGCCTGAACGTATGCCGACGTATTCAAAAAATAGCTCGAAAATTGTCAGAGTCCGAGAACGTCCAACTTCCCAACGAATTGCGTCAACATCGGTGATGGAATGGACGTATCCATAGCGTATTAAACGCATACATAGCGTATGACTAACGTATTGATAGCGTATGACTAACTTATAACAAACTTATGACAGCGTATCACAGCGTATGCGATCGGCGAGCGTATGACCAACGTATTCGTAGCGTATGTCTGCCGTGCTCGACGTATCCTCAGCGTATCCTCGACGTATCCTCAGCGTATTCTCGGCGTACAACGAACACGTGACTTATGCCGTTGCAGAAATTGAGTTGCATACACGGCGGGACAAGTGTTGCCAGTTCAAGTAAACGCAGCCTAGATGATAACTATTAAAATATCTAGAAGGGTAAATATATATGTCCAACCTATAACTTAAGACGATTAACGTACCTCTAACGTATGTCAGCGTATGTCTAACGTATGTCAGCGTTTGTAAACGTATGTCTAACGTACCACGAACCTATCGGGAACTTATGCAGAACGTAAGTTAAGCACACGTTGAGTACGTCGAGAAATTTTGAACATGCTCAATACTTTTTCGCGGGCTCGACGTGTTCCAAATTTTCACAACGTATCACAGCGTGCTCTTAACGTATACGACGTATCCCAAACTTACCCCTTACTTGTATCAGCGTACACCAACATACGCCAAAGTACGCCAACGTATTTTTCGATATTTCGCATACGTTGTTATACGTTCAGGTGATACGCCATGGTGTGACAGGGCTACCGTACAGCTAGCGCGCATTCGGCGTTTTGGGAACTTATGGAGGGTTTGAGTATATAAATGGGTCCCTTGAGTATCTCATCCTCACTTCTTCATGGTCTGTCTTGGCCTTCTTGCTTTTTCCTCCTCCTCGGCCCCTGGTTGCTTGCTTCTTCTTGGGAGGCATGTTAACTACTTGATGACATCGGCGGGAATGATGTAATGTGAGATCGGCGCGGTATTCAAACGTGCTACAGCGGCATAATAAGCCACGTGTTCGTTGTACGTCGAGGATACGCTGACGATACGTCGAACACGGCAGACATACGCTACGAATACGTTAAGTATACGTTAAGCATACGTTAGTCATACGCTCGCATACGCTCGCATACGCTGTGATTCGCTGTCATAAGTATGTTATAAGTTAGTGATACGCTATGAATACGTTAGTCATACGCTATGTATACGTTCAATACGCTATGGATACGTGACAGGGCCTTACACGATCGCCCGGCATAAGGTGAATACGTGAGAATACGTCGAAACTCGTTGGAAATACGTCAGGCATACGTTAGACATACGGCACATATACGTTATCAACTCGTTATCACTACGTTGGCTGTACGTTTCCCCCAGCCTACGTTCATCAACGTATACCAACTTACGAGTAACGTACGAGTAACGTACCACTAACGTATGTCAGCGTACATGTATGTCAACGTATATTTAACGTACCACAAACTTACCGGGAACTTATGCAGAACGTATTAAGCACACGTTGAGTACGTCGAGAAATTTTGAGCATGCTCAATATTTTTTCGTGGTCCAAATTGTCACAGCGTATCACAGCGTGCTCTTAACGTAAACGACGTATCCCCAACGTACCCCTAACTTATATCAGCGTACGCCAACGTACACCAACGTATTTTTCGATATTTCGCATACGTTGGCATACGTTGAGGCGATACGTTATGGTGTGACAGGGCCTTTAAGCTCAAATCAGATAAGTTGGAGGTTTGAGAGTTGAACTGGACTGCACAACAGGACCGCCATTTTCCGTCAATTCGGCCGGAATGGTTTCCGACTAATTCTCGTTAATCGGTTATAGTTTTAAAACAAGTTGAACAACTTTGATTATTATTTCAAGATCTGGTGATTCGAAGGTTTCCAACAATATATAGACATGACTTTGTACTTGACGTCTGATGATCATTGGGTAAGAGGAGTGTTACACCGTATAGTTATCACTAATTATTACTCAGAGGAGGAAGGGCCGTTTGCGTACAAGTTTTACAACAGATCGCGAAAATAAACAACAACATAGCTCTTAACACCATGTTACTCAAAAACAATACAACTCCTAACCGCATGTCTCCACCCATGGACGCACCAATTCCTAACCTTATTTTACCAATATCTATTGGTCGAGTGTTATAAACACGCGGCAGGCGTCTGCAGACGACAGTTCCAAAAATGTCAACATTATTGAACTTCATCACCATATTTGGAACTACCATGCATACCATACATTAACATAAGTACAACCATGTCCAGTAGCGTAACAAGAGGGGGGGGGGGGGGGGGGGGGGGGGCATAATAGAAGGCTTGCCCCTCCTAGTTCAGTTATCCTTAAAATATACTTTTGAAAGTTAGGTTTAAGAAAAATCTGTTTTGTATGGTTAACATGGTTAAGGTAAAAGCCGCGTGGAAAGTGTTAAATTGATGAAATTCGAGTTTCATACACCACAGTGCTGCTCTCTGGTGGGTTATTGCGTTGAATTTGCCCAAGAGCAATATGCTCAGGTGGAGCATGGATTATAACGCCGTCTTCTTCAATGGTATTGTAGTGGTGATGGGAAATATCTTGCTGATTATTGGCAACTTCTACCTGCTGTGCTCCCGGTAGTGCTGGGATGACATAGCCTTGGAAAACTTCGGCATTGTCGTCTTGCTGTTTTACTTTTCTCTGTAGTTTAATCACCATGTACACCAGAACGCCAATTATAACTAGGAAGAGGCCTACTACTCCACCAATAGATATTGGTAGAATAAGGTAAGGAGTTGGTGTGTGCATGGGTGATAACGTGCGGTTAGGAGTTGGTGCGTCCATGGGTAGTAACGTGTGGTTAGGAGTTGGTGTGTCCATGGGTGGTAACGTGCGGTTAGGAGTTGGTGTGTCCATGGGTGATAACGTGCGGTTAGGAGTTGGTGTGCCCATGGGTGATAACGTGCGGTTAGGAGTTGGTGTGTCCAAGGGTGATAACGTGCGGTTAGGAGTTGTAGTATTTTCGGGTAACATGGTAACCGTTAAATGTATCTCTCCTTCGTCATAATCATGGTCAGTTGAGATTACTGGGGGACACATCAGATTTTGGAATTGGATATCGATTAACGATTTTGACGCAAGCATCGAAGGAGTCTTACAAGAAATATCCGAATCTGTTGCTAATAGTATCATTGCGTTCAACACCAAGTCTTGTAGCCACCGAATATTACAATCGCAATGCCATGGGTTGTCGTCAAGGTTAATGTCAATTCCCCGCGTCAGAGGAGAGAATACGCCCTCCGGTACGGTTATTAGTCTATTTCCGTCTAAACGTAGTTGCAGTAAATTGTTCAGTCCATCAAAGGTACTGGTTGCCATGTATGAGATGTTGTTTCCAGACAGGAACAGCTGTACTAAGTTCCGAAGCTCACGGAAGACGCCTAAGGGTATGGTGCTAATCACATTATTGTACAGATAAAGGGTTCTCAGCTCGGCCAGTCCATCAAAGGTTCCATTTGCAATGTATGAGATGTCGTTGTAAGACAAGGACAGGAATGTTAAGCTCCGAAGCTCACGGAAGACGCCTAAGGATATGTAGCTAATCACATTACTAGACAGGGACAGGTATGTTAAGCTCCGAAGCTCACGGAAGACGCCTAAGGATATGTAGCTAATCACATTACTATTCAGACGAAGGGTTGTCAGACCGGTGAGTCCAATAAATGTTCCGTTTAAGATGATTGGGATGTTGTTTCCATACAGGATTAGTTGTTTTAAGCTCCGAAGCTCACGGAAGACGCCTAAGGGTATGCTGCTAATCACATTATGGCCCAGAGTAAGTATTCTCAGATCGATGAGTCCGTCAAATGCTCCGTTTGCGATGTATGAGATGTTGTTTTCGAACAGGAACAGGTATTGTAAGCTCCGAAGGTCACGGAAGACGCCTATCACATTGGTGTACAGATCAAGGCGTGTCAGATCGGTCAGTCCATCAAAGGCTCCATTTGCGATGTATGGGATTTTGTTTCCAGACAGGGACAGGTATTCTAAGCACCGAAGATCATGAAAGACGCCTGATGGTATGTTGCTAATCACATTACGGGGCAGCCTAAGGTTTCTCAGATCGGTAAGTCCATCAAAGGTTTCATTTGTGATGTATGGGATTTTGTTTGCATTCAGGTATATGTATTCTAAGCTCCGAAGCTCACCGAAGACGTCTGAGGGTATGCTGCTAATCACATTATTGATCAGATTAAGGATTCTCAGATTGGTGAGTCCAACAAAGGATCCAGTAGCGATGAAGGAGATAGCATTTACTGCCAAGTTCAATTCCGTGGTTCTCTCTGGGATATTTTGCGGTACTGATGTCAGTTGTCTATCGCTACAATCCACCACGGTTGTTTGTGATGAGCAGGAACAACCCGATGGACACGATAAAACTGCAGAGGCAATAATGATCAGTATTGCAATCACGGTTGTATATGCCATGGTTAAAATACGGGCGAGTGGTAATAATCAGGAATATTAAAAGCATACAAGTTACAGTTACGTTATTTATTTATTATTCATTTATTTATCTACCAGTATTTATTCGGCAGTCTGTTTCTGTTATTGCCTTCAAGAAGGCCCTCAAGGCATATTTGTTCCCCATCTATTCTTGTTCTTAATATTATGTGATTTTGTATTTTTAGCTGACTGACTATGCTACCATTATACTTGTTATACATTTATTTATGAATTGTCAAATTGATAACTGCTGACCATCAGATTTCTATTGTTTCATGATTAAGTAGTGTTTCCAAATGTTTATTTACTGCTGTGATATTATTTAGAATATCTTATATTTTAATCGTCAATATTGTATGTGTAATATAGTGATGTTTTTTAAGAACTGGTAGGTTATACTAAAAGTAGTAATCGTCGTTTGCCTTCATGACCGATTCTTTAAATTATCACCCTATTAGATGGTGTAGTGCGCCACCGTTGTCTATTTTGAGACATACGTCGGTGTAGCCTGGATTATAGGCCTCGAAACGGGCGCTACAAGTACCCTTTCACAGCCACCGGTCCCAGCCCTTTGATTTATACTCTAATACACACTAGACTGAGGCACGTCATCAGGAGGTGCTTTAGCGGTCATATGTATTATTTTTTTAAAAATCTTTTCTTCTATGTATCTTGGTTCCTTGGCGATGGCATAAACAAACCTGATAAAAAAGTTGGTTTCAAAAATGTAGCAGCTATTTACAAATTTGAAGGCCTATGACTGTTGTGCGTATGCTTTGACAAGTTGAAATAGCAATAGTCACATTTTAAAAACAGTAGTGCAGCATTCATGATATTCTTTGTAGTTTATCTGGTTTTGGAAAAGAAAAATAATTAAATGAAAATACAAAACATAAAGCCACTGATTACAGAAAGGGTACAACAAGGAAAGGGAGGGGGAATCGAGGACAGACTTGGTAATTTCTGCTGGCTGACTGCCTTCAGTTTAAGGAACACAGATTTTATTTTGTTTTGATGGTACATCTTACTTAACGCTTTCCACGCGGCAGCGTCCGCAGACGACATTCCAACATTTCACAAAATGTTTAAAAAATGTCAAAATAATTTAATTTAATTCCCATAAATTATTTGGAATTACCATGTGTAATGCATTATTTAAACAATAATGTACAAAGCCAAAGGTTTCTGAAATAATCTTGTGTTGTATAGCCTATGGTAGCACCAAAAGCCGCGTGGAAAGTGTGAAGCTCCCAACCGTGACTTTGTGTTTTGTGTCTGTGTGGTACATTGAATTGGATAAAACGTGATTTAATGCAAAATTATGTCTAGCTATCTACAGTAGTTCCTTATTAACCCTAATTCCACGGGCGTGTTTTGTGAATTCAACTATTAGAGGAGAAAAACGGGTCATATTTGAGGGGGAAAATCAGTCTTCGCTTGCGCCGCGGATCGAACCCGGGCCGCGTGCGTGCAATTCTTATGCTATACCGACTGAGCTGCATGGGTGAGGTTAAAAAACTTAAAAGTTCAAGTGTGCATTAAAGTCACGTCTTCCAAAGTTCTGATGATAATAATAAATGAAAATGTTAAGTTTTTCTTTATAGGTTTATGTTCCCAGACCCAATGTACATGTAGTATGCCTAAGATTTGTTTAAATTGCAGTAATGAAACTTGACAAACAGCACAAATTGAACAGCATTGTCATGTCACAGCAATTAATACAGTACTTTTTTATAAATTCCTTTATCCGTACAGCATGGGTTAAAACGTTAATCCACACATTATCTTGTCCAAGATTTGGCTTTTTAAGTTATATAGCATTTTGTCCAAAGAGTTTAGATTATAAACCTGATAAAAGAATTTATGTCAAAACTATTATAATAAAGCTCGGTTTAACACAAACGGTTTTGACGTGATCGAACGATTGGTTGTATTGTAACTTAAGACAGTTGTACTGGTTACTGGTTTGGTTGTAAATAATAAGATATTTTTGCAAGGGTGAACATAGGGGGGAGCAGGGAGATACTTTGATTCCAAGAATCGTGTAGCAGCAATAATCATAACACTTGAAATAACATGGAGTCACACTTTAACCCCATATACCCGGCGCCCATGTCACGACTAGTTCCTTTTGTCTCTTCTTTTTCTCAGTCATCAAAAAAGATACATTTTGTATCATGACATGGTTTGGAAATTCCAAAATAAGACCCACTTACGTATTACTACTGGCAGTTAATGAATTGTTGTCGATCCGCGCTATTGGACATTGTCCGAGTTCATAAGTTAAGATGTAAAGGGCACTAAACCACGTGACAGTGTATTGACGTCACTAAATATTTTGTCATAGTTATCTATAGCCTCACTCAATAGATCCGGAATTACCCATAAATATACCACTCTATTTCCCCATAATAACATATTATGCACGAGTACACTTGAATGGTAAACAGTAGAACAGTTAAACTATATCAAAAATACAATTCAAGTTCGGTTTTGTTCCCAATCCAGGGTCTAAATGAGGTCGAGTTGTCTCAAAGGTCGATATGTCTCGAGGACCAAGTTGTCTCGAGGGCCGATTTGTCTCGAGGGCCGATTTGTCTCGAGGGCCGAGTTGTCTCGAAGACCGAGTTGTCTTATCGCCGAGTTCGACGAAAAAATAACAGATTAGCAATCCTATATAAAATTCAAAATGAGAACAAATTATCATTCCTATCCCGCACTAGACAGGCTGTTCAGACCACCAAGCAATTCCATCCACAAATATTTAGTATCGTTCCAACTCACACCGACTCATACAGGGTGTCCCTAAAAAAATTGTGCACATGTTTGCGCAACTTGTTGACCATGAAGTCCTAAGGTTTGGTGTAATATGTTTATACACACGGAAAGGAAAAATACTCAGCTTTTAGATGCCGTTTATATTGTCTGATTTGGATTTGTCAATCCGGAGATATGGACAATTAACTAGAGCTACCCATAATCGACGTTGTGCCACTTTTACAGAATTATTGCTTATGGGCGTCAAGACGATACTAACATTGGTCTATCCATGGGCATCAATCGTCTTGAAACATTGAGGTGGGCATTTGACCAGAATTGTTTAAAAGAGGCTGAGGAACAAAAATGATGTCATTGGTATATGTGGTAAGGGATTTCTACGAGCAGTTATTCTGGAATTCCTCTGAACTGCACGCCGCACGTTATTAATGTGTTACTGTGTCCTGCCACTTTTCATATCTTAGTCTTCCAGAATGTTCTTTGGTGCTTGTACCATACCATCTACCAAGCATTTCCAATACTCCTTTGTATATAGGTGTATTCCTAGATGGTACGTGAGTGTTGAATGGCAAACTGTCTGGTGACTCTTCTGCTGGAGTTCTCGTTTCGTGATGTTTTAAGACCATGAACACCCTCTTCTATCAATCATGTCTATTGAAAATTGAGGCCGCACCCAGCCATATGGACGTCTGTCTTGTTTTGAAAATGTAGGCCCAATAAACATTTTGTGAAACCTCGTCAAAAGGACTGGTTCGAATCATGTAACAAACATCTTTATATACAGTTCTGCTTGGATACACAGGCACTCATTCTATTATTTAAACCTATTCAATCTCAATACAAAAATGTTATTTTGCATAACACTGGTGAAGGGCAATCGTTCAAGTGGAAGTTGTATCTTAGGAGTAAACCTTTGAAACTGTAAAGTGGCACAACATCGATTATGGGTAGCTCTAGTTAATTGTCCATATCTCCGGATTGACAAATCCAAATCAGATAAAATAAACGGCATCTGAAAGCTGAGTGTTTTCCCTTTCCGTGTGTATAAACATATCACACCACTTCATGGGCAACAAGTTGCGCAAACATGTGCACAATTTTTTTAGGGACACCCTGTATAAGTTCAGCTTCTATGCCCGCACAATTAAGGACTGGAATTCGCTGACACCCTTAATGTACAATGCCAAATCTCTGGAAATTTTAAAGCACTGTATTCAAAAAGTATAATACACTCGTCAAAAGAAGTTCCTGGACACTCATTGAAGTTCAAATATTTCACATAAATATTTAATATAAATTAAACAATTGCATGTCAATATAAGCAGACAATAATTTTCTATCATGTCTGTATGAAATTAAGATGTACGCATTCATGCATGGCTGAGCACATTCATTAAGCAATGGTAAGGTGCGTAAAAGGAAATTGCAAGAAATGAGCATTTACAGTCATTTGAATGGAGGGATTATCCAATTTTTTGCAATCTTCTTGCCATTGTCAAGTGAATGGGATCTGCCATGCATGAGTGATCATGTCTAAATTCCATGTTAAGCTGTTAGAGGATTACTTTCTGCTTATTTTGATATACAATTATATATATATAATCATATATATATAATTATATATATTCTATTAAATATTAATTAATTTAAGTGTCCAAGAACTTCTTTTGCCGAGTGTATATTGCTCATAACATGTGTAGTTGTAGTTGTAGAAGGTTATATGGCACGCCGTTTGGGTCAAAATTAACATTGTTTTTGTATATCAATTTGTGTTTTACATAGTTTTTTTTGTATATCAATTTGTGTTTTACATGTGTGTTTTTTAATATCAATATGTGTTTTATACATGTTTTTTTTTTGTATATCAATTTGTGTTTATATGTATCGTGTTTTGTACATTAATATGTGTTTTACCTATTTTTTTATATATCAATTTGTGTTTTTGTTTGAATCTAAGATTTTAATGATATACAAGTGAATCTAGAGACCCCATTAGATAAGTTGCAGGTTTGAGAGTTGAACTGGACTGCACATCAGGACCGCTATTTTCCGTCAATTCGATTGGAATGGTTTCCGACTGATTTCTCTTTAATCGGTTATAGTTTTAAAACAAGTTGAACAACTTTGATTATCATTTCAAGATCTGGTGATTCGAAGGTCTCCAGCAATATATAGACATGACTTTGTACTTGACGTCTGATGATCATTGGGTAAGAGGAGTGTTACACCGTATAGTTACCACTTATTATGACTCAGACTCAGAGGAGGAAGGGCCGCTTGCGTACAACAGATCGCGAAAATAAATATCAAAATAGCTCTTAACACCATGTTACTCAAAAACACTACAACTCCTAACCGCATGTCTCCACCCACGCACGCACCAACTCCTAACCTTATGTTACCAATATCTATTGGTGGAGTGTTATAGCGTGTTAAGTGTTAACACACTTAACACGCGGCAGGCGTCTGCAGATGACAGTTTCAAAAATGTCAACATTATTGAACTTCATCACCATATTTGGAACCACCATGAGAAATACATTTACATAAGTACAGACATGTCCAGTAGCGTAACAAGAGGGGAGAATTACCCCCGCCAGAAGGCTTGCCCCTCCTGATGCCCCCCAAATGAAATGACAAACTCTATGTATACCTTTGTATACTAAAAAAAAGGGTCAGATATACCCCCATTGATGACCCCCACATGCCCCCATTGAAGACCCTAGTTACGCTACTGAACATGTCTATATTAGTTCAGTAATCCTTGAAATATACTTTTGAAAGTTGGAAAAGGTTTCTGAAAAATCTGTTTTGCATGGTTAAAGTAATAGCCTCGTAGAAAGTGTTAAGTTGATGAAATTCGAGATTCATACACCACAGTGCTGCTCTCGGGTGGGTTATTGCGTTGAATTTGCCCAAGAGCAATATGCCCAGGTGGAGCATGGAATATAACGCCATCTTCTTCAATAGTATTGTAGTGGTGATGTGAAATATCTTGCTGATTATTGGCAACTTCTACATGCTGTGCTCCCGGTAGTGCTGGGATGACATAGCCTTGGAAAACTTCGGCATTGTCGTCTCGCTTTTTCAGTTTTCTCTGTTGTTTGATCACAATGAACACCAGTACGCCAATTATAACTAGGAAGACGCCTACTACTCCACCAATAGATATTGGTAAAATAAGGTTAGGAGTTGGTGCGTCCATGGGTGGAGTCATGCGGTTAGGAGTTGTAGTGTTATTGAGTAACATGGTGTTAAGAGTTGGCGTTTCAGTACCGCTTTCATGATCCTCAACGACGCTCAGATTATACACCAGTTGGTCAGAACCGGCAGCATTTGTCGCTGTGCATGTATAGTTGCCAGAATCTGATACCGTAACATATCCAAGTGTTAGAGATCCGTTTGAATGTGTCCTATAGGATGACGGAATATTCACCTGTCTACCTATGTCATCAGTTGTCAACCATGAAATGGTTGGAGAAGGATCTCCGATAGCAGGGCAAACCAGTTCAACCCATATCCCAGAGGTAACAGTTAATTGTATCTCTCCTTGGATAGTTTGGATTACTGGGGGACACGTCAGATTTTGAGGTTGGATATCGATTAACAATTTTGAAGCGTGGGTCGTAGGGGTCTTACATGAAATATCCGAACCTCTTGCTAATAATAACGTTGCGTTCAATAACAAGTGTTGTAGCCACCGAATATTACAGTCACAATCCCAGGGGTTATCACCAAGGTTAATGTCAATTCCCCGCGTCAGAGGAGAGAATACGCCCTCTGGTAAGGTTATTAGGTTATTACCGTGTAAATATAGTTGCTGTAAATTGGTCAGTCCAACAAATGTTTCATATGTGATGTATGAGATGTTGTTTCCATTCAGGTACAGGGATTTTAAGCTCCGAAGATCACGGAAGAGGCTTGAGGGTATGGTGCTAATCACATTAATGGACAGACTAAGGGTTTTCAGATCGGTGAGTTCATCTAAGGTTTCATTTGCGATGTATGTGATGTTATTACCATCTAGGTACAGCCTTTCTAAGCTCCGAAGCTCACGGAAGACGCCTGAGGGTATGGTGCTAATCACATTACCGTGCAGCCTAAGGGCTTTCAGATCGGTAAGTCCATCAAAGGATCCGTTTGCGATGAATGAGATGTTGTTTCCATACAGGAACAGCAGTTCTAAGCTCTGAAGCTCGCGGAAGACGCCTAAGGGTATGGTGCTAATCCTATTATTGTACAGATAACAGGGCCGTCAGAAGGGGTGCGCGTTGGGTGCGGACGCACCCCCTTTGAAAATCCTTTTTTTTTTTTTTAAGGTAAAAATTGCGTTTTTCTTAGTTTCCAATTTCAATGATAGTAAAACTACTCATAAAAATTGACTACAGTGCTTTTTGGACTGCGCAAATTTTGTGTCCGTGCGAAATTTTTTGACGTGCGAAATTTTTTGACTTCACCCCCCCCCCCCCCCCCCCCCCCCCCCCCCCCCCCCACACTTACGTGAAATTCACGAGGTGACTGACTTGGAAAAATGTTGGGGCAACCTTTTACGAAAAAAAACACCTAGCTACGCCACTGCTTCCGGTAAAAAATCGTGAAAACGCACCCCCTTGGGCAAAAGTTGCTGACGGCCCTGGATAAAGGCGCGTCAGATCGGGGAGTCCGTCAAAGGTTTCCTTTGCGATGTATGAGATGTCGTTGTTAGACAGGCTCAGGATATGTAAGCTCCGAAGCTCACGGAAGACGCCTGGTGGTATGTTGCTAATCATACTGTACAGACTAAGGGCTTTCAGATCGGTAAGTCACCAAAGGTTGCAGTTTCGATGTATGAGATTTTGTTTCCAAACATGTACAGGTATTCTAAGCTCCGAAGCTCAAGGAAGACGCTTGATGGTCTGCTGCTAATCACATATTATGCAGATAAAGGTATGCCAGATTAGCGAGTTCATCAAAGGTTCCATTTACGATGTATGAGATGTCGTTGTAACCTAGGTTCAGGATATGTAAGCTCCGAAGCTCACAGAAGGATCCAGTTGCGATGAAGGAGATAGCATTTCTATCCAAGTGCAATTCCGTGGTACTCTCTGGATATTTTGCGGTATTGATGTCAGTTGTCTATCACTACAATCCACCACGGTTATTTGTGATGAGCAGGAACATTCCGATGGGCACAATAAAACCAAAGAGGCATTAATGATCAGTATTGCAGTCACGGTTGTATATGCCATGGTTTTAAAGATACCGACGGGTGGTTATAATATGGAATATTAAAAGCATACAAGATACAGTTACGTTTATTTATTATTTATTTATTTATCTACCAGTATTTATTCTGTGTCTGTTATTGCCTTCAAGAAGGCCCTCAAGGCATATTTGTTCCCCATCTAATCTTGTTCTTAATATTATGTGATTTTGTATTTTTAGCTGACTGACTATGCTACCATTATATTTGTTATACATTTATTTCATGAATTGTCAAATTGATAACTTCTGACCATCAGATTTCTATTGTTTCAAGATTAAGTAGTGTTTCCAAATGTTTATTTACTGCTGTGATGTTATTTAGAATATCTTATATTTTAATCGTCAATATTGTATGTGTAATATAGTGATGTTTTTTAAGAACTGGTAGGATATACTAAAAGTAGTAATCGTCGTTTGCCATCATAGCCGATTCTTTAAATTATCACCCTATTAGATGGTGTAGTGCGCCACCGTTGTCTATTTTGAGACATACGTTGGTGTAGTCTGGATTATAGGCCTCGAAACGGGCGCTACAAGTACACTCTTAGAAGGTCAGGATCAAATACATGAGTAGATTTCCGGCTCACTTTGTTTTGATCCTTTAAGGATCATTTTCGGATCGTTTTGATCCGTTTTCGGATCGTTTTGATCCGTTTCCAGATAGATATCAACAAACGGATCAAATTCACCTTGATCAACTTTGATCTGATTTCCGGATCAATTCGATGAAACAGTTCATTGGTCAATGAGTGACTGACGTCACTCTTTCGCAAACCGATAGACGACAAGCAGACGATCTTTTGAATTCGGTCGCCACAGTTGAAACAAGGGTGAAATACCGCGGTAAGTTATCCAGTCTAATCTGTAAAATGTTACATGATTTTGTCGGTAAAGTAGTTTTATTTTTTATGTTTGAACATGCTCTATTCTTGTGAACAAATTTCTTGTACCTGACCAGTGCCACAGTACGATTTTCGGTCAAAATGCTCCTCACAAAATGTCACGATCACTGCGATGTACTAGGCCTACACGATGTAGTAAGCTTACTGCACTCGATATATAGTCTGCAGTGTGCACCCGGGGGTGGGGGCACTCAATCAATATTAGGTTTCACACCAGGCTCCATCAAAAATACCCCCCTTTTTTTGGCCCGGTGTCACCGAAAGACCCTTGCATGCATGCTTGTTTTTACAATCTGTCACCCGATGACCCCCTATGTTTTCACTTTTTCTTTGATTCAGTTTGATCCTGGAGTAGGATCATAAGCTACAGGTACATCCGATTAAGGATCATTATTTTGATCCGTTTCAGTATCATTTGACAGAAATATTTGATCCCATTTCGGATCGAACTTTTTGATCCTGCTTGTCGGATCACTTTGATCCGGAAAGGGTAAGCTCATATGTGATACCGCTTCTGGATCAAAATTGATCCTTTTCGTCTCATATTTGATCCTGACCTTCTAAGAGTGTACCCTTTCACAGCCACCGGTCCCAGCCCTTTGATTTATACTCTAATACACACTAGACTGAGGCACGTCATCAGGAGGTGCTTTAGCGGTCATATGTATTATTTTTAAAAAAATCTTTTCTTCTATGTATCTTGGTTCCTTGGCGATGGCATAAACAAACCTGATAAAAAAGTTGGTTTCAAAAATGTAGCAGCTATTTACAAATTTGAAGGCCTATGAATTGTGCGTATGCTTTGACAAGTTGAAATAGCAATAGTCACATTTTAAAAACAGTAGTGCAGCATTCATGATATTCTTTGTAGTTTATCTGGTTTTGGAAAAGAAAAATAATTAAATGAAAATACAAAATACTGATTACAGAAAGGGTACAACAAGGAAAGGGAGGGGGAATCGAGGACAGACTTGGTAATTTCTGCTGGCTGACTGCCTTCAGTTTAAGGAACACAGATTTTATTTTGTTTTGATGGTACATCTTCCTTAACACTTTCCACGCGGCAGGCGTCCGCAGACGACATTCCAACATTTCACAAAATGTTTAAAAAATGTCAAAATAATTTAATTTTATTCCCATAAATTATTTGGAATTACCATGTGTAATGCATTAATAATAATGTACAAAGCCAAAGGTTTCTGAAATAATCTTGTGTTGTATAGCCTATGGTAGCACCAAAAGCCGCGTGGAAAGTATGAAGCTCCCAACCGTGACTTTGTGTTTTGTGTCTGTGTGGTACATTGAATTGGATAAAATGTGATTTAATGCAACCTTATGTTTAGCTATCTACAGAAGTTCCTTCTTAACCCTAACTCCACGGGAGTGTTTTTGTGAATTAAACTATCAGAGGAGAAAAATCAGGGGAAAAGCAGTCTTCGCATGCGCCGCGGATCGAACCCCGGTCGCGTGCGTGCAAGTCTGATGCTATACCGACTGAACTATACGGGCGAGGTTCAAAAAACCTTAATGTTCAAGTGTGCATTAAGTCACGTCTTCCAAAGTTCTGATGATAAAAAATAATAAATGAAAATGTTTAGTTTTGCTTTAAAGGTCTCTGTTCCCAGATCCAATATACATGTAGTATGCCAAAGATTTTTTTAGATTGCAGTGATGCAATTTGACAAACAACACAAATTGAACAGCATTGTCACGTCACAGCAATTAATACAGTACTTTTTATACATTCCTTTATCCGTACCGCATGGGTTAAACGTTAATCCACATATCTTGTCCAAAAATTTGGATTTTTAAGTTAGCATTTTGTCCAAAGTGTTTATATTATAAACCTGATAAAAGAATTCATGACAAAACTAAGCTCGGTTTAATACAAACGGTTTTGACGTGATTGAACGATTGGTTGTATGGTAACTATGATAATTGAACAGTTGTACTGGTAATTGGTTTGGTTGTGAATAATAAGACATTTTTGCAAGGATGAATATAAGGGGGAGCCGGGAGATACTTTGAAACCCAGCATTCCATTATACAGCAGCAGTAATCAGAACACTTGAAATAATACGGAGCCACACTTTAACCCGACGCCCATGTCACGACTAGTTCCTTTTGTCTCTTCGTTCTTTCGTCATTGAACCAGATATCCATTTTTGTATCATGACATGGTTTGGAAATTCCAAAATATGACCCACTTACGCACAATTGGACATTTTCCAAGTTCATAAGTCAAGATGTAAAGGGCACTAACCACGTGACAGTGTATTGACGTCAGTAAATATGTTGTCATAGTTATCTATAGCCTCACTCAATAGATCCGGAATTCCCCATAAATATACCACTCTATTCCCCCATAATAACATATAATGCACGAGTACACTTGAATAGTAAACAGTAGAACAGTTAAACTATATCAAAAATACAATTCAAATTCGGTTTTGTTCCCAATCCAGGGTCTAAATGAGGTCGAGTTGTCTCAAAGGTCGAGTTGTCTCGAGGACCAAGTTGTCTCGAGGGCCGATTTGTCTCGAGGGCCGATTTCGACGAAAAAATAACAGATTAGCAATCCATATAAAATTAAAAATGAACAAATTATCATTCCTATCCCGCACTACCTGTGCAGACAGGCTGTTCAAACCAGGCAATTCCATCCACAAATATTTAGTATCGTTCCAACTCACACCGACTCATATAAGTTCAGCTTCTATCTCCGCACAATTAAGGACTGGAATTCGCTGACACCCTCAATGTACCAAATCTCTGGAAATTTTAAAGCACTGTGTATTCAAAAAGTATAATATATTGCTCATAACATGTGTAGTTGTAGTTGTAGAAGATTATGATGTGTTCTAATGTCTATTTTCAATTATCGCCATTATTAATATTCCTCTGTTAGATATTGCATTTTGCAACTTTGCAGAGTATACGTTATAGATAGATAGATTGTCTCGAAGGCCGAGATGTCTCAAAGGCCGAGTTGTCTCAAAGGCCGAGTTGTCCTGATTCTCTGGTGAGCATTAGCCACAGATTTATAAGATTTATAAGTCTATGGCAGTAGGATATCTCCCGGTGGGTCGGGGGGGGGGGGGGGCAGAGTGCGTTTGACCGGGAAGAATAGGGGCGGAGATGCGATTTTAGGATCAGCCGTAAAAGTTGATTAATGACTTCAAGTAGTGAAATATCATCCTTGGTTGACTATATACAAATAACTATACATGTATAAGCAGACATGACTGCGATTAGCTAGAGTTGACGAACGAACTTGATCAATTACTTCAAGTTGATAATAATATGGGTTTAAATGATTATGCAAGGTACATTATCAATAAAGATTGGTATATAACTGTATTTATATTCTCATAATTTCACAAATTAAGGGCGGATATCTATACTTCAATACGGTATTCCCTGATACAGAGCAGTTATAATTCCTACTTTTGCACATACCGTATTTATAAGCTCTACCGTTTTTGGACCCATGTTTTGTGGACACGATTATTATACGGGGTATACCGGAAAACCTCTCCTAAGGAAGGTTTGACAAGCCTATCCTATGTAAAGAATGCGTTTATTCCAAAAATGTCACTCTTATTGACACGACATCTTAGTCTTTTTTGGGTCCAAAAATGACCAAAAAAAATCAGAATCAGAATCTTGCTATAGATGCTTTCATGAGTTTATCTAAGGCAAAAAGGGTCATGTTTCCATAAAAAAACACTTATTGGAATAACTTGAGAAATTTAGTTCATTTCGGCCATTTGTTTATACCAACAAGGTCAATCTTTACCTTATTTTGGGTAAAAAGACAGAATCTTGCTATGAACGTGTTCATAAGCCTATCTAAGGTGATAGGGGTCCCGATTCCATTCTTATTGGCCTAACTTGTGACATTTGGGTCATTTAGGCCATATTTTTACCAACAATGTCAATTTTGCCCAAACTATTTTTATGACCTAACCAAGATAAAAGGGGTTCCTGATTCTTATATTCTTATTTACCTAACTTTTAAAAATGTTGGTCATTCCGGCCATTTGTAACCAAAAAGGTAATTTGTTATCATAATTTGAGTAAATAAATAGAATCCTGCTTTCATACGCCTATACACCATTGTACACGGTGGAAATGGTATTAATTCCTAATTAATTTACCTATTGCCTAACCTGTGAAATTTTGGTCACTTGGGCCATATTTAACCAAAATGTTGTAAACTTTGACTATATTTGGGATACAAATCCAATTGTTGTTATGGATGTTTTGACAAAATTGTGTCAACATTTCTTGAGAGAGGTTAATGAGAATATATTGAATTAGGACCCTTCATTAAACCGAGACACGTTTTACCTTAAAATGTATATGATATACCTATAGGCATACAAATAGGCATATAAACCATATCAAGATTCTGATTTTTTACCTAAATAGTCAAAATAGTTATGGACAACCGTTTCTGGTTAGACTAGCCATTGAACAAAGTGCTCAACACCGTAAACGGCAGAGCTTATAAACATTCAGAGGTATAGACCTTCCGGAATATATTGCTACTCTGAGTTTCATGGACAATCCCATACGGTTATTTTGTCCAATCATCTTTTCGCCTGATTGTAGCGATATATTCCGTAAGGTCTATACCTCTGAATTTTTAAATAGTCAAAATATATATATGTCCACCATTTGATAGGTTGGGTTGATAGGAGTACGTTTGATGGTATCGGGATCATTTGCCACCTTAGATACGCTTTTGAAAACGTCCATCGCAAGATTCTGAATTTTTACTCAAAATATGGTCAATGGTCAAATTTGACATTTTTAGAAAAATGGCCGAAATGAAAAACAAATTCACAAGTTAGGTCAATACGAATATTTAAAAAAAGAATCAGGACGCCTTTTTACCTTAGATAAGCCCATGGAAATATCTATAGCAAGATTCTGATTTTCTATTCCAAATAATATGGTCAACATTTTCGGTAAAACAAGTTAGACCAATAAGATTTTTTTTTAATGGAATCAGGACCACTTTTCACCTTAGATATAGCGTACATAACAATGTTCATAGCAATAATTTTTTTATACTAAAACACGATAAAAATTGACATATTTATGCAAAAAATTGCCGAAATTACCTAAATTTCTCTAGTTAATCAAATAAGTATATTATTTTAATGGAAACAGGACCTTCTTCATTCTAATGTTCCAAATTGTCATTTTGTGACTAAAAAACTGCCTAAATAGCCAAAATGTCGTGAGTGGGGTCAATAATAGTGACATTTTTGGAATCAGCGTATTTTTGTAACACACGATAGCTGTGTAAAACCTTCCTTAGGAGAGATTCTGATTAACTTCTACTTCTACTTCTACCACATGAAGTACATCCCTCCAAGGCGGAGTATTGTCGTACTTGGTGCAATGGTTCCGATCACGGGAACATTAATTAACAAAAAGGGTGCGTAAACAAAAACTCTCAGGTGCAAGTAAAAATGGAGCCCATGGCTGGCTAGCGTAGGGTGAGTGGCTTCAGGCGGCTCCGGAAGCTCTTCAGAGACTGAGCTGATACCACAGTGGATGGTAGTGCATTCCAAATGCAAATGACACTTGGAAAGAAACTGTGCTGGTATGAGAGGACCCTGCAGTGTTGCTGTTGGAAGTGAAGATGGTGACCTCTTAGGTTTGAAGATGGGTGCAAGTAGGGTGGAGTAGCAGGAATGGCTACAATGCCATGCATGATCCTATACATCATGAGGATTTTACTGTGGGCCAGGCGTTCATAGAGAGTCTGCCATTGTAGTTCGTGTAGCATCTTGGTCACGCTGCTTTTCTGTTTGTAGTCAGACGTAACAAATCTAGCAGCACGTCGCTGCACCATGTCAATCGAGGAGATCAGCTCTGAGGTGTGTGGGTCCCACACTGAAGACGAATACTCAAGGGTGGGACGAACATATGTTTTGTAGGCCTGTTCCTTGATCTTAGAAGGACATCTCCTCAGGTTGCGGCGGATGAAGCCAAGGGTGCTATTGCTTTTTTTGCAGATATTGTTGACGTGAGGTTTCCAGCTGAGATTTTTATGGATGGTGACACCAAGATATTTAGCCTCTTCTACGGTACGGAGTGCAGTCCCATGGATGGAATAGGGTGATGCTCCAATGATGTTGTTTCGCTTGTTGGAGATTCTCAACACTTCGCATTTGTCTGCGTTGAAAGACATTAGCCACTTCTTCTCTTCTCCCATAGCTGTAGATTAGCGAGGTCTTTCTCTAGGGTTTTGATGTCCTCTTGGGATTGGATAGGTCTATATAGAAGGGCATCGTCAGCAAAGAGGCGAATACTTGATGAAACACACTCAGGCAGGTCGTTGATGAAAACAAGAAACAATAAGGGCCCCAGTACTGTGCCTTGGGGTACCCCCGATGAGACATTAGCAACACTGCTCTTCTTTCCCTCCAAAATGACTTGCTGTGTACGATCAGACAGGAAATCTGTTATCCAAGAGAGTAACTGACCTCTGACCCCGTAGTGATGAAGCTTGAGAAGAAGGCGTTGGTGTGGCACTTTGTCAAAGGCCTTCGAAAAGTCCAATAGGATTGCGGCGATCTGCTGTTTGTCTCGAAGTCCTCTGGTCAAGTCGTCAACTGTCAATAAGAGTTGTGACTCGCAGGATCGCTTCTTTCTAAAGCCAAATTGACATGATGTTAACAGGTTCTGGGCGTCGAGGTGTTGGATAACAACCTGGCTTTGAATGATATGTTCAGCTGTTTTGCAGACAATGGATGTAAGAGAGATCGGGCGGTAGTTCTCAGGTCTGTGCTTGTCTCCCTTCTTAAATATTGGAGTCACGTCTGCTGATTTCCACTCATGCGGGATCTTCCCTTGGTGGAGTGTAGCGTTGAAGAGGAGACAAAAGATAGGAGCAAGCTCCGTGGATGCTTCTTTCAGAAGAAAGGCTGGCAGGTTGTCAGGACCACAGGCTGTGTGTGGTTTGATTTTGGCAAGGAGTTTCCTAACACCTTCACTATCGATGGAGAAGGATGGAACTGTTGGGTGCGGACTAACTCCGAGATCTGGAAGGTCGGATGCATCCTCATTGGTGAATACTGATACAAATTGGTGATTCAGCATGTTGGCCTTGGTTGTACCATCACTTTGGAGGACATTGTCTTTCATCAGGGGTGCAACACCAGAGTTCTCACATCGTTTGTTCTTTATGAAGGACCAAAACCTTTTTGGATTACTGGCAGTATCATCACCATCACAAAGCATGTCGCTGATGTAATTATGATATGTTGTTTTGCAGTCTCTTTGCACACATTTTTTCAGGTTTTTATACTTTTCCCAATCACTAGTCTTCTTTGAACTCCTGGCTCTTCTGAATGCTCTCTTCTTCCTCCTGGATAAGGCTTTAATGTGTCGGTTGATCCATGGTTGACTGAATCTTGAGGAAGATAGCTTGGAGGGGACCATAGTGTCCAACACATCATGCAATTTTTTTGTAATCTGGTTCCACAGGTCATTGACGTTAGTGTCGACAGAATTGGATGAGACAAAACAGCCGCCGAAGGTGGTAATTTCTGATTTGATGTTGCTAATATCAGCTTTCTTCCACAAAAGGATTTTACGGCGGACTGGTTCTTGCCGTTTTGCACGAATGTCAGAAAGTGTAAGGATCATCTCATGGTCACTCACACCAGGCATTGGTATACATTTACTAACAAGAGCTGGTCTATTTGTAGCAAACAAATCTAAGGTATTCTTCTCTCTGGTTGGGAAATCAACGATCTGAGTCAAACCTAAATCGTTGAATGTAGATATGAAGCAGTTATTGATTGAAACTAGATATTGGTGGCTTTTAATAGACATACTTTCCCAGTTAATGTCAGGTAGATTAAAGTCTCCGGTAAGCCAAATCACAGCTGAAGGGTTGCTATTGACGACATTCCTGATGGCCTGGCACAAGGTTTGTGCGTAGGGTAGATCGTTTAATGTTGGTCTATATACTGACATAACGATGAGAGGCTGGTGTTTGTAGAGTTGGATTTTAGTGGCAACAAGTTCACAATCCTCGTTAACTTTGATTTCACCATCAATGATGTCATTTCGTGTGGCAAGAAGGACACCTCCACGAGCATCGGCACGATAGTTTCACGTTTATGTTATAACACAGATCTGTGGTTTAACAGGTCACGCACAAAACAATAGTGAGATCAACAAGTTGACAAATTAAAGGTAATGCTATATAGCGCCCTCACTATCCGGATGGTCATGGGTCCGGGTATTCCATCACACACCCACAAATCAGGACAAAACTCCGAAGACGTTAATAATAATGGCAGGTATATAAACATCTCAATCAATTTAAGTCTAAATTTAATAAATATCGTCTAACTCTCTTCCCGATATGCTTTTCCCTATATCCTATGATAACTAAGTCATCAACCTTATTGTCTTCGCCAATTCGGTATGATTACTATTATAATGTATATGGTAATCAAAATTTAATACGTATTCTAGAAACCTTATAATGTCCACCCTTTACTGAAGAAATAATAGAAAGATTTGGAGTCACTTATCGTGCCAGTGTAGTCCGGTTATTAATCACTATATTATACTGTATCACTGCAGTTTCCTTTTTGGCTTGTCAATTAATTTATAGAAGTCAACGTATTACCTAATATGAAATATTTATTATACAGATACATTATATGAAAGAAAGATGATGCACATTATCTATAAAGACTTCTAACGCCAAAAGAACGTACATCAATAAATGATGGATGCAAACAGTTAATTCAGATATGAAAGTGTGTTATTTTTCAGTAAACCTTAATTTTGTAAAATTGAACTGATAATGTTGGATATTACCTTTTTAATATCAATATTACAAAAATGGACGAGATGATTAAGATTAATATGCATTTGTGGGTAAAATATTCAGCAGCCCAGTCATTTGTCCATCAAATCGGTTAAATTACTTTTCAACATACATGTATCTATGTTATTTAAAACCCGATTTAGCAATTGTATCCATTTTTTAGGGGGGGGGGGGGGGGGGGGGGATATCGTGGAGAATCTAAGATTTTAATGATATGAAAGTGAATCTAGAGCTCCCATTAGATAAGTTGCAGGTTTGAGAGTTGAACTAGACTGCACATCAGGACCGCCATTCTCCATTAATTCAGCTGGAATGGTTTCCGACTAATTTCTCTTTAATCGCGTTATAGTTTTAAAACAGGTTGAACACCGTTGATTATTATTTCAAGATCTGGTGATTCGAAGGCTTCCAACAATATATAGACATGACTTTGTACTTGACGTCTGATGATCATTGGGTAAGAGAAGTGTTACACCGTATAATAGTTACCACTAATTATGAGGAGGAAGGGCCGTTTGCGTACAACAGATCGCGAAAATAAACACCAAAATAGCTAGATAACTTAACACTTTACACGCGGCAAGCGTCTGCAGACGACAGTTCCAAAAGTGTCAACATTATTGAGCTTCATCACCATATTTGGAACTACCATGAGATATACATTTACATATAAGTACACACATGTCCAGTAGCGTAACAAGAGGGGGGGGGGGGGGGGGGGCATTACCCCTCCTGATGCCCCCCAAATGAAATGACAAACTCTATGTATACCTTTGTATACTAAAAATAATAATATAATAACAAGACATCTCTTAGGCGCTTAATACAAAAAGCCTCTGAGCGCCGTACAACAAACAAAATATGATAAAAAGAGAGCAGCAATAAAAAATTAAAATGCACAGTATGAAATATAAAAATTGCAATAAAATACAGAAGAAATATACACTCAAAAATACAATATCAGTTAAAAAAGTTCTAAAAATCAGTTGTAGTATTGGTTAAACAAATAAGTTTTCACAGATGTCTTAAAACGATTGATCAACTTGATGCTTCGGATCAGGCGCGTAGCCAGCATTGTCATTCCGGGGGGGGGGGGGGGGGGGGGGCAAACATCAATATCGTCCCTATTTTCTTTTTAGCAAGATTTCTAAAAATTTCGTAAAAGGTTGCCCCAATTTTTTTTCTAGTCACTTACCTCGTGTGAATTTCACGTAAGTGTGGGGGGGGGGGGGGGGGGGGGGGTCAAACAATTTCGCACAGTCCAAACAAAAATCGCACAGTCCAAAAAAATCGCACAGTAAATGTACTACATGAACAATTTCTCGTCCCCATTTTCAGCTTCTCCGTCCCCATTTTAGCAAAAAAAATCGCACAGTCCAAAAAAAAAATCGCACAGTCAAAGAAAATCGCACAGTAAATGTCTGCCCCCTGCCCCCCACTGGCTACGCTACTGCTTCGGATTGTTTCTGGTAGATTGTTCCATAGCGCTGGAGCTTTTACCGCTTTTACAGCTTTTACCGAGCCCCATATGTCTTTGTCCTTGGTGATTTGGGGACAGCGAGCAGTGTCAAAGTAGACGAACGTAGAGTGCGCGTTGGTTTGTACGGTGATATCAGCTCACACAGATATTTAGGCGCCATACCGTGGAGGCATTTGAATGTTAGAAGAAGAGTCTTGTATGTGAGCCTTTTGACGTACAGGGAGCCAGTGGAGCTTGAGGAGAACCGGGGTGATGTGTTCGGATCGTTTAGTGCGACAAATGAGGCGAGCAGTGGTATTTTGCAGTCGTTGAAGTTGCATTATGAGTTTATCCGGAAGACCTAGCAGAAGACTGTTACATCAGTCAATTCTTGAAGTAATAAATGCGTGAGCGAGCTTCTCTGTAGCAGCCTCATCAAGATATTTTCTGAGCTTTCCTAAGCGGTGAATACACGCCCATCCGGCACGACAAATAGTTGAGATGTGCTTTTCCATTACTAGGGTATCGTCGAATAGAATGACCAAGTTTCTAGCTTCATGACATAAATCAACCGAAGAGTCTCCGATTGTGCACTGTTAGAACATTTTCCGTTTTTTTACAGAAAAATTCCGGCAGCAAAATTTCCGGACTCTTTTTTTTTGCCCGTAAATTTACAGAAAGTTGAAATTTACGGAAAAGTTCCTGTAAAATATACAAAATTCCGTAAATTATAATTTGTGAAAATACAGATTTTATTTACGGAAATTTTACAGAAACTTGACGTAAATTAACATAATTCCGTAAAAATCAATAACGGAACAAAAAAAATTGTCCGGACATTTTGCTGCCGGAATTTTTTTTTAAATCCGTAATTTTACGGATTCCTTTTGCGTAACTTTTACAAAATTCCCATGTAAATTTACACATTTCCGTAAAAATAACAGATTACAGAATTCAATTTTTTTTTACGATCTTTGATCTTCTGTACAATTACGGACATCGTCTGTAAAATTTATCATTTATTTGATAGCTTGATTTTTAAAAGTACGGTCTTGTTCAGGATGGGCCGAAAATGGAATAGTATTTTCAATACAAATATGCATTCCATGGTGTTTTTTTACTAACTGTTAATTTGTCCGTAAAACTACAGCTAATTTCCTGTAAATTTACAAGATGTACCGTAAACGTCTCCTTTCAATAATGATCTTCTGTACAATTACGGACATCGTCTGTAAAATTTATCATTTACCTGATTTTTCTGTAAATTTTACTAGTTTTCCGTAGAAATCCGTAAATTTACCATTTTATTCCGTATTTTACCGTTTACGGAGGATTTCTGTTAAATTTTGTCCGTAAAATTACGGCAATTTTTAACAGTGTGAGGGAGGTCGGGGGATTGCAAGCAGAGAATTTTGAGTGAAAGTAAAGAATTTCAGTTTTAGCATCATTGAACTTCATCTTGTTCTGAACTGCCCAGGCTTTGATGTCTTTGATACAACCTTCAAGGCGGTCTATCTTGGAGTCGCGATCACAGGGATCAAAATACAGATACAGTTGAGACTGATTGGGATCGTTCATGCAGGTAAGACTTGAACCAGTTAAGGGCAGTGCCTCCGATACCATAACGCTGTGATAGTCTGTGAAGGAAAATGTCATGGTCAATCGTATCGAAGGCAGCGCTGAAGTCTAACAGAACAAGGATGGCTTCCTGTATACCATCAATAGCACGGAGTAGGTCATTTTGTACTCTGATGCAGATATGCCCCACTGATGACCCCACATGCCTCCATTGAAGACCCTAGTTACGCTACTGAACATGTCTTTTATTAGTTCAGTAATCCTTGAAATATACTTTTGAAAGTTGGAAAAGGTTTCTAACAAATCTGTTTTGTATGGTTAAAGTAATAGCCTCGTAGAAAGTGTTAAATTGATGAAATTCGAGTTTCATATACCACATTGCTGCTCTCGGGTGGGTTATTGCGTTGAATTTGCCCAAGAGCGATATGCTCAGGTGGAGCATGGATTATAACACCGTCTTCTTCAATAGTATTGTAGTGGTGATGGGAAATATCTTGCTGATTATTACGCTGTGCTCCCGGTAGTGCTGGGATGACATAGCCTTGGAAACCTTCTGCATTGTCGTCTCGCTTTTTCAGTTTTCTCTGTAGTTTAATCACTATGTACACCAGTACGCCAATTAGAACTAGGAAGAAGCCTACTACTCCACCAATAGATATTGGTAAAATAAGGTTAGGAGTTGGTGTGTGCATGGGTGATAACGTGCGGTTATGAGTTGGTGTGTCCATGGGTGGTAACGTGCGGTTAGGAGTTGGTGTGTCCAAGGGTGGTAACGTGCGGTTAGGAGTTGGTGTGTCCATGGGTGATAACGTGCGGTTAGGAGTTGGTGTGTCCATGAGTGATAACGTGCGGTTAGGAGTTGGTGTGTCCATGGGTGATAACGTGCGGTTAGGAGTTGTAGTATTTTCGGGTAACATGGTAACCGTTAAATGTATCTCTCCTTCGTCATAATCATCATGATCATGGTCAGTTGGGATTACTGTGGGACACATCAGATTTTGGAATTGGATATCGATTAACGATTTTGACGCAAGCATCGAAGGGGTCTTACAAGAAATATCCGAATCTGTTGCTAATAGTATCATTGCGTTCAACACCAAGTCTTGTAGCCACCGAATATTACAGTCGCAATGCCATGGGTTGTCGTCAAGGTTAATGTCAATTCCCCGCGTCAGAGGAGAGAACACGCCCTCTGGTACGGTTATTAGTCTATTTTCGTCTAAACGTAGTTGCAGTAAATTGTTCAGTCCATCAAAGGTACTGTTTGCCATGTATGAGATGTTGTTTCCAAACATGTACAGGTATTCTAAGTTCCGAAGCTCACGGAAGACGCCTAAGGGTATGGTGCTAATCACATTATTGTACAGATAAAGGGTTCTCAGCTCGGCCAGTCCATCAAAGGTTCCATTTGCAATGTATGAGATGTCGTTGTTAGACAAGGACAGGAATATTAAGCTCCGAAGCTCACGGAAGACGCCTAAGGATATGTAGCTAATCACATTATTAGACAGGAACAGGTGGTCTAAGTTCCGAAGCTCACGGAAGACGCCTAAGGATATGTAGCTAATCACATTACTATTCAGACGAAGGGTTCTCAGACCGGTGAGTCCAATAAATGTTCCGTTTAAGATGATTGGGATGTTGTTTCCACCCAGGATTAAGGTTTTTAAGTTCCGAAGCTCACGGAAGACGCCTAAGGTTATGATGCTAATCACATTATGGCCCAGAGTAAGGAATCTCAGATCTGTGAGTCCGTCAAATGCTCCGTTTGCGATGTATGAGATGTTGTTTCCGTACAGGTACAGGTAATGTAAGCTCCGAAGGTCACGGAAGACGCCTGAAGGTATGCTGCTTATCACATTGCTGTGCAGATCAAGGGTTCTCAGATCTGTCAGTCCATCAAATGCTCCATTTGCGATGTATGGGATTTTGTTTACATCCAGGGTCAGGGATTCTAAGCTCCGAAGCTCATGAAAGACGCCTGAAGGTATGTTGCTAATCACATTACCGGACAGCCTAATGTTTCTCAAATCGGTAAGTCCATCAAAGGTTCCATTTGTGATGTATGGGATTTTGTTTACAAACAGGTATAGGTATTCTAAGCTCCGAAGCTCACGGAAGACGTCTGGGGGTATGCTGCTAATCACATTATGGTACAGATAAAGCATTCTCAGATTGGTGAGTCCAACAAAGGATCCAGTAGCGATGAAGGAGATAGCATTTACTGCCAAGTTCAATTCAGTGGTATTCTCTGGGATATTTTGCGGTACTGATGTCAGTTGTCTATCGCTACAATCTACCACGGTTGTTTGTGATGAGCAGAAACATTCTGATGGACACGATAAAACCGCAGAGGCATTAATGATCAGTATTGCAATCACAGTTGTATATGCCATGTTAAGACACCGGCGGATGGTAATAATCTGGAATATTAAAAGCAAACAAGATACAGTTACGTTCATTTATTTATTTATTTATTTATTTATTAGTATATTTATTTATTTATTTATTTATCTACCTGTAATCATTCGGCAGTCTGTTTCGGTTATTGCCTTCAAGAAGGCCCTCAAGACATATTTGTTCCTCATCTAATCTTGTTCTTTATATTATGTTATTTTGTATTTTTTGTAAGCCCTTTGAGCCTCCGGGGAATAGCGCATAACAAATACATATTGTATATGTAGCGCAGGGTTCACGCTACCTTGCGTCCGGGCGTCTATGACGCCATTTTTTTGATTTGGACGCCATACTATTGAAATGTTTTGTGTTATTGCGTCTTGCTTGGACGCCCTAGCTTGTTGAGGCTATTCAACTTACTACAAATACGATCTCGAATTCACGATGCATCGCAGTTTACAAATATCTGAAATTGCATCAAAATTTGCTAAGCTTAATCGTCGAAAATGTCCACAACATGCCCAGATACTTCTCATTTGCGCAGTGTTTTAGTATAAAACAAATCAGTGAATACACAGACACACAGCGAAGCTGACATGGGATGTTTATAACCAAACTAGCCGTGCACGATATTCTCCATTATCGTCTCCTCCACAAGAGTAAGATACTTGTTCGTAAACAATGTATGTACGTGTGTGCACGTGCGCGAATTGCGAGTACTCTACAGTTGGTAAAAGAGATAAATGATTTGCATGTATTACAATAAGTGTTGACCTGTGACACGGCACAGGGTGACACGGGCCGGTTCAATTTGGCAATAGGGGTGGTACGTTCAGGGCAAATGCACAACAATTAATTTGATTATTTAATTCTGAAGTTTTCTGTATGTTTTTTTTGATAAATATAAATATTGTATATTGTTAATCAGTAATGAACGTTTTATTGATAATATTTAGTTCAAAACTCTGTTTGATGTCAATTTATATAGTATATTGTGTGCGTTTAACCTCCTTGAAAAGTTATACGATCTCGCTTTGAGTGGCCTCATAGGACTTGCGCTGTTGCGCATACAGTAATCATAATTAGGGAATTTATCATTATTT
Organism: Ophiura sarsii; assembly: GCA_035610835.1. NCBI lineage: Eukaryota > Metazoa > Echinodermata > Ophiuroidea > Amphilepidida > Ophiuridae > Ophiura > Ophiura sarsii. Next base: position 65,884,012 of record CM069444.1, read on the forward strand.
CATGGACTCCCAAAAATTCTGTTTGGACTCCATAATTCTGAGAATTGCCAGGATATGGGGTCCAACTGGACCACATACTTTTGAAGCTACTGTGAACCCTGTATGTAGGTATACCGCATACATAGATTCCTGTAATTTGATTGGTTAATATTGAGGGGATAATCAAGCTATGCCTTCAATTTCAATATGACGTCATGAAAAACAACTATGCCCGTGGCATAGTCTTTTTTGATGATGTCACACCCGCCGCGGTTGTCGAGTCAAGAATTATGACCCTTGAATCACCCGAAATCGCCCGATTGACAGAACGTAATAATACGGCGAACGATTTCGTTTTGAACACCCCGTATAATTTTACGCGGTAATTGATCGGCGACCTTTGACTTTTCATCTTTTCGTCGTATTTCTGTTTATATATTTTTATTTCATCGTATCGTTTTTTCCGTGTCATAAATTGAAGAAATGGCTGGAAATGAAGGTTGTTTTGCCCTTGTTGACGAAGACGGGATCAAGGATATTATTGATTCAGCTGACAGTATAAATTACAAAGCGTCAAGTGAAATACGGTATGCTGTTAAAATATTTCAGGAATATCTTGCAGTTTGCGGTACCGAGGATATTGTTAGTGTGACAACTCTTCCGAATTCGGAAATTGATGCTGTTTTGGGCAACTTTAAGTTTCGGCTCGGCAGAAGAATGACGAAAAGTATTGCAAGAAATCGCTCGTTGCAATTAGGTTTGGTCTACAGCGACATTTCCTCAATTCGCCAAAGAGAATTAATATTGTTAATAATGCCGTTTTTCAATATTCCTCGCGATTATTCAAGTCATTTTCTGCAAGTCTAAAGAAGGAGGGCAAGGTTGTTGTAAAACACAAAGAAGCAATATCAGCAGATGACATGTTGAGAATACAAGATTCATTCAACTTGGCTACTCCACAAGGCCTACAGGATAAAGTTTTCTTTGATGTCATGCTGTATTTCTGTAATCGTGGCCGTGAAAATCTACTAGAAATGACATTGGATAGTTTTGAAGAGCACAATGAAGGAGGTAAGCGTTTCGTCACTCTGCGAGACACGGAGCATAGTCTAGTTTCGAGATCAACTCGGGCCTATAATTTGTACCATGCCCCTCATTGCAGTCAATATTTGTATAATATGTACAATATTTATATATATATACATTGACCGCCATTGATTGATCCTCAGATGGCCTCAGATTAATTGCGTTATTCCCAAAACAGCAATTAATAAAATGTTGACAGGGGTCAAAGGTCATTACAAACAAGCTTGGTGACAATAATCTTACGGTTAATATGGGGTGTACACAGATTGACCTCTAATGACCCCTACATGACCTTTGACGTTTCGGTCCAAGTAACCCTTAGCGCAGATCCATGTTAAAAAAGACGTACACCTTTATGCTATTTTTGCGATTTTATACCTTTAGCACGGTCCCGCGCTGGTCGAAAACACCCTTATTCTGCGATTTTGTTCACGCGGATGATACAACATTTTACCTGACTATCCACCCCGGGATTTATTAGAATAAATAATACAGAAATAGATAGAATTGAGATTCCAAGCTTCCAAATGGAGAAAGAACCATGAATACTGGAGAGAGTATGTAGACGTCAGGTTGCAGTTATATAAACTTATTTAACACGCACGCCACAATAAATATGACATGTACGAGGGTCAGTCATTAAGTAATGAAAGTGATCATGGTATGGAATGCATGAGCGATTCTATTGAGTGTTAGGGTGATAAATACAGAGTATGAACTTTGTCTTTCAAACAATACACTTTTGGATTTCTAAGTATGAACTATGACGCCATAGCATTAGCTTATAGTTAGTACACTTGGAACACTGCTAAATCAATTATTTGGCGGGAAATTTGAATTGTTTAAATGAAACACATAGTAAGAAGATTGCATAACATGACACCAGAAGCAGGTAAATCCTGATCTTTACGCATAATTATGATACAAAAGACAATGGGCCGTATTCTCGTACTAAACACGGTTTTAGCTTAAAATCGTGTCTAACTAAACGCGTGTTTAACTAAAACGCGAGTTTATCTTTTAAACAACGTGTTTAACTAAACACGGTTTTAAACTCGGCGAATCTCGTTCACAGGGTCGTTGTGCGTTACTGTATAGTATGTATACAGGTTTTTATTGTTGTTGTGGCCCTAATAGGTTACAATAGATATCGACTGAATACCTCAAACGCACGTGTATTTTTAATACTACACAATATGCTCGGCAGCTTACAGCGGGCACGGTTGAGTAATCATTCAAGGCATACAGTTCGTGTATTTGTTTAGTTAAACGCGCCTTAAACTACCCCCCATACCCATGTTTAAAGTTAGACACTTTCAGTGAGTTAGACGCGTGTTTAAGTAAAACAAATGTACGAGAATCGCGTTTAGTTAAACGCTGTGTCTAAAGTCAAAGTTAGACGCGTGTTTAGCTTAAAACCGTGTTTAACTACGTACGAGAATACGGGCCAATAACTTTAATCCCTGTGTAATTTGTTACTGCTATCTTTGGAGCTACTAGATGTGTACTGTTAAAGTAATCGTCACATAATTTCAATGGTTTGAGGACATTTTATGATCAGCTCCTTTTGAAACGCCCACTATTATTGCTTTACATCCCACAACAAATTACTCAATTATAACCCCTCCATTGTTCTTTATCCAAGGTTTATTGTTGCGGATTTTGCTTAATAAAAGCGTATTTGAGATGGTCCCTTCACAGCCTCCGTAAAACTGCCGTAACTTCTTCAATATTCATTTAATCTTTATAAACGTACACAGTTTTTTTTGCAGAAAAAGGTTCAATGAATCCAACCATGATAATGAAATTAACCATTTTGGATTTTATTTATAAAAAACACGTTTTTTGACCCATTTTAGGTTCTGCAAAGATAACTAAAACTATATTTTGTCAAATGTTGTCATACTAGTTTTATGATAATCCTGATAACATTCCCCAGGTGTTTTTTTAAATTTTTAATATGTTATTTATTTTTTGAGTTATAGACCAAACAATGTTGATTTCCCCCCCCCAAAATGTCATTTTTATGATTTTGGAGGTAAAAATCACATTTATTTGCACTTTTTGATCTATAATTCAACAAATAAATACGATATTAAAAAAGCACCCTGGGGAATGTTATCGGGATTATCATAAAACTAGTATGACAAAATATATTTTGAGTTATCTTTGCAGAACCTAAAATGGGTAAAAAAACCGTGTTTTTTATAATTTTTTCCAAAATGGTCAATTTCATTATCATGGTTGGATTCATTGAACCCTTATCTGCAAAAATCTGCATACGTTTATGAAGATTAAATGAATATTGAAGAAGTTACGGCAGTTTTACGGAGGCTGTACCTGAGATCTAAAAAAGTGTGAAACAGAGATTATTATGTGTTCTAACTATGTACCAATTGTTATCTGTTTCTATGCTTGCATTGCCGAGATACACGCAAATGTTTCAAACAACCCATATTTCAACCTATTACATATCCAGCCAAATATTGACCAATTTCAGGCAGGGTACCGTACTTAGTTTACGCTAATGCTGTATTGATAGAATCACCCATGCATTCCATACCATGATCACTTTCATTACTTACTGACTGACCCTCGTACTAAAGATTGAAAACTAGCATAAAACTTTCACGCGATCAAGTACAACAATGGGAAAAATCGTATAATATCACATCAATAAAACAGCATTAATGACGTTAGTAGTACATTTTTCGACGCTACGATTTTTTTTGAGGAAGTTCCTTGTTTTAATGACAATGGCGTACTTCGATCAGCGGCGCGCGCATGCTTGAAAACTCACATAATGCCGGTAACCAATCAGAGCCGTGAGGTCGATGTGACGTTTGCGCACCACGGATGTCCGCTGCACCGGTTTTTTTTTTGGGGGGGGGGGGGGTGAGGTCGCGCTCGCGAACTGTACGCGAGGTCAACCTCATGTGACATACGTCCATGGCCTTTAAACAAACAAGCGTGCGGCACAAAGTGTGAGATCGGGGAGCACCACCACTATCATGACTATACGGTCCGCGGTGAAAGATGACACTGCATGAGGAAATATTGTTCCCAAGTGGGCCTATACCGGGCATTTTTGAACTCATCGTGTCAGACGTTACAATAATGGCGTTGGAACTACGTAGGCCTATACCCGTCTGTTCCACCCCGGTTCCATCTGTGTATATGATTATGTCAAGCAAGATACAATACAATTTCAAACAGAATAACTACCGTACATGTTTACAGCAGTGCTTACGTTTCTTACAGTGTCTCGACTCCACCTTCGATCACTATACCCGACTAGTGCACCTGTCACGTCACAGAAGTCTCCGATGTGTGTGTCAAGATACCATAATTATTACTACACAGATTTACATGAAAACGAAAGAAAAGCACGTTTACGATCCGGGTTTTTACGGCATGCCTTACCTTTGGAGAATCTGCCACGATTCTTCCCTAGGAATTCTTCAAAGAATGTCGTTACTCGTTCATACAACGATGTAGGAAAGAGTAGCATAAATTCAAAAACCAAATCTACTTAGCCTTGTACATTGAAATCTTCTGCTACATATTCTATTACTTGTTTACGCCACTCCTAACATGCATAATGTATATCTGCTGTTGTTTTGAATAAGCAGGTGAAATGAATTGAACAAAAATAGACCTGACGGTATAGCTCTGTATTTCCCCAGTACGAAACAATAGAGGGTCTACAAAAGGAGAAGTGGGTCGTTAAGTTCATGGTTATCACAGTTATACAAGTAGTTCATAATAATACAAGTAGGTTAATAGTTATACACGTTTTCATTCATCATGTTTTATTGCTTACGAAACAAATTTGTATTGAATGAAATGTACATGCATTAAAGTTGTCTCACAATCAGGAATTTCGCTTCCATGTGACGTGGTCGAGCAAACTCTAACTGATTAAAAATATTTGCTATAAGTTTTCATTCATCATGTTTTATTGCTTACGAAACATATTTGTATTGAATGAAATGTACATGCATTAAAGTTGTCTCACAATCAGGAATTTTGCTTCCATGTGGTCGAGCAAACTCTAACTGATTAAAAATATATGCTTAAATTGACCTTGCGTTGCGGTTAAGTTAACAGAAATGTCTGTTTCTCGAGTAATCGAGTCGATGAAACACCAGATTTAACTGTTGGTCGACCAGGGTATTTATATTTCTTCCCCAATTGCTTTATTTCTTCATAGTTCAATTATAAATCATACAAACAGAAGATTTTGATGATAAATTCTGTGCAAGTTTTCACAACGTCGTTCCAAATACAAAACGTGCCAATCGCCAAGGCGAGACCCGCGTATACACGCGGGTCTTCTGATTGGCTAAGGGTCTCGCGGGATTGATCACATTTATTCAAAACATAGTCTAACAATGAAATTATGTCGATAGTCATGAATTTATGTAACTTATGTGAATTATTATGCTTCTGACCTTTTATCAGTTGAGCACTCTTTGGCTATCTCGAAGCTTTTTGAATTTTGACCGATCCTTAACACATTTGAAAGTATATTTATACTTTCCTATAGATGTAAGCGAAAAAGTTGCAGTACCATCATCTTGTCGTCTGACGATTGCCTGATTGGCATGAAACTCACAATAACGACTCCCTTTCTCGGAAAGTGTACACTTTGAATTTTTACAAAGCTTTAGTACTTTTATTAAAACATTATAGCAGAATACCTTCTAATTAGTATAATATCGTTTGCCCTTCTCTGCTTCCTACTGAGAAGACATACCTATACCATATCGTGTATTAACCCTTTTACTTAATTGTTATGTTTGTTTCTGTTTTATTTCACCATGCGTAGGTATGAAAGACCCAAGCGTGCCAAGTAGTTTAGAATAAGCCCAGAGCAGATAGATAGAGATGGTCATAGCTACTATAAGACTGCAACTACGTTGATTTTTTTTGGAACCTTTGAGATGTTATGCTTTAACAATGAAAACTGTGTGAACCTTTGTCATGTTTGTATGAAGCCGGGATAAATGGTGGAGATACATAAATCTCAATTTGTGAACGTTTCATATGTTAGAGTGAGTTGTCGGAAGAGACAATCCATGACACCTATGAATGTTCCCTTTTCTGTTTCTGGCAAGCAGTCTCTATCCAATATCCATAGGATTTCAGTATTACCAACACAATCTACACTTAAAAATGCCTCGAGTCGTTTGACTAGATACCAAGTAAACTAAGACCTCACTAAATTTTCTAGTCAAAGTTTACCTTAAAATATTGCAAATTTGAGGTAATTTTTGACTAGAAAAGTTAGTGAGATCTTATTTTATTCGGAACTTAGTAAAACACGACTAGGTATTTTAAGAATGTACATGTATCTATGTGTCCCTAACATAATTTTTCCCTTTCATTATAACCGTCGGGTATATCACACAGACTAGGATCTCCTCCACGGGCTGATTGCAAATCACATATCATCGATGCCTTACAGTTAGAGTCACACGACCCAGTCACGTGGGATTTATAGTAGTACCTGCAGAGGAGATGAAATGTTGAGCATTGAATAGTAAAACAAGGTACACCTACATTGTACTGTACATTAAGCATTGAAAATCCCATACATGATTATTGAACGTAAGTAGTAGTTTTAAAAATATGAAGCCGAAAAGGAAAACGTGTTCTTATAATAGGTCCCATATTCTGAACTGTACTAGTATCATCCGTTACTGTCACACCCAGTATCGTTCGATACTGGTACACAGTTTAGTGGTCCAGTATCGTCCGATACTGGCAGATGTAAAATGGGACAGATCACTTCTGGTAGCATGTGTACCAGTATCGCCCAATACTGGAACATAATAACGTTTCAGTATCCAGTATCGCTCGACGTTCCAGTATCGACCGTTCCTGGAACTGTAAAATCGTATTGAACGATACTGGTATACTATACTCCCTGTCATAATGCCTTGGACAATATCCCATCAAATCATGCGTACGTTCGAGTTGCGTACGTGTGTGCGTATTGCAAGACGTAGGTGCGAGTGTGCGTAAATACGGAAGTGCGTACCGGTTCCTTTAAACAAATAATCACGCATCCTAATTGGTAAATCCTGAAATCGTCACACGCCTTGATTAACGGCGCGTGACATTGTTCGCGCCTGTCAAGCATTTTGACGCCGCAACAACAGAATAAGCTCGCGTAAAATAACGCGAATTATGCCCAAGGGACTATGACAGGGAGTATAGTATCTGGGATTGGTTTTTAATGAAAGGTCAGGTCTCAAATTATGCGTAACTAATCTTCTTATCCTATAACATACGACGAGAACGTTTTTATCTGCTATTGTTGCATGGATTCTTCTTATAACAAGTTTGTGTTTCGTATCATTTGGTTTTGTTTAACAACTTGTGACTTACTTCTACAAAGTTGAAGTAAATTCGGCTGCAAACTTATAGCCCAAAATACTTATATTATACTTTTAAAGCTTATGAAATATGGACTTCCAAATGTCATGAATGTGTAATAGAAAGTAATTGTGTTAACTTTACTCTTATTTTGTTGGAGTAGGCCACGTTTGTAAGCGCTTAGAGCGTCTATGGGCGTGTTCACACTATAGCTAGTTTTCTCCACGACCCGGGTCGGACCCGGGTCGAACCCGGGTTGAAGTCTGATGTGAAAAGAAAAATAGGCTCAAAAAACCGACACGGGTCGAAAATTACAACCCTGCGAAAGTGAAGGGTAGAACCCGCGTTCAACCCGCATCGACTGTAGTGTGAACAGAAATCGCTGTTTAGACCCGGGTTGCCGGAAGTAGATAACCTGAAAAGGCCCGCTTTATTCCAGCCACCTGTCTACGGCCTCTGGCACGTTGTCGCTGATGTTTTCGACGGTATTTCATTACCAGCCACTGTTGCTTGTTGTTTATACCCGCCATGATGAGCAAGCTAGGTCATATGTCATTGATACAAGAATTTTAACTTCCGGGTTCAATAAACCCATTTGCCAATGCGGATACAACTTCAACACATACATAGCGCTAGTATGAACAGAAAATGAAATATCGATCAATCCGGGTTCGACCCGGGTCCGACCCGGGTTGAGGAAAATGCTATAGTGTGAACACGCCCTATGAAAGCTGTCATGTAGTATCATATAATATGATAACATGAACATGACAATAGCATTCATCAGTGCATCTACTTACTTGTAAAACTTCATAAATAATGTGTCGTTTTTCTTAAATTCTTGAACGACACGTTCCCAATCACCTGGTAGAAGGGACGTCATATTATAAGCGGACTGAATAATAAAAATGAGGGATAAATATTATTGCGTCAAATTATTATTTGGACTTCGTATATAATTGTTTGAAGTCGTTAGAATTGATTTTATAGTTACGTTTCCAAACCTGAATTTGTCCCTATTTACATTTAATCAATAGTTTAAGTGTCTAATAACGTATCACTTATACTAGTCTGAGGTGAAAACAAACGAGCATTCCTTATTAAACTTTAATACAAACGTAAGGAATAGATCAGAAGTTAGCAAAGCAACGTATTAAAATAATCTACTTATAAAACAATAGTTTGTAATCGGACATATTTTGAATTGAACTGCTCCATGTTTATGATTAAAATTATCTTAAGTACAATGTATAGAGGGCGCTCTATACATTGTACTTGAGATAATTTTAGAGGGCGCTCTATAAATTATAAATTCGATTACTTCACTGTATTATGGCATAACATATTATCTAAAAATGGATATACCGATCGTACGTATTGTGTGATAAACATAACCAGAATAATAATTCATTAACACTATTAGTCCTTACACACATATAATTTCACAGGCGAGACACAGAATGGGAGATACTGAAAACTGAAGACGAACCAGTTTATCCTTGGTGTAAGACAGCACGGAATTAATCTTGCCCAAAATCCTCTATTACGGATTAAAGGATTATATCAGCTTTATTCTGTAATTGGGTCTTTACACTAGTCTAACTTATGAGTGTCTTACGCCAAGGATAAACCGATGAACCCAAGACAGTTGTAAAATACCGGATCACATGTCAAGCCATTTTGATAAACTACTCACCATATTATCATTATGCTCTAATTCAAGGATTGTCCAAATTGCAGTGTTGATGAATTGACATCCAAGTGGGCAAATGCGAATGTTTATAAAACTTTTCATGACTGCATTATATCGGATTAAATTGCTGCGTTAACAGTTTCCTCATCATGCGACTGGATATTCTTAAAGGTGAACCAAAATGGTGATTCAATTATATTTTTATTTCATGGGGTATGTTTAGTCACTCAGCAGTATAAACCAGTACAAACTGATAAATGTTGGAGGGCAGTAACCAGTAATAACTGACTCAGTATAATATCCTGTGTAATCTAGTATACGAGGGGGTATCAAAAAGTTCTTGAAATCACCCAAAAGTGAAGGAGCCAGAAACTTTTTTTTATATGTGACCCTTCAGACATCTTTAAAAAGTCACTGTGCAAAGTCACACATCTCTCCCACTATTTATTACCTGTCCACAGACCGCCATTGTAGAGATCCTCAGATTGACCGCCATTGATTGATCCTCAGATTGCCTCAGATTGCGTTATTCCCAAAACAGCAATACATAGTTTAAAATGCTGACAGAAAGGGGTCAAAGGTCATGTAGGGGTCATCCGAGGTCAATCTGTGTACGCCCCATGTTACCCATAAGATTATTGTCACCAAGCTTGTTTGTAATGACCTTTGACCCCTTTCTGTCAACACTTTAAACTATTTATTGCTTTTTTGGGAATAACGCAATCTGAGGCAATCTGAGGATCAATCAATGGCGGTCAATCTGAGGATCTCTACAATGGCGGTCTGTGGACAGGTAATAAATTGTGGGAGAAATGTGTGACTTTGCACAGGGACTTTTTAAAGATGTCTGAAGGGTCACATATCAAAAAAAAAGTTTCTGGCTCCTTCCCTTCTGGGTGATTTCAAGAACTTTTTGATACCCCCTCGTACAACAGTAACCAGTCCTACAGGTTACTGCTCGGCAAAGAAACACAATTTTGACACCTCTGAATTTATATACTAGTTGAAACCATTATGTTAGTGTCGCTAGACGGAATAAAACTAATCTGTTACAGGGTATATTCTGATAACTGAGTCAGGAATTACTGGTTACTGCCCTCCAACATGTACTGGTTACTGCTGCGTGAATGTGGGTGGGTTTAGTAGAATATAATTTACCTTTGCCGTATACTCCGGTAACCACTGTGGTTTATCCGTAAGGTTTGCGTCAGTAATGTTAAGAATGTGGGTAGAATGATCTAGAACAACCTGTTAGCAATAATATATTGTCAGTTGTTTAGTTTTAAATCGATTGTCACATTTGTACATACTTACTATTATTATATTTCATATTTTATAATTGAGTAGAGAAGCACATGGCAAAATAGTGATTGAATCTAACTAACTTTTTATTAATGAGAACATTAGGTCATTGCCTAAACAAACAAAGTACAGTCTTATAACAAATAGGTTGCCTAACTACAAGAACAAACAAAGTATAGTCTTTATAACAATCAATAATACATGTTTACAAGATTCTCAAACAATTTTGAAATGCCACTCTAAAGACAATATGCAATTGATATTTAGATTTTAATCAATGAGTTTGTGAACCGGAACCACCTGCAATGGAGAAACTCATATAAGCGATATTGGGCAATTATGACAAGCAATGTTTCAGAACAACCTGGTATTCGACAAAACTTTCGATTTTCGAGTTCGAAAAAAACAAACTCGATTTCGAGTTTTATGCAAAAACCAAACTCGATATCGAGTTTCATGAAAAAACCAAACTCGATATCGAGTTTAATGAAAAAACCAAACTCGATATCGAGTTTCATGAAAATATCAAACTCGATCATGAAAAAACCAAACTCGATATCGAGTTACGTTTTTCTCTTCTAACTGCTACCAAGTAGTATTGTCAAGCAACTTTCATTCATTCATTAATAATATGATCTAAACACGAACTAACATGCTAAGTAAAGCTTATACTACCAAGAAAAAAAAATCAATTATTCTCCAATTTATTCACCAAAAAATCAAACTCGATATCGAGTTTGGTTTCTTCATGAAACTCGATACCGAGTTTGGTTTTTTCCAGGCTGAAAACGCGTATTGAATCCATCAAATGCAAATAAGAGGAAGATTGGTAGACACGTGAGGTAACAAGTAAACTTTACTTGAGTTTTCGCTGAGCATTACTATATTTCTTCATGTTCACTCACCAAAGTATTTTTGTTTTGACGACGCAGCTGAGTGTTTTTTTGATGATGTTAAAGTTAAAGTTAAGATATTTCAATACTACTCACCCATGAGGTTCCGTTATAGTTACCATCTACGGTGTACATGCGGTACGATGGATTAATCTGACTGTATGTAGTGACACTGCCACCAATGTACACAATATTAGTAGGTCTTGTCAAAGTTTCCACGTCATAAAATAATTCAAAGCTATCCTTATGTGTATGTCCAAAAAACTGAGCTACGATGGTACTCTCGTATCTAAATAAAATGAGAGAAGAGTAATTAAACATTTTTCATCTAAGTACACGCAAAGAACATGTTAATTGTAACGCTTTCTCAAATTTGTTGTGGGCTGAGACGATCGTCGCAGGATTTGGGCACGTTCTTGTTGCGTTCATTTATTTGTCGTGTGGTCAGTTGATGTTTTAAAATTTTCCACGCGGCAGTCGTTAGAAGACGTCAATTCAAATATTGCACAATTTTTTTCAAAGATGTCCACATTATTCAATTTTATTACCACATTAGCAATCACCATGAGAAATGGATTGGTATTGAAAGTTGGGAAAAGGTTTCTGAAACATCTGTTTTGTATAATATGGTATACTTTAGCCGCATAAAGGTGTTAACAAATGAAAATATCTAAATCACGATTTGTACATATAAAACATTTCAAGGTCATACCAAAACGTGTTCCATAAAGCTTACATCTTAAACATATTCTTGCAAAATTGCTCTCGTAATGCTACATCAATGCTACATTGGTAAGGCCTCTTCAAAGATCGTTGTTACAATTTCTCACGTGTCATTGTAAATCGACATTTTTCATAGTTCTAAGTCACCACCAGTCGTTTTAGGAGTGAAACACTTTCCAGAGTGTCCTAAAATATGTTTCCACTTTATTCTTTCACAAAGATAATGATTCCATAGTATATTTTTGCAAAGGCCCTTGTCAGTTCTGTATGCTTTCATGATACTTTGGTTCATACAATAAATCCACCATTAAGTTCCCACTGTCATTATTAACATTTATCTTTAGACAACGGAAGTTCCAGAGGGGCGCTACCAAAATAAAATGTTACTAAGGATTTCCAATTTACCCTCAAAATAACCAATACGCAGTAATCATGGTAATTTCCCTCTAAATATCCCCTTAATACAATAATAGCCTAATTTATCAAAATGTTTTACTATTAATTTACCTATCAACAATTCTGTAGTAGTTTGCTGTCCACGTTTTAGCACATGATCCTGGTGGAATATGACCTATGACATGCACCTTCTCCTTCACATCCTCAGCCTTCTGTAATACTTTCATTAACCACTGCAGCTCCCCTGCAGGGTCAGTTTCATTTATCTGTAGCCACCTACGTAAATATTGTTAAAGAAAATCAAGTCAAATTATCAGTGTCGCCTGCCTTAATGAAATACGGTGGAGAAATCCAAAAGGATCTTTCTGTAGATGCCATTTTGTGACAGATAACCAGCATTTGAAAAGCCAGTGACAGAATGGAAATATCTTTTATGTGTGTTCAAAATACTTAACGATGATTTGACTCAACTTGACAATCAATATCAAAATAATGTTCTTATATACAGATATAGTCAAGGGTCGCAATTGACATCAACGATAGAGGCGTATCGAACTACAATCAAGGAAAATAATAGTTTGGACACTTGACGCAACTTATTACAACTATTCCTGTGCTCGCAATTGAGATCAGACCCTGATACATAGCACTGTTTAATAACAAGCAGAATTCGCCCCTTTCTTATACCCTTCCCCAACCCCCATCAATCAATGTTGGGGGAACTGCCAAGGCTTCTGATAACATGATTCAGATCAACATTGCCTCGGGGGAAAGGGGCTGGTTTTTTTCGTTTAAATTAGGACAAAGTGTGCCAACCTTTTTTCCCTTGATTGTATGCATCAACCTCTAGTACTGGTCTGCTCTAATCACAAACTATTCATAGTGTTGTGTCCCCATTGACAACCTTCTAAATCTGTTCCCTCATTCGAAAATGTTTGGGTAGACAGCTTAGGCGAAGAAACAATTGAAAATACCAAGATTCAAGTAACATTGACGAAATTACTTATTTTTAAGTAAACTATAAACTCGCCTTTCGAAACAACTTACTCACCAATTATCACTGTTGCAAAAATTCATGTTTAGAGATACAACCCTCAACCCAGGATGGACAACTGTCGTGTAGAAACCACCTCTGAAATAATAAATGATCATGTATGGTCAATATGTTGGTGTCTGACAATGGTACTATGAACAGGCTATATAACGTCAATGTTCTACCTCGCCTTGCTCACTTTGAAGACAAGTCATCGGAATAAACAAACAAACTGATCCATATAATTGTCTTATTCGGCGGCTTAGCTTTGTATGCCACAAAACGCTGGGCAGATTATTCCCATAGACCAAGAGTGGGTCAATGACCATGAATAATCCTCCTGGTTCCCATGCCAGTAGTTGAAGTTGCCGCATAAACTGTTACAGCTTTTAGCAGACACACAGCAAGATTCAACACACAAACCTTACATTCCAGTTGTTGGAGTGAGCGACGTCGACGGAATGATCGGCTCTCGAGTCGAAGCAATGGTCACCGTTCCTTTATCGATGTCGATATACAATCAATGACGAGAAGATGAACATAGACCATTTCCGAAATATTTACGTCACCTGCGACAACTCGCCAATAGTTCTCATCAGAACTACTGAGGCAGTGTCATAAGCACACGCAGTTATTAGCGCCCATGTAAACAAATTACCGTTCTGATAAAACTAATGTAGCTGCTGCTCTTGGGATCGGATTCGCCGTTTCTTCTGTTGAAAACATTCCTCTTTTATTCCTTAACCCCTAACCTTCCTGGAAACTACGATTCACTACGGCAAAATACATGTCCACGCGCATGCTACAGCATTCGATTCGATGACGTCATCATCCGAGCTGTATGTGGGCACGAAATCGCTGCCCGCGGGCGAGCGTTTGCAGGCTAGCCGAGTGGTCATGACATAAATTGCCCGCTTAGAAGCGCTATTAATTCGGTCTAGTAAACCTATTGTTATCAATTACTACGAGAGGATTACCTGGTTGTATATTTAAATTCGAGCAGTACTTCTTGCTAACTGCATGGGTGAGTTTCCATTATGTTGCAAATTACATCCATGCTCAAGCGTTTAAACTACTCAATGGGCATTGCAATGGGCTATTCCAGATAATAATGAACCACCCCCTATAGAGGACATTGGAATTCCAGACTTTTTTTCCCTCCAATTTTTCATTGGAATTCCAGACTTTTTTGGCACATGTGCTTCGCTCCCTATAGAGGACATCGGAATTCCAGACCTTTTCTCCCTCCAATTTTTCAATGGAATTCCAGACTTTTTTGCACATGTGCTTGGAATTCCAGACTTTTTTCACAATTAGACCGCTCCCCTATAGAGGACATCGGAATTCCAGACTTTTTTTCCCACCAATTTTTCAATGGAATTCCAGACTTTTTTGGCACATGTGCTTGGAATTCCAGACTTTTTTCACAATTTAGACCGCTCCCCTATAGAGGACATCGGATTCCAGACTTTTTTTCCCACCAATTTTTCAATGGAATTCCAGACTTTTTTGCACATGTGCTTGGAATTCCAGACTTTTTTCACAATTTAGACCGCTCCCCTATAGAGGACATCGGAATTCCAGACTTTTTTTTTCTCCCACCAGTTTTTCAATGGAATTCCCAGACTTTTTTGGCACATGTGCTTGGAATTCCAGACTTTTCACAATTTAAGACAGCAGGTTTTTGGAAATTCAGACACTTTTATCCTTTTCTGAACGTCATACTAAAGAAATGTATAGAGATATAATAGATTGGAATTCCAGACACTTTCGTCATGTTCGTAATGCTATCCCTGTAAATTTTAGACTTTTTTCTTCTGGTTCACCAATGAAGGGCAAG
>CM069444.1:65899440-65991533 GCA_035610835.1 Ophiura sarsii
GGAAACCCTGAGGCAGTCTGTCTGTCTGTCTGTGTACAATCTAGCCACATGAATTGACACACGCGGTGACTTTCAGTCACATTGGGATAGTTTTAAAACTGAAATCTGATCCAGGGATAATATATATATTGTGACTTTTCGCTTCGAATTTTTACCTTGATTTTTTCAAAAATCGAGATATTGTATCTGTACTGTTTCTTTCTTCCTCCTCTTCTTCTTTCCTCAAACCCACCTACAAAATGCATCTCCTCCTACATCTTACCATCACCAGACTTGGTCAGTAGAATCCCCCACCTAACCTAACCTAACACAGTTTGGGGTCAAATGTCACACAGGGGTCACACGGGGTCAAAACGTGATTTTCACTTAAAACGCATTTCCAATTTAGTAAAATGACCTAGGATCATCAAAATTGGTCCACATATTCCTTATGACCTCACGCATATATCATAAAATAATTTGGGGTCACTAGGGGTCAAAATGTAAATTTTCAATTCGATCATTTAAAATGCATCTTGTCTCAGAGGAAATGACTCTTGACCTTCACAATTGGTCAAAAGATTCCTTGGGTCCGTGCAGATATAGGGTGTTCAGCGATTAAAAGTGACATGTCATACAGGGTCACTAGGGGTCATTGAACTTTACAGGGGTAAAAGTTAAGACATGCTCCGATTTGCATCTTGTTTGGTTTGATGAGCCAAGAAAATAAGTCAATCATATTGACAAGGTCAAATGTCAAGAAGGGGTCACTAGGGGTCAAAATGCTTTTATTACTTAAAGTGCTTCTCCTACAGTTTACATGCTATGATCAAAATGGTCAGTAGGACCCCGCACCAGACCTTCATATAGGGTGTTCACGGTTTGGGGTCAAAGGTCACACAGGGGTCACTAGGGGTCAAAACGTGATTTTCACTTAAAACGCTTTTGCAATTTAGTGAAATGACCTAGGATCGTCAGAATCGGTCAACATATTCCTTATGATCGTACGCATATATAATAGTTAGCTTTTTAAAATGAAAAATTATTTGGGGTCACTATAGGGATCAAAATGTAAATTTTCAATTCGATCACTTAAAATGCATCTTGTCTCAGAGGAAATGACTTATGACCTTCATAATTGGTCAAAAGATTCCTTGGGTCGATGCACATAGGGTGTTCAGCGATTAAAAGTGACATACCAGATCGTTTTACTGCAGTTACCGAGGAGGAGGTTAGAAGAATCATCTCTAAACTTCAAAACAAAACCAGCCCTCCTGATCCTATCCCCACTTGGTTATTGAAGCAGTGTATCGAGACGCTATTGCCGGTCATCACATCAATTATCAACAACTCCTTTAGGGTTGGCTCATTTCCCTTTATTCTCCGTCAAGCTGTTGTTTCACCATTGATAAAGAAGCCCACTCTCAACCCTGATCTTCTGAAAAATTACTGCCCGGTGTCTAATCTTCCCACTTTAGGTAAAATCATTGAATACCACGCCGTTTCTAGATTTAAAAACCATCTCCAGGTTAATAACCTCACTGAAACTTACCAGTCTGCCTACAAGACTGCCCATAGCACTGAAACCGCTCTCCTTAGCGTTTAAAATGATATCTTAAACGAGCTCGACGCAGGTAAAGCAATCATTTTGGTCCTACTGGATCTTTCCTCTGCGTTTGATACAATTGATCATCTCATACTTGCTGAGCGTGTGCAAAATGAATTTGGTGTTATGGGTTCTGCTAAAGAGTGGTTTTCTAGTTATCTAAAGTGATCGTACAAATAGAGTGTGTATTATTGGCGACCATTCTCATAACCAAACTTTACATTTTGGTGTGCCACAGGGGTCAATTGCAGGTCCACCGATTTTCACAGCATATGCGCAACCCGTCGCTGACATTATCACACGTTTTAACATAGGCTATCACACTTATGCTGATGATACGCAGTTGTATAAGAGTTTTAATCCGAAGTCAGAGGAAGATACAGCTGCTGCTAAACTTAACATGACCAATTGCATTGCTAAGATACAATCATGGATGCGTGCAAACAAATTAAAGCTAAATGATTCTAAAACAGAACTGTTCGTGATTGTTTCACCTAGGCTTGCAAATGCTGTATCTAAACTCGATCTTCACCTGAATATCGGTGGCTCTGTGATTGCCCCATCAAAGAATGTTAAAAACCTTGGCATCGTTTTTGACAGTAGTCTTTCAATGAAAGACCATGTTAGCACATTATGTAGAACTATTAATTTTCATTTGAGAAACTTGTGGAGAATCCGTCGTTTTATTGATAAATCCACTTGTGCACATGCCGTGAGATCTTTGATTCTTTCCCGGTTGGACTATGGCAACTCATTGCTCGGCGGTTTGTCTGCGACCGAGACTAAGCGTTTACAGAGACTGCAAAATCGCGCTGCGCGTCTTGTTTACCATGTCGGCAGACGAACTAGCGCGACGAAACCATTGCTCCGGGAATTGCATTGGTTGCCTATCCAGCAGAGGATTGAATTCAAGATCTTGGTGCATGTGTACAATTGTATAAATGGTTCATCACCAACTTATTTACAGGCTTTACTAAACGTTTATAACTCAGGCCGTCAAGGGCTTAGGTCATCTCAGGATCCTACACGTCTTGCCATCCCCAAAACTAAAAGATCATTTGGGGATAAATCATTTTCTGCTTTAGGACCAAGAATGTGGAATGACCTACCCAGTTCTGTGCGTGCCGCCCCAAATGTCAAACGTTTTACAAAGCTTTTAAAAACTCATCTGTTCCCTGTTGAATAATTCAGCCTTATTTTAATTTTATTTTGTTGCATCTTGTTTAGATTGATAAGCCAAGAAAATAAGTCAATCATAATAACCAGGTCAAAGGTCAAGAAGGGGTCATTGAACTTTACAGGGGTAAAAGTTAAGACATGCTCCGAATTGGACCGGGTTTGTTGCATCTTGTTTGGTTTGATGAGCCAAGAAAATAAGTCAATAATATTGACCAGGTCATAGGTCAAGAAGGGTCAATAGGGGTCATTGAACTTTACAGGGGTAAAAGTTAAGACATGATCCGAATTGGACCGGGTTTGTTGCATCTTGTTTGGATTGATGAGCCAAAAAAATAAGTCAATCATTTTAATCAGGTCAAAGGTCAAGAAGGGATCAATAGGGGTCAAAATGTGATTTTCATTTAAAACGCTCTTGCATTTTAATGAAACGACACAGGAACTTAGGAATCGGTCAACATATTCACTATTACCATCCCCATAAATAATAATCTGGTTTTTAAAATCGAAAAATGTTTGGGGTCACTAGGGGTCAAAATGTAAATTTTCACTCCATTCATTCAAAATGATACTTGTCCGAGAGGAAATGACTGATGATTGTCAGAATTGGTCAAAGGATTCCTCGTATCAATGTTCATATAGGTTGCTCCTGCACTAAAAGTGACATGTCACACGGGGTCATTGACCTATACAGGGGTAAAATTTAAGACATTCTCCAATTTTTACCGGACTTGTTTCTTCTTGTGCGCATTGATAAGCCAAGACAAAAAAGTCAATCATTTTAACCAGGTCAAAGGTCAAGAAGAGGTCACTAGGGATCATTTTCTCATAAAAAATCAAGGTAGCCTGGTCTTAGACCGGAACAAGATCTAGTGAACTTTTGATTTGAATACATTTTAAATAGTACTAATTTCAATGACAAATTGAAGTTAAAGTGTGAATTTCTCAACACAACAACTTTCAAAAGTAAGACTTTGGGCTTCTTTCCACCCACGAGTACCAAGTTCTTCCTACCATGGACACAACTAGGATACCACCAGGTGCGGCGGGCCTTGAGCGATGCTTGGCCAGCGAGCCGGGCTAGAAAATACACAGGGTGCACCATGCCCTGGGGGCAAAATTGGTTCTGGAAAAAAGGGATATTTCTATAAGGGCTTGTAGGTGTAATGTGGACATGGTATGGAATCACATGAGTTAAATATAAGGTCTATTGAGGTAATTTAGGTGACAAATTGGTACTCCTAAAATGTTTTTTAAAAATGTTCAAACAAATATTTAAAAAATAATAAATAGTAAAAAGAGGAGGCGGCGGCTAAAAAGCAAGCGGGCGGAACGAGATACATGAGATTTGTGTTACTTGGCTTAAGCACTGTCATTATTAGGAACAAATTAGTATGTTTTTGTTTTCTCCAGAATTGGACAACTTAAAAAATGGTCAATCACTAATCAGATAATGAATATGTAGCTTTTTATTCCTTTGAATTGAGATACAAAAAATGCATTTTTAAATACAAGTACTTCAATAATTTCACCATACATAATGGCTTTGTGAATAGTCGATAACTAACCTTGTAAGTTATACAAAATAAAATAATAAATTTAACAAAATACAATTGTACACCTCTTTTTTGAACCATGTTATCCAATACAATAAATCACAATGATATGACATTTACATAACATGATTAGTGAATTTCTTACAAATGCCACTATACACAAAACAATCACGCATCACACACATCTCTCGCGACATTAATCCTTGACTTTGACTCACTATTAATACAAACACACACCAATGATATCACTACTGCCAAGGTAGAATTAATTGTTCCGATGTACCTCTTCACCATAGTTTCAGTATATTCAATATAACCCTACCATTACATGATTTCAACAGGGACATTAATCATATCGTCGCTGTTCTGACATAACGACACATCACTTTACTTAATTCTGTTGTGATGTGTCGTTATGTCAGAACAGCAACGATATAAGACACGCTTACAATAAACGGTAAAACTGACAAAGCCACCATTTTCTGTTAGTGTGGAGTTTCTACATATTTTTTCTCTCACTTATGAAGTTTGACTATCAGGAAAGACTTTCCTGGACTCATTAATCTACTTTGACTGTATTTCCGTAAAAAACACATCACAGAACTGTACTATTGAAATCTGCTTACAATTTCAGGAATTTATCCAATTTTATTTTCATTTTCATCATAAAGCATTCTGTAGGATGTTCACTTTTGTACAGTTGTAGTCATAACCGAAAAATACTGTAAACAGCATTAAAAACACAACGTCAAACTATGGAATTCTATTTACGAACGAAAAAACCACTCAGAAAATACACTGTTCTGGTAGTTTCATGTTTATAAATGCAATTTGACAAAACAAAAATGCATTTCTAGGAAAAAATCACAGATGGAAGGGCGTTCCATGAAAAAGATCGCAAATGATATGCGTTTAATCAATCAAGTGCATGCAACTAAGTATTAGACCTCTGATACCAGGCATGTTTCAAGTTGTTTAACTGATGTATGCTAGAACATAATTAAGTTCATTTTATCCAAATTAATTTTACAGGCTGTTAAAAATATTACCCCAAAACATGATTTCTTAAACAACTACAGCACCCAACATGGATCAATCACAGCACATAATTGTATTATAGAGCAAGAAGATGTGCCCATTGGCCAGGTGATGCAAGTCAATCTTAACACTTTCCAAGTGGCAGGCGTCTGCAGACAACGTTCCAAAAGTTCCCAAAATGTCGCAAAGATGTCAAAATTATTGAATTTCATAACCATATTTGGAATCACCATGAGAAATGGATTGAAATAAGTACAAGCATGCCTAGTATTGGTTCAGTAATCCATAACCCTAACCCCGGTTTAGGGTTTTTGACCGAGATCACAATTTTCGAGGAAAAAACACAAACTAAATCTCCGTAACCTGCCGCGATTCGATCCGGGGACCCTACGTTCTCAAGCCCCATGTCCCACCCACTAAGCCACGGCCCTCAGCTACTCGTTCGCTCAGTTTATTGCGCTCACTATAAAGGCTCGGTTGACTACGTCATCGAAAACTGGCGGCGCATGCGCTTAGAGGGGGACTTAGGATTGGCATTTTTTAGCATTTAGTGGGGTTAGGGTTAAGATAGGCCCTGAAAGTTGGGAAAGATTCTGAAAAATCTGTTTTTGTATGTGGTTAAACCAATAGCCGTTTGGAAAGTATTAAGCAAATTGTTTGTTTGCTATGGATCTTCTGGAAGATTTTAACCCTGCCTTTTCTCAGTATACAAAAATCTGTTGAGCTTCACTGTTTTTGTCGTCTTGTAGTGGAATGACCATTATTACACTTAGGCAACGAAAAACAACCCTGTTTTACGGGTGGATGGACCTGTCAAGTAGGGTCGGGCGGTCAAGTGTTTATTTCTTTTAAACAAAAAATGTCACAAAAATCTGCAAAAAACGGCTGATTTTACACAAACAGACAGTCCTGTGTATCCCTATCAAATGGCATTGTTTTGTACTATAATATTGTTATCAACTCACCTGCAATAACATGGGAGTGTTTTTTCTTGCACAGGTCATTCCATCAAATTGTGACAAAAAGCCCAGTAATTTAAGTTGCAACATTTAGTTTACAATACACCTGTTTCTTCCCAGAAACATGCAAACATTGAGATTCATTTTGTGAGTTGTCATTTTTTATGCAGGAAATATATCATGTATTAAAATAAAATGCGTATATCATACATTTGTATGCATGGACACACATCATAATACACTCGTCCAAAGAAGTTCCTTGCCACTTAGTAAAGTCCAAATATTTCAAATTAATATTTAATAGAATATATATAATTGTTAAAGCAAAATAAGCAGAAAGTAATCCTCTAACAGCTTAACATGGAATTTAGACATGATCACTCATGCATGGCAGATCCCATTCACTTGACAATGGCAAGGTCTGTGGAAGAAGATTGCAAAAAATTGGATAATCCCGCCATTCAAATGTTAATGTGAATGATTGAACACAATAATATGAACCTTACCATTGCTTAATGAATGTGCTCAGCCATGCATGAATGCGTACATCTTAATTTCATACAGACATGATAGAGAATTATTGTCTGCTTATTTTGACATGCAATTGTTTAATTTATATTAAATATGTATGTGAAATATTTGAACTTCAATATTTAAACTTCAATGAGTGGCAAGGAACTTCTTTGGACGAGTGTATATCACACTTTTGAATGACACACATGAGTGGTGTTAACAAATTTTACTTTGGGGTTCTGAACATTCTGTGGTGTGTGGTCGTTTGGATTGTGCTTGGCACCAAAATAATGATAGTATGCTTTTTCATACAGGTACAATTATAAACTTTAAAACTTACAATACAAAATATATATATTAGCTATCTAGCACCGTGAATATAGGGTATACATCTAATCCCAAAATAGACCAGATGCTATTGTACCCCTTTACCCAAACATCTATACCGCATCAAAAATCTGAAACATACTTGAACAGTAAGAAGATGTGCTCCTCATTTGACACGTCTTTCAACAAAAACTAAGTAAAAACCTGAATTTATAAATTTTTGTTTCACAAGATGAAATATAATTTGCAATGAAACTGCCTTAGTTTGTACTATTGTAAGCAGTGAGGCATGTGTATAGATACTAGGATCATTGCCACTGCGCATTGCTGCATTGGTGATTTTTATGCTTGGCGTAGAAAAGCAATGATATCCTATTGAACATTCTGATTGGTACAACTTTTTGTCTCAATTGTCAAAAACCAATCATCATTTCAAAATTATCCACTAAATTTCTAAGATTGAGGTGTTGAATTATGAGGAGGAAATCTAGCTGCCTACATAATGTACATTTAAGATTTTTGATACAATGATACAAGCTATAGAGTTAGAATACAATGGCACCGGGTCATGTACTCTTTCCGTTAGATGTATACTAATTAATATGTCTATAAGGTTAAGCCAAACCCAAATTTTATACATAGGTTATTTCCATTGATTGAAGCAAATATAAGAACAAAATCTAACACAGTTGTCTGGTATTTGATAATCTAAGCATAATGTGCTGCGTGGTACATGTACATAGATATGGATAGCTGGACGCATATGGGTCATTCCACCGGGTTGGGACACGAGGTGTGACATGATAATGTATCATCAAAGTACCAATGCTTTTGTTTCAGTTATTTTATGTAACATTCACCTTTGGGTGTGCAAGTAATTGACAAAGTTTGAAATAATTCAAATGTGTTTTAAGAAAAATATGATAGAAAATGTATCACTCTGGCGTAACATTGAAATGGTGTCAATGTTACGTCAACATTTCACTTATTCACATTTTTTTCACACTTACATTGTACCAAAACAACATTTAATTTAGTAGTCGGTGGCTAAATAAAGCAGGAATCACAGATTTTGTAGATTTGACACAGTGTCAATGTCAGCACTTTTAAAAATAGACTTTTACATTTTCTGTTCTTTCTGCTAGATCAGGACATTTACTAACATAACAAAAAGGTTTTCTTGTTGCAGTGTGTACACTTACATTGAGAAATGTTAAAAATCATTTTGTATACTTATTACGAGGCATGCATTGTACCAAAACAACATTTAATTTAGTAGTCGGTGGCTAAATAAAGCAGGAATCACAGATTTTGTAGATTTGACACAGTGTCAATGTCAGCACTTTTAAAAATAGACTTTTACATTTTCTGTTCTTTCTGCTAGATCAGGACATTTACTACCATAACAAAAATGTTTTCTTGTTGCAGTGTGTGTCTTTTAATAAGTACATACTGAGTTTGCATGATTACTTATTTTTGTATTGTAAATGTCAAAAACATTAAATGTAAATGTCATGTCACACCTATCTTTACATTGATTTTTTGGCCATTTTCAATACAAAAGGCAAAGGTACTTATAAACTGAAAGTAAACTCAAAAGTAAACGCAATACTAAACACTTATGTGAGCCAAACAACTAAGCTGTTTTCCACCCAGCCTCTAATCAATAACTGTCCCATTATATCACAGATGGTGGAAACATCTGTGATTATATTCACTCACTTGGAGCGTGCTTTGAGGTCAATTGGGTGCAAAATGCAAGAAACGTTTAGTTTTGCGTTTACTTTTACGTTTAGTTTTGTGTGTAGAATTGCATTTACTTTTGAGTTTAGTTTTAGTTTGTCCAAAAGTAAACGCTCTTAATTTGCAGTGATATATGATGATACATATCATGTCCCAACCTATTTATTACAATAATATAACTTTTGGATATATCAATGTTCATAAATAATTCTCAAGCAAGCTGATAGCAAAACTTTAGATATAACCTTCAATGAGATACGACTACTATGACCTTCCAAAAATCTATGATGGCCTGCTGTCCCACTCATGGCTCCATAATTCTGAATAAGGGATAGGATTGCAAACTATGTATGCCTTATCTATGGATCTCAAAAGATGTTCGTAAGTATAAATATATTCAGTAAAAGCTAAATGGAGGATCAAAACCAACCCACTGGCAGCTCATCACATTTCGTCTTCATAACACTATTATATGTATGAACGTAAGTTTGATATTTTGTATTTACTAAACATGATCCGTTATTCCATAGATCACTCTATTCTGGGTACAAGTTTGGCTGTTCACGTTTGTTCTTATAATATATAAGGAAAAGTATATTATTCAAATTGGCCAAAATATAAGGTGGCTGAATACTGTTAAGATAAAGAATAATATGATAGAATATGTACATTGGGCCACAAACAACACCTGTTCTACGGGCAACTGGACCTCTCAGGTAGGGCCGGTCAGTCGGGCAGTGTTTTGTTAGTTTTGTTTTTTAAAAAATCAGGAATTTACTGTTTTTAACTTTTTTTTCAATTAAAAAAAAAATCACAATTTTTCAAAAAAAGTCAATAAATTATCAAAACATTTTCTAAACAAATTCAAAAAAAAGGAAAAACACAAAGGGGTTGGTCGGGCCCATAGAACCGGTTTATTATAGTGGTCTAGGTAATAAGACAATAAGATAATCAATATAATACTGTAAACTTGGACATTTTTGTGTACATTAATTTCGCGCTTTTCGCACTCCAAGCAGCTACCGCGAAAATAAAAACACTTACATATATTTATTTAGTGTATAAGTCTATGCAATGAGCTTTTAAATCGCGAATTTAAAAACAAGGGAAATGGCTGACAATCAGCAAAGCGTGAAAATATAATCGCGAGAAAAATTACCACTTTTACAGTAAACATAACTTTCTGAGTAAATAATACTGTTTTCTTTTACAAAGATGCAAACATTAAATTAAATTTAATTCTATAAAAATATATACTTGGGGCATTTATAGCTGTAAGTAGATTATTGTATAAATAAAATATAGATCATGAATTGGAACCATGTTTAAATGAAAGTACATGTACCTATTATCATACAATGATCTATACCATATTTGATGAAAATATATTTAAAATATGATATTAGATTTAAGTGTATTATAATGTAATACCTGCAACTGCAATATAATGCGTATGCTTGCTACATAGTTTCTTTATTTGTTCTGGTGTTGCATGACAGAATTGAAAATTGGTAATAAAATCTCTTACATTTTCAGTGCATTTCAGAAGATAATTCTATCACCACAATAATCATGTCTGTCATGTTCATAACTACCACCAAATTAAAGAAAGGTAGCGTAAGGGCACAGAATACATCAACAAACCCCTGGCATGCACCCCACCTCCCCCCTCTCAAAAAAGAGGGGAGGGAGAGATAGAGGGAGGGAGAGGGAGTAAGGAAGGTGGGGGTAGGGTAACAATCTTTGCTTCTCCGCCCCCTTCTGTGCCCAAATATGGCATCAATATAATATTTTGAGAACCTAGCATAGTCAGGATGGGCAACATATATAGGAAGGTGAACGCCTGTTTGTCTCAATCTCAATCCCCACACATACAACATTCCAAGCACAATGTTTGTGTACAATGGCTTGGGTCAATGCACATAGACAAATTTCATTGATAATGCATTGTAAATATATGTCACGATTCACTAATTGGATTGTGTGGGGGAAAAAAACGGTCTGCCAAATGTATTTGACCAATCATAGACAGTTTTACATCATTCTTTAGCTTATTCATGAGTGTGCAAAACAATCCACTACGGCCAGCACTGATCGGACCAGTCTGGACCTGTGAGGGAACATTTAGAGTGCTGTAAATTACCAATTAGCGACATTTTCATTCCTGTTCCATTTTAAGTGTGGCTGCGCAGCTTTAAACACAGTCTGTGGAAACGATAACTTTTATGATTTTTGTTTTCACATTTATATAGAAGAAAAGCTATTCAATGGAAAAATGAAGCTGTCCAATGGTTGCACTTTGAATATTTAGCTGATGAAAAGTCAACTTCCCGCAACTGCGGTCTCACTATGTTAAAACGTGACTATTATAAGGTCGGGTGAGTGGATGAAACAACGTTTCCATAACGTTTCCATGTGTCACCCTGGCATCATAGTATTGATGACCTACATGTATTTATAAGTCACTGATTTCTATTCAATTTGTTCTAGAATAAAAGAGATGGAAACACCAACACTGTGTCATGTGGGTTTGATTGGGATCTGGGCATTATTGATTGTACTAAGGAGAAATACCAAAAAAGTTCTACAGTATTGTTTTTTGGAATGTAGGTGATTAGATGCAGCATTGTGAAGTGAGGCACTTAATGAGGAACTAAAATATGATTTGTTATGACATATAACCATTTTGATTATTGTATTCTTTTATTATGTAATAATATCCCCCTCTACCCCCCCCCCCCCCCCCCCCCCTCAAAAAAAAAAGAAAAAAGAAGAAATACAAGTAATGTAAAGTGCTTTGTTAGAATGAAAGTTCATCTGTGTTGGTGATAAATAATTTTGCTTTGATTTGTATTGTAAAGACAAATGTAAAACTAACAATATTTGTTATGCCTACAAACTGTATGCCTAGGAGAATTATGATCAGATTGCAAACATGACCTACTGAACATTTGATTACTGTAAGCATTTTAAGTTTTGTTCACACATTCGGTGCTGAATATTAGATGGCGGAGTCATTTTGATAATGGTAGCAAAAATGATTATACTTTGTCGATCACTTCTTGTCAGGCAAGATCAATGAAATATGTCCATATCATACTCGGCTATAACAGATGACGTGATATATCCCACAATGCCCAGTGATTGACTGTCCGTTTCTTGCCCAGCAAATTCAGGAGAGCATTGTTTCAGACCCTGGCTTTTATAACTTGCCTGAAACTAGAGCTCATTTAACTATACAAAGGCCAATAATTTCAGTTCCATCAAACCTGGTCAAAGACCACATCACCTCATCTACTGCTTGACATTTTCTTGCATGGTATATCATCCAAATCAGTAATCCAATGGTAAATATTGATAATACAATATTATAGTTCAATACATATCACCAAATCATTTTTACACACAATTACACACTTTTTTCATATACATGTAAAAAACAGACAAAAATATATGGACTTCCTCTGTAGTATCTAGAGGCAATCAGTCTTTTTCAAGTGTGACCTGAACAAATAGTGTTTGTAAACAAGATTTGCACACACACATTCCTCATTTAGGTGTGCGAGTTTAATGTCTGCCTTATTTATAATCATTCTTGGTCATTGACTGAGACCCTGTACACACTAGCAAAAATCCCTTAGTTCGATGAAGCGCTAATGCCCGGGGGGGGGGGGGCACTGACATCGGAAAAGGGTATAGGTATATGCCGCGCTGAAGACCCATTTTTCACCCTCTGCTGTTAGCTCTTATGACCCCCCTTTTTCACCCTCTGCTGCTAGCTCTTATGACCCCCTTTTGAGCCTGCATCAGTTCTTAAGACCCCAATTTGATTGAAAATTCAAAAATTGTGCTTGACAAAAAAAATTGTGTTCTTGCTAATCAAAATTGAACTATAGGCCAGTTCTCAAGACCTACTTTGTTGAAAAAATCAGTTCCTAAGACCCTATTTTTCATCATAAAATCCACTCAGTTCAGTTCTGTAGCCCCCCTTTTTGAGACCCTGTGCGGCACACCCCCACCCCAAAAAAAGTTGAGTGCCCCCCCTGGGAGCTAATGAAGATAAACTAATGAAGGTGCATAGTGTGTACGCTCTGCCCTTTATTAAAACGAAGATTAAATCAGCTTCATTCGATGAACCTCGGGAGGTTCTTTCGACAAAGATAAATGTTAATTCGATGAAGCAAATGTGTAATGTGTACGCTCGCTTCATCGAATAAAGGGAGTCATGCGGAACGAATAACTAATGTGTACGCATCTCAATTTTCGTTAGTTCATGGTTAGCTGTAATGTGTACGCTCTCTTAAATAACTGGTGAAGATCAACTTATCTTCATTGAATGAAGCGCTTTTGTAGTGTGTACGGGTCTGACTGTCTGTTTATTTGGCTATATTACAAATGTTCAGGGGTTCATGTCTGGATAATTTGAAACAAGAGTATTGGTACCCACAAGATGGGTGGCACACAAAATGCTGACATCCTCTATGTATAGGCCTACTTATTTCCACTGAAGCGCAAATGTGAAAATAAATAACCAAACAACTGTACTGGCAAATGGACCTCTCCGGTCAGGTTAGTCGGTCAGACTTTTTCTTTTCTTCTTTTTTCTTCTTCTTATTTTGCTTGAAAATGACAGTAAAAATCCAAAAAAAATGGTACAGATTTTGCCGTTTTTTGACAAGGAAAAAATAATAATTTGAGGTTGGTATTCATTTGCATGTGAAATTCATTTTCACCGATTTCTAAAAATATGTATCGGTCGGGCCCGTACAACAGGGTTTCTTTTTTTGTCACCTAAACAAGTGATACGGTACATAGAATTCATGCATCAGTGACAGGATTTGTCTTCGATTAATTGTGTAAATACATGATACGAACTGCATTACAGTAATATAATATGTACCTTTACATACGTGACTACATACAATTCATTTCGATCTTTCCCCAGGGCTGCTTTGTAGAATATAAAAAATTTAAACAAATTATTGCTTTTATGTTATAAGCTTTTTCTATTAACCATCTTCAATCATACCTTTTAACATCTTATTTTTTTCAAGGCAAACAAAGCAATACTTCAAGCTCTTATTTTATCATAAACTCATAACTGCCTCAAAATTAAAAATTATCACAATCCATGAAATTTCATTTGAGTTGAGTGGTTCAAGAACCTTTGGCACAAATTGCTATATACTGTGAGGCTAACAAAAAAAAGGTTTGTCTCAGAAACATTTTGCAAAGTAGCTAAGTGATGTCTGATTTATTTTTTAATTTTATAGAGAATTGGCTATAAGGTATGCAACTTTTTATCGGCCATGTTTAATTTGATCGGTTTCCAAATAATGCATCATTTTTCGTGTTGATTCAAGCTTACAGAGAACCACAGGGGGAACAAGTAAAAAATAAAAATGTAGAGCTACACGCTATTTCACATACCAATGCGAGCGGGTTTCTGAGACAAACCTTTTTTATTTAGACCTAATATGCTACACTTTTAATCACCATTGAAGATTTCCATTAAATAAGCTGACATCCAAAACATGATTTACCATCTATAATAGACGATTATGACTTCCACAACTGCAACAATCAGTACATTCACCCTGCATGGCAATGAGACCAGACATACCAAACCACATTCATATACAAGTGTTGGGCTCAATGGCATAGCTTTTATACACTATGCATTAAAGATCTGAGACAAATACAACTATTCATCTCAGTTAAAGATCAAGAAAACCTTGTTTTACATTACAGAATTCATGGAAAATGACACCGCATTCATCCTTGGGATAGCTGATCTGGTGCCAGAGATATAACATCATAAGTTTTTCATGATGGCTGACAGTGCAACCATCTTCAAATTGAAGAGTCATCTGACCTCTAACCATCTACATTAACCATTCCATTGGATTTATAATGCCTGAATCAGTGGGAAATGACACCTCATTAATCATTCTAGCTCACCTGGTGCCATATATAAACATTTTATGGTTTTCAAGATGGCCGACAGCAGCCATCTAGGATTTAGGAGTCATCTGACGGGTCCTAAAATTCTAGAATAACCATTCCATTGGTTTGTAATGCCAAGATTAGTGGAGAATGATATCATTCATCATTCTAGCTTTATCAAATGCCACAGATAGAACATTTACATATTTTTCAAAATGGATGCTAGCGGCCATTTTGAATATATTGTCATACCAGGAGTTTGCCACGGTTGTGAATTTTCTACCCAGTGCAGTTCTGAAGCTATTTTATATTTTTATTTTTACTCAAATCAACATTCACATAGCATGCATAAGTACTGTGAAAATAAATTGTCCAAGTTTACAAAGCACCTTTCCCATCAACATTTACAGAGTGTTGCTGCTGCTGTTGCCACAAATAACCAGATAACTTTAAGGGTGCACACAACTATTGCAGTCAACGTCAACGCTTCCGGCCATCGCCATTACCCAGCAAGTCCCTAAATAACATTAAGAATGATTCATATTGACATTATTTGGCATCAAAGATGATTGAATTTGGTCTCTATTTGTCCACTGAATTGTACCCGATATATTTTGAATGAAAAGAGTATACATGTACATCTAACGTTTTAGTTAAAAATATTGGCGGAAGGATACACATTGAACACAACGCGCTACATGGTGTGATTTCTTGTTCAAAAATGACTACGCTGTATAAAGAGGGAAATATTGAAAAATCTAAAAGGGCAACTCGACCTGAATTTTTGACCCAAGTTAGATCTATGTGTGTTTATTACTATTCCAAAATTTTATAAACGTAGTTGCAAGGTAACTCAAGATATCGCCGTTTACCTTAGGCACATTTCCCATAGAAATACACTATAGTCTATAGCGCGTAATTTTTGTGTGCACCCTTAATGAACTGAATCAGTAGTACTTTTACATTTTATAACAACCTGATGACACAAAATCCTGTTAACATTCATTAAACTCAGTAGCCCAGCAACTTTGAGTTAACACTTTCCATGCGGCAAGCGTCAGCAGACGACGGTTCCAAAATGTCACAAAATGTTTCAAAAATGTCAAAATTATTAAAAAATATCACCATATTGGGAAATACCATGAGCCATACATTGAAATAAGTACAAACATGTCAATTATTGGTTCAGTACGTAGTTCATGTGTTACACTTTGGAAATTGAGAACAGTTTCTGAAAATCTGTTTTGTACATGTATACCCTCATGGAAAGTGATAAAGTTAAAAAGGTTCCATGTAGCTATATAATCATGCATGTGAGCTTCGTGAATCAAATTGGCTTCCTTTCTGATAAGCTATTTACAAGGTGTATCAAACGAAGTGCTACTATTATCAACACTATTATTGATTGCTGTTTTACCGCCTTGTTTTGTGGTTTCATACATTACACGGTTATGGTCATTGGATAAACAATTATGAAATCTGTTTCAACTAACATACAATATTTGATCATTCCGAGGTGTGGGTTATAACAGTAAAAACACTTTCATTGAAATTATGGTACCATATATGTTTTGAGAAGGATCTTCACAAGTAGCGTTAATCTAAAGACATAAAAAAAAGTAACTCGGCTGTTGTAAAAGCACCTATAATTTTTAAATTGTTACTCATATTCTAAAAGTGAAAACACCAGGAGAAGGAAAATTTAATTACGGTGATGTTGACACCTTGTTTGTTAAAATCGATAAAGTATTGTTGTCGCGGTATGTGCTTACAGATGAAAAGTGCCCATTTCCATTGTTGCAGTAACTCCTATTGATCTCTCTGATTCAGCGTGAACTGAAGATAATAGCGGGAATTTTGATTAGCTGTTCTTGTTGTGCTGTAAACTTGATTAGCATAATCCGGGACAAATTTAATGGGGATGACAGGTGTACTTCTTTACAATTAAAAAGGATGAATTTAAAACTCCAAATGCTAAGTAGGTCCGAGAAGACAGACAGGACAGGTCATCGCCATGGGCAAACTATCAAAATTCCCGCTATTATCTTCACGCTGAATCAGAGAGATCAATAGGATTTACTGCAACAATGGAAAAGGGCACTTTTCATCTGTAAGCACATACCGCTACAACAATACTTTATCGATTTTAACCAACAAAGTGTCAAAATCACCGTAATTAAATTGTCCGTATTTTCATTTTTAGGATATGAGTAACAATTTTAAAATTATAGGTGCTTTTACAACAGCCGAGTTACTTTTTTTGATGTCTTTAAGTAAAGTTTCAATTCAGTTCATCTGATTGTAAGGTGTTGCTTTAAGGTCTGATTTATTTATAGGCAAGTTTGTATTTCTACCATCTTTACTGTCAATAAATCACCAGTTTCCCAAATGAAATTCAAACACTGGAAAAATCACTCAAATCTTAAATACTGAAATAACGCTGCAAATTATGAGGGTTTACTTTTGGACAAACTAAAAGTAAACTCAAAAGTAAACGCAATACTAAACACTTATGTGAGCCCAACAACAAGCTCTGTTTTCCACCCAGCCTCTAATCAATTACTGTCCCATTATATCACAGATGGTGGAAACATCTGTGATAATATTCACTCACTTGGAGTGTGCTTTGAGGTCAATTGGGTGCAAAATGCAAGAAACGTTTAGTTTTGAATTTACTTTTACGTTTACTTTTGTGTTTAGAATTGCGTTTACTTATGAGTTTACTTTTAGTTTGTCCATAAGTAAACGCTCATAATTTGCAGTGTAAGGAACCCTGCAATAATCACCGAAACACCACTAAAAATGTGATGGGAAAAGTGTACTTTAGGTCCCACATACTGGTATATCAGTAACGTTCAATAATGGAACGTAAAAGTTGCCAGTATTGGTTAATACTGGTACGATTTTACTGTTCCAGTATCAGTCGGTACTGGTATCCGTCGCTACTGGAACACCAAATTGTGTTCTAGTATTGAACGATACTGTTACATTTGTTATCAGCTTTTACATTTGCCCGCTGTGTATTTTTGGGCGTCGAATCCTTTCTTTTTGCTCCATTTCATCTTTAGAAAAGACCGAAAATCGTCTGCTACTATCACTCGGTTTCGCACTCTTGATTGTTTGGCAATTGCTTACAATGTTGCTGATACCCAACCCTATCGTATTTTACGTAGCGAAATTGTTTCACTCGGAGCTCAATGCGATTGTGCCCAGTCTCTTACACAAATGTGACTGCATGCTATGCAATCATTAACGCACAAAACGGCCTTGCATGTGTGTGACAAATCGCGCTGTCAAAGAGTTGTATGACACAACTTTTTCGTATCATATGGCGATGGCGATGATTCGTATCATACAGAACTTTTTAAAAGATCTGCATAATGCGGAAATATCCTTTTTGGCTATTAACCTATAAAATTGTGGTATTGATGCCTTCTGAATGATAATGACTTTACCAGTAGCAAACGAAACTGAGTGTTCCAGTATCAGACGATACTAGTACAGTCCAGAGTCTGGGTCCTAAAGTACACTTTTTCCAATGTGATTATACGAGTGCTTTTAATTAATTTCACTAATCCTAATAATAAAAACGCACTCTAAAAAATGTCAGGGTTACTTATTCCAGTATTATATGAGTTGTGTTTTAGATTTCAATTATTTGTCCAAGAGATGCTTTTATTTCGAAGCCCAAGAAACACAGAGAGTTGTGCTTTAAAAAAGGCACATAATTTTGGATACATCCAGTATGCATATCATAATAATTAAGTACAAAATAAATGATCATTTGTTATACATGAGAAAGGCTATTCATGATAAGATCTTCTAATGTGGGCATCTCAAGTGGCCCGTCCCCTATATGGAGCTTAACTCTTGACAATCGACACTCCAATTCCCGCTTATCTTTCTGCAATCTCCACCTAATCCCTATCACAATCTGTAGCAGCGGGATTAGAAAGGGATTTGTAGTATCCTCGCCGATATTCTTCAGTGCCAACTCCGCGTACTCATGCGAATGTGCTTCGCCGTCCTCTAGCGACATGTACGCCACAATCAGACTGCACAACGTCCGTATCGTATCTGAGTGAACATCCCCGATCATCTTTTCCTGAAGATGAAGCGTATTCTGCAAATATGGAATACTCTCTTGATACTCACAAGCTGACATGCACTTGTACGCTAATCTCAAATCTCGGTTATAGAAGAATTCTTGGAATTCCTCGGAGGTCCGAATAGCCTCGTAGATATACACATGCGCAAGGAACTGCTCAAAGGCTCGGCTTCTCTCCGCAATGAACCCGTGCTTAAAGTTACCTGTGATCACTTTCCTTGGGAACTCCACTTTGTCCATGATATCTGGGAAATGTTTTCTTAACGTTTCATTGAGTTGATAGAATTCTGAATATCTTCTTTCTACTAGCGCCTGAGAGGTGTCTTTTCCTCTTGTTCTGAGTACTGCTACTGTGTAAAGCTAAACAGCAAAAATAACAAAAGAGGAATGATATTATAAATACATGGAAATAAAGGTATGACAGTTTTTATTCAAAATAAAGGTAGATGTTCTGATTGCTGGCCCGATTTTCAACTTGATGTTTTCCATTTTACATGAAAGGTCATCCTTAAAATTGTCTCATTCCAAAGTTTGAGTTGCATATATTCAATTCTCCAATGGTTCTTATTTTAGAAGCACAAATTCACAAGAAATTGACCCATTGAGTAGTACACAAACTGGCGGGTGGTTATAACCACCTTTGACAGTAATTCACCACATTTTAGCCTATAATTTCTACATGGAACAATTCTGGCCCCTGAGATTTTACAGACTTAATGAGAAAAATGTGGGGATTCTTCTGATATCAAAATATCTTGATGTGAAAAAATAAATCATAGCCAAAAAAAGTGATACAAATAAATGGTGTATCTGCTCTTTCTTAATCAAATAAATACAAATATATGGTGTAGGAGGCCATTCAAACTGCTATATCTTAATTTTTCTTATACAAGTAGTACTCTACTAACGGAATGAATACATGATTATCAATCGAAATTTACACCCCCCTTTAAAATAATTTATCATTTTATCATTACGGTTGGAGGCCTAAATAGTATGATATTATCGAAACCCTGGTATTAAACTATAACCATTTTTGTATTCTTGTGAGGTAAGATGAACATTAGCAAACCAAAGCACCCCAACCTGATGAGTATTTTAAAGTTTTTTCAATAACCCTAACCCCCAAAGAATTATTTTCGCGGCCAAATAGCGAGGGGAAAAAGTGCCCCCAGGGCTCGAACCCTGGACCTCTGGGTTCAGAGGCAGACGATCTACCGCTAGGCCAAGGGGGAAAACCATTCATGGCGGAGTATTTTCGCCCTGTATATACCCTGGGGCCATTGTTTCATCAAAAAACTGCCGAGCCGGGTGACACAAGCACACCGCATCGTAGTAATTCGTAGTACTCAAGAGTGCTGGGGTTAATGAGACCAAAATTAGAAAAAAAATGAAAAAAGAAAAATAGTGAAAAAAATTGCTCCGTAACCCTAACCCCCGAGGCACCTTTTCCAAAGAATTTTCGTTCGCGGCCAAATAGCGAGGGGAAAAAGTGCCCCCACTCCCCCGGGGCTCGAACCCCGGACCTCTGGGTTCAGAGGCAGACGATCTACCGCTAGGCCACGGGGGGAAACTAAACATGGCGGAGTATATTCCGCCCTGTATATCAATATCAATATTTATGATTAAAATAATTATTAATCTATAATAGTACTGACTGTAAAACCACTTAATTTTGTGATGGATGTGGATTTGCGAAATTAAGTGCCAGTAAAACTGACAATTTTGCATTCAAAGTAAGAGTAATATTTCCAGATTCGCAAAACTAAAAGCCAGCTAGAATAGCAGTATTATAGTTTGATCATTTCCAAAATTAAGGAGTACGCGGGCGCAACAAGCGCACTGTGCATCATATAATGTGTGACGCATTGTGTGTAGCAAATAAAACCGTGCATGTTTGGGTTAGCCATAATCGCATAAGTATGCTTGGATTCCTTTTGCGCACAGAGATAAAAATTGAATATTTCTTGCTATTTGGAACTGATTAAAATTAAACTATAGTAATTTTAAATTTTCAAAATAAATGATCCGCAAAATTAAAGTTCCTTGGCACGGGCAGAGAATTTCAGCACTTGCCCTACGCACGTGGGCTATTGAGCATGTGGCCGTTGACATTCTTGGTGCCATGGATACAATCGGGCCAATCAAACCCGCACTTCTGTGTTTATGCTTAATACACGATTGTATAAGGCCAAAACAAATAGTTGTGTTGACCTCATCCGGCCAGGTCAAAATTCCGAGAATGTGGGCCGGGTATTTATTTTATTTTATTTATTTTTTAAAGATTTTTTTTCTCTCTTATTTTTGAAGATTTTCTTTTTTTTTCAAGATGTTTTTTCCAAGATGTTTTTTTTTTCAAGATTTTTTTCAAGATTTTTTTTTCTCAAGATCTTCCAATCTGTGAAAATTGCACAGAGATGGGCAAGAAACCAAAATATTTACCATTGGGTTGAAAATACATCCAGTAAGCATTCACATGTTGACTGAAATAATAAAATCATTGATTTGGTAAAAATTAAAAATTAAACAAGTTTTAAAAAAATCCGGCCGGCCGTCCTTCCCGATTTTAGGATTGTGAGGGCAACACAACTATTTTTTTTGGCCTAATAAGAGAACAAAAATCTGAACTTATTTGGCACTGACTATATAAATAGTATCTAAATTAAGTCAATTGCAGTTCAATCACATGGTTAATAATGAGACTATTGATTCAATCACATGACTGTGTATTCCATTGTGTGATGACTTGCCTTTAATCCTACAATATCAGGCCAAGGCCAAATATATTTGGTTGTTTTGGAATTAATTGACCCTGTAATTCTTGCGTGTTTGGTAACATGTTACCAGTTCAATAAATTGTTAAATTTGAAGTAGAGTGAAATATCTCATGCAGTTTGTTTATTACATACCAGTTTTGTAGGAAATCTTTTGTGTAAGTTCATGTCAAGAAATTGAATGTCTTGAATAAACATCATGAAGTTTTTTTTCATTTGAAATGTTCCATTCTGTACGATAGCCTGGATTCTGTGTATTATGATTTCCTACAGTGTTATGATTTCCTACAGTGGAAGGGGATGTGGGTGCTCTGCCAGTAACATGGCTTTACCCTAACCCTACTATGCAAGACACAACCACACAGCCAGTAGCACATGTTTGCTCACCCACACAAGTTCTAGCCCACACTGCAATAGCACCCGTGTATACGAGGAGGTATCAAAAAGTTCTTGAAATCACCAAGAAGTGAAGAAGCCAGAAACCTTTTTTTTATGTGTCCTTTCAGACATCTTTAAAAAGTCACTGTGCAAAGTCACACATTTCTCCCACTTTTTATTATCTGTCCACAGACCGCGCCCATTGTAGAGATCTTCAGATTGACCGCCATTGATTGATCCTCAGATTGCCTCAGATTGCGTTATTCCCAAAACCGCAATAAATGGTTTAAAGTGTTGACAGAAAGGGGTCAAAGATCATGTACGGTAATTAGAGGTCAATCTGTGTACACCCCATGTTACCCATAAGATTATTGTCACCAAGCTGGTTTGTAATGACCTTTGACCCCTTTCTGTCAAAACTTTAAACTATTTATTGCTGTTTTGGTGAATAACGCAATCTGAGGCAATCTGAGGATCAATCAATGGCGGTCAATCTGAGGATCTCCACAATGGCGGTCTGTGGACGGACAGGTAATAAAAAGTGGGAGAAATGTGTGACTTTGCACAGTGACATTTTAAAGATGTCTGAAGGGTCACATATAATAATAATAATAATAAATAATAAACCATGCTTATTAAGCGCACTCCGTCGCAAGACCCCAGTGCGCTGAACAAAAACAAAAACAAAAGAAGAAAAGTACAAAATATGAACAAAGATACAAAACATTATAAAGTCATTTGCTGAAAGAGGTGAGTCTTGAGCGAGCTCTTGAATTGCTGCAGTGATGTGGCATTTCTAACATGAAATGGGAGCCGGTTCCAAAGTTCAGGAGATGCATGAGAGAATGATCTTTGGCCATAGGTGACAGTGTTAGTTTTCCTCCGTTGTAAGATGACAGATGCATTTGACCTAAGAGTGCGTGTGGGTTCCTTGATGGAAATAAGGTCGCATAAGTACTTTGGAGCCTGGTTATTTAGTGCTTTGTATGTCAAAAGCATAAGTTTAAAAACAATACGGCTCTCCACAGACAACCAGTGAAGATCTTTTAACACTGGGCTTATATGTACACGCTTCTTTGTCAAGGTTACCAACCGGGCAGCGGCATTTTGGATGCGCTGTAATTTGCTTAATTGAGAAGCTGGAAGTCCATATAATATACTGTTATTTGAGTCCAGACGAGAAGAGACATATCAAAGGTTTCTGGCTCCTTTACTTCTTGATGATGTCAAGAACTTTTTGATACCCCCTCGTATAATGATAGTATGTGAACATTTTTGCCTGGGCAGCCCACACTGCAATAGCACCCGTGTATATAGTGATATAGTATGTGAAAATGTTTTGCCTGGGCAGCCCAGCGTTTGTGGTGTGGTGGTTGACTCACTCGCCTGCCAACCAGCGACCAAGTTGAATTCCGGGGGTAGCGACCTATTTTTGGGCCTCCCTTTTATTCCTGCTCCCCTTATTAAGGTTCATCGCGACGGCAACACCCAGGTAATTTAGGATTATAGATTTCTGTTTTACATTAGGAACAGGTTTAAACACCGATTGACTAATACCAAACCTAATGACTGAGCTACATGCATTGCAAATTTCTTACCACAAATTTCTTGCTACCATCTTTCATAGTTTTTGCTGACACCACTTCAAACACTGTCCGACCAGGGTGAAACTTGAGCTTCTTTTCTCCATCTTGATGGCTATGTACACTGCCAGTTCGTTCTGTAAAGGGAAATTGGAAATCGTACCTAGTTAAATGTATGAATTATGATTAATTGCAGATCTGATAGACTACTCTCCACTTTGTTCAGGACGGACTTGTTTGTTCAGACGGATCTATTTGTTCTGATGATTAAGTCAATGTTTTTTTCATTAAAGAGTGTGATCCAAAACTGGTAAACATTTGATGAAAATTTTAGAATCGCTCACATTAATCAAAAAAGTATTTTAAATAGTAGAGGAAGGTCCATATTTTATTATACCAAATTTTAAAAAAATGCTAGGCGTACCGTGACGTTAAAATTTAATGTGCTTTTTTACAGCGTGAGGGACGGACAAATGGAACATAAAAGAAAATTGAGGTTTGAATATGAAAATAATGAATACATCCTTTTTTATTTTACATATTGTAAGTATACAAACCATTTCATTGATATGTGATGACACTTTCAATAAACATCAACTTATGTAGTGGTTAGAGGTCGTAAAATGCGAATTCCAGTGATTTTGTCCGTCCCTCACGGAAAAAATACA
This sequence comes from Ophiura sarsii, assembly GCA_035610835.1. Lineage (NCBI taxonomy): Eukaryota > Metazoa > Echinodermata > Ophiuroidea > Amphilepidida > Ophiuridae > Ophiura > Ophiura sarsii. The sequence continues at coordinate 65,923,795 of CM069444.1, forward strand.
ATTTTTTTGTCTCCTAGCTACAAAACTGTTTTTTTAAAATAACGAAGTACCCTATCTATCGACAGACCCTATCAGCTCTCCAAAAATAAATATTACAAGTCCCTGAAACCTTATCGGTCCTAGTAATTTAACTTTAAATGTGATGTCCGTCCCTCACTTTACTCTCCGTCCGTCCCTCACGTTATTGTTGTTTTTTCCCTTGCATCAAAGCTGTTGTAAAATTTATTATTTATTTTGCTGTAATCTTGTTTACAAATGCACTTAGATATGTCAAAGATTATATCTCAATTGATTAAAATCACTTTAAGCAATGTAAAACACATATAAATGATAATGTGCTGCTGAAGGACAATAATGTCCGTCCCTCACGTCCGTCCCTCACATTATGAAATAAGGTCATAAAAGGGGCCTACACCCCAACCAAAAATAATGTTCTTGTTTTTTTCTCTCAAATGCTATTAGTTAACTGTCAAATATTATATTTCAAATTGAATTTGATCAATATTGTTGATTTTAAAAATTAGTCTCATTTTGTCCGTCCCTCACATAAAAAAGTGTCCGTCCCTCACACATTTTTAACGACGTCCCTCGGCTATCCCAAGTGCATTGGACTTGCAATTGTTTGATATTCATTTAAATGGTTTTATTCTCGAATTCATAATTTGTGAGAAAAGTTAATAAAAGTTGCATAGTTTCAATAAAATATTGTAAAGTGTACAGAATAGTTGTGATACCCATTTCTATTGATGTCCGTCCCTCACGCATCAAAAACGACCCCTACTTAAAATTGTAATGTTAATTTCACTTTATAATACATTTAATATGTGTATAAACATCATTAGCAAGTACACATACACTGGCACTCATAAGTATTACCGCAGTGAACATACCCTAGAAATTTCATCTTCTATGAACAAACTATTGATTATTTTCACTAGTAACAACAGTGTATGTCTGCATTACATAGTTGTTCTTCATAAATTCATGTTTGTTGTATGTTGTGTTCATCAGATTTTCGACTAAACCCTATAAATTGAGACCAGTCTAAAGCTACACAGTGAAATCACATAGACATTTGCCTCATTATATATTCATGAGCTCATTATCGCCATTGTAACGCTATGGGAACATCTTCTCTTACCGATAACTTCTTTGTAAAAAGTCAGTGCTTTAACAATTAATTGCTAAATTCACAAATGCAATATCCTATAAAGGATGCCCAGTACTTATAAATGCCTAAAACATGGTGATTTGATGAGGAGGTAATTTGAATTTTCAAGAAAATCCTGAAATTTAAAAGACAATTTGAATATTTTGGTTTGAAAATCAGTATTCGAAAATGCGACAGAGAACCATGCAGATTGTCTGTATTTTACGCGAGGCAGCACACAGGCCTACATGTAGCCGGTTTTAAAATGACCGCGACAATGATTTGCATTCATGCAAGACAGTCACCGTAACATTTTTACGAAGGTCAGTCAGTCGGTCTCTCAGTTGTGCCATATTTATGTGAAGCAACATAGCCCAACAGATTACATGTATACACCACTGTACTAGACGAACGCATACTTATTGTCAGATGTGTTTAATTGGGCGATATCTCTATCTTTCACATTATAACAGTCAACTCTCATTCATAAAAGAATGCACTAAAAATAGTAAAAGGGTGATCGATTCAAGTCTAACAAAAGAGTTGAACAAGTCAATTCAAAATAATGTATGCTGGATCATGCGATAACTAAACTTATTCGGTGATTAATATTTTCTACGTAGGTCAGGCTTGGTTGGTCTCAATTTTTTCTGAACGGACTTGACAAGCCGTCTCACTACGTTTAACATTTTTTCTGAATCCAAAAATACCAAGATTGCAATTAAACCAGACATATTCACCAAGACGAGCTTACATGCTCAATGGTGTGTAAAATGCATTGTGTGCTTGGTATAAATATCATGTGCATCAGTTCAAAGTGTTTATATAGCCCATGTTCTATCCACACATTTCAATATGACAGATATACCCCTGTACATGTATGTAACATTGTAATTGCTGCTGCAAGTTTTTAAAAAAAATATTGGCTGGTTCCCAGTACGCGACAGTTATTCTTCTACAACCAAAACTTTAATAAAGTTATGTCTCGAAATATTAGCTTTTCTGGAAGATTCCAGTAACCTTTTCAAAACATGAGCCGAGTTCTAGGTATTAATGAGTATTGGAAGTCCCTGGCATATTAACTATACGTGCTGAGATTTTATAAAATAATGTAAAACTAATGATTTGTTGGAGATGGTTTTCGCAAGTAAAGATATCCAATGGCGTTACACGGCGATAATGAGCTCATGAATATATAATGAGTCAAATGTCTATGGGATTTCACTGTGTAGCTTTAGACTTGTCTCAATTTATAGGGTTTTGCCGAAAATCTGATGAACATAACATACAACAAACATGAATTTATGAAGAAGATCTATATAATGCAGACATAGAATGTCATTACTAGTGAAAATCATCAATGGTTTGTTCATAGAAGATGAAATTTCTAGGATATATTCACTGCGGTAATACTTATGAGTGCCAGTGTATATGTTCAATTTAGTTTCCATTTGTCATTTTCACTAAAGAAAGCATTTTATCTATTGATTTCCGTCCCTCACGTGAGGGACGGAATTGGATCACACTCTAAAACAAAATAAATGTCATCCTCTCTTTTGTAAACACAAAACCAAAAGTAAGTCCCCCCTAAACAATTTGTCATAACATCGTAAATCCCCTTCTTGGCTCACAGATATTAGCACAGTGAGTTGTGACTTTATTTAGAAGAACTTTATTATCTTTGCTTAATTTTATAAAAACAAAATAAATGTCATTCTCACTGCATTTTGTATTCTTAATTTGGCATTAGTGTAGTAGAGGACACCTGAACTATGTAGGGATTAAATTAATAAATATCAACAAATATAAACATTCTAAAGTACTTTTTCACATAAACAACCTTCAAACATTCCAAAACTGTTTTTGTTGGAAGAAAAAAGTCCTAATTGTTCACAAAAAATAACAAGGGAAAACTGGCGAAAATCACTCTTTTTCCCGATCACCCAGAGATCAGATCGCACATTTAATTCTGATCGGACAATCAATTCTCCCAACATGAACAGCCAATAGGAACAGTTGACCAATACTGCGTCAACTTTTCAACCAATCAGAGATCACGTAAAAAGATTGTTGGGCTCGAGAATTTAAACCAAGATGGCGACCTGCGCTGTTTTCATGCACGATTTATCGCTTTTATTTCACTATTTTGACATAAATCCTGACAAAATATGAACATTTTCTTATTATTTTCTTGCAACGAATTGTAAACTGCATCCAATCATGTGAGATTTTACATTTGTAATCACGTTTTTAGCGTTCAAAATGAACTTTTACTGCATATAAATTGTTGTTTTTCACGGAACATTTTAAAGCTTGTTGTTTTACCCCGTAATTTCCCTCAATACTCAAAGCCCTGCCCTCTTTCCAAAAATTAAACCTTGTACCATAGAGGGTTGGGGAGCTTTTAAGCTTGTTAACATTTGTTTGATGCTTTAGAATGATAATAAAGTTACTTTTAATCCCTATAGCTCATGTGTCCTCTCCTATACTAATGCCCTTAATTTTGACTTTATCATGTTTAATTGCGTTTTATTTTCATGTCGGCCCGGATATCCGGGTACTTTTTACCGTTTGCCATTGACAACAAACCAGACGTTTTTAACTTACCTGTCACTTTTACACTCTCTCTCACCATGCAGTAGATCAACCCCACACCTAACTTCAGGTCCTCAATTTCTAAGTGAGGACCAGAAAGTCGTGTTCCAAAGTTTGAGTTGCATAGCTCTAATGGTTCTTTTTTTAGACGCACAAGATGCTGTGAAATATACCCATTGAGTAGTACACAAACTATATCGGTGGTAACCACCATTCGCGGTAATTCAACGCTATTTCATCGATTTCTCCGTCATTATACCGATTTAGGCCGTCAAATTTCAGTATGATGAGAAAAATACGAGCTTTCATATGATATGAAAATCTCCGTATGTTTGAAATAATTCTGTGTTACGAAAATGTGATCGGGTCATCTACCTTTAATTGTTTGTGTCAGTTTAAATTATAATATTATTATTGACAGCATTAGGCAAAAAAAAAGAGTAGGCCTAGTGTTGCTCTCATCCGGCCGGGTCAAAATTACGAGAATTGTGGGCCAGTGTTTTTTTTAGATTTTTGTTTTGTTATTAAGATGATTTTTTGTTAAAATGATTTTTTTTTTTAAAGATTTTTTTATATTTCAACACTATTTTTACCTATCTTCCGGTTGATAAATGTGTTAAGCCAACGAAACCCAGAAAACCAAACAACAAGCTCAGGTTTGTACTCCACGCACGAGAAACAAAATGCAACTAGTATTGGTTTCATTAATCTCATTCTCTCCATCGTTGTCTTTAAATCAGTATACAATAATATGTGGATATTCCATACTTTCAAGCAGTTTCTGTTATCTAATCAAGGGTGAATATTTTTTCATGGATGTGCACTTCAAGAAAATATTCAACATTGGGTAGAAAATACAGCCAGTATACATTTACCAAGTAGTATTCACACATGTTGACTGAATAAAATGTTTAATTTGGCATAATTACTTTTAAAAAATTAAAAATCCGGCCGGCCGACCTTCCCAATTTTAGGGCAACACAAACTCTTTTTTTTGGGCCTTATTATACTATTAAGTTATTAGTTAAATTATTGTAGATTAAGATGTGCATGAAAATGTATGTTGCAATGTAAGAGATTTTTAGTAGCGCGCCTCGAGCACTATTTTGGTGGATTAGTGCGCATTATAAATCCACATTAAATTATTATTATCATTATTACAATCTGTCTCGAGCATAAAGGATTTAGCCAGGCAAGGCTGAACTGACATTACTGACAACAAAAGGGTATTATTGCACCTGGTCTAGGTGACAATCACAGCTCCACAGCATCAATAGTAGGCCTACTAAGCTTTCAAATAATAAATATCTGAAAATCTGAAACACAGTACAGCCATTACATGGTCTAGTTTTAACCTCATTTATGCATTTGTGGTCAGTTGATCAAAATAGGTGGGGCATTTGACCATCCTACATGGGTAAAGGGGTATCGCCCCTCTGGTAGTTACATTCATAAAACCACATGTCAGAAGATGTGGTCAGAATTCTGTTACCTCTTGAAATATATCAACTCCTCACAAAAAAGTATCGAAACACCTTACACATGATCCAATAATTAACAGTTAAGGCTAGTATAATGTAATTTCCAGTTTCCCGTTTCCCTACCGACCCAACTTTTCAGTTTGACCAAAACTTTCATTATTTTGTGCAAAATTACATTTTCTGACAAACTTGAATAAAAATCAAAACTTTTAGTGGCTCAAAATACCAGGCATATCTTCCTGTTGATTTTAAGGGATTTTTATGGCAGTGGTGTCATGCTATATGGTTGATAATGAAATTGTTTGCATTACCTACTCAGATTTCAGATGTAATTGACGTTGCAATATTTCAGACAGATTTGTTGACATTTTCAATAACACATCTACAAATGCTTCCTTAATTGTTTTTCAAAGTGTTAAAATGTTAATTAAGGTGTAGTATACAAATCAATAGGTAGTTAGTAGTTAACACCCCCTTTCAGATGCAATAATGAAATTGCGTGAAATAATGAATAATGAATAATGAAATAGGCACCTACCCACTCTTTTAAAAATATGAAACGGGAAACTGGGAATCATATTTCATTAGCCTAAGATGTGGAGGGGGCACTGTGGGAAGGTGGAGTAGGTTTGTGGTTGGGGTTGAGTGGGTTTGTGCATGGGGGTGGGAGGGGTTTGTGGTGAGAGAGGGGATTGGTGTGTGTACACCAATAAGTACACAATAAGCGTAGAGGGTTCCCTGTTTGTTAATGTAATACTAATAGTGCACTCTCAATGAAAGCTTGAAAATGAAATGTCAAAAATAGTTTTTGCCAAAAATGACTGAAATTGCATCTTTTTTCTCGTAAAACGTAAACCATGAATTGTTTTGAAGCGACGCAAAATATTTTGGTATCAAGTTCAGCTATCGATATGAAGGATAGAAGATGCCATTTTGTGTGTGGAAGCGCTACTTTTGGATTAACTGTAAATACTGGCAAAATGTCCACTTGCCACAAAATGACTGAAATTTCATCATTTTTCTGGCAAAACGCAACCAAGAATTTTTTTGAAGCGACACAAAATATTTACTTTAGGTATTGAGTTGAACAATTGATATGAAGGGTAGAATGCCATTTTGTGTGTGGAAGCGCTACTTTTGGATTAACTGTAAATACTGGCCAATATGCCCACTTAGCGGGCATATTTGCCAGTGCACTGGCAAATTTGCCAGGGCTGGACAATTCGGACACACTGCAAGGAATGAAATAAACATTCATTCTTTTTACCAAGGTTTGACTTGACATTACAAACTATCATGAATCTTATGAGTTTTACATCTCTATCAAGGAGTTATAATAACTCCTTGTTTAATACATGATGATAATTATTGAGTTGACTAACGCACCTCTGTTGTTAAAGTTTTCATCTTCCCGATTGAATCCTGTGGCACCACGAAGAGTTAGATGACCGCTGAAATCTAAGTCTAAATCATCGTCATCTAAATCAATGTTATCTAAATCAATGTCATCTAAATCAATGTCAGACCCCGAACCAGAAGACACCGGGTCGTCCACGCTAATATCACAGGCTAATTTCTTGAGATTGGAAGCCATTTCACTGCTGAAAAGGGTGTGTATCACCAGCCTCTCAGAGGGAAAGTATTTCTTCATCGGCTGACATGTTTACGTGTGACGTGTAACTCGTTTCCAGGGCTCGCAGTTCAGTGTTTCGAGTTGTGCCTTGTGTATTATGGTTGGATTGAGACAAGTGCTAAAGAGGTTATTCATAGAAATATCGAAGAGAATCTCTCCAACTACCGCCATTATTATAATTATAATATTTTTCAGGAAATAGTGAAGCCTTTTTAAAGGGGCATTAAAGGCATAGTATGCGATCTTTCCCAAGTAGCAGCCTCTTTCATTGATTTTTACTATGAAAGCAGATTTTCTTTCAGATTTGCATTTCTTATCATAAAGATCTTCTAAGTTACAGATCGGTATGATTCCTAATTACTTCAAAATCATGGTTTGAAAATAGATTGTACCGAGCGGTACAACTCTAAATTCGCTCTAAAGCCATGATTTTGACATGAGGTTAGTAGGAATCGTATCGCTCTGTAGCTTGTTATGTATTTATGATTTATGATCAGAAAAGTAAATCTGCAAGAAAATCTACTTCCAATTTTTTTCGAGGATTGAGGGCGTTCCCTGGAAAAGATCACATAATATACCTTTAAGAGATGTGGTGGAGGCAGCCCCTCAATTACAAAAATATATGATGAAAACTGGGATTTGTATATTGTATTACATGTATGAACTTACACCTATAACATGTATAAGGATTAAGAAAAATCAGACCTCTTTGTACAACATAACGTCGATTCAAAAATGCTGATCTCCGCTAGATCAGCATATTACGTCAGACACAGTAGCGTAGCCAGTGGGGGTGGGGGGGGGGGGGGCCGGGGGGACAGACTGCCCCCCCCCCCCGGACACCTAAAATGGGGACGGCGAAGCGGAAAAATGGGGACGAGAAGAAGGGGAGAAAAGAGAGAAAGAAGGGGGAAGGAGAGGGAGAAAGAGAAGAGAAAGGGGGAGGAGAGGGAGAAAGAGAAGGGAAAGGGGAAGGAGAGGGAGAAAGAGAAGGGAAAGGGAAAGGAGAGGGGAAAGAGAAAAGAAATGGGGACGAGAAATTGTTCATGTAGTACATTTACTGTCCGATTTTTTTTGACTGTGCGATTTTTTTTGGACGATAGGTTTTTGGCGTCATTTTATCCGAAATCAAATCTGTGCGAAATTTGTTGACCCCCCCCCCCCCCCCCCCCCCACACACACACACACTTACGTGAAATACACGAGGTAAGTGACTAGAAAAAAAATTGGGGCAACCTTTTACGAAAATGCTTAAAAATAGGGACGATATTGATGTTTGCCTCCCCCCCCCCCCCCCCCCCGGAATGACAATGCTGGCTACGCGCCTGGTCAGTATCCCCCCGCAGCACGCGTGATAAATATCGCGAACCATATTTGCATAGAGGGCGTTTTTCAATAAATAGCGATTTAAAACAATAATTGTTTTAATCAAGTTTTGCTGTATTTTTGCTAGTAGAAACAACAATAATGGCAACTTTGATTTTTAGTGTTCATCTTGAATTCTGAAGTAAATAAAAAAAGGGGAAAAAATGTCAACACCACTTAATGTCCCTTTAATTTACAACAACAAAATCGTCGCTGAATGTATTTGTTGGCAAAAAGTCAAAGAATGTTAGTACTGGTAAAAGTTATAGATTGGTTTCAAATGAAGACATAAAGATTATGAAATGACCGTTTGCTTGTGCAATAGTAAAACTACAGGGTGAGAAAAACAAAAACACTGCAATACTGGAAAGAAGCCATCTTGTTTTCAAAACAAAGTTGATGTTTGAAATTCTTTGAACGTTATAAGAATAACACATCTGTTACTAATTTCATGTGAAAAAATGAAGACAATCGCATTTTTTGTTTGCCTTCGGTGAACCTTTTTATCCATGCACCCATTTCACATGCTTGTCCACGAGACACCCAAAACATGCATAAGATTTCAAAATGCGTCTCTCATTAAAATTTGAAAATGTGAGTAAATTTGGGACATTTTTGGAATTTAATGCATCCTTTCTTGTTTACAATGGGAGATAAAATAATCACTTGATTTTTTTTCTTCTTCCAAATTGTTGTTGGGGGGATGTTCAAACGTGAACATGAAATGTTTGCAATTTCAATTGAAAATTACTATGTTTTTGTGTTGTGCAGCAAAAATATTCATCAAAGACAAACTAAAAATGCGATTGACTACAATTATGCACGGGTAAAGTAAGAAACAAATATATTATTATTGCAACGTTTTACAGTGTCAAACTTCAACTTGGTTTTGAAAACAAGATGGCTTCTTTCCACTATTGCAGAATTTTTGACTCAAGCCTATCAAGATATAATTGTACATGTAATAGGCCTACTATCATACTCTCAGGCATTCAATATTTGTATAATTTTACACTGTTATCTGCTGAAAAAACCCATTATATCTTCGCGGAAGATAGGAATCTACATATTGCCATCCAACATTGCCATCCACTGATATATATAATAGTATAATGTTGTCTTCTTAATTGATATATGGGCCATTCCACAAAAATGGGACCACTTCAGCTTTGGAAAATTATGAAAATAAATTGTTTCAAATCTGCTTACTTTGATTATTTTTGATGACCCAATATGCTAAAGTTACTAGAACAATAATGTTTGCGAACACCACTGCTCACATTTTTACGCACGAAACCATGTAATCATGGTAATTCAGGTGTTTTATATGGGGTTTTTTCACTCGGTGAACGGCGTTATCTAGTGTCATATTGCATTGTCAGTCATTGCATCCCTAACTAAGTCCGAATATGATATTCAAATTATTGTTTTTTTGTCGTTGAGAGGTCTCCCCATAACAATATTTGACAAGCTATGCGACAGAAGAATGAATTTCATTGCTATGAATCAACGCTTTTGACAACTACATGTATGTGCTTTCAATTTTGTACCTTTTTCCAAAACTTGTTTTGTTATTATATCGATAATTCTTAAACACCCCCACAATATTCTTCTACTCTAGTAGAAGAATATTCCCTTCTGTAATGTATCAATTGTCAAATTTTCTTTAAGCCCAACATTGAAATTGTAATTGTATGTCATTATATAAAGATAACTTTATATGCTATTTTTAATGGTATTATTCTTGGATAACGCCGTTCACGTGTATGCCAGTTATGGGATTGAAACAAATACTTGCTAAATAGAGCGATTTCGCTATGTGTAGCGCGGTAGTAAACACTCATATATGTGGACTATGAGCCATATATTTACACTTACAGCATATTCTAGAAGAAACCGTTTGGTTCACAAAGTGAAATGTGTTATATAGAACACAAAAGAAGAAGCAAACTCACTGTTTTCAATGTTTCGCTGCTGTATCTAGACTTCTCAAAGATTTTCCAAAGAAGAAAGATTGTGCTCTTGCAATATTTTCTTCAAACATGTCAAATGAGGGTGATAACACTTTACAGGATAACGCCGTTCACGATAACGCCGATCACGTTTGTATTCGTTTTCGTCCCTTTCTGACCTTCTGCAAGCCGTGTAGTTGAATTTCTATTTTTTTCTCGATACATTTAGTATAAGAACCAATAGACCTATAACATAATACCTTTCAAAGTTAACCGGATACCTACTTCCCAGAGAAACATCGATAACGGAAATTACAAGCTTAAAACAGTCGTTTTAAATAATGAACTTCAACATTTTTTATAAGCCAAATGATGTGCCAGAGACTTTCGAGGTGCTATAATTTCAATAGCGTGGTCGGGTTTGCTACGCGATTTTTCATAAGGCTATTGCATATTTAGAACATTCAGTTTATATAATGATATATCAGGTGTACGGATATCGGAAACTACACACATTTCGTGGAAAGTTCATTTTAATTTAAAAGTGCACATTAAATTTACTGTATGCAGAAATTAATGCCTTTATATATTTTGTTGGTACCTTTGCTTGATTTATTCGTGACAAGACCTTAGAAAAACTTGAATTGAGAGTCAAATCCAACAGTTTAAAATTGCGACATCTACGGTCGATGAAACCGTGTTTTTGTGGTTTTGGGGGCCTTTCAGTGTAAATTTGAACCTGATAATGTCATTTAAAGCATGGCAAACCATGGTGTTCCGAGTAGAACTCATCAAGTTCTAGCATAATATTTAAAAAAAAGTGTGATATATACTTATAGTAAGATTTCCCGGATCAAAGAATGATAAAAAGCCAAGTGGTCCCATTTTTGTGGAATTGCCCATATACTGAAGATAGTGATGTGATGTATTGAAGATATAGCCTATAGAGATGTACAGTCAACACAATAAGTACCTGACCAGGTAATAAATGTGCTGATAACTCAAAAGGTATAACTCCTATATACATAAACATATTAAACTATGAAGTTGTTGAGAAGTTTCCCTTTTTGAATTTGATAATCATAACGCGCGCGCTAAAAATGGTTGATTATTGAAAAAATTACAACAAAGTTACAAAGTTACAAAGTTACAATCCTGTACGGTCAAATTTGATTTTCTGATTTTCATTTTCACATTTTCCTTTTACTTTAAATGCCCAACCTTAATCTTAACCCTAACCATCGGTGTATAGCCTTTCTAATCATATCTTGGGCATGAACGCCGTTGCCAGGCGTATACATATCTTCTGAAGATCGTAATTGCTTTTTTCAGAAGATAGCAACCCTTAAATGCTGCCAACTTCAAGTAAAGCATCGCGGTAACTGTGTAATACAACGTACACTGAAAAGCTCCAACGGACGCGTTATGAGTCGCGTATTTGATGCGGTATGTCTCTAGCTATATAGCTGCTATCTTCTGAAGATAGTAACCTAAACATCCTTCAATTTCGAGATGAAATTTACAGGATGTCATAATAAAAGTGTATTGGAATAAAGATAAGAAAGGAAATGCTTGATGCAACCGTATTGAGTAAGACTAAGAGTTGTCATTGTTAAACCATGTAATTACTTACGCCTATAATACATATACCACGGAAATTCAAGTTTTTTGGGCTCGTCGATCGAGCGCATGTTGGGGTTTACTGGTTTTCTATTCAAATCAATATAACTCACACTGAACAACCACAAAACCCATAACAACCACAAAACAAAACAAAAAACAGATTGACCGATGGGGTATTTTATCACCCCCCCCCCCCCCACCTACATCCCCCCTCAGACACCCTACTGAGCGCGAAAACGCGATTTTTTTTTGCTAAACGGCGCCATCATCAGCCAATCATTCAACCATGCCTAATATCTTCGGACGATAGAAATGGCTATTATATCTTCAAATTATTTTTAGGTTTGAGGCCACGATAGGGCACGTAGTCCTGCGAGGGTCCACCTATCTAAATTCATACATGCATTTCCCCTCCCTTCTTCAATCGCCTATCAGGCCGCCCGCTCCGCCCGCCCATCCATCTGCCCATTCTCAGTCATAAAACAAGCGCCTCGTACAGCGCCAGCTCTGAACGCCTCAGAGCGTAACGACCACAGCGCCACCACGCATCGTTGCTATAGGTTACCAGACGCTGTGATGTGGAGGATCAGCCTCGTTTCAAGTACCACGTTAATATTATAATCTGATAGTCCTATAGAGTCTAACGATACAAACACAAGTAATCAGAGTGAATGAGAGTATTGTTTATTCTTCTTATATCGGAATCGGACTATACCAAACAACGCTATAAACTTGTGCTTTGCTGGCTCAAAGTTGGAATATTTAGGGTTTATATTTCTACTATCAACCACCCATCATGAACGAATCCATGCCTTCAGCGGCCGTTGTTGAAGCCCCTTACTATGTGGCAAATTATCCAACTTTAAAGACAGTCCAACTTGCCGCAGTTAAGGAGGGACTTTACCATCCAAGACTTCCGACTTTTCGTCGAATGGATATGGACACAGCTGGACACAAATTGCCTGAAGAACATTGTAGAACAACAACCACTTGTGGACCACGTAAGCAAGCATTCTTTAAATTTCTTCATTTTCTTATTATTTTCTTTTTAATCTACATGTTTTCTTGTATTTAAATCATCTTTTATTTCGAACTTTTCTTTTTTTTGTCTTCTTGTTTAAGTTGTTTTTGTCGGACTGACTGTTTATAATTTAGTGATGGCCTTCCCTTTTTCCCCATGATATTCAATTATAAAATGCATGCTACATACTACGCCTCTAGTCTAAAATAAAGAGTCCCATATCATCAGTTATAATTGCGATGGATCCGTCAGACATACAAAAGGGAAAAAACTACGTTGAACTCTAAATTACTTTACTTGATGTTGAATATAGGCATTTTCTTTACGCACTGTGTTATGATTGTATCTGTTTTAGTAGATGACAAACATTTGAGATATCAAGATAGTATTATTTGCTAAAGATGTACGTTTGTGCATTACCATGATTACGGCCTATGTACAATAATGATGTGTTTGTTCTTATACAGGAGACTTTACAAACGCGACACTCACATACTTTAAACCGGCTTTACAACATTATGCAGGAGCGGTAAGTTAAAAAACGAAATTTTATTTACACGGGTATGATGCCCCCCATTATATGCCTACCAACCACACATTTTCACCCCTGTACCTATAATTTACTGGCTATATCTTGCTAGACGTCCCGTACGGAATAAACCGTGGACAACTACTACGCATTTTAATTGGTTTGAGCATGCGCACATGAGTTACGGGACGTCTAGCAAGACATTGCCAATTTACTTATGGAATATCCACTTTGTCCTGTATATCGTTCTATATAGTTGTTACGTCAAATTTACATACCGTGCACGCCGGTGGGCATGTTTATGAAATAAAATGACAATTATGATACCACAAACAATTTAAAATGAAAGGCAACTCTATGTAATGTACATGAATGTTGCAACTTCAACTTGCATTGCCCAGCCTGCTAAAAATTGATATATTCTCATGGTAGATTCACTCAAATTAAAGTTTCATGTCACAACACATTCATAAAATAATATGACAGTAGAGACTAGAAGAGAGATATAAATATTATTATTATTATTATTCATTAGAAGTTTAAGTGCTAAAATTAGAAAGATATTGATAGCACGACCTGTAAAGGAAATAGATGGGGAAATTAGATGGGAGGCCAATAAGGAATTATTAACAATAAACTATCATGCTGAAGAGAAGAATTAGGCCGCCTTACCATATTGGCGCGGCATTGTCTAAATCAATAGCTATTAATTTCACGTTTTGATTTAGAGAGTTTATAAATTTGTATAGGCCTATATTTATGTTAATTTATACAAATGTATAAGGTTTTCGACTTGGTTGGTGGTACGTGACCCATATCACAATTCATGTACTGTTTACATCACACAAGATGTGCTTGAGACTTTGCTTGAGACTTTCCCATTGATTCTTTCATTCATTCCATGCATTACGATGCATTGACCCGCAAATGCAATGTTTAATATCCTTGTCACAGAATCGATATGTTGAAATATCATTGTCTGGGGTGTAAGTGTCTTTTACAAAATACTCAAGGAGTCAGTTTACTCATAGGATTCTCTTTTTATAAAAGAAACACACTTCAATTATCGATAACACAAACCGATTGTTCAATATTTATGACGATATTATGCCTTGGGTAATTGGGTTCGGAATCGATCGGCACTATCGTCACCCCATGAAAGATGTGCTCTGTCGTAAACCTTATTCCAAGCGTAAACCTAGCGAGGGATTGTAACGCGTATACTTTGGGTTAGGATTAGGGTACGGCCTGGGTTAAGGGTTTAAAGGGTATACGTTTTGTATTTGGGATCGGGGAGAACTTAAGGTCAGTATCTTACAAGGCACCAGCATTTTTGTTATTTCCATCCATCCAAATGTTCCGAACTTCGGAATCCGAAGATAAAATGGATCATTTCAAGTAAAATTAAAGCAATGCAATTTTCAAATCAATTCAACCGTTTTTCAACGAGCTATTCATCAACGAGGATCCCGACAAAGTCGCGACAGCTGATGATAATTGGAAGAGTGAGGCAACCATATGCAATAATTAGCTATGAGTTCATTTAATTTATTTTCTGTAAATTACAATTTACAAACTAATAATTAGTAAAATAATATAATTCAATATGATTTACTACTCATTTAATAAGTTTGAATGTTTACTGCTTGACATTTCATATTTCATTCTAAAGCTAACGAAGAGTTATTATAGTTTTGTTTGTTGAACCAAGAAATAATTCTAAGTTGAGTTTAGCCTGAGCAAAGACTTTACACAGATGCCTTGGCCTGAGCCAGGTCTAAAGTGTCCTTTTATGAAGATCGAATTACTTGGATCGATTTATGAATTCTTTAACATTCTCCATAAGGCGCATGCAAGTCGATATCGAGTTTCCCCCAAAAATCATTATTTATTTTTAAACACAATTGTTGCCAGTTTTATCAATTTGAACACATTTTTCACTTTCTTAAAATATGAATTTTGAGAACGAGGCTCATAAGGAAGGCTTTTTAATCGTAAACCTATACCTTCCGTGAACATTATTGTGATGCATTTATTCGTTTCTGCAAAAAACATCGGGGTTTCCCCGAATCATACACCCATGTGCATATGCACCTTAAAAACATGTTTTTATATTATTTAAATGAGCACCGTATCAATATGGGTTAATCAAACATGCATTTACTTGTCAATAATGAAATCTTATCAAATAAGGGGGCTGGCATTTTCTTCGGAAGGGGGGGGGTCCCAAAAATGTGGATAGACCCAGACAATTTTTTCATGACCCCCCCTATTCAAGAGCTGCATATTTTTATGACCCCCCCCCTACCAATACAGTCCATTATTTTGTGACCCCCCCCCCCAACACACATTTCAGAAAGCATGCTTTGATAAATTTGTGACCCCCCCCCCATTTTCAATGAAATAATTTTATGACCCCCCCTGTTTTCATGTCAAAAAAACTATGACCCCCCCCAGTATATTTGGGACCCCCCCCCCCCCCCCCCCCCCTTCCGAAGAAAATGCCAGCCCCCTAATGAATAATGAAAAAGTCGCCTCATCACTTTGAAAAAAAAAGTAACGGTAAACTCGCAATTGACTTTCATGAGCCTAAAGATGAATGTAAACCCTGAAAGAAGATAATAACTGTATAGGGTAATAACTCTTGTTTTTGTCTTTTTGTTTTCAGAATGTGACGGATACTGGACGATCATTACGTGGACAATATCGCGATGATTTATCGTACGTAAAACAGCCTAAAATTATTCATTAGTAATATTTATAATGGGTCCTGTTCTTTTGTTATTAATTTTAATCTTATTGAGATTACTTAACTTAAATTGATGTTTCAAATTTCCCTTTATCTTCTATTAAAAAAATTGAGCACCAATTTCATTGGATACAAATCTTGAGGGTGAAGCCCGGGGGGTGAAGAACCAAAATGATGGCTCAAAGCTGTATGCGAGCGTAGTGTAATTGTTGTTAGGTATTTTTATGACAAGAAATGCCGTGTAAAAATTGAGTGATAATAGCAGTATTTCAAATTGAATGTACTCATTTTTCCTTATGATTGTTTCATTACATTGCTTTACAGGAATATGAAAATTGACTGGGGCAAAGCAAAAGAAATAACAGATTTACCAAACTTGGACACAAAAGGTGAGACATAACATGTTATTTAATTCATATAAGCTTCATTCATCACTTATAATTGTTCATATGAACCCCCCCCGCCTTGGTACCCAGAGAACCGAACAATAAACCACTTGTTTAATTCAAATTAAACCCAAAGAAACTCTGAACAGCGTTTATCATTTTAAAATAAGTTTGACAAAATACAGATTTCGTTAAATGCGATCACATCGTGTATTACGAACTTAATTGAGTATGTAGGCCTATAATAAATCCATGATAAATCTCTCAAACAATCTTTCATTTCGAGGGTTGAGCGCCAGAAGGCCGTAACTCAACTTTTGGGCAAATTTATATTTTGGTACAAAAATAGTCCATATAACCTAGATTTTCAGAACCATAAAGAGATAACTCATAAACACTCTGAATTTGACTTAAATTAGAGTTATAAGTGGGGTGCTACATTGTATTGAATGAGTCCCAAAATAGAATTTCTTGAGTTACGGCCTTCTGGCGCTCAACCCTCGATGTGAGACTGATGCTCTTTTGCCAGTTTTTGTTTGTCCACTTGGGTTTGGGTCCTAATGCATGATTTGATGGAGGTTGGGGGAGGGGGTACAAAATACTTGGAAAGGCTAAAAATCTAAAAATAAGGCTATAAGATGTCATTCGTCTCTGATGAAATGACATAAAAAAGAAGATGGAAGGAATAAATAAGTTGCCATGCACTCTCGGCAAATGAGATTGGATCAAGACTATTCTTTTCTCATGTTCGAGGCTGACAGCAAAATTGTTAACTTTATTTGTTGGAAGTGGCTCTTTCTACTTTATTATTTTCTTCCATCTTTTCTAACTTTCATTTCATTCAGCCAGCATGCTTATATAGGCGTAACTAACGTAACGTAACTAAATTGTGTTGTGAGTATCTTATTCACATTTTATTGGATTTGTACATGAAGAAATCATATCTCAGATGCTTGATACTACATTATTTTAACAGTTTCTTGTCACGCTATCACGGTTAAATTCACCATTTGTATATTCATAAATTTTGTACGAATGAACGTATTTTAGTGATGATTTTAAGAAGTATTTGTGATTGGTGAACTATACCACTTTCATTGAATGTTTTCCCTTTTCCTCTTTTTTTTAAGCCCGGGAGTTTGTCAAACGGGTTGGACTTACGGCTATATAAAGGGTTCAACAAAAGAAAGTATACCACTTTGTTTATGTCATTCTGAGTAACATTCAATTTTATTTGGACCAAACAGGCTAGATAGGCAAATTTGTCCCCTAACAACAAAGATAAACCATGATTAGCACCATTTAAAGAAAATTGGTCACTTTTCAAAAGTCACATTTTCAACGCACGCAAGCCGCGAGAAAATGCTGTGCGTGGCACTTTGAATGGCCGGGAATGAAATGAATATTGATCACACAGTGCAACTGCGTTGGGTTGTGCCTGATCGAGCGGGCTATTTGATTATGAACTGGTAACATGTGGTCTTTTCTTCCCGCGTATGTGTATTGAAAATGTGACTTTTGAAAAGTGACTAATTTTCTTTAAATGGTGCTAATCATAGTTTATCTTTGTTGTTAAGGGGCAAATTTGGTATAAAATTATGCCTAAAAGATTCATCTAAATGCCCATCTAGTCTGTTTGGTCCAAATAAAAGTGAATGTTACTTAAAATGACATAAACAAAGTGGTATACTTTCTTTGTTGAACCCTTTATTAATGTATGTGTATATAATATTTATGTCCTCCATTTTCGTTGTATACAGGTGATCTTCGGTTTACTGGATACGCAATAAGATATCTCAAACCAAGTGTCTCTGGATCATGGAGGGTGAGTTTGGTTAAAAGCTATGGGTCACCATGGTCACCAGGCCCCTCTGATGATATGGCGGCCATTTTAAAAATGGCGGACCAAATCATATGAGTAGAATTGCGACTTTAGTAGTATCTACTATTTTTGATGCCTGAACGTACAATATATGTATACTCAGTGACGTCTCAAAGGGTGTTAAGTTAAGATTCAAGACCTACTATAATATTACTAGGTTATTATTTAATATGTTTTAAAAAGGATATATGAATGACATTCTGGCAAGCAGGGGTCGCATTCTGAGTCTGACGAGTCTGCGCGTCCTGGACCTCTCACTTTCTTGTTTGACGCGTCAGGTTTCAAATTGAAAAGACTTGCGGGTCCCGATCAAAATTGGAGGGGGCCTTATATTTGACGATGTATGGAAATAGAAACCATAAGAAATTCTGTAAATTACATATCCATCCTTTGCTCACAATATAAATTCATTAAAATTGTCCGTAATTTTTTTTCTCAAATACCCAAACTTCGGGACCCCTCAATTTCTCAACCTCTTTTTTGAAGTCCTAGGGGTCCTGAAAAATTGCATGGAACCTCTCACATTTTTGATCCAGTGCTATCCCTGCTGCCAAGGGAGTAAGTTAAACATAATGACCTGCAGTTCCCAGTTTGGATTTGAATTATAATCCACAATTTGCTTTATAGGTGACGATAACTCACTCTTTGTCTAATAACTATAGAATAATTTAAATTTTAAACAATACTTCCCAAACATTATCCAAACAGTTTAAGATCGTTTTTACATCGCATTAATGTAGTGAACATCTGTGTTTTTTAATCATAGTATACGTTTAAGCAAGAGCCAAAGTTGGATCAATACGGACAACGCCCTCTACCGGCCAATATCTAGTAAGTATTGACTTGTCTGCCAGTTGTCCTACATGTATATTAATACCTAGGCCTACATCATCGTATATTAAAACATTTTAAAGGGGTGGCAACACTATGCATAAAAAATAAAATGGTAGACACGCATCAAAAGGCTCATTTTGAACGCATGGTTGAAATTTTAAAAAATCTAGAGATACCAAATGCATAGAAACAGTTTGAAGATACTCTCTTAATGTAAAAGAGCTAAAACTCACTCTTTGATAGCTCGTGGAGGGACAGCTCACTTTAGTTAGGAGTGAATTTTGCTCTCTTTGGAGTGATGTGCCACTCATTTGATTTTTGATTTTCTAGAATTTTTTCTGGTATAAACGTTTATGAAGTTCCATTTCATTTTTTGATGAAAATTAGGAGATTATATAACTCAAAATCGAAAAATATGTGTCGTACGGGCCGATCAACTGAATGAATATCTGTTTATGCTTTATTTGATCGCTTATACATATCTCTTCTTTTGTATCCTCTCTCCGAGCAGTAGCCGATACCGTGACACTTTCCCGCAATATTGTCGTAACATCGCACTGGAAGCTTGGCGGTAAAACAACACACATGACGACATCAACATCACTTGCATGCAGACGCCTATCCGATGTCGCATTGTAACCTTACTCATTTGCTCATTTGTAATAAACATAACCAAGTAGACTGTATGTGAGTCATCTAGCGTTTTCCTACTCAAATGTTACTTGATTAAATGTTAAAATAAAACATCATTATTCAACATGTTTTAAACAATTATTGCTATCCATCATTGCGACTTTTTGCTCTAGCACTACTTTATACAGAATGTGATGCTCATACGGTATACAGTCCATCACATTTTAAAATAGTTTAGCAATCATTTTTATTTCAACATGTCCGAACTTATATGCAAACAGTAGATCAAAATGAAGTCTTGTTAAATACGATTTTTTTTGGTGAAAACAAAGAAAGCTTCCGTGTAGCCTAACTGATATAAATTAATATAACCAGTTTATTCAAACAATCGTGACGGATACACACATAATGTCAAAATTAAATTCAAAACAGCCTGTTGTATCAATTAATTACGATTTTGATTATAGCTATTAAAAATAAAAGTCTTGTATAAACGAAATACGGTCAAGTTTGACCATTGACTCCATTTTTATCTAATGCTATACCAAAATAATTCTTAATCAGGCTTCAAATGTTGACCATTGTCACGTTGACGTTGATCCTATGTGGGTTTTCCTCATGGACAATCGGTTTACCGTGTATAGTTGTAAATAAAATATGTTTGTATATAAAAGTTAAATTATTTGAGTGTGTTTCTATGTTTACTCATTTTTTATATTTCTAAACGCAATTTTTTTTAAAAAGATCATGAATATCGGATTTATGCTTTGTTTTATTTGACAAGTGATCAGAGACTTTTAAATAGCTAATGAAGTGGTAGCGGGGGAATAAGGAATGGCTTATACAGGCTGTCCCGAAATGATTAGTACCCATCGATGCCCAAAGTTCAATAAAAATGTTCATCATAAAATCAATAAGATTAGATCCGTGTTTTTTTTAATCATATTTGCTATACTGTACCCTTTCATTAGAATTTTAGATCATGAATATCGGACGTATTTTAATGAAGTTACACTCCATTGTGTAAGACGGGGTGATTTAACCTTTTTGGCAAAGTGCAAAAAAATGTGTTTTTAAACAGGTTTGTTTGAAAGACACTAATACATTCTCTTTATCTCTTGTCTGCTAATATCTTTGGTTCCTTTCTATTTTAAACTGCTGTTGTATCATATTGTTGTTCAAACCATTAATACTTCTTCATTTTGATTCAATTTGAAGAGTAAAATGGATCGTCATGCATGAGCGACCCCAAGCTTTGTTTCTATAATGAGCTAGTTTTGAGGCTAAACTTGAGGGACATTTAAACAGGTAAAGACGTGGTCATGGGTAATTAGCAGTGGCTTAGACTTCTTTTTCATATTGGGGATGCAATTTCCTACAAACTTGGTAAAAATGATATAAGTGTTTAACCTCACGAAATCCATTCTCCAATGTGAAAATGAAATATAAGCCACTGGTGATTCATCAAATACCACTTCTTTTAGAAGTCCTAAACATAAAGAGAACTAAAGACAAAGTTCTTTTACCCGTTAAATTGAATTAAGGAGAAGAATTATTAATGATTTGAACACCAATAACTAATAACATTTACAACAGAAAGACACACAATATTATATATTGAGTAGACAAGAGATTATGAGAATACACAAGTTTCTTTCAAAAAAGCTGTAATAGCACACACATTTTTTTAGCACTTTGTCAAAAAGGTGAAACCACCATGTTGTACATAATGGAGTGAGTGTAGCTTGAGTTTTTTGATAAATCCGATATTCATGATTTAAAATTCTTATGAAAAAGTATATTATGACGAAGGTAATGTAAAAACAACGGACCTAATCCCATCGATTTTGATGTTGACAAATATGATTGAACTTTGGGCATCGATGGGTAGGCCTCTCTTAATGTTAAAGAGTGAAAATGTCACTCCTTGTTCAGAGTGAAGTCATTGTCACTCGTAAAGAGTGATTTTTCGGTGTCGAGTGACTTTTCACTCTGTGCGGTTGATGAGTTCAGAGTGAAATTATTGTCACTCGAAAAGAGTGATTTTCACTCTGTGTCGAGTGACTTTTCACTCTGTGCGATTGATCAGTTGTACCAGATATATACACATGGAAAAAAGTATCGCACCACTTTTTTGTTGTTGAAAAGTGCAAATGTGGCCGCGAATTTTGCCACCATGTGTGATATTAAGGATAATTTGTTTGCGTAAGCTGTCCTACAAAATGCTATGCAATAAAAGGGCCACATTTTAGTTTGTGACGTAATCGATGTAATGTTTTTCAAGGCCAAGGGGAAAATGCATGCTTTTGTCCAAAAACATGCATAAAACAAGTTTGGGTATAACTCGATATTGAATAGACTTTAAAAACTTAAAATAGTCATTATATTAGTTCTGTATTTGGTGCAAGAAATGTTCCATTTAGACATTATAGGCTACAATGCAGTGAATGAGTCCAAACATGCCATTTTTTTGTTGCTCATAAATTCAGTAGGCCTATATACGATGAGGTCACCGTTGATTTTTGTATTATTATTTGACCTCGGTCAACACTTCCGCAATATTGTTTTTGTCATTTGAACTTATTTTAAAAAAAAAATATTTTGACCTTTGACCCCATAACCGTTGGGTGTACGAAAAAGGGTGTTTTTTCATATTTGAGGACAATCGGGCAACTTTTGAAATTTGACCCCAGATGACCTTTGACCTTGGAAGGCTGGAATGTGTTAGCAGGGATTACATCGATTACGTCACAAACTCAAATGTGGCCCTTTTATTGCATAACATTTTGCTGGACAGTTTTCGCAAACAAATGATCCTTAATATCACACCATGGTGGCAAAATTCGAGGCCACATTTGCACTTTTCAACAAGTGGTGCGATACTTTTTTCCATGTGTATAAATAATTTGAGAGCCGGAACACAATCAGATAGAAAAATATTCAAAAACTCAAAATATTCTTTTCTTTATTTAATTTAAACATTATTGAAGTGATAATTAATGATGATATCAATGTTAATTGTTTCTGCAATGAAATTATTAATTGTCACTCGAAAAGAGTGATTTTCACTCTGTGTCGAGTGACTTTTCACTCTGTGCGAGTGATCAGTTGTACCAGATTTAAATAATTTGAGAGCCGGAACACAATCAAATAGAAAAATATTCAAAAACTCAAAATATTCTTTATTTTATTTAATTTAAACATTAGTGAAGTGATAATTAAAGGTAGATGACCCGATCACATTTTCGTAACACAGAATTATTTCAACATATATACGGAGATTTTCATATCATATGAAAGCTCGTATTTTTCTCATCATCATACTGAAATTTGACGGCCTAATTCGGTATAATGACAGAGAAATCGACGAAATAGCGTTGAATTACCGCGAATGGTGGTTACCACCGATATAGTTTGTGTACTACTCAATGGGTAGAGTTCACAGCATCTTGTGCGTCTAAAATAAGAACCATAGTAGCTATGCATCTCAAATTTTGGGACACGACGTTTTTAAGGATGACCTCAGTTCATGTAGAATAAAAACTTCAAGTTGAAAATCGGAACATCTACCTTTAATGATGATATCAATGTTAATTGTTTCTGTGATAATTTTAAAGTCCAAATAATGATTAAATATAAATTACAGTAATGAAACGCGTAAAAACATCATCGATAAAAAACACCATAGAAAGTAGATTTAGATACTTTACATATAGAAATATTATGTTGGTATATGATATCGTTTCACTACCGAAAGGAAGTGATAATGTAACATAGGCAAGTGAGAGCAGTTGTTAGGGCGAGAAAAGTTAAGTATAGTTTGGATAATGACTCTTTGTTTGATATTCAAATTTTCTATTGAATTGCAAGTTATTCATGAACACAATTCACTCTTTAGGAGTGACACATAGGAGGATGAAGTTTTGGTGAGGTTAAGAAGTAAGGGACTATTTACACACTTACTTCTCTTCCTCATTCTTCTCCTTTCCTATTGATCCTTCTTCTTTCCTCTTCCTCCTTTTTTTAAAAACCCTTATCATAAAGCAAATGGGGGTGAGGTGGGGGCATGTCTTGATGGGCCCCCTGGATGGATACGCCACTGCATGGAATCAATATAGAACGGTAATATTTTCAATTTAGGGCCCATTATACATCACTAAATGTCGACAAACTTAATAGAGTTTGATTTTCTGACCGGTAAAATTAGAGGATTTTAATGACAAAAGACGAGTGTTTAGGTGTCAACATAATCATTTTTTATTATGGCCTTTTCACTCCAACTGATTCAATCCATCGATATTAGAATAGCCTCCTCTTCCAGCCAATAGAACGGGTGGTTGTGGGTGACATCATTGGACAATCGGTTTTGGAAGAATATACTATAGAAATACCCTAATATCCTCATTTTCACAAACACGTAAAACTAGTGTTCTGCTCACTTCGCGTTTCCCCCTAAAATTCTCTACAGGGTGTATCAAAAAAATTAGGACACTTTTTGATGATGGTTTAAAACCTTGTTAAATCACTGAAGCATGACCAATTTTTATTTCAATGTGCAGTAACACCGATAAAGATAAAATCCTGAAAAGATGAGAAAAATCCATCAATAATTAAGGAAATTGTGACCTAGGCAAGGCAATCTATTTTGCAGATGTACAATGGTCATTCACACAAACACAGTAGAGTGACATGAACGTGCCAATATTAAAGGTATATTATGTGATCTTTCCAGGGAACGCCCTCAACTTCGAAAAAAAAAATTGAAAGCAGATTTTCTTGCAGATTTACATTTCTGATTATAAATCGAACATACATTCCAAGTTAGGCGATACGAATCTTAATTACTTCAAAATCATGGTTTTAAAGTGAAAATAAACTGTTGGGATAACACGACAGTTATATTTTCACTCTAAAACCATGATTTTGAGGTAATTAGGAATCGTATCGCTCTGTAACTTGGAATGTATGTACGGTTTATGATCAGAAATGTAAATCTGCAAGAAAATCTACTTTCTAAAAAAAAATCATAAATAGAGGGCGCTCTCTGGAAAAGATCACATAATCAGGGGGGGGGGGGGGGGGGGGGTAGGTGGGAGGACATCGTTTTGTTTTGTTACTAAAGTTGGGGGATTTTCCAGGGATATTTCCAAAACGGTGACCGTAGCGAATTGTATTTTGCACGCAAGTCTATGGGATAGATTATCGTTAGAGGCCGACTGATTGTAATTAATCGTACTGTGGGCCTGCACATAATATGCCTAATTCTACTTCTTATCATGCATGCTATATAAACGATCTATTTAAATAGTATAGTGGGTTCGAGAACTTTTTTTAATTTGCACAGAATATGCATGCATCTGATTTGTAGATTATTTAGCCAGTACTATACTGTATTGATTTGTGCCACTAGAATTAAATGAACTACCAAACTAATCTTTGCTATCTGATAGATTATTTCCTATGTTTATAATTATTGTAAACGTATTGAAACGTAAACCATGTTATTACTGGTACATGTAAATCCACAAACCGGTAAATGACATGGTTTACGCAAATTATGCTAGTTTTCTTATTTTTCACCGGATTGATCTCATATTTTCAGGATTTCATAATAATTAATTGGGCTTTACATCGAGACTAAGGGAGTGTACATAAATACTTTGGGAGGGGGGTGGGGGGGGGGGGGGGGTTGGGGAGGGGGGGGGGTGGTTGGACATATTTGATACTCGGACATATTTTGTTTCTTGATCCCCCCCCCCCCAACACCGCTGATTTTTTTCTTGACCGCCCCTTTTTTATGGTGATTTTTCTTGACCGCCCCCCCCCCCGCTGTAAATGTCTAAGTTACCGATCATTATAAGTTTCGACCGCGCACGAAGGATGTAATTGTAAAAATAGAGGTTGTCATGTGCGCGAAGCGCAGACAAATTTGGACCCTTTTGTGTGTGCCCGAAGTGCCAAAATTTGGACTTTTTGTTTTGATTCCCTAATATAATCATTGGGCAATAACAAATTTAGGGAGTGTTCATAATAACCTTGGTGGGGGGTGGGGGGGGGGGGGGGTTGGAAAAAATGGAGGGGGGGGGGGGAGGAATTAGAAAAAAAGGCTATATCTTGCCTCACGTCCTGTACGGAATAAACCGTGTATAGCTGCAACGTATTTTAATTGGTTTGAGCATGCGCACTTGAGTTACGGGACGTCTAGCAAGACATTGCCGAAAAAAAATGTCCCCCTAAAGGGGGATCACATTAGTACAACAAATCATACTTAGTGATATTTGTCATCAGTTGGTATTATTCATCATAGGGTATTTTGCATGTTTCACTATCTGTCCCCATCCTAAGTATGACTCCTTCTAAATATGATTTTTGTGGTAATTTCTGTATCGCTTACCAGAGCTCAAAAACACACTTCTTTGTGCTTGTTCTTATCTACTCTTTCTCATCTATCTTGCCATTCGCTTAACATTGTGTACAAATGCACTATTCCCTTGAAATTTAAGGTGAAATTCTAAGCCCATTCAGTTAACGGCACTAGCGGTGTTTATCGAAATCGGCGCCATGTTTTATTAATAAATAGTCTCTTTTTAATATTTTCGTTAGTTCGTATGTGGTGTGCGTAGCGTATATACACGGCAAACTCCGGCAAGTACCAGCCCAGTACATGCGACATGGACTGTGCTGGTGCTTCTGCCCACGAACGTTCCCAGCCGATGTATACATGGACAAGCCCAGCAAATGCGACATTGGCGTGTCCAGCCAATGTGTGCATGAAATGACACAATACATGCGTACGCATTGGCGTGTCCAGCTCATGCCGTGGATATTGTGGGTGATTTTGTTATAGGAGGGATATTTTAATTGTTGAAGATGGTTTTTTTTATGAAAGTTGTCAAATTAAAGGGATACTACCCGAATTATGTTTTTTTTAATGAAATTCACCTATAAATCATTTTTGTGTAATTTCTTTTTAATATTTCACATTTCTTTCTCATTACTTGTCCCAAATATGATGCTCTATGATGATGAGAACTGATATAAAGCAATTTGGCTCACATTAAAGGGGTATTACCCGATTTTATGGTCCACAATCCTGAAATTTGATAAAAATCTAGGAATCTAGGAATATGCCTTTAATAATTACTCTATGTGAAATATTAAAAGAATCACAAGAAAATGCTTTATAGGTGAATTTCATTAAAAACACAATTCAGGTAGTATCCCTTTAATTTGACAACTTTCCTCACAGGTTCGGATTTTACACTCACCCGATTCGAAATCAGCACAAAATTTCAGTCTAAAAACACTGTTCAAATTTTGTGGTGTATTTCATGCAAGGTTCAACTAATTGCTAGAGCCTTTTCAGGCGAGTGCAGATCCCAGACTACTAAGAAACTCAAATTTACGAAACTCAAAAATATAGGACCAAAAAGTTTTATAATGAAATATTCTCACTCGGCGAGACAAAATGATTCAAACAATTCTGAGCCAGGATGTACGCCACTTCCAGTCCAGTCCATGTACACATGTAACGTCCCATACCATGTCCTCACATCGGCTTGCCCAATACTGGTGGGTACACTTACATGCCCAGTACATGTCGCTGCATGTGCTGGTCCAGTACTGGGCTTGTGCTGGGCTGGCAAATGCACCGGCACGCACCAGCCCAGTACTTGCCAACTCTTGCTGTGTAGGCGTTTGACGTTTTGCGATGGGGAATGAGACTAATCTGGACTTCGATACTCGCGAAATGTCTAAAAAAAATTCTGCCATTGCGTTTACACGGCGGAGAATTACGATTAAATATGGAATAATTTAGCATTTTCATGTTTTAAAAAGTGGCTGGAAAGAAAGATGAGGACTTTATGAAGGTGCGTAGCTAGTATGAAAATCAACGGAAAAGCCGTTTTGCTGTAATGCACCCGACCCTCATTTGAAAGTCACACCATTTACTTTATACAGCAAATCAAATTGACAGTTTCTCGCTATGCAATTTCCCCATACGTTGGTAGGGGAAAAAAAGAAAAAGAAAAAAACACACCAACGTATGGGTTCCTGTACTAGGATCACATTACACCGTCATGAAAAAGTGTCCTACTTTATTTGATACACCCTGTATGTACGACAAGCGTTCTGTTGTAAGGGTGACGCGCTTTCAGTACCCGACTTCCGAAGAGCAAAAACACATCCAGATGGTCAATGGTAAATGGTATGTTTTCGCCTGTTTTCCCCATTTTATATTACGTACTTTATCCTCTAAAATATAAATAAATCTTAAATGTACCACGATACAACCGGTAGCAGATGCATGAGTTACGAATGTTCAAACGAAACTTCCATGGATGATGATGGATCTCATGAATGCAATTTTTTAATGGAATCAATCCTAGCAGGTGGCCAAATTGTCCCACCGAGTAAGTGGGCAAATATGGCCACCAAGACAAAATGCGTAATAAATTCACTATTTTTCATGTTTGAAACCCAAAATAATTGTTTCAAGGGAGTAAAAATCTGCTGGGGAAAGGTTTAAGTTTGATTTCCTGTTTGAATTAAGCAAATTCTGATACTTGTTGAAGAGATGAAGAACATTTTGTGATTTTGGGTTTGAGACTGAGAGGCTTGATATCTTCCAGCACTTTATCTGGGTGGGTCCACTAGCCTAAATGAGTACTTGTGGCTAATGAAATACAAGGGGTGTGTCAGAAACATCCATTTAGCCTATTTTTTTATAAAAAAATGCACTATATGATCCCCTTCACTTTCTTGACATTTTTACTCTTTCGAAGCATGTAAAAAAGAGCACAAACTCTCAGTGTGGTTTACCCCCGGGGAGGGTACTCAAATTTGAAGAGGGTAGGGGTGTGCGGCTGGGCAGTCTGAAAACAGGGGCTTACCGAACTGAAGGGGCAGCAAAACAGGGGCTTACCGAACTGAACGGTCGCCGAAATTGGGGTCTTAGAAAAGAGAACTGAATTCTTATACAAAATTGTGTCTTATATAAACTGAATTTTAGACCAAATTTTGCCTTATGAACTGAATTTAGGCCAAATATGAGGCTACATAAACTCAAATTCATAAGATTTTCACACATTTTATGATTTTTGGTTGAATTTGGTGTCTAAGGGAACTGCCAATGGTTGAAAAGGGGGTCTTATGGAACTGCCAGTGGATGAAAAGTGGGTCTTACGGAGCGGCCGAAAGGCGTGAAAAGGGGTCCTTGCCAGCCGCACATACCTGTATGGCAAATATACGTGAGTACCACCCCAGGGGGGGGGGGGGGGGGGGAGGGGGGGTTACCCCACCATGTGATACAATGTATACGGATCAACGGCTACGTTTTGCAGTTTTGAATTGGATGAATGATGATTCATTGTATAAGACAATGTTACAGTCTTGCATGATTACCATTGAACTGATATACTTTACACTTTGTAAAGAGAGAGAGGGAGAGAGAGTGTGGGAGGGGAGGGAGAGATCCTGATTATTAGGTCTATTACCGTCTATTCCCACATTGTTCTGACACAGAATTGTAACCAAAATGGGAAATAGAATATGGTTTTTAAAATAGCACATGATCCAGGGCTGGAAAGAATGCAAAGTTTCCTGGCAAGGGAAATTTGACGAAGTTGGATTTCCCCCTGCTTTAGCTGCGGAGGGGGTTGCCAATTGGTGCATCATTTTATGAAATATCGACTGTATTACTGTATTGCCTATAACTCTAAAAAATAAAAATAAATCTTTTTTTTTAGATATAATTTTTTTTTTATGGGGGGGGGGGATTTCCCGCGAGAATGCAACATTTCCCGGGAAGATGCTTGCAGTTTTGCCCTCTTTTTCCCGCCCTACACATGGCCCTGCATTGTAGAATGTAAGATTCATACCTACCTCTACAATTACAACCTTCCCTATGTTGTTTCAGGCTTTTCTTGACTTTATACAAAACCTATCAAATTATGGATTTATTGCAGACGTCTTGTTGAATTGAAATACCATTGGTACGACAACACCGTACATGAATCAACCTGACTTGGACTAGGAAAAGCAGCCATGGGTCAATCAAGTTCAACAGATGAAGGTCAAGTGCTAGAGCAACAGTATAAAAGCAGTTTAAATCTCTTTACTACATACGAACAAGGAGAGCTGAAGACGATTTATGATCAGATTTGTCAGATGCCCCCATCATCCGGGAACACTTTGCCTTCATCATCGTCACCATCAAAATCAAAGACGGCCGTTGGATTCCAAAAAATCCAGCTGAGGGTAAGATTTCTTTCATATATGGGGTAAGATGAGCCGTGACCATAGATTTAAAATAGATAGTCCTGTAAGACGTGTAAAAGTTCTGCCTTATTAATGGTCGATTGGCACTAAACCGTTCATTGCCCATGTCTATGCCTGTTGTCACGCCCGAGGAAAGTGAACGATTGACTGCGCGTGACAGAGATTAACTTGTGCGCGTTATTTTTGGCAGTGACTGCGTAGGTGTTGGACCATGGCTTGAAATACGTGGAAAGAATAACACTTTCCGAATGCTCATGAGCATTTACGGAGAATACCGACATACCTCCAATTTTGTCCCCATGATGGTTTCAAAATGGCACCCGTTACACGTTAAGAGATAGGGCAATACATTTCGTCCGTATTCTCCTTTATAATTCTGTGGGTGTGACATACTATAAGTTGGACTATTTTTGCTTATTGCATAATATGAAAATATGTTGAAAGGTGCTGAATATTGTACACAATATTTCTCTTGGAGAAGAAAATGATGGTAGCTGCATGATGAGATCGGATATAAAAGTTGGATAGGCAGAACCCACATATATTTATTTTTAGATAGCAAAACAAAAGAGATACATGTCTTTTGTTTCCTATTGTTTTTGCAACCCTTCAACTGCTCGTATCTTTGAAATCAATTGACCAATTTTAATGGGGTTTCCTGCAAAATGATGTATGCAATCAAAAAAGGCTGTGGTCGGAACAATTTTTTCATGTCGACATGTACAGTATATATAACACCAACAATTATGGACATTCCAGTGTCTATACTTTGACCTAGATTTGTATCGTTTTGGGATTGTCTTTTTGCCTGCAATCCAAAACTGTTGGACTTTGAACTTCTATAGGGGTTATTACTGTTCAGTGTCCAATAAGTGGGTTTTTATGTACAAAGTTTATTATAGTGTCAAAATGTAAACTTGTTTACTTTCAAAATCGGGCTCTTGGGTATTTTGGAGTTCTTGAGGGGAAAAAATTCTGTAGATATATTGAATATTATAGCGACATGTCGGGATATGATTTGTGTCGACATACGGCGTGTCGACCACAGCCTTAATCAAGTAGAAGAATGAAAATTGAATCTGAACCACTTCAGATTCATTTTGCTTGCTCAATTTACATTGATTACTATTAAGAAAAAATCTTTTGGAAGTGCCAGATAATGTTCAATATACTTTGCTTTACACAGAGCTACATTGGTGGAAAACTACCCGAGGTAACCACAGGCAGACTATTCAAGATTTTGAAACTACTGCAACTCTGCGGAGACAGCAACCAGGAGGATGTTAGCATATCCCACAATGCATTTGTTGTTGCGATGGCGATGGTTTTCAAAGGAACGTTGGATCAGCACTGTCATTTGATTCACTGTCTGTCTACAGAGAATAGAGAAGGAATTCCAGCCGAGGAACTGACTCAGGTAGTTTGCTTAGGCCAAACAAAGAAGATAGTCTATTTCAGAAGCCCGCCCGCATTGGTATGTTAAATGAGCTACGGCGCGTAGGTCTATGCGCTGCGCTGAGGCCTAAATTATTTTTTAGAAAGGTTTTAAACACAGTTGCGGACTATGTGCTTAGGGGATACTTCCAACATTCTTGGTATTTCACAGCAAATGTGTGGACTACAGGTTATATTTTATGGCAAATGGCTTGAATGGATGTACGGACTGGTTAAATGACAGAGGTATCGTAATTATTCTTTCAAAACCTCGTATCTCCAACTTTCCTCAATTTTTTTTTTCTTCTTCCTCCTGTAAAATTATGTTTTTGGAGATACAAGGTTTTGAAAGAATAGCGACGTTATGTAACTTCCATTTCTCTCCCAGTTTGTAGGTGATATATTGCAACATTACGAAGAGGCACTGAAAATATCCAATAAAATGAACAACTGGAGATTGGATTGCACTGTGGAAAGTCATGACAAATTCAAAACCTTCTTGCTGCAGGATGCTTTTAGTTTGCCAGGTAAAAATCATGGTAGCGCTTGTTTGCTAACCATATACCGAACATCAAGAATATCAATTAATGACGTCATCAGAATTAGAGCATTTAGACATACAAGAGTTTAAGCAAGCACTAGAATTAAAGGTTTATTCAGGAATGTCTTGGAAATTGCACCCTCAGTTTTGATACAAACTGGGATTTGAACAGTTTTACAATTGTATCACATGTATGAACTTACACTAGAAAGGATTCAGAAAAATCAGCCTTCTTTGCACAACAAAACGATTGCTAATTAATATTCATGATGTTTGGTATTGGTTGGCAAACAAGCGCTACCAATAATCCCAAGAGATGCATGTTTCTAATTCAAAATCATTTGTGGTTGGTGGTTGGTTATTGGTTTGTAGTTAGGCAATGAAAAAGAACCCATGTTATACGGGGAAACAGATTTCTCAGGCAGGGTCGGTCAGTCGGTCCTTTTTTGCCCCAACATTTCGTCTACATTTTGGTGATCATCTGCTACAGTTTTAAAATTTGCAAAAAAAATCAATTTAAAAAACAAATCCAAAACAAATTCAAAAATGTTCCAAAAAAAAATGCACAACATTTAAATAAAATTGTATACAAAAATTGAGAATTTGAAAACAAGAATCAGTCAGTCAGTCGCTTATTTCTGTTAAACCGGTGACCACCAATATAGCCATATAATATTTCAATGCATTTGAAATTAGAATTGAAAGACATGAACGATGAACTTGCATCGTTTCCTTACATTTTTCTGTTATAGTTAGATTTACATATGTTCTAAAGAGTGGTATCAAATGTCTGATCTAGTAATATAGTTTTGTCCATTCCAAATTGGCATACCTGCTTACTGCATTGAATCACTACAGGAGCGTGGGTGCACAAGTGCTTGCATTATGCAAAATAGCGCACTGTATCATATTATGCGTATGCTTGGATTACTTTTACTTGTGTGGAAAGATAAAAACTGCCTATAAATTCTCGCCAATTTGGAATTGTTTCAACCATCAAAGAGTTTTCAATTTTATAATTCTTTCCAACTAACAAGCCAACACCCATAATTCATCACAATTGATACTTCCACAGACGGGGGAAGTAGAAAGTTGTTGGATGAGTCAGATGTGGCATCTTGGCTACAGAAGAGGCCTTTGTTCCAGACTCTCATAATCAATATATTCCATATTTGTTTCTCTCCAGAAGAGAATGCTAACCCTGTGAGTATTTTGTGCAAGCGTGTGCAACCTTTTCTACCACCCGGGCCTCATTGTGATTTTGAAATCAATTCACGGGCCGCAGTGATTGTCAAACATTCCAAGACACGTCCGGAGGAGGAGTAATAAAGGGAGGGGATCTTAGAAAGAATAATCCTCAATCCATTGCTCATTGAATACCCACTTCTCTACGTGTAATTTCCTCTTTTTACTCGCTGTGAAAAATCATGTAAGAAAGTTGTTTCAGCATAACCACAAATGTGTGTTTGATACCTGTACACCTTACTCTCCATCAGGGTGCCGCTGCCGAGGGTGCGTCATCTGATGATGATGGTCACGTTAGTAGCTTACACGAGACGCCTGTATTACCCCAGTGCCTCAACATGGACTGGCAGAAGAAATCCTCAATGCTTGACCTACCTATGGTATGTATACAGGTTTAAGCATAGGCAGACTACCAGGGATAATTTTCATCATTATTCTGCGGAAATTGAGTGGTTGCGGATGACAAACTGGGGAAGGGGCATAGATAAAAGGCAAGCATATATAATGTTGGCCAACCACGTCCTGGTATTGAATCTGGGTTTTCTGGGTGTTATACAATCAACCTGAATAATGTTTTATTCATTATAAGAATCAAATGAACAATAAATGATGAGGAATAAGATGAAAATGCAAAAACAATGATTAATTGTATGGCAAAAACAATTTTATGAATGATAAGGTGATACATTATCTAAATCAAGCATGTGCAACCTTTTCTACCAACCGGGCCTCATTGTGATTTTGAGATCCATTCACAGGCCGCAGTGATTATCAAACACTCAAAAACACGTCCGGACACCCGCTTCTCTTCGCCATTTTAACATGGGATTTTAACACGCAATCACAAGTTTGTTTCGATGAAAGGAATGCGCGCGTAGCGCACGCAAAATTTCGACTTTACACTTATTTTTACTATGATTGAGGTACATTTCTGCTTGAAACAAGTTTCTACCCAAAAATATTCCATTTGGGTTACACATGCGCGCTAAACAATTAGGTCTGTGTACTTTTTACCATCATAATTCCATGATTCATCCTGTCAAATGAACCAACAGTGCCAATCTCAACCAAGACGACAGTCAATATTGGAGGGAAATTGCCTCCTCGCCCTTAGTATAACCTTTGGGATTGCCTCGCAGGGCCACAGTTTAGAAGCGGGCGGACCGCAGGTTGCACACGCTTGATCTAAATATATTATATAGTCAGCATCATAATGCTATGGTCATAATTCCAACAATGCGTGCGTATACTCGTGCATAAACCTGGAAGTGCGAACCCAACGCTTCAAAATGACCATGTGTCATGATTGTTCAATCATGAAATCATGTACATTTCATGCATTTTGACACAGCTCCACGAACAACAACCAAACACGCTCATGGAAAATAGCTTGAATTTCGTCCATAGCATTAATTATGAAAGTGATTATTACCGCTACAGCTTTTCTCATCTTTATGGTGGCCAACAGGGATATATCCACATATATGAAAGTGGTATTTGGGATTTACTTTCACAAAGTCAGTTACATATCATGACAGTTCTGTCTGGGTTGCCAGGATTAAAACTAACCCAAAATAAAAGATTTAAAAATCCAAATCTTCTGTTCATACACCAGGTGCTTCTTCTCAACCACCAACTGCCACACACCTGCCGCTCTCAGTGGAGGTTTCTGTTCTCCTCACAGACAGATGGCGTCAGTTTCGCCACCATGATGGGACATATCGCTAAGCAGGGACCAGTCGTCATCATCTTAAGAGATGAGGATGGCCATGTGTTTGGGGGATTTGCCTCGCAGAGCTGGCAGCAGGGACCAAGTTTTACAGGTATATTTTGGGGATATTTAAAGCATTGTTTAATACAAACCACAAAGTCCAATAACCTTGAGTCAAGTCAGAAATTCAATTCAATATAGGTAAAGAGTTTTTCCAATGATTAACTAGTTAGACCTCTTATCTTTATTTTTATGTTAATACCTGTTGAAAGTCCTGTCACACAATTCAAGTCAAGTTACTAACAAATGTGATTCAATTGAAAAGTTTCATTAATTTTCCTCAAGTTAAAGTTCAATCAAGTGAAGAAAATTAAAAACGGTTCCTGCCAAACCAAACACCAGCAGTTGAATATGCGAGCTCCATGCAGATATTATTGACCATATTTCCATTTGCGTACACACAAAAACAATATGTGAATGTTTACTTTCAGATGAAACTAAAATAGACCTGTGGAAAATATGAGAATTGTGCACATTATTTGTCTGTCAACTTATTAGTCCTGGTTAATACTACCATTTATCAGCAAGTACCGGTCCGATGGTCTAGTGCTTATGAAGCTCGTCTAGAGTTCGGGAGGACAGGGATTCCAACCCCCCTTCAGTGAATGTCCTTGCATACTTTTCGTTTTGTGACATTCACCTGTGTTTGTAAATATTTGTTGTATTTTCTATTTTTTAACACTTTGGGTTGGTAACTGCTTTATATTATCAATTTATTCAGTTTTCTCTTGTGTTGAGTTTAAGATCCCTACCGTGTTTGGCCAACTGGCACTAGTTTATTTATACTGTGCACATTATTATCAACATTAATCCTTCATATATATTTTGCAGGAACAAGCCAATGTTTCCTGTTCAGTGCCACACCTAGTCTGGGTATTTATGAGGCATCAGGACATAATGACAATTACATGTACCTCAACTTTGACCAGCAGACATTACCAAATGGTCTGGTAAGTAGAACAATGCGATGCGATCAACCAAAATGAGTCTTAGTTAGTTAAGTTTAGTTTATTTGGCATATCAAAACACAGAGATACAATACATCAGATCAAATACAAATCTAAAAAATTACAACAATTAACACAACATATTAATAAAAGAAAACATATAATGCCATATAATGCCAAGGATAACCCAAATAAAAAACCCTTTAAAGGGAAAGTGCTAGTACAAATGAAAGACTTTGATATTTTTTAGGAGCATTTGGTAGAATAATGACATGTAATTGGGTAATCAGTATGGCACAAGAGCAGGCAGTGGACGTATTGCAAATCTGGGCATGATATCAAGTAATGAATATGAAGACAAATTTGCAGTAGTTGTCCGTAGGCCTATATGTGAAAATCAGACACAATTAGGCAAGATATCAAAATTGAGCTTGTATTTGATTATTGTAGTAGAGATCTTCCGCTTAACAATGGTACTCTTTTTTAAGCGGAGTTATATAATTTTTCAGTTATAGTCTTTATGAAAACTCCAAACTGAGATATCATCCTTTAAAGATGTACTTATAATGTACTAACGATGTACTTTTATTTGTATTTTTTTATTTTTTGGTTTTTTGGTTTGAATTTTTAATCTGAAACTTTCAAACACTCTGAAAATTAATTATTTACAAGAATCACCTCCAATTAGGGTTTGGGCTATTTCTCAGTTTGGAGCTCTGCCCAATTCGTGAATTAAAAAGAAATGTGGAAGAAATGAAACGGTCATTTGATCTTGTTGCGTGCATTCATTGGCGGCGTAGCTACAGGTAACCCACCAAGGGTCATTCGGGGGGGGGGGGGGGGGGGGGGGGGGTGCAATTAACAATTCAGGGGAGTTAAAGGGTTTTATATACTTATCTCCAATTTCATGGCGTTTCTCGTCGGGGGGAATCAATACCAATCCTAATCACCTGCAGCAGAGGCTTTGTCCCAGGACCTACCGGGCCGGGGCCCTTATGTAATGTGGGCCCTGGACCCCACGCCACTCTCGTTCCCCCGGGATGACAAACCTCCTGTCTACGCCCATATGTCGCAAACAGTCCATGAAATCAATTGACTTCAAAACTCATAAAACGACCGCCAATTTTGTATTTATTTCATTAAGCCTACCAAAGAATGGCGGGCCGGGGCCCTTATGTAATGTGGGTCCTGGACCCCACGCCACTCTCGTTCCCCGGGATGACAAACCTCCTGTCTACGCCCATATGTCGCAAACAGTCCATGAAATCAATGACTTCAAAACTCATAAAACGACCGCCAATTTTGTATTTATTTCATTAAGCCTACCAAAGAATGGAAATGAACTACCCAGTATGATTTGTTTGTGCAGTTAAAACGATATCTCCATCTTTGGCAAACACGAGAGTAAACATTTAGAACCACCCTCTCATAGGCTTTATTGGTATAAGTGTTGTAAAAATCAACACAGATTGTCAGAGGTATATTTGCTCAATAGTGAATTAAAAAGTACAATAGTTTTTAAACGGCTTTCGTTGAATAACAAAATAACAGACATAAGGGACGCACCATTTGATTTTCGGGGGAGGGGGGCATGGAAGTTGGGTTCGATCGATTTATTTTTTTGGCCACCGAAGTAGGCGAATTTTTTGTTTTAATTTTTTTTAGCAAAGGCGGCACAGTGGGGTTTTTTTTAGGTTTTACTGGGTTTTTTTACATTGAGTTGGGTGAGTTGGGTGAGTCATCTTTTTTCTTCTTTCCTGGTTGGTGGGCAAAGTTGTTGTTTTTTCCTGGTTGGTGGGCAAATTTGTTGTTTTTTCCTGGATAGTGGGCAAAGTGGGTTTTTTAAAACTTCCATGCAACGCCCCCCCCCCCCCCCCCCCCACCCCTGAGTATCTAATGGTGTGTTCCTAATGTACTTTTATAGACATTTGAGTCATAGTTCAATAATTACAGCACTCACAAAATTCCTAAGGTTACTTCCTTGAGCCCCCCCCCCCCCCCCACCCCCATTATTTTGAGAGTGTATTTATTACCTAGTAATTAATTAAGTTAACTTTATGAGAACTGCATTATATATTATAGCTTCAAAGCGCGATAGCAATCCTAACCTTAAATTTATGAGTGAGACTTGTATTTAATACAGTGTGGACAACTAATGAATAATAATAATAAATAGGAATTCTTAATCATGTATTAAGTCAACCATTTTCTAGCCTTTCATGGGCCTTTTCTTAACACTTTCTATGCGGTTAGTTTTACCAGAGTGATATTACCTATTACACCTCCCTGGTTTTGCCATATAATTTATTTTTGCAAAAACCTTTTCTAAACTTTCAAAGTCTTATCTCAAGAATAACTGACCTAATACTAGACGTGCTTGTATGTTAATTCATTTCTCATGGTGATTCGAAATATATGATGATGAAAGCCAATAAATTAAATACGTTTGTGAAACATGTTGTGAATTGTATTTTGCGTGTGCATAACCGCGCGCATGGACAGCGTTAATCTATTCTATATTTGCCTTCAATTCTCAGTCCTTTTGCTTCCCCCCTCCATTTCTTTAGAAATACTTACATTGCCACAAGCTAGTGGATATTTATCGCTTTGTTTACCTATCGGAGTAATATACTTTACACAGGCTAGGCAAACAACTGCGGACAACATCTCAAAATTTCACCCCGGGCGCTATAACACTGAACACATCTCTCGTCCAATCAAAGCTATGGACACAGATGGATTCGGCGGCGCTTGTAAGTGACCCTGATGTAATACACAATAGCATCCAAGCGTCACACTTCTCGATCAACCAATATACCCGTATGAGCGTGTCATTTGGCTGGACCCGTTCGATAATTATACCGATTTGGTCACGGTTTCCTGAACCAAGTGACTCGAAGTCATCGCGTACTTGGAATATTGATTTTGAATTCAGGCTATAAGAGCTAGCTATCGTGATAGCTAGCACAAAAAGGGCTTGGAGTTGAAATATCAACATTCTTAGTTTTGCAATTGGATATAGTATTGATCAAAGGTATATTTTGCAGGAAACACCTTTATAAAAGGACACTTGAATCCAAAGATGAGTAAATTGAATGTGTAAGAAAGCTATAGAAAACTGAAGAATTTCTATCTTTTGTTTGCTTATATCTCAAAATCAATATTCTCCACTTCGGACCCATTTTGCTTAATTACATTCCATGTTCAAAACATGTGTTAAGTGATTTAATTGGTGCCAAATTAATTAAGTGATTTAAAGGTAGATGACCCGATCACATGCCGATTTTCAACTTGAAGTTTTCTATTCTACATGAAAGGTCATCCTAAAAAAAGTTGTGTTCCAAAGTTTGAGTTGCATAGCTCTAATGGTTCTTATTTTAGACGCACAAGATGCTGTGAACTGTACCCATTGAGTAGTACACAAACTATATCAGTGGTTACCACCATTCGCGGTAATTCGACGTTATTTCATCGATTTCTCCGTAATTATACCGATTTAGGCCGTCAAATTTCAGTATGATGATGAGAAAAATACGAGCTTTCATATGATATGAAAATCTCCGTATGTTTGAAATAATTCTGTGTTACGAAAATGTGATCGGGTCATCTACCTTTAATTGGTGCCAAATTAAACCAGATTTATGATTATGTTCATATGCATTAACACACACAAATAAATTTGATCTTACGGCTCATCAGCAAAATATGGTCTGGCTATGCTGCTCTTTGGCCCAAGATGATATCCTAAAAAATGCAAGATAAAACAAAATGAAATAAAAATACACCAACAACCAATGACAACCTCACATTTTCTTCCATATTCATAATAAAAAAGGCTTGTAAAGATTGGTAACCAGAGTTTGAAGTGTTTCCATGGAGGGGCCAATTTGGGGTTCAGTGGGGTTACCTGAGTGAGTTTTCTCTCTTTTTTCCTCTTCCTTTTTCTTTCTTCAATTTTTGGGCATCAGCCAATGGGGGGGGGGGGGGGGGGGGGGGGGGGGGTGGGGGGGGGGTATGCCCCTGTAATATAATGGCTATGTAAAGAGAATCCAAAACAAGTATTGGCTAATACCTGCTTGCTTTCGTGTAGCTGAAATATATTATGAACTTGAACATTTATTTTTGATCAAGAAATTACATTTACAATAAAAAAGCATATTTCATTTTATATTCTCATTGTTGTTAGGGTATGGGAGGTCAATTTAACTACTTTGGTTTGTGGGTTGACCAGGAATTTGGAACAGGCCACAGCAAAGCGAAACCAAAGTGTACAACATACGACAGCCCTCAGCTTTCTGCTAAGGAGGAATTCAGCATTGCTGTGTTGGAAGCCTGGGCTGTCGGACCACCTCCTAAAGCCAAGGTTAGTACTACATACACCTAACACAAAAAGATCCTGACCAGGTGATTTAATGTTAGCTATAATCGTGGTTATAATTAGTTGGGACACTCTGGTATTAATTACACTTTAATATGTCCTAGTTTCTGCAAAATTTACACTATTGAAATATAGCTATCTTTGATGGAAAGCTTGAAGCCTTTCCTCAACCTGAATAACTCTCCCCACCCCACTGGACAATGTTGACCCCTTCCAGTATCCTGTAAACCAAAAATCATTTTTCAACATCGAACCAGGGCGAGAGGGGGAGTTTTTAATTACACACATAAAATTGTCCCGACAGTATTCTCCAAGACTATAGTTTGAAAATCAGTTTGAAACCTCATTCATGAAAATCGAGTGAATACAATGACTTAAGAAGTAGCCAGACCAACCGAAAATAGAGCTGTGTAAATTTTTTTCCTATAGGATATCATTGCTTAGTGTGCGCTCAGTGGTGACAATTTGTTTGAAATGAATCACAGCTCAGTCACCATTCACAGTCCACAACGAATCCAGTGTAAAGTCACCATTTTTCAAAAAGGACATTTTGATTTAGTTAAAATCTACTTCAAATAAGCTTGAAAATGATATGACATGTTCTTTTCACAGTCTCTCATTTGGTCTGCTATTTTTAAAGATGGCTGCCATATATAGAGGGTCGCATGGGACCCAGTCTAGGCACTTCTGCTGAAACCATTATTAAATTAAGCTCCCTCTTTGATGGTTATTGTAACATGAAAAATTTCAACATGTGATCCATTTTAAGGCGGATTAGCCCACACAGTGGCAACTACCTGCATTGAAACTGCAGGCAGAAACGGCAATTAAATGTGTGTGGTTTTCATCAATATGACCATCCTTTTTTGCATACTTTGTTGAATGTTCTTAACATTACCTTTCTCCAAACTTTAATGTTTGTTTTCCCCCCATGATTTCTGATAAAGGATGAGAATTTATACGAAGAGGACCAAAAAAGCATATTAGACAGGGATCCCACGGCCCAAGCCATCTTAGATCTGGTCGGTAAGGAAAGGAAGAGTGAAGGTTTGAGAGAAGAGGAGCCTACAGCAGACATCCCAGAGGTACATACCATGCCTGCTCTGTAAATTGTGCTACCCCGTACATTGTCTTTGCGTGCAAACATTCCATGCTTGATCCGTCACCTTCAAGATATATTAAAAAGGGGCCAGTATCTGTTGGTGTATCCTTTGTGTAAGATGAATTAGACTAGAGTTAAGACCATATTACTGAATAAAGCTGTATAATCCTTTAAGCCTTTCACAAAAGATTTTGTGCTATAGTTTGGTCA
The DNA here is from genome assembly GCA_035610835.1 of Ophiura sarsii. Classification (NCBI taxonomy): domain Eukaryota; kingdom Metazoa; phylum Echinodermata; class Ophiuroidea; order Amphilepidida; family Ophiuridae; genus Ophiura; species Ophiura sarsii. Next base: position 65,965,537 of record CM069444.1, read on the forward strand.
ACTCCAAATTGGGGAAGCCTCCTCATAGCAGGGAATTAATACAGAAGAATGCTGGCGCGCATAAAGGCAACAACCGCACTGCATAATATGCGTGTGATGCATGCGTTCGGCAAAAACCCAGCATGTGTGCGCCCATAATCTCCCAAGTACGCGTCGATTACTTTTGTGTGCGGAGAGATAAAAATCAAATACTTCTCGCCAATTTTGGACTGATTAAACTATAGACTAATTTCATGCATACTTACACAACGGATAAACTGTATCTGTTAGCTGAACCATCCATGCTGCTTGGAATTTCGCTACCATTGGAGAATCATCACAACTGTATCATCTCGTACAAAATACATGGTAACTGTAAGCCTTGAGTTCATCAGTCATAGTTGAATTATTGTTATTCGATCTGAACATGAGGTGTGATAGGTCAGCCTGTTCATTACCTATAACCTTGTTTAGCATGTTCGGTGTGTTTGGTATACATGTAGCTAGGTGGTAATTATATGTTTCCCATTATTGACCTTGACTGAACCTGAACTTGGAAAGATCATCACATTATATTTTCTCAATAGGCCACGAAGAAAACAAAGCCACCCCTACAGGCAAACATACTCTCATTCTCATGTAGGGTCGGTCGGTCAGGCATGGGTGTTTTTTTTTGGGGGGGGGAGGTCAAACATTTTTGTGAATTTTCAAAAAAAAGTCAAAACATTTTCAAAAAAATCAAAAAAAATCAAATCCATTATGTTCCAAAATGGCTTTCTGTCACCGTAAGGATAAAGATAAATTAATTATCATAAATGTTATTTTATTATTTAGTGTAAAAGATTTAGTGTTTTTTCTTCAAAAAAGAGGAAACTTCTACAAGTGCCAAGATACTAATTTGCATCAGTTTGTGATGGTTGTAAATAATGCCAATGACAATCAATTTAACGATTGTCCTGCATATTTGTTAATACATGTATATAGTCTATGGGCCGTATTCTCGTACTAAACACGGTTTTAGCTTAAAACCGTGTTTAACGAAACGCGTGTCTAACTTAAACATGAGTTTATCCTTTAAACGACGTGTTTAACAAAACACGATTTTAAACTCTGCAAATCTCGATCCCAGAGTGGTCCTGCGTTGATTGTATACAGATATCTAATTTATTGTGGCCATAATGAGTTACAATAGATATCGACCGAATGCCTTAAATACACGGTACTTTTAAAGACTACCCGATCCGCACGTCAGCTTGCTCCGGGCTTGCTCCGGGTTGAGTGATCATTCAAGGCATATAGTTGGTGCGCGAGTTTAGTTAAACACGCATTAAACTTCCCCGTACCCATGTTTAAAGTTAGACGCATTTCGGCGAGTTAGACGCGTGTTTAAGTAAAACAAATGTACAAGAATTGCGTTTAGTTAAATGCTGTGTCTAAAGTCAAAGTTAGACACGTGTTTAGCTTAAAACCGTGTTTAACTACGTACAAGAATACGGGCCTAAGTCTCTTTGACTATACAGTGACGTCATACTGCGTCACTCATCAATGATCGCAGTGAATAAATGTATACATCCACATACGTAAAAAGATGGAGGATACATGTATGTATAAATGCTGTGCCAGTCAAGTTACGTCCATCAAAGAAAGAGAAATAGACTCTTAATTAGGCGACATGTTGCATTTACAAATAGACACAGGGGCTGGTATTCTTCATGCCTAAATATCCATTGATGTTTGGATGTTTAAACCTACATGTGTATATTCAATATCAGATGTAAAGCTAAGAGTACACCAATATTCCATCAAATGTATTAGACTTTTTTCAAATAAATCTGAAAGCAACATTATGGGGGTCATCAAACTTATTGCTTCCAAACAATCATGTACTCAAACTACCATTGGTCTCAAGTTTTAAGACTTCATGTTTCTTTAACTTTTTGGGGGTTTGATTTGAAATGGTGTATATACAGCTCTGTAGCGGTGGAACCCCAAAACAGTTGCTATACAGAACAATTTAAATAGCAATCATTGCAGGGTTACTTATTTACTGTTGGATTGGTGTAGTGATAGATAATAATCAGATATTTCTGACCATGGTTATTTTAAATAGAGAGCCATATTGTCGGTAACATTTAAAAGATTGGAATTGAATCTGATGTTCCCCTCTTATCATACCATACGCATACCCCACACACACAAATGACTGAACTTGGTGCTAAGGTACAGATGCAAAAGTTAATTGTCTGGTTATTATCTATTTTAGATATTTCAAAAATGTTGATCATAACCGAATCTAAAACCTTGTATTTCGTACTGAAACATAAACATCCACCCAACCAGGTAGGCAGTAAAGATATTATTTTAGAATGGTATTTTTTTATGTCAAACATGATTTTGTTTATTTAATATTTTAACCATCTGGTAGCCGTGTAGGAAATGTGTGTGTGCAAAATGTTGTTATTGATTGTGTGTTACTCTAGTGCCGTTGCTAGGCAACTCTGATGAATGCTACATACATATCAGAAATGTTTGGATTATGTATGTATATATTAATCATTAATTCTGCATTATGTAACATGGATACATTCCAATTGAAACAATTCATCATTGATGCTTTATTTTTTATGTTTGTTGCAATGTTAGGCAAAAAAAGAGTTGACTTGCCCTTTCGGACTGTCCCACATTTTCGGAAATCTAGGGTCGCTATTTTTTATTTATTTATATTTTTTCAAAGTCATATTTTGGTTAAGAAATAGCCAAACATGTTCTGTTTACGTTTAAATACGGTATAAACGCACACAATCGTTTGACAGGTAAATGATTCTTTAAAATCGTGTTTTTGTGTAGTATCTGCTTGGTTATTTTTTTTTTAAATCTCATGACTGTCCAACCAACATTCTTGACCTGAAAGGGCAAGTCAACTTTTTGTTGTTATTTTTGCCTTAAGCTTATCAATAGCTCGATCATTGAATTGCAATTAAGAGTATTTTCCCCCTCTCTTAGGGGTCGTCCAAAATTATCGCCATTTTCACATACATACAGAGCGTACATACTTTTTTACCCCCTCCCCCACCTCGAGTTACGTACGCAATAAATGGCAACAATTTCATGGCTTGATAAAAAATGCCCACCTCTCAAGATCGCCATTTAAGCTATGTACGCTTAGGGTATATTTTTACCCCCTCCTCCTGTTACGTACGCTTTGTACGCATCTGTAAATAGCCAAAATTATGGACGACCCCTTAGTCATTATGTGAGTTATGTATTTGCATGAATTTTTTATATCTACACAATCAAGACAGGACAGTGATGTTCCTCAATGTTCTATTAGATTCATAAATATTTGGCCAATTGGTTGCATATTTTAACATGTCCATTATACATCATCGCTATCCTTTCAAAACCTCATGTTTTTCTAGCCCTTCAGCATGTATAAAGTAAAACTGCCAAATGGTTTATGCATAGAAAGTGTTGCTTTATAAAATGTTCAGGGGCAAGAGCGCTTACAATGTTTTATAGATGTGTTTTGGCCCTTGAACATTCAAGATTTAAATTATTAATATACATTACATAGACATTCATCAGTCCTAATCAATCTATTATCATTTCAGTAACCCATTGATGACGTGCCATATCATCTGCTGTTCATCAGACAAAACCTTCTTCTTCAGTATCTTCTTCAGGCCCTTCAGCATTATAAAGTAATACTTCCTGTGTAATTTAAACATGTTCAAGGGCTAAAAACACATCTATCAAAAACTTGCAAGTGCTCTTGCCCCTGAACATGTATAAAACAACACTTTGTATCCATAAACCATTTGGCAGTTTTACTTTATACATGCTGAAGGGCTCAAAACAGATGCGGTTTTGAGATAACAGTATCGATTAAAGGTAGATGACCCGATCACATTTTCGTAACACAGAATTATTTCAAACATACGGAGATTTTCATATCATATGAAAGCTCGTATTTTTCTCATCATCATACTGAAATTTGACGGCCTAAATCGGTATTATTACGGAGAAATCGATGAAATAACGTCGAATTACCGCGAATGGTGGTAACCACAGATATAGTTTGTGTACTACTCAATGGGTACAGTTCACAGCATCTTGTGCGTCTAAAATAAGAACCATTAAAGCTATGCAACTCAAACTTTGGGACACAAATTTTTTAAGGATGACCTTCATGTAGAATAGAAAACTTCAAGTTGAAAATCGGAACATCTACCTTTAGTCATCAAGTACCATTGGTCAAATAGTTTTTGAATATATATGCGTGACATTTTCATGATACTGCCCAAAAAAGTGCCCATTCTTTCGCTGTCTCAACCTGTATTTAGTTTTCATACTATTGTACTACAAAGAAGATTTCTTGTGTAGTCCAACATGCTTAGCACTACTGATGCTCTAAAACAATGGATGAAGTGCAATATGCTGAAGCTCAATGGCGACAAGACTGAGTTTTTTGTTGCTATTCCATCTCACCTTCAGAGTAGCATGGGCCCTGTGTTGTTGCGTGTTGGAGATGTTTCAATCTCCCCCACCGATAATGTCCGTAATTTAGGGGTAATGTTCGATTCTTGTATGTCAATGTCCAAACATGTAAAATGTCTTTGCTCAAACCTGACATATCATCTTCGCAATATTTCTCGAATAAGGAGATTTCTTGATCGCGATACTTGCCATCTTGTTATCCGCGCACTAATCTTGTCCAAGATTGATTACGGAAGTGGCCTGCTTCTTGGTGCCAACAAGACAGACATAAGCAGGCTGCAACGTATTCAGAATTGGGCCGCGAAGATGATATGTCAAGTTCGTAAACAGGACCATGCCACACCATGTCTACATGCATTACATTGGCTTCCTGTTGAAAAGAGGATTGTTTTTAAAATTATGTTATTTGTATATAAATGCCTCAACCATATGGCACCCAGTTACATCGCTTCAACGCTCACCATCTATCACCCTGCTCGTCCTAACCTGCGTTCAGCATCAGACACCACCCGTCTAACTGTTCATAAAACCACCAAGCTCCTACAGTCTGCTGAACGTAGGACATTTTATTACACTGCCCCCTCCATCTGGAATGACCTCCCAATTCACATCAGAGAGTCTCCATCTGTAGCCATTTTTAAAAAACCCTCTTAAAACCCATTTGTACAGTAATTAGTTTTGTTTTGTTGAGTATGCTTATTTTTGTTTTGTCATAAAGCGCTATGATCTCGATGTAGCAGTGCTATATAAATACCAATAATGTATGTATGTATGTATGTATGTATGTATGAGCTACCAACAGGAAATTTCCCAAAACAAACAGTGCAAAACATGTGTTAAAGTTATTAACAGCTGGAGATCATCTGACTTCTACCTTCATAATACATGATAATACATGGTACATATATGCATCTTAGCCACAGATATGAAAAGAAGTTGAATCTCAACTAAAATTTGTTATTCAAAAAATAAAGGGTCTTTAAGAAAAACAAGTGAGGACTGAATTGAAGTCACATCAATTCGTCGCTGTTCTGACATAACGACACATCACTTTACTTAATTCTGTTGTGATGTGTCGTTATGTCAGAACAGCAACGAATTGTACTACTTGCAAAAGGATTTTCTTAAAGACCCTCGTTTAACAACATTATAAGCCTTTTGTTGCAATGTAATGTCAAATGGGAACCAATGGACACTGGTTGAAATAGTGGTCATGTGATGAAAGTGATACTTGCTAGTGTTGCTCAAGAAATCTTCTTTGATATATGTTATTCATAATTGGCGATGTCTGAAGAGGGAGACACACTTGATAAACATACAATCTCGTACTTTTACTGCAATGTAATCACGGCTACATCGTTAGCCTCGTTTTGGAGCTCTAATTGCTCTGAGCATGTTCAGTTGGATAGCACGGCCCTCTTTTTACGTAAATGTGCCTATTATTAATAATGTTTATTGTCCTAATTATAATGATATTAATTGTCTGTGTATTTTGATCATCTTTGTTTCATTATTGTATACAGGAGCACAGTCTACATTGAGTGATCAGTTCATCTATTATGCATTGCAGGTACTTCAAATGCTCCATGTAATTGATACTGTATAAACTTCTGTTATGAATATAATAGTCATATTTAATTGAACATAGAGGTTATCAATGTAGCCAGGCGGAAAGGACAACAAAAGGGGATTCGCACCAGTTCATCTAGACTATTATGCATTGCAGGTACTTCAGATGCTCCATATGTAATTGATAAACTTGTGTTTTAAATAGTCATATTTAATTGAGCATAGAGGTTATCCATGTAGCTATACTCTATTTGGCTTCCTCTGGACAGTGGCGTAACTTACCAGACGCAGCTTGTACGCACGCGTATGTATATTCCGCCTTTCAACGCTCATGTGTATACGCTAGCGCCGCGAGTGTTATGTAGTGCAATTAGTAGAATACGAGGTTACGTCACTGTCTCGTGATGGCCAAATAGACTATAGGCGGAACGGACAACAAAAGGGGATTTGCACCGGGTCTATTCTACATGCAATAGAGTTGCTGCATGATGTCCAGTTCATAGGATAAATTATGCTATCAAATATATCAGGGCCAGAAGTTTGTCAAAGGTTGCGAAAAACCATAAATTTGGATTCTAATTGCAAAGGATTCTCCTCCAATTCAAAAAGTGTGTTAGACAGATTTTCAATGAAAATCAACTTGGATTCTCGCAACTTTACCAGCGGGAATCTTTGCGAGAATGGATTTATTGGATTCTCCTCCAATTTCTGACCCTGTTTATATATCATGACCAGGTGTGTCTTCTTTCTGAAAATCTTGAACATGATTTATTATTCCCAATAGCAATAAGATGGCAGCTAGTCCATTACATTACATCTTATTTTATATGCATTAAGATATTATGAAACTACACAAGCTGCGTTATTGTGTTTGTTGAGTTATTTGAGGAATTTGACACAGGTTTTGCGAAATCGCTATCGAATACTTATATGACTGCTCTAAAACTTTTCAATTTTATCTCTGTTAGCGGATTACCTGTGCTCAGGTAGTTAAAGGGTATTCGGGTGAGTAAAAAAACCACCTGTAATAGTGAAAAGAAGCTATCTTGTTTACATAACCAAGTTGAAATTTGGATGTTTTCAAACATGGTAAGAAAACATACTTATTATAGTCTATTTATCTATCATTATAGTGATGTAACTACATATTCTACTAATTGCAGCACATAAACGTTTGCGCCTACTCGACACGCTGGCATACAGATGAGCATAAAAAGACGGACTATACATGTGTGCATAAATGCTGGGCCTGTAAAGTTGCATCACTGTCCAGAGGAAGACAACTAGAGTATAACAACTTTGTGTGAAATTATGTAGTCAATCAAGTTTAATGTTTGTCCTGTGTAAACCTTTTTACCATGGCACCCGTTTTACATGTTTGTCCTCAACGCATCTACAACATGCATAAGAGTACAAAATCATTCAATTTCGAAAATAAGAGATTAATGTATGGTATAATTGAAATGTACGGTCAATGTATTATAATATTTAGATGGGAGAAACATTCTAAATGTTCACTTACCCATATTATGAATTGTGTATTGTGTTCCAATTTAATACCAATATGAATATTACCAATACCAATATTATTGCAAAATTTGTTGGCGGGCTATTCAAATGTTAAAATCAAATGTGTGCATAGTGTCAATTGAAAATCATGCCTCATAGACAAACATGTAAAATGGGTACCTAAACAGCTCAGATGTAGACGAACCATACGGTTGGGACTGTACGGTAATAAATGCAATTTATTTCACAAAACATTACTAACAAATGTTTTGATTCACCCTGTATATCAAAGATGGGTTTGATTCCAGCACCAGCTCAAATTCTTACTTCAACTTGAATTAGGCAAGTTCATGATCATTTATTGGAATAATGACACGTTAAGCAATGTTATGTACATTACAATATTTACCCTGTAAGGCATCTATTTCATGTTAATATCATATTTATAAAAAGTTATATTGTAAATTGCAAGCAATTTAATATTATATGCAACTCAATTTATCATTGTCATTTTCCCCTACCGCATCAAATCAATTTTGTGTTTATCTGAGTGTAGGCCTATTACACAGGGGAATTATGCTTTATTTTAACTATTGAGAAACATACTGTAGATTATCTATATATAGTTTAATCAGTTCAAAATTGCCGAGAATTATGAGGCTCGTATTTGTCTGTGAACAAAAGGAATCCATGTCTTTGCGCATATTTATTGGTGAAAGTGTGCGTTTGAGCATCATTAGCAGGTATCAGCGAGCAGTGGGCACGTAGGTATTCCATTTGGGCCCGCGGATAAATATTAGCCTCATAGTTTTCGCCAATTAGGAACTGATTAAACTATAGTTTCACTTATTTATTTATTTACTTATGAAAATTCATTATTTAAGAAAGGTAATATATACCTGTAGGAAGAGAGGTTGTCTGATATTTTGTTTCGGGTGGCTGTTATCCCTAAAAAATATGAAATTTATCAAGCGCTGTAACTTTTGAACTATTAATGTGAGGTATTTAAAGTATACAAGTCTTCTTACGATATTGGTTTGGGCTAATTGCAACTTTAAAGTGTTGCATAAAATGACCAGAAATGTAAAACCTAATTTTTTTCCCTAAGGCAGTTACTTGGCAAATGACCAACGAGTTAACTGTAATACCAGGGACCTATTTCATAAAACTGTAAGATCTTCATAAGTTGGATTTAAAAAGGGAAACAGTGTACTTTAGGTCCCAGATTCTGGACTGTACTAGTCTTGTCCGATACTGGAATACCAGTATCGTTCGATACTGGTACTGAGTCTGTGTTCCAGTATCGTCAGATACTGTGACATATAAAATGTACCAGTATCGGGCGATACTGGAACAGTAAAATGTACCAGTATCGGGCGATACTGGAACACAATTTTGTTCCAGAATCATTCAATACTGGGACAAATTACACTGGTAGTATGTGTCCCATTATCGCTCGATACTGGAACACAATTTGGTGATCCAGTATCGACTGATACTGGATCAATAAAATCGTACCAGTATCGAGTGATACTGGCAACTTTTATGTTCCAGTATTGAACGATACTGGTATACCAGTATCTGGGACCTAAAGTACACTTTGTCTTTAATTTTTTTAAATTCTACGTAAATCATGAAAATTCTTCTTAAACCCTGAACTCTTCTTTATTAAGAAGAAGGGGGATTTTTGGAAGTTTTTTGTTGAATCTTGTGAGTGCTGGAATTATTGAACTATGACTCAAATGTATATAAAAGTATACTTTTTTGGAAAGGAAATGGATCAGAGAATCTAAATTTGGCATCAATTTAGTCAAAACTGACGCCAAATTTAATTTTCTGATCCATTTTCTTTCCAAAAATGTATACTGTTATATGCATTTGATTAAAAGTTCAATAATTACAGCATTCACAAGATTCAAAAAATCAAATCAAAAACTTCCTTGAGTCCCCCCTTAAGAGGAATTCCTTCTTAAAAGCACAGGTCCACTTCGACCAGGTCACCCTGGGTGAACTAACTTACACCTGTACATTTTATTGGTAACATATGAAGTAGAGTTAAGATGTAGGAATCTTAACCTTGAGATAGTAAGGATCTGGCTGGTGAGAGAGGGCCTAACTTGAGAAGATGTCAGAGGCTATCTTAACTTTACTAAGGAACTCTTCGTAGGTTCTACGGTAATATTCTTCTAATCTTAAGAAGAGTTGTGACTCTATAGGAACTCTTCTTTTAAGTTGACCTTTATGAAATGGGGCCCTGGTGAGTGATGCTCACTCTTTAAGGCAATAAAACGCATAGTGACGTTCATCTTTCAACTTAGATGCAATAAATATAATTATGCTACACAATACAATCATATACGATCAGTTTTTATAGTTGTATAGTGTCTTCCTTTTAATTGTTACACCGACTTCACACCCATCAGTAGGGCGGAAGTTGCATTGGTGGTCTATGTGTCTTTTAAAGGTATATTATGTGATCTTTCAAGGGAATGCCCTCAACAACATCGGAAAAAAAATTGAAAGTAGATTTTCTTGCAGATTTACATTTCTGATCATAAATCGTACATACATTCCAAGTTACAGGGCGATACGATTCTTAATTACTTCAAAATCATGGTTTTAGAGTGAAAATAAACTGTAACACACGACAGTTTATATTTTCACTCTAAAACCTTGATTTTTGAGGTAATTAGGAATCGTATCGCTCTGTAATTTGGAATGTATGTACGATTTATGATCAGAAATATAAATCTGCAAGAAAATCTACTTTCTAAAAAAAATCATGAATTGAGGGCGCTCTCTGGAAAAGATCACATAATATGCCTTTAAGCAAATAATTGAGGTATTAATAATGCAGAATAGTGAGTTTACAAAACAATTATCAATTCTGTGTTAAAGCTAAGGGGGACTGGAGGAAGTGTTTGACTTGATTTTTTTAATCTTGTGAGTGCTGTAATTATTTAACTATTAATCAAATGCCTATAAAAGTAGACATTTTTGGAATGGAATTGGATCAGAGAATCCAAACGTTGCATCAATTTTGACCAAAAATGTTGATTTTTTGAGAAAATCACAAAAAATCACTTATTTGACCCAAAAAAGTTCAACAAGGCTAACAAAAATAATTTTCAGTAAAAAGTTACCAAATTGCTAGATTATGATGTAAAGACACTAACTTAGGGACGATTTTTTTATTTTAAAACCATAGGCCTACCTAATATTTCTGGAAATTTTGACCAAAAAGTGCAAAAAAAGTGATTTTTCATTTTTTTTCGCTTTTTTGTCAGAATTTCAAAAAATGTTAGATAAGGTTTTAAAAAAACAAAAAATCGTCCCTAAGTTAGTGTCTTTACATCATAAACTAGTAATTTGGGAATTTTTTACTCAACATTTTTTTTGTTAGCTTTGTTGAACTTTTTGGGGTCAAAAAAGGGATTTTTTGTGTGTGATTTTCTCAAAAAATCAACACTTTTGGTCAAAATTGACGCAAAATTTGGATTCTCTGACCTATTTCCTTTCCAAAAATGTATACTTTTATACACATTTGAGTCATAGTTCAATAATTACAGCACTCACAAGATTCAAAAAGTGACTTCCTTGAGCCCCCCCCTTCCACTTTTCACGCGGCTATTAATTTTACCATATACCTTTCCCAACTTTCAAAGTCATCTCAAGAACTACTGAACTAATACTAGGTATGCTTGTACTTATTGTTAAAGTGAGCGCGAAGCTTGCAAATTGTTGCCATTTTACGCTAAAACTGTCAACTTGGTCTAATTTTAACTAATTTGGTGAGCAAATTGCAAAATTTGGTCTAATTATACCTAATATGGTGATAAAATGTACGCGCAGCGAGCCAACATTTTATATTTTATGCTAAAATGGTCATATTTGGTCAAATTTTACCTTTTTGAAATTATTTGGGGAGGGCAGGAAATCCCCCCCCCCCCCCCCCCCCCCCCCCCACCCGTAGCGCCGTCACTGCTTATTGTATACATTTTTCATGGCGATTCCAAATATGGTAATTAAATTAAATAATGTTGACATTTTTGAAACATTTTGTGACATTTTGGAATGTTGTCTGCAGACGCCTGTCGCATGAAAGGTGTTAAGCGAAGTGTGAAATGTTTTCAAAAGTAATTGAGTAGATAGATAATGATCTTCCAAACGTTCTGAACGTTTAGAACCCTAGAGGCCTTCTGGACGACCTGAACACGTCCACTGTTTTATTTCAATGTTTGAATAGCTTTGTATTTTTTATGATGTTCCAAGAGTTTTTAACGCTATAAGTTTCAAATATTAGATGAATCAAGGATTGAACCAAAAACATCAATTTATTTCCTGACTCGCGATATGCCTACCATCTTTTCAAAATACATTTACTTTTTGCTTACTCTATGGTATGACCCATTTTCATCATGATTATATCTGAAATCCAAACACATTGAAATAGCGTTATCATTATCCTAAATCTTGAAAATCGTCTGAAAAATCGAAATGAGAAAAGAACAGGAACAAATCGAAGATTTATAAATGAAGAATAGAGCTGAAAGTTACTGTTGGTGCCAACATTTATGTTTCGTATTATTTTGTCAGAGTGCGCTACTCTGGCTATAATTTGGGTTTGCGCCCTCTGTCGTAAAACGTCAGACAGAAAATGGCATGAATGGTGGATATCAACTGAGGACACTTTTTCAACCATCGGGAATTATCGTAATTCGCTAAATTGACCGCTTTATCATTAAAGATTAAGAAGACTTCAAGGTATCAACGAGCTTAGATTAGATAGTTCTCTACTTCAAACTCCGGCGTTGTACATTGTAAGTTTTCTCTAAGGAGTGTTTACGACTAGTTCTTCGATGCGTTTCAAACTCTAATAGTTTCTGTGATGTCAAAAATGTAAGGCAAAATATGTATTTGGGCTGATTTTTTATCGTCAGTATTACAGAACTGATGCGGTTTACCTGTTTAAAAAAACCTTTCTTTCAATTGAGCATTATTCGGGTATTATTCATCCTAGTTTTAAACTCAAAGACGTCATCAAACTTTGAACTACATGGTGTGTCTTGAAGGTATTACTGAAGATAGCATTATATGTTAGTGTAACAAATTATTCTCTGATTGCTTCCCTACTGACGATAGCATTTATAAGTGTAACGAACTGTTGTGATCTGACTGCTATCTACTGAAGATAGCATTTTATTTTAGTGTACAAACTATTCTCTGAAACCTACTAAACATAGAATTTATAAGTGTAACGGATTGTTGTATCCCGTACTATCTACTGAAGATATCATTTACTACACGCGCATGATGAACTGTTTTAACATACCAATTAATATATCAATTGATACATTTGCTAATATTGAGTAAAGACCGTTTTGATGTTGTTTGATTGATAAATACGATAGATCCATTTTCTGGTTGAGAACACATGGTAAAGATGGCAAGACATCGGGAACCGTAAGTATGATAGAATGGATAGAGTAGTTCATTTACTAATGACATAGTATTTGTATTTCTATTCAGGGCAGGGAGATTGCACGTAGGCGAAATTAACGAGAGGCAAAATTAGAGAGAAGCGAAATTGACAGGAGGCGAAATTTAAAGGAGGCGAAGTGTCCTGTTTCCCTCATGAATAATATTTTAATGAATGTAATGAGATGTGTTTTTATAAGTCCTTTAAATAACATATCATAACTCAGTATCCAAGAAGAACATCTCAGAATAACGACCACAAAAGATCTTGGAAATTGGAAATAAAGTTGGATGCAAACCACTTAAACCACTTAATTTTTAAATTTCCAGCATTTCATCAATCATTTCATCAATCATAAATTATAATAATGTAATAATATTAATACAAATTGTGAACACCACCATTTTCATATTTTCACATTTAAAGTATCATTAAAAAGTAATTTTCTTGTTCTTTTTTCCTTAATGTTTATTACGTTGACCTTTTCTAAAATACTGTATACCGAAATTACTGTATTTTAAACAAGTTATCACGAATTAAAGGTAGATGTTCCGATTTTCAACTTGAAGTTTTCTATTCTACATGAAAAGTCATCCTTAAAAAAGTCGTGTTCCAAAGTTTGAGTTGCATAGCTCTAATGGTTCTTATTTTAGACGCACAAGATGGGGTGAACTGTACCCATTGAGTAGTAGGCCTACACAAACGATATCGGTGGTTAACCACCATTCGCGGTAATTCAACGCTATTTCATCGATCTTTAATTAATGACTTTTGGCGCGTAATTAATGATATTGTGTTGTTGGTTAAATGTTTTAAGTTGATGAACTCTACCTGGATCAGGATGTGAGGGTGGAAAATCATCAATCTATTTGCAGACAGCAGTGAATTGTTAAGTGACATATTAGGCCCACTTTTACGCTACATGCACTTTTGTTATTGAAAATAATATTGTTGAAATTATCTCCTCTGTAAAAGTTTAAGTCACTGTTCATCCGGGCTGCTCATGTTTCGGCACACGTTATATAATTTTCAGGTATGGTGTAGTACTTTATTGTAATTTCCAAATATATTTTCTTCTTTTTTTATTCTATTTTTATTTTGTGAAACCCCGTCTGACATGTCTGAGGAATTATACCAACCTTTAATCTGATCCAACCACTTGTAAACGCCCTCTCTTGCCATGTAATTAAGACCAATCTACGCCTCGTTGCATAGCCTTGACCAGGCTTCTAAAATTATTTAAAATGACGCAGTCCGTAACCATCTGGCGCTGACACTATAACGCGGAAATCCCACCCAAAAATCCCACTCTTCTTTATTAAGCTGAATACAGCGTGCTTAGACAAGTGACATAGGATTTACGAACTGAAGCGCCCTCAGTCGTGCTTCGCACTCCCAAGATGGTATTTTAATGGCGATCACTACAGTTTACACCGGGCTTCGCCCGGCGTGTTCAGTGAGTAATTTAGTGGGTCGGTGAAGGGGGCGGCTGATGAATTTTCACTTCACTTTGGATGCTTTTAATCGCACGAAATATATAAGCTTATTATACTTTTTGACGGGGGAGATTAGCGACCCCGTCATTTGAAACGACGTTTCTAAGTCGTAACCTTTTCGTAACCTTTTCACAAACCCCTAAAATTCGCGGCATTTGCTAATATTAATAACTTGCATTAATCATCTTCTGAAGCGATTTTGTTGTAAAATGTAATTGATATTGTTATAATATGAAGGTAAGAGGACACAGTAAGTTATTTCAGCTATTTGGATGCCATTTAGTAATATACTAAGCTATTTGGATGCTATTTTGTATTATATTATATGATTTAGTAATATACTGAGTCACTGAGTCCACGGCCTCTTTGTTCCGTGTTGCCTTGGTCTCGCAATTAGCCCAATGATTATGGCGAACCCTAGGCTACATCCCCCAGTCATCAATATTACCGTACGGACGCTAAAGCTGTACAAATATCGGAGCCTGCAAGATAGCGACATAAGAGGGCGGCTGAGAGTTACAGTCTAGGTGAACCCTTCAATATGATTAGCCCAATGATATGGCAACAACCCCTCGACCTTTGCCATGCACTGTTAGTGCAATGCAGTGCTGAAGTGTTGCGTGTGTTTGAATACATCGAGACATTTGGAGACATTTTGGAATATTTCTTGAGACATTTTGGACGTTGTTGTTTGATACTGGATCATCAGATTTCAATTCTCGTAGGAAATTATATACTGGTATGTTATTTTTCAAGCCATATCGGTGTATAATTTCACCAAGAATATGTAATCTAAAACCATCATGGAATAATACAACGCTACGGCTTGAATGCCTTTGTTTGATTGACTGAGATAAATACCTCATCAAATCTCCAAATAACTTGGTAAATATTTCAAAATAAATAAGAAAAATACTTGTTGTAAAACTTGAACATTGGCCAAGGTACCAAATAAAAGTGTACACCCTCCTCTATTTAGTTAAAAAATCTGTAGATTCTAACTCTTCTCAGATTATTGGCTAAACTATTTTAAAAATCATTATTCATCTCTAAAAAGTGTCAACAATTTGTTTAAATCGCGACTGTTTGCGATGCGTAGTATTCCCAATGACTATGTATCGCTAGAAAACCTGTCGACTTCAGCCCCTTAAAAATCCACATTTATCAATAAATTTTATTTTCTGTCATCGATTGTTTTTATAATACACATCATTTGCGATAAATTCTGGAGTTTCATAATAATTTAGTCATGACTTCGACCAAAAAACGTCAATTTCACAACGTACTTTCAGGGTGGAAATGTTGGCGTATGGTATACATGCGTTGTGCAGAGATTTCCGCGTAGCTGACGGCCTGCAGATGGGTCAGTGTGTTGTATACGTACACTGCGTGCACTGATGCCCGGGACTGATAATGCTGAGCATGTTTAGCAAAGTCTAAAACCGCCGCAAATAAAATGGATAAGCCTATTTTCATTTTCAAACTTTAAACAGAAGGTACCAGTCTTTCATAAAAAAAGTTTTACATAACCTATTTCTCAATGTGTCCTTATAATATTTCTGAATGATTCGGTGTCCACCATACAACTTTAATTACCCCAATCCAACTTCTTCATCAATGTTAACCATACGTCTTAAAGGTTGTTGACCCTATTCTAGATTTAAGGGCATCATCAGTGTAATGAGAAATGGGACCTTTCATTTGATATCAAAAACACTTTTGAATCCCTTAGAGTTAAATTGTTAGGAAACATAGTAGCAACGCTGTTTGTTAATGTCTGTTCTTGAACTTTCAACAGTCTTCTATCTCCCCCGTCCAGTTTTTTTTAAATACCTTGTTTTATTTTTTATTACTATCAGTATATAGCCCGGACTACTTACTACCCGATACAAATTTTAGAAAGCCTGATCAAGGCTACTCGTTGCACTGAGACTAAATCAATCCCTTTGACAAAAGTGTCCTCTTCAGTGCTCACAATGCTGACCAGATGCACTCATTCAGAGCGTCATCACTCCATTCCCGTTTGTTGGTGATGAACAGCTTGTAGCACACACCTTGGAAGTTCTGCCACAACATCGGTGATGCGATCTATGAAAACCCGTCGGATGTCGCAAAATGTGAAATAGGGATTATGGGTAAAATAAAAAATAAAAAATAAAAAATTAAAAAACTGTTTTTTCTTTTTTTATAGATTTTGTTTAGAATATTAATTGTATTACTTTGTGTCATCACCTTTTATGAAATTTCACCTTCAAAAACTTACTTAAGTCACTTTTCTAATTAGCCTTATAATGTTATTCTATTGAACTATATATCTTTTATGGCCTGTTTTCATGATTTCTTGTTTTGTAGCTTTTTATGACATCACAATCATCATTCACTCATAACTTTTTTTTGTAGTGATCGTGAAAAAATGATCGAAACAGTTCTGTAATCAGCATAGATTCAGCTTTCTTATGATATAAATATCTCCAATATGAAAAATCCCGACATGTGGCGGGTTTTCACAGATCGCATTCGTGCGTCGGCATCGTGCGTCGGCCGCGGAAAGGAACTACCAACAGTCCAACCTGAGTCCAACTAAGGGACCGTTCATTATTTATGGTGGAGGGGGGGTTGGGACAAATTCGAGACTCGTATGTCAAAATTACCCAACCCCCCTACAGCTGAAATTGAAAATTACATGACCCCCTGCTAACCAGTAGCTTTTTACCCCCCAACCCCCCCCCCCCCCCCCCCCCCCCCCGCCCTCCCCGAAAAAAAATCAACTTGTCACTTTTATTATACTTAAGGGGACTGTCTTTACCTTTGAAATTTTGATTATGAATATGTTGGCAAATTCTATTTGTGCCCTATCTGAACGGCCAATTATTTTATGATGCCCCTTCTTTTTATTGTGTGAAATTAGTAATGGTGAGCGTAGCGATCCGGAAAAATTTGTCATTATACATTTTGGGTGGTTTTGTGAGTCTTTCGAACAAGTTAAAACATTCCGGGCAGAAACGTATAATCGACCAGTGAAACGCTCTACTTTTGTGAGCATTGGTGCAAAGCTGAAACAAGGGGAAAAGCATGCAATATATTTTGTCTGCGCGACAAGTTATTTTTCACTCTAAAACTATGATTTTGTAGTAATAAGGAATTGTATCGCTCGGTAACCCAGAAGATATTTATGATTTATGATCAGAAATGTAAATCTGTAAGAAAATCTACTTTCTAAAAGAAAATCATGAATAGAGAGCGCCCCCTGGAAAAGATCACATAATATGCCTTTAACATGTTTGTATACACCCTGTGGATCTAATTTCTAGACCATTGATGATTATATAGATGTTTTTCCATCAGATCGTCCGAGGCACAGAAAAGATTTGCTGTTAAGAAGTCGTCTCATAGTAAATGTTTTTGAAGTCGACAGGTTTAAGAAAATATGCGCGAAGCGCAGAAAAAAATGGCATTTACACTCCAAAATAGCCTCTAAAATCCCCACCATCTTTATAGTTTTAAAAAAGTTACACAACCCCCCCTGTTTAAGAATAAAAAGTTACATAACCCCCCCTATTTCAACATATGAAAGTTACATGACCCCCCCCCCCCTATAGTTTACCCCCCCCCCCCCTCCAGCATAAATAATGAACGGTCCCTAATGGGATCAGACAACTCAGAACGTTCTATTTAACTGAACCGAATAAATCGCCAAGATTGTTTTCAGTAAGATGTGCTCCATGTCGAGGGTTGAGCGCCAGAAGGCCGTAACTCAACTTTTGGGCAAATTGATATTTTGGTACAAAAATAATCCATATAACCTAGATTTTCAGAACCATAAAGAGAGAACTCATAATAAACACTCTGAATTTGACTAAAATTAGAGTTATAAGTTGGGTGCTACATTGTATTGTGATGAGTCCCAAGTATTTGAAAGTCGATTATCTCAAAATAGCATTTCTTGAGTTACGGCCTTCTGGCGCTCAACCCTCAATGTGGTTCTCGTTAGACAATTTGCTGGATATAAACTAGCGTTCACTTTTCAGTGTTAAAGTAGAAATCATTTATATTGTAGCGATTTATGGTGGTGGTTGGTACCGTGACAACATCAGGCGAAGTTACGTAATCATATTAAATCGCAGTTACCATGTTACAAAATTACAAATACACTTTATCCATTAGATTTCTCCTCATAACTCCCGAGATATGATCAATTCAGTAACAATAGTGCGAATTCCACGTTGGTTACTTTTGGACACGAATTGGATTTTCAATAATAAAAAAGAGCTTTTGAGATTCCAATTATGATTTATTGGATACGCCAATTATAAAAATGCATCCCATGGTTTTCAACAAAAAGCCCTAATAGTCCTATATCAAATCCCATTAGATGTAAGCCTCCCGAGATATGTTATGATTTTAACGGAATTAGATTTTCAATTTAAAAAAAAAATGCTTTTGAGATTCCAATTGGATACACCAATGTATTGTTTAAAATACATCTAATATTCAAATAAATATTCTGCGGTTTGTCACGGACCATTTGGACGAAGTGTTTTTTTGCTCAAATTGAACTTATTATCAACATTTTTATAGTAGGTATATAGATTCTATGATTTTGTATTGATTATATTCAATTACACACTGACTGCCGATTCTAATTAAAGAGTTCCCTGCACAAAAAGTATACCTCCAAAATCGTGAAAATCACCATTTTTGGTAAAAAATCACATTTTTTGGCACATTTTGGTCTCTAATTCAAAAAATAATAAATATTTTCAAAAAAAACCAAAACGATTCCTAGGGAATTGTATGAGGAATATAATAAAACTAGTATGACAAAATTTGACAAAATATTTTTTGAGTTATCTTTTCCAAACCTAAAATGGGGCAAAAAACCGTGTTTTTTATAATTTTTTCCAAAATGGTCAATTTCATGATCATGGTTGGATTCATTGAACCCTTTCCTGCAAAAAAATGTATACTTTCATATAGATTAAATGAATAATGAAGAAGTTACGGCAGTTTTACGGAGGCTGTACCTGGAGGTGCACAGCCCCCTTAAGTAGCCGCCATAATGCACAAATATCCATTAACTAGCCAAAAAGCCACGATTTTTGACATATTGTCAAAAAAGGGTCCAAGATTTTGTCTCTCATGTACGTCATTTGTGAGCTGCCTAGTAAACAGTTCAAGCTTTTTATAGATGGTTATTTATGGCTCACAATGGTTAGCACAAACAACTTTAAGACATCAATGTCATGAGCAATAGTCGGGCAATATTATGGTACTACACCATGACAATGTTTTGAAGACGCCACCGGGTCAGATTATACCTGTATAGTTTAGTAAGGGGAAATGAAAAATATTTTGATAATTATCACCTTAAACAAAGAGCATCCGACATATTTCACCGTCGATCCCAGACTAAACCTAGACATCGGATGTAAAGAGGCAGACTAAATATTATTATTGTAATTTGACATGTTTTGTCATAAATTGTATGGGACATGTCTGTCCATAATTTTCGTGTACTTTGTGTTAGTAGATGATCAGTGGTGTCGTCGTGTGAGTGCTGCCTGTGATGGAGCAGAGATCGGCATCTGCTATAATCCCGCTTGGGCTATCTATCTGGCGAATCAGGCCCCTTTTCACCCTCTGCTGCTAGCTCTTATGACCCCCCTTTTTAGCCTGCATCAGTTCTTAAGACCCCAATTTTATTGAAAATTCAAAAATTGCGACATTTTGCGTTCCAAAGCCCCAATTCTTTGAAAAATTTGCGTTCTAAAACCAAAAATATCCGAAAATTTGCGTTCTTGCTAATCAAAATTGAACTATATATTTAGGCCAGTTCTCAAGACCTACTTTTTTGAAAAAAGAAATTCCTAAGACCCTATTTTTCGGCATAAAATCCACTCAGTTCAGTTCTGTAGCCCCCCTTTTTTGAGACCGTGGGCGGCACACTCCTACCCAAAAGAATGTTGAGTGCCCCCCCCCCCCCCCCCCCCCCCGGATCAGGGCTTTCAACTGATATCGTGATCTGGGAAAAGCTTGACAAGGGGAAACTGGTCGGAAAGTTTCTTATAATAAACGTAGGTGTGTCAAAAATATCCGTCCCATATGAAACATGATTCTGTTGGCATGAAAATATATAAATTGGACGTGTAATAGTAATAATTACGGTTTCGTTTCCTGTATGTTTTCCAACTTTCTTGACCACGGCTTTGATGCTTTATCCAGGGTAATAAATTATCCCCTCCTACATCATTTATCTGATTTATTTCACACCACCTGTGTCTTGCCAGCGTGCTTGCTACCATTTCCACCGCTGTCCTAAGCATGCTCAAGGCTCTTTAGTCTGGGTGTAACTAGAAGCCCAATATATTACTTTTGAAAAATGTTGCTGTGTTAAGAAATTTCAACTTTTAACTTCAATTTGTCATAGAAACTTAGTGCTATATTATATTTTTGTAAAACAAAAGTTCAAATTTCGAGAAAAAAAATCAAATTATATTATCCGAAGAGCAGATTTTAGTTGTAAAACTAGCCCAAATCTGGCTGAAAGTCACCACGTGTGCCAAGTCATGTTGCAAGACTGCAGCTCCTGCGTGCTTGCAACCGCTGCCACACTCAAGGTCCCCCAGCATGCGGTCAATAGTGTTGGATGGATGTAATTCTTGGGTGGAACTTAGAGCCCAACACAAGACTTTTCAAAATTCTTGTGTTAAAAAATCAAATGTTTGAACTTCAATTTGCTTAACAAATTAGTGCTATTTCCGATTTTGGCAAATCAAAAGTTCAAATCTCGAGAGAAGTTTCGATACACAGCAGATTTTAGATTAAAAGTTAGCCCAAATGGAGCTAAAGGTCGACACATTGTGGTAAGGCACATCGCTGGAGTGTTGCTGACTTTAGGGTCGTCTAGACAGTTGTTCCAGGGTGACACAATTCACACCATATTCACACGTAAACACTAGCGTCATGGCCAGTTCAACCTGCCAAACTTGGCTCAAACTTCAAAGGCAAATGGAACGTAATGGTGTCAAGTATTTGCTTCTTTCCATTTTATGCTTTCGTTATGAAATTATAGCCAATCTATTCGGGCATGTCAGCTTTGGTCACTTTTCTTTTGTTAGAATCGGCAGTCATTGTGTAATTGAATATAATCACTAAAATCATATAGAATCTACCCACTAAAATGTTGATAATAAGTTCAATTTGAGGAGAAAAACATATTTTCGTCCAAATGATCCATGACAAACCACAGAATATTTGTGTTTTAAACAATACATTGGTGTATCCAATAAATCATTATTGGAATCTCAAAAGCAGTTTCTTTATTGAAAATCCAATTCCTGTTCAAAAGTGGCCAAAGTGGGATTCGCACTTCTGTTACTGAATTGACCATATCTCGGGAGGTTACATCTAATTGGATTTGATCCGGGGGGGGGGGGGGGGGGGGGGGGCGGGGTACTTTCGTCAAAATTGTACGTGGATGTGCCTGCCGGACTTCGATAATGTGACTTTCTCTATACCTTTTTATTGCCAATTTCCCATCAATATACCAATTTTGTTAGAAAAGCACCCAATTTTGCACAAATTGGGCGCTTTTTACAAAAAATTCCTTAAAATACACCCAATTTATCCAATTGGGCGCTTTGGTCTGTGATGAAAACCACCCCATCGCTATACCAATTTTGGCGAAAAGGCACCCAAAAAGGCAGGCACATATACTAACCCTACCATACCAATGTGGAAACTTTTTTAACACGCCCTGTACAGAACGGGTAGCAATTACTTCATAAGCGTGTGAGTGGTCAGACCAATTGGCAAGTGAATCTGATCCAGGTAGCACTCCATCTGGCTCTATTGGCTGAGTCAAAAAATTAGATCAAATAATTATGGTTTAGTCCTTGGTCTGAAGATTCTGGAACTGAAAAGTGTATTTCAATCGGACATTCGGTTGCCGAGATATGGTCAATTTAAATTAGGCCCACTAATTAAAATGTTTTAAACAATTTAATTAGTGGGCCTAATTAAATTTTATGCAAATGTCCGCACCACGTGCTTTATTTTAATTCGTTGTTTTAATCGGCGAACCCTCAATTCCTATTAGGAATTGAGGGTTCGCCGATTTTCACTTCGGATGATAGCAAACTTGTTTAGGCCTATATATTTTTATTCATTTTTACATAGATCAAAATTATTCTCAAATTGTGAATTTGATGTGTATAGTGTCGTGTATGAATTAGGTCAATACATGCGTATGTTTTTTTCTCGAAAATTTAGACAAATCAATGCATTGCTCACAATAGCAATCCGCCCTTCGGGGTCGTGCCATTATTCATACATCAACATCAGCGCGAGTTCATTGACTTTTCTCATTTCTCTCGAAACAACGCATACGCATCTATTGACCTATAATCATCATAGCTCATATCATCTATCCACAAACTTTACTTTGCATATTTATACTTAATTAGGAAATTACCCATGCCAACTGGAATTGAAGAAAAAAGCTGCCAAAGTTGATGGTTTTATGCCTCTTTGACTTAACATACTCGGCAACCGAATGTCCAATTGAAATAAAATTTTCAGTTCCAGAACTTCAGACCAATGGTTTTCGATTTCCAAGGAAATAAGTTTTTGACTCAGCGATAGAACCACCTGAATGGTGATTATAGGTCATAAACAAGCAGGTCACAGCGTTGTGAACTCCATTCATTAAGGATCGGGTAGCAGATAATGATTTAATAAGACTATTCGGAAATTCAAATTGATGTCAGGTTTAATATGGCAATTACCTTGAATTAGCTTACACAGGTAATCGCGGTATGATACAGGTATATCGTTTTACACAAGAGGATATCGTAATACAGAGATAGACATTTGATAGGGAAAATATCATAATGAGTCAACGACTATCTCTTTCCTGATTAAGTTGATCCAATGTAAAATTTCTGTTGAAATAATAACACGAGTTACGCATCTCAAAAGTCCAAACTAAATTAAAACAAGCTGAATCAAACCGATCGCACGGTGGAAAAGGTTAAGTGAGGTGGGGGTTTAACGTTCTGTCATACCAAGTCTTTCACTGTAACCATGCTTAACAGTATTCCCAAGCTGTCTTGCTCTTTCAATTCAAACTTGTGCTTAAAGCTTCATATCTGCACGACACCCTTGCAATTAAACTGCAGAGGCAACTGACAGAGGAGAGTGACAGGGGCGTAACTAGAGGGGGCAGGGGTGGGGCAGTGCGCAATTGCATTTATGCCCCCCCCCCCTTGACCACAGGCCTGTCCCCTGGTCTCATGCCCCAGCCCCCCTCCAAAACAAAAATAATTATAAAAATAAAATTGACAGGCTAAATAGAAATAAACAGAAATAATTAAATTACGCAACTGATAGTGAAAGTATATCTTTTATTTGCCAAGGTGGTTTAGTGCCCCCCTGAAGTTTGCATATTAAAATATCCTATTGGTTTTGACCAAAGGATATAAATAAATTGTTTGATAATAAGGTCAGGGAAAGGTCAACATGTCGATAGTAAGATGAGGATTGGGGATGCTTTAATTTATCAAGGCTTCAACTTGTTCAAAGCATGCCATGAAACCTTTATAATAAGATGGCTTCCAAATGACCAAAACCTTTCTTTTATTGTGGGTTATGGTAGAAACATAAATAGATTTTTGACAAATTGTTAAAAAAGGGTCCAATTTTGTCTCTCATATACGTCATCTGTGAGCTGCCTAGTAAATAGAAAGCTTTTTGTAGATGTTATTTATGGCTCACAATGGTTAGAACAAACAACTTTAAGAACATCAACCTCGTGAGCAATTGTCGGGCAATATTATGGTACTACACTATGACAATGTTTTGAAGACATCACCGGGTCAGATTATACCTGTATAGTAAGGGAAAATGAAAATATTTTGATAATTATCACTTAAACAAAGATCATCCGACATATTTCACTGTCGATACCAGACTAAACCTAGACATCGGATGTAAAGAGGCAGACTAAATATTATTCTTGTAATTTGACATGTTTTGCCATAAATTGTAATGGACATGTTTGTCCATAATTTTCGTGTACTTTGTGTTAGTAGATGATCAGTGGTGTCGTGTGAGTGCTGCCTTGTGATGGGGCTGAGATCGACATCCGCTACAATCCCGCTTGGGCTATCTATCTGGCGAATCAGGGCTTTCAACTATCGTGATCTGGGAAAAGCATGACAAGGGGGGGGGGGGGGGGGGGGGTGGGGGGGGGGGGGGGGGGGGGGGGGGGGGGGGGGGGTACTTTCGCCAAAATCGTACGTGGATGTGCTTGCTGCCACTTCGAAAATGTGACTTTCTCTATACCTATTATATGGCCAATTTCCCACCCATCAATATACCAATTTGGTAAGAAAAGCACAAAATTTTGCCCAAATTGGGTGCTTTTTACAAAAAAAAATGCCTCAAAATACACCCAATTTATGCCAATTGGGCGCTTTGTCTGTGATGAAAACCACCCCATCGCTATACCAATTTTTGCGAAAAAGCACCCCAAAAGGCAGGCACATATACGTATACATATCCATGTGAGAACCCCCCCCCCCCCCCCCCCCCCACACCGGGAATAAACGAATAGGGTGTGTCAAAAAATGTCCCATATGAAACATGATTCTGTTTGCATGAAAATGTATAAATTGGACGTGTAATAGTATAAATAATTACGTTCAGCAATTGTTAAATGGGGGAAGTAGAAAGGTGTTGGATGAGTCAGTGTAAAGTGTTTGCTTCTTTTCATTTTAAGCTTTCGTTATTAAATTATAGCCAATCTACTCGGGCATGTCAGCTTTGGCCACTTTTTCATGTGCAGAGAACTCTTTTATTAGAATCGGCAGTCAGTGTGTAATTGAATATAGGCTAATCACTAAAATCATATAGAAACTACCTACTACAAATGTTGATATTAAGTTCAATTTGAGCAGAAAAAACATATTTTCGTCCAACTGATCCATTACAAACCACAGAATATTTGAATTTAACAATACATTGGTGTATCCAATAAATCATAATTGGAATCTCAAAAGCAGTTTCTTTATTGAAAATCCAATTCCTGTTTAAAATTGGCAAAAGTGAGATTCGCACTTCTGTTACTGAATTGACCATATCTCGGGAGGTTACATCTAATGGGATTTGATAGAGGACTAAGGGGGCTTACCAGTCAGGTCAGCTGTCTATTTAGTTGAAAAAACATGGGATGTATTTGTTATTATTGTTGACTTTCATCGACAACTTTTTTAACACGCCCTGTATAGAACGGGTAGTAATTGCTTCATTAGCGTGTGAGTGGTCAGACCAATTTGCAAGTGAATCTGATCAGGTAGCACTCCATCTGGACCTATTGGCCGAGTCAAAAAAATAGATCAAATCATTATGGTTTAGTCCTTGGTCTGAAGATTCTGGAACTGAAAAGTGTATTTTAATCGGACATTCGG
>CM069444.1:65991633-66103111 GCA_035610835.1 Ophiura sarsii
GATGAGCACCATTTAAAGAAAATTGGTCACTTTTCAAAAGTCACATTTTCAACGCACGCAAGCCGCGAGAAAATGCTGTGCGTGGCACTTTGAATGGCCGGGAATGAAATGAATATTGATCACACAGTGCAACTGCGTTGGGTTGTGCTGATCGAGCGGGCTATTTGATTATGAACTGGTAACATGTGATCTTTTCTTCCCGCGTATGTGTATTGAAAATGTGACTTTTGAAAAGTGACTAATTTTCTTTAAATGGTGCTAATCATAGTTTATCTTTGTTGTTAAGGGGCAAATTTGGTATCAAATTATGCCTAAAAGATTCATCTAAATGCCTATAGTCTGTTTGGTCCAAATAAAAGTGAATGTTACTTAAAATGACATAAACAAAGTGGTATACTTTCTTTGTTGAACCCTTTATTAATGTATGTGTATATAATATTTATGTCCTCCATTTTCGTTGTATACAGGTGATCTTCGGTTTACTGGATACGCAATAAGATATCTCAAACCAAGTGTCTCTGGATCATGGAGGGTGAGTTTCATTAATGGTTTAAAGCTATGGGTCACCATGGTCACCAGGCCCCTCTGATGATATGGCGGCCATTTTAAAAATGACGGACCAAATCATATGAGTAAAATTGCGACTTTAGTAGTATCTACTATTTCTGATCCCTGAACGTACAATATATGTATACTCAGTGACGTCTCAAAGGGTGTTAAGTTAAGATTCAAGACCTACTATAATACTACTAGGTTATTATTTAATATGTTTTAAAAAGGATATATGAATGACACTCTGGCAAGCAGGGGTCGCATTCTGACGAGTCTGCGCGTCATGGACCTCTCACTTTCTTGTTTGACGCGCCAGGTTTCAAATTGGGAAGACTTGCGGGTCCCGATCAAAATTGAAGGGGGCCTTACATTTGACAATGTATGGAAATAGAAACCATAAGAAATTCTGTAAATTACATATCCATCCTTTGCTCACAATATAAATTCATTAAAATTGTCCGTAATTTTTTTCTTCAAATACCCAAACTTCGGGACCCCTCAATTTTTCAACCTCTTTTTTGAAGTCCTAGGGGTCCTGAAAAATTGCATGGAACCTCTCACATTTTTGATCCAGTGCTATCCCTGCTGCCAAGGGAGTAAGTTAAACATAATGACCTGCAGTTCCCAGTTTGGATTTGAATTATAATCCACAACTTGCTTTATAGGTGACGATAACTCACTCTTTGTCTAATAACTATAGAATAATTTAAATTTTAAACATACTTCCCAAACATTATCCAAATAGTTTAAGATCGTTTTTACATCGCATTAATGTAGTGAACATCTGTGTTTTTTAATCATAGTATACGTTTAAGCAAGAGCCAAAGTTGGATCAATACGGACAACGCCCTCTACCGGCCAATATCTAGTAAGTATTGACTTGTCTGCCAGTTGTCCTACATGTATATTAATACCTAGGCCTACATCATCGTATATTAAAACATTTTAAAGGGGTGGCAACACTATGCATAAAAAATAAAATGGTAGACACGCATCAAAAGGCTCATTTTGAACGCATGGTTGAAATTTAAAAAAATCTAGAGATACCAAATGCATAGAAACAGTTTGAAGATACTCTCTTAAAGGTATATTATGTGATCTTTCCAGGGCACGCCCTCAACATCGAAAAAAAATTGAAAGAAGATTTTCTTGCAGATTTACATTTCTGATTATAAATCGTACATACATTCCAAGTTACAGGGCGATACGATTCTTAATTACTTCAAAATCATGATTTTAGAGTGAAAATAAACTGTCGGATAATCCGACAGTTTATTATTTTCACTCTAAATTCACTCTAAAACCATGATTTTGAGGTAATTAGGGATCGTATCGCTCTGTAACTTGGAATGTATCTATGATTTATGATCAGAAATGTAAATCTGCAAGAAAATCTACTTTCTACAAAAAATAATGAATAGAGGGCGCTCTCTGGAAAAGATCACATGCCTTTAATGTAAAAGAGCTAAAACTCACTCTTTGAGAGCTCGTGGAGGGACAGCTCACTTTAGTTAGGAGTGAATTTTGCTCTCTTTGGAGTGATGTGCCACTCATTTGATTTTTGATTTTTTAGCATTTTTTCTGGTATAAACGTTTATGAAGTTCCATTTCATTTTTTGATGAAAATTAGAAGATTATATAACTCAAAATCGAAAAATAATTATATGTGATCAACTGAATGAATATCTGTTTATGCTTTATTTGATCGCTTATACATATCTCTTCTTTTGTATCCTCTCATATCTCCGAGCAGTAGCCGATACCGTGACACTTTCCCGCAATATTGTCGTAACATCGCACTGGAAGCTTGGCGGTAAAACAACACACATGACGACATCAACATCACTTGCATGCAGACGCCTATCCGATGTCGCATTTTACATGTTTTAACCTTACTCATTTGCTCATTTGTAATAAACATAACCAAGTAGACTGTATGTGAGTCATCTAGCGTTTTCCTACTCAAATGTTACTTGATTAAATGTTAAAATAAAACATCATTATTCAACATGTTTTAAACAATTATTGCTATCCATCATTGCGACTTTTTGCTCTAGCACTACTTTATACAGAATGTGATGCTCATACGGTATAGGCCTACAGTCCATCACATTTTAAAATAGTTTAGCAATCATTTTTATTTTAACATGTTCGAACTTATATGCAAACAGTAGGCCGAAATGAAGTCTTGTTAAATACGATTTTTTGGTGAAAACAAAGAAAGCTTCCGGGTAGTCTAACTGACATATAATATTACCAGTAGGCTATATTCAAACAATCGTGACGAATACACACATAATGTCAAAATTGAATTCAAAACAGCCTGTTGTATCAATTAATTAAGATTTTGACTATAGCTAAAAGTCTTGTATAAACGAAACACGGTCAAGTTTGACCATTGATTCCATTTTATCTAATGCTATTCCAAAATAATTCTTAATCAGGCTTTAAATGTTGACCATTGTCACGTTGACATTGATCCTATGTGGGTTTTCCTCATGGACAATCGGTTTACCGTGTATAGTTGTAAATAAAATATGTTTGTATATAAAAGTTAAATCATTTGAGTGTGTTTCTATGTTTACTTATTTTTTATATTTTTAAACGCAATTTTTTTTAAGAAGATCATGTATATCGGATTTATGCTTTGTTTTATTTGACAAGTGATCAGAGACTTTTAAATAGCTAATGAAGTGGTAGTGGGGGAATAAGGAATGGCATATACAGGCTGTCCCAAAATGATTAGTACCCATCGATGCCCAAAGTTCATCATCAAAACCAATGAGATTAGATACGGTTTTTTTGTATCTAATATTTGCTATACTGTACTCTTTCATTAGAATTTTAGATCATGAATATCGGACTTATTTTAATGAAGTTACACTCCATCGTGTAAGACATGCACCTTTTTGGCAAAGTGCAAAAAAATGTGTTTTTAAACAGCTTGTTTGAAAGAAACTAATACGTTCTCTTAATCTCTTGTCTGCTAATATCTTTGGTTCCTTTCTATTTTAAACTGCTGTTGTAACATATTGTTGTTCAAACCATTAATGCTTCTTCATTTTGATTCAATTTGAAGAGTAAAATTGGATCATCACACATGAGCGACCCCAAGCTTTGTTTCTATAATGAGCTAGTTTTGAGGGACATTTAACCAGATAAAGACTTGGTCATGGCTAATTAGCAGTGGCTTAGACGCAATTTCCTACAAACTTGGTAAAAATGATACAGTTCATTAGTGTTTAACCTCACAAAATCCATTCTCCAATGTGAAAATGAATAAGCCACTGGTGATTCACCAAATACCACTTCATTTAGAAGTCCCTAAACACCTGTCAAATAAAACAATGCATGGGGTCAAGTGTGACAAACTTCTTTTACCCGTTAAATCGAATTAAGGAGAAGAATTATTAATGATTTGAACACCAATAACTAATAACATTAACAACAGAAAGACACACAAGATTATATTGAATAAGAGTACGGTGGCCCTGAAGGGTCACTGACGAGTTAACCAGATGATGACATGACGAGATAAATGACTAGATAATTGCGAGATAATTTACAGATGACGTGTTTATTGATTAGATATTTGCGAGATAATTTACAGATAACGTGATAATTGACGAGATTACGAGATAATTTACAGATGACGTGATTATTGACTATATAATTGCGAGATAATTTACAGATGACGTGATTATTGACTAGATAATTGCGAGATAATTTACAGATGACGTGTTTATTGACTAGATAATTGCGAGATAATTTACAGATGACGTGATAATTGACGAGATGACGAGATAATTTACAGATGACGTGATAATTGACTACATAATCATGGGTAATTTACAGATGACGTGATTATTGACTACATAATTGCGAGATAATTTACAGATGACGTGTTTATTGACTAGATAATTGCGAGACAATTATTTACAGATGATGTGATAATTGACGAGATGACGTGATAATTGACTACATAATCATGGGTAATTTACAGATGACGTGATTATTGACTACATGATAATTGCGAGATAATTTACAGATGACGTGTTTATTGACTAAATAATTGCGAGACAATTATTTACAGATGATGTGATAATTGACGAGATGACGAGATAATTTACAGATGACGTGATAATTGACGTGAAATCACCATGTTTTACATAATGGAGTGTAATAGATCTTGAGTTTGATAAATCCGATATTCATGATCTAAAATTCTAATGAAATAGTAGGCCTACAGTATGACAAAAGTAATGTAAAAACAACGGACCTAATCCCATCGATTTTGATGATGACAAAAATGATTGAACTTTGGGCATCGATGGAGTGGTAATCATTTTGGGACAGCCTGAATTTCATTTTCACATTGGAGGATGAAGTTTGGTGAGGTTAAGAAGTAAGGGACTATTTACACACTTAAAGATAGGTAGTTAAAAATGACCCCTTTGTAGGGTCAACTATACACTGAAAACCCAAACTGGTCAGCCTGACTAACTTAAAGCTATACTCGCTAAATGTAAAAGAGTGAAATTCCACTCGAATGGAGTGAATATTCACTCTTCAAAGGATTGCCTACAGTGATCACTCTAATAGAGTGAAAGTCACTCCTTGAAAGAGTGGAACCATTTTCACTCCCCAAAAAAGAGTGAATTTTGTTCACTACAGGAACGAGTGAATTTTCACTCTTCGAAGAGTGCCTACAGTGATCAATCCATTGGAGTGAAAAAAGAGTGAATATTATAAGGAGTGAGTTTCAATCATTTAGAGTGAACTTCACCCTCATTGAGAGTGAACAATAACATGAATAATGGAACATTCTAGTAAATAATAAAATCACACATACGAGGGTCATTCAATAAATAATAAAAGTGATCATGGTATGGGATGCATGAGTGATTCTATTGAGGGATAGTGTAATCAATACAAAGTATGAACCTATGTCTTTCAAACAATACAGTTTTGGATTTCTAAGTGTGAACTATGACGTCATAGCATTGTCCCAAAGTAAGTACACTTGGGACACTGCTAAATCAGTTATTTGGCGAGAAATTTGAATTGTTTGTATGAAACATGTGATAAGAAAATTAAACATGACACTAGAAACAGGTAATCCCATTTTTTATCGCGTAAGTATGATAAAAAAGACAATAACTTTAATCCCTGTGTAATTTGATATATGTAGTATAAAAGGAAAATGTAAGGAGAGGCAATTGAATAAAAAGTATACAAATATCAGTATTTCAAATAGCCCCAATTTCAATGCCCAGTCAGTGAATTGCGGAAAATCAAACAATTTAGGAAAAATCCAAGCAATTAACCAGTTTGGGAGATCCCATATGATAGCTAACTAATTATCTGAACTTGTTCGCATAAAACTGCAAAATATGCGCATTACAAACCAGCTTGGTGACAATTATCTTATGGGTAGCGTGGGGTGTACACAGATTGACCTCTAGTGATCCCTACATGACCTTTGACCCCTTTCTGTCAACACTTTAAACCATTTATTGCTGTTTTGGGAATAACGCAATCTGAGGCAATCCTGAGAATCAATCAATGACGGTCAATCTGAAGATCTCCACAATGGCGGTCTGTGGACAGGTAACAAAAAGTAGGGAAAATGCGTGACTTTGCACAGTGACTTTTTAAAGATGTCTGAAGGGTCACATATCAAAAAAAAGTTTCTGGCTCCTTTACTTCTTGGTGATGTCAAGAACTTTTTGATACCCCCTCGTACTTACCTTTTCTCAACTAAACAACTGCTGTCATTTGCACAATGTTACATTATCACTTCCTTTCGGTAGTGAAACGATACATCAACATGCATGACATGATATTTCTTTATGTAAAGTATCTAAATCTACTTCCTATGGTGTCTTTTATCGATGATGTTTTTACGCGTTTCGTTAATTTAATTTAAATTTAATCATTATTTGGACTTAACAGTATTGCATATACAATTAACATTTGATATCATCATTAATTATCGCTTCAATAATGTTTAAATTTAATAAAATAAAGAATATTTTGAGTTATTGACTATTTTTCTATTTGATTGTGTTCCGACTCTCAAAATTAAACTTATCACTCGCACCGAGAGTGAAAAGTCACTCGACACAGATTGAAAATCACTCTTTACGAGTGACAATGAATTCACTCTGAACAACGAGTGACATTTTTACTCTTACATAAATCTGGTACAACTCATCTCTCGCACAGAGTGAAAAGTCACTCGACACCGAGTGAAAAATCACTGTTTTCGAGTGACAATGACTTCACTCTGAACAACGAGTGACATTTTCACTCTTTTACATTAAGAGAGTAGTCCAATGGTGTCCATCTTGACTAGTTAGTTGCGCTGTTAGTCCGTCCTAAGCTGGACTAGTTTTAGGCAAGTCGCTCGACTAGCTTTAAGTTGGTCCAGATGGTGCCTATCTTGACTAGCTTTAGTCGCTCGACTAGCTTGATGTTAGTCCGTCCTAAGCTGGACTAGCTAGTCGCTGGAGTTAGTCCAGATGGTGTCCATCTTGACTAGCTTTAGCCTAGTCCAGCATTGCTGGACTAGCTTGACGTTAGTCGCTCGACTAGCTTTTCTTTTATTCTTTGACCATTACCTCGTAATGGTTGTATATATGTAATGTTAGCAGAATATCAGAGGTGATTATATCCGATAAATGCAATTTTGCGATGGACACTAGCATATAAATTGATCTATAAAACGGAGTGAATAATTAATCTATTCTTGTTTAAATTTCATCACTCGGTGAGTGAGTGACATGAGAATTGGATAAATAACTTAGAGTGATTTTCCACTCTTTTGGAGTGAAAATAATTTCACTCCTGTGTTAGAGGGGGGGGGGGGGGGGGGTTTCTCGCTCTTTTAACATTTAGTCAGCATGAAGAAGATTTAAATAATTGAGTGGGGTTAGTCATAAGTCTACCTGTATTATATAAACATTAAAGCTGATATAAAGAACATTAAATGGCATCTCAGTGCCTTGACTTACGTTAAGCTAGTCCAGCAATGCGACTATAGCCTAAACAAGTCCAGCTTAGGACGGACTCACATCAAGCTAGTGAGCGACTAACGTAAAGCTAGTCCAGCAATGCTCCAGCTTGACTAACATAAGCTATAGACTAGTCCAGCAGAACAAATCAAGCTAGTCAGGCTGAGCCGGACTAACCTTAAGCCAGTCAAGTCGACCATAACTTATCCAGCAGACTTGACTAGCTTGCTGGAATAGTGACTAGCCTGCTCGACTAGTTTAAAGTTAATCCAGCCTGTGCCTGACTAGTTTAAGTTTTCAGTGTAATGCTTAAATACTGTAATAAAACTCGGTTTTGAGCTCCTCGATTCATTTTTTTTGAAAACGTTATAGAATATAGAATTATATTCTATCCAAGTATTTGTGCATATTTTATTACAATGACTATCGTTTTATATGGTTAGGCCCGCGATTTCAATATTGTTGTTGTTTACAATAATAGGCCTAGGCCATAGCGTAAGGCCCTGCTATCAAATTAAGTTTGTGTTTTAATGAATACCACATTAGTCAGAATACTACGCCTCTTTTTGATGTTTCACTTGTGTCTATCATGAACCTTGAGACTAATGTTACAAACGCAAGAGTAGTAAAAAAGGTCAAATAAGCTTACTTGCCTAAAACCGGACTAATATTTTAGTACACACATTTTTTATGATGCATGTTGAGTAGAATATTGTATATGTTGTTAAGAAGTTTATATACTTGATTTGTTGTCATAATTCTATATTGTATGTGCTCGTTCAGGCCAACAGCTTAATTTATTATGCCTACGACGGCACGATATTTGAGCCTCTAACAGTCAGTAATTCTGAGGCCGTTTTTATGTTAAACCACACTGTTGTTATAAGCATAGATACTCACGATTTAAATCCTAGCTTGATATTAATCCATAATTGAGTTATCTGATGTTGAAATTCGTCATACAGATTGAGTAAACAGTGTTGATTTGCACTCGTTAATTTAGACCAAATGCTACAGGGCGCCGCCATTTTGTAATTCAGTATTTCTTGGCGAAAGTTTAGTCTCAAGTATTTGGATGTTGAATAATTACATTGCACTATAGATTCTGTTTCTAAAGTTACTGAAATTGTTTTAGATGTTAAATTCCAACTTTTACCGTTGTTATAAATGTTTTATTCAGGGTCAATAATTTGATATTTGGGAACTTATTTTATATCTGATCAAAACGCTTAATTGAGGTTAAAGGTCAAATGAATTCAGCTTAGTCATGCGTGATCACTGAACTTCTGTCCAATCAGCGATTACATGTATATCACGCTAGGCGTGGACATTGTTCGTTAACCAATCACAGACTTGTTGTCACGTACATTGTAAACATAATTGCGTCAGCCGATGAGTGACGGATGGCGGTCGTGTTGTGATTGGTTGGAAGTTGATATTGTGGTTGAAATAATTATTGCTAAACAAAAATACTGGGCAGACGATATTAACTGGACCTGAGCTTGAGCAGTTGTGTGTTAACGGAGCTCCGGGCGGAGCTCCCGTTTTGTGTTGTATCTGACGCCGATTGACGGCGACGGTTATTGTAAAATGGATATTACATAAGTTGTATACGGTGTACTGTGTCAAAAAGGAGGAGGAATATGTGGACAATAAATAAATATTACCGTGATTTGCAGCCTAAGCAATTCTTTAAATGTGAGTTTTATACGAGATTGTTAAATGTATAAATAATGTTTTATCAACAAGTAGGCCTAGGCCTATGCTAGACTGTATCATCAGCCTACATTTACAGAGACATATAGTCACAACGCAACTTAAACTTAAAGCCGTTTTATACTACACTAAGTTGGGAGAAATAGCTCCACTCCGTGGACTTGAAATCATCTAAAAAAAACATGATTGTCATTCATGGAGAATTACGAAATTACGATCACCGTAATTTCAGAAGTGGACAGCAGGATATACTTGTATTATCCACCAGCACACCACCGATGAATCTCCGCCGGAAGGCCAAGTCTTCGACAACCAAGCCTGAATTTGGGACTCCAGGACGTCAGACTATTAGAAGTATTGTGTGTTATGTATTACTTTGTTGCCGTTTTGTACACTCTTCGAGTATAGAGGAAAATGAGAGGGAGAACCGGAGCCGAGTTCTAGTATGGCAGCCATTCTGGGAGTGACTTCACCGTAATTTATGAACAATTACTATAACCGTAATTTTCCATCATTGGGATACAGGAATTCCCTATGGACTATAGAGGTTTATTCTTTCATCAAAGTAGAGATGCTTCTCTCCCCTTATGAGGCCGCTACTGAGGATATAACCTAGTCTAAGAGAATTCACTCTCCACTTAATATTCATCAAAATTACGACAACCGTAATTTGTAGATTTTTACAGTCACCGTAATTTACGAAAAATTACTATAACCGTAATTTATGAAAAATTACTATAACCGTAATTTTCCATCATTGGGATACAGGAATTCCCTATGGACTATAGAGGTTTATTCTTTCATCAGAGTAGAGATGCTTCTCTCCCCTTATGAGGCCGCTACTGAGGATATAACCTAGTCTAAGAGAATTCACTCTCCACTTTATATTCATCAAAATTACGACAACCGTAATTTGTAGATTTTTACAATCACCGTAATTTACGAAAAATTACTATAACCGTAATTTATGAAAAATTACTATAACCGTAATTTTCCATCA
Organism: Ophiura sarsii; assembly: GCA_035610835.1. Lineage (NCBI taxonomy): Eukaryota > Metazoa > Echinodermata > Ophiuroidea > Amphilepidida > Ophiuridae > Ophiura > Ophiura sarsii. The sequence goes on from CM069444.1 coordinate 66,001,918, forward strand.
TTGGGATACAGGAATTCCCTATGGACTATAGAGGTTTATTCTTTCATCAAAGTAGAGATGCTTCTCTCCCCTTATGAGGCCGCTACTGAGGATATAACCTAGTCTAAGAGAATTCACTCTCCACTTTATATTCATCAAAATTACGACAACCGTAATTTGTAGATTTTTACGATCACCGTAATTTACGAAAAAAATTGCTATACCATAATTTATGAAAAATTACTATAACCGTAATTTTCCATCATTGGGATACAGGAATTCCCTACGGACTATAGAGGTTTATTCTTTCATCAAAGTAGAGATGCTTCTCTCTCCTTATGAGGCCGCTACTGAGAATATAACCTAGTCTAAGAGAATTCACTCTCCACTTTATATTCATCAAAATTACGACAACCGTAATTTGTAGATTTTTACGATCACCGTAATTTACGAAAAATTACTATAACCGTAATTTATGAAAAATTACTATAACCGTAATTTTCCATCATTGGGATACAGGAATTCCCTATGGACTATAGAGGTTTATTCTTTCATCAAAGTAGAGATGCTTCTCTCTCCTTATGAGGCCGCTACTGAGAATATAACCTAGTCTAAGAGAACTCACTCACAACTTTATATTCATCAAAATTACGACAACCGTAATTTGTAGATTTTTACAGTCACCGTAATTTACGAAAAATTACTATAACCGTAATTTATGAAAAATTACTATAACCGTAATTTTCCATCATTGGGATACAGGAATTCCCTATGGACTATAGAGGTTTATTCTTTCATCAGAGTAGAGATGCTTCTCTCCCCTTATGAGGCCGCTACTGAGGATATAACCTAGTCTAAGAGAATTCACTCTCCACTTTATATTCATCAAAATTACGACAACCGTAATTTGTAGATTTTTACAATCACCGTAATTTACGAAAAATTACTATAACCGTAATTTATGAAAAATTACTATAACCGTAATTTTCCATCATTGGGATACAGGAATTCCCTATGGACTATAGAGGTTTATTCTTTCATCAAAGTAGAGATGCTTCTCTCCCCTTATGAGGCCGCTACTGAGGATATAACCTAGTCTAAGAGAATTCACTCTCCACTTTATATTCATCAAAATTACGACAACCGTAATTTGTAGATTTTTACGATCACCGTAATTTACGAAAAATTGCTATAACCGTAATTTATGAAAAATTACTATAACCGTAATTTTCCATCATTGGGATACAGGAATTCCCTACGGACTATAGAGGTTTATTCTTTCATCAAAGTAGAGATGCTTCTCTCTCCTTATGAGGCCGCTACTGAGAATATAACCTAGTCTAAGAGAATTCACTCTCCACTTTATATTCATCAAAATTACGACAACCGTAATTTGTAGATTTTTACGATCACCGTAATTTACGAAAAATTACTATAACCGTAATTTATGAAAAATTACTATAACCGTAATTTTCCATCATTGGGATACAGGAATTCCCTACGGACTATAGAGGTTTATTCTTTCATCAAAGTAGAGATGCTTCTCTCCCCTTATGAGGCCGCTACTGAGGATATAACCTAGTCTAAGAGAATTCACTCTCCACTTTATATTCATCAAAATTACGACAACCGTAATTTGTAGATTTTTACGATCACCGTAATTTACGAAAAATTACTATAACCGTAATTTATGAAAAATTACTATAACCGTAATTTTCCATCATTGGGATACAGGAATTCTCTATGGACTATTATAGAGGTTTATTCTTTCATCAAAGTAGAGATGCTTCTCTCTCCTTATGAGGCCGCTACTGAGAATATAACCTAGTCTAAGAGAATTCACTCTCCACTTTATATTCATCAAAATTACGACAACCGTAATTTGTAGATTTTTACAGTCACCGTAATTTACGAAAAATTACTATAACCGTAATTTATGAAAAATTACTATAACCGTAATTTTCCATTATTGGGATACAGGAATTCTCTATGGACTATTATAGAGGTTTATTCTTTCATCAAAGTAGAGATGCTTCTCTCTCCTTATGAGGCCGCTACTGAGAATATAACCTAGTCTAAGAGAATTCACTCTCCACTTTATATTCATCAAAATTACGACAACCGTAATTTGTAGATTTTTACAGTCACCGTAATTTACGAAAAATTACTATAACCGTAATTTATGAAAAATTACTATAACCGTAATTTTCCATCATTGGGATACAGGAATTCTCTATGGACTATTATAGAGGTTTATTCTTTCATCAAAGTAGAGATGCTTCTCTCTCCTTATGAGGCCGCTACTGAGAATATAACCTAGTCTAAGAGAATTCACTCTCCACTTTATATTCATCAAAATTACGACAACCGTAATTTGTAGATTTTTACAATCACCGTAATTTACGAAAAATTACTATAACCGTAATTTATGAAAAATTACTATAACCGTAATTTTCCATCATTGGGATACAGGAATTCTCTATGGACTATTATAGAGGTTTATTCTTTCATCAAAGTAGAGATGCTTCTCTCTCCTTATGAGGCCGCTACTGAGAATATAACCTAGTCTAAGAGAATTCACTCTCAGCTTTGTATGCTCAGTATATCACCAGAATTACGACCACCGTAATTTTCCTGATTATTACGACAACCGTAATTACGGATATTTACGGAACAGGTAATTTGTACATTCTTGGGTTTAATTACGGATAAATGGCGAGTGAGGAAAATGGAACCATCGAACGACGACGCTACCGACCTGTTTTGATACCAGAGAATGATATGGGAACTGTTGTGACGCTAAATTTATATTGATATTATTAATATTATTATTAATTCTAGATATTTCCATATCTAGAATTCAGGCCATGATTGACTTGAAATGGCAACACCGTACTTCCGTATTCTGAATCCCATTCAGTCTACGCGCCAATATCTCTGACCAATTCAAGTCTTCGTGCCACGCTGACAACACCTCATAAGTTTAGGCCATATAGTTTTCTATTCACACAACAGGACTGGTGAGCTCTGAATTACAGAAGCTCACGATTGATGCGTGTCATGTCATTTCTTTAGGATAGTCTAGATGCTGGGTGCTGTGTTCGTTTATAATATGAGTAAGTGAACTATTTATGATGAATTAATAAAATGTATATATAAATAACTTGGAAGCTATATCCGTTATATTCATTCTGTGTGTTTTGATCCCCTCTCCGCCATGCGAGTATTTTCCACAAAACCACGTCATAACATCTGGTGGAGAATTCGTTCGTTTTGATATTTTTATGTCAATGTTTATATTATTCCGGTCAATTTACCAGCCCCTTCATTTTGAATAATTAGGACTGTAGCTACAAAGTTGTATATGTATTTTGTTGTTCATCGCATCCAGTGTCGACGACTATAACTCAGCGTGGTAAGATGGTTTGAATTCAGGTAGCATTTTGTTGGTATGCACTGCTGAAATTTAATTATATGTCTATTGAAATTTGTTTTATAGACCCAGAAAGGTCTATTAAAATTGTGTTTAAAATAGTATACACGAAATACATGTAGTATAATGGCCTATCAATATTTAGGTCTTATTTACGCTGGCAATAATGGGCGCATTCTACATGTTCAACGTGGCAAGTCGATAAAGTCTTTTATATAATTGTTCCGATTTGCAAGTCTCTGATAATCTGGTTCAAAAGTGCATGACCACGGTCTGATATCCATTGATAAAAAATTTTAATCCGTGATTGAAATTCTCGAGCGCGGTAAAATTCTATTGTGAAGATTTTATAAGCTCTTCTACTGGACAGGTGCGTTTCAGACAGACAATTTCTTCGGATGAAATAAATCTTGTTTATTTTTGGATGAGACTGATATCAGTCAGAATTCTATATAAATTTTGAATGGACTGATTTCTAAATCAAGATACATAATATTGATACACTGCACTGCAATTGAATAAATATTTTATATATTCAGCTGTAACTTGGGACTTTATTCATTTAATTTGATGTCAACTTTAAATTGTTGACTTGGATTTCATTGAGCTTTTAATTTTTTTTCTCATTGGTGAATTTAAACTTCATCAATTAAGTTCATTGTTAGTCTATTAATTAAATTTAATCATCAATCATAATCAATAAATTTTAATTGATAATCTTAATCAAGTTTAATAATTAATAAACTTGGTTCATGTTCAGATTTTTCAAATTTTGATTGAATTTGAACTTGAATTTTGATCTTGAACTTGAGATTGACTAAGATTTTTTTGTTGTTGATTAAATTCAGAATTCTCTTTGGAATTAGCGGGTGATTTTGACATAGATTGTTAAAAAGGCAATAAGCGATAGCGATAGCGATAGTGATAGTGATAGTAAGTCTGTTATATCACTTAATAGTATAGAGGAGGTTGAACTTGACGTAGCAAATATGGCTAAATATGATATGCATAATTGCGATATTAAATATTCTGGTAATCCAGATGATGACGTAGATAACTTCATTAGTAGATTTGAGACGTATGCTGAGCTGAGAGATTATACCGCGCCAAAATCTATACTTGCCTTACAAACAAAAGTTTATGGAAATGCTCGCGTCTATTTGGATTCAATTCCTGATGCAGATAAGGATACCATAACCAAGATTAAAGATTTACTTAAAAGTAATTTCGAAGGTTCATCTTGGAAATGGAGCGTCGAATCTAAGCTGTTGTCGCGTAAGCAATTGACATCAGAAACACTTGACGACTATGCTTGTGAAATAATAAGATGGTGCAAGCAGATTGGTAAATCTGAAGCAGATAAATTATCTATTTTTGTTCGTGGTCTTTTGCCTTCTGTCAGAGCGTTTGTGTTTTCAAAAGAACCTGAATCATTTAAACAAGCACTAGACGCCGCGAGATTGGGAATTTCAGTACAGCAAACGGCAAATGACTCGCTATTCGCACCCGCACAGTCACAAAATACTGAGCCCCAGGTAAATAGCATTAATTCTGTTCTGGACACACTGACGGGAGTCGTGTCTAATATAGCCACCAGAATGGAGAAATTAGAACACGACAAACATGTCTCTTTTTCTTCCCCGTTAGATCGTACTTACAATTCAGATAGTATAAGTAGTTCCTCTCAACCTAGGCATCAACCTAGTCAAACTTGGAATCAACCAAGGCAGTCACAGGCCCCCTATAGATCGTACAGAAAATTAGTATGCGATAGGTGTGGTCGTGTGGGACATGGGTGGAGAAAATGCTATGCCAAATTTGACGTAAATAGGAATCCTTTAAACTAATAAACCCATCTGCTAGACAGAAAAAGAAACATGTTCCACGACATGTAGATGGGTTAAGGTTTCAAAGATTTGAACATGTAAGAGGTGTATACCGAAATGGCAATGCAAACCGTGTACCTCTTGATTTGAACAGACAGACATTTGGACAAAAATCGAATTCCGGTTTTTCACAAGCGCATATTGAGATTAATTTGTCTACGTTGAATACCATAGCAGCATTTGTTAATGGTAACCCTGTTCAATGTTTGATTGATACAGGTGCTTCTGTCAACATTATTGATCACGATTGGTTTCATGCTAATCTTTCCAATTTGCGTTTTTCTATAGAAAAATCACGTGTAGCTGAAGCACGCGCAGCAAATGGTAGTAGTTTGGAAATTACTGGATTCATAGTTTTGTCCATATCTGTCAATGGCACTCAATTTCCTGTACCTATGAATATTGCTCGTAACTTAAGTACACGTATCATACTTGGGTCTCAGTTTTTAAACAGGCACTGCGCAAGAATAGATTGTGAATCTCGTACACTAAGACTTGCTAAGGAGAGTAAAATACTTGTCATTGAGAAACAGGAAATTCCTGCTCACACTCAGTCTGTTGTGTGCGCAAGACTGTCAAATAAATTGCCATTCAATACAATTGGTCTCTCTCATGGAGGCAGGCGTGTCTCTGCATTAGGTGTATTGATCGCGAATACTGCTTCTAGTGTACAGAATAACTGTATTCATTTATTAGTTATGAATACTACTGATGAACCAATAACTTTGTACCCTCGTACTAAATTGGGCATTTTTTCTCTCGTTGACCCGCATAGGATTCACTCCTTCCCCGATCTTGAGAAAAACTATGTTAACAATGTTAATATAAGGCAAGCATCCGCGGTAGCTAGCGATGTATACAGTAAACAAGATTCAGTAAAGGAAGTCCTTTCAAAAGTGAATTTAAATACTGATCACATGTCAGGTACTGAAGCATCTGAAATCAATGGTTTACTCACGGAATATATTGATATATTTCAAGTAAAAGGGGGTCCTACTGGTAATTACTCCCGTGTTAAACATGCTATTAACACTGGTGATCACCCTCCTATTAGATCTAGACCGTATAGGCAAGCTCCTCACATTCAAGCCGAAGTACGTAGACAAGTCCACGAAATGTTAGAACAGGACATTATAAAGGAGTCGGCAAGTCCTTGGTCCTTTCCAGTATGCATGACACCTAAAGCTGGTGACCCAAATACTTATAGATTTGCAATTGATTTTAGAGCCTTGAATAAGATTTGTGCACGCGATAACTTTCCGTTACCTAACATAAACGATGCTTTAGATAGTTTAGGTGCAGCTAAACCAAATTTCATTACAACTCTTGATCTTGCGGCTGGATATTGGCAAATAGGCTTGGAAGAAAGTTCCAAATCTAAAACTGCATTCATCACTCAAGATGGCCTATATGAATTCCAAAGAATGCCATTTGGTTTACATAACGCCCCAGCCACTTTCCAACGAGCTATGCAAGAAGTTTTGAGAGGTTTGAATTGGAAATTCGTTCTCTGTTACTTAGATGACATAATTATATTCAGTAGTTCTTTCTCCGAACACATGGACCATTTAAGGCAAGTTTTCGATAGGTTGCGCGCAGCTGGTCTAAAATTACAACCTAAGAAATGTACTTTTGGTCAAACTGAGGTCAAATATTTAGGTCACGTAGTGAACAAAGATGGTGTAGCAACAGATCCAGCAAAATTGAAAATTGTCCAAGATTATCCAACTCCTGCCAAAGTAACCGAAGTCAAATCTTTTCTTGGATTTGTGGGATATTATCGAAAGTTCATAAAGGACTTTTGCAAAATTGCTGAACCACTAACCAATTTAACTAGAAAAGATGTATCTTTTGTTTGGGATCAAAGTTGTCAAGAAGCATTCAAAACGCTCAAACGAAAATTGTTAGAGCCACCAATTCTAGCATATCCAAATTTCGATGGCACAGAATTCATATTGCAAACCGATGCTAGTCGTACTGGTTTAGGTTTTATCTTGGCCCAAAAGCAGGATGGCAAGGAACGTGTGATATCCTATGGTGGAAGAGCATTACATGATGCGGAAAGAAATTACACTGTTACAGAAATTGAAGCTTTGGCAGTTGTCGAGGGAATCAAGAAATATGCTCCATATTTGCAACATAGTATCAAATTCACTGTTGTAACTGATCATTGCGCTTTGAAATGGCTCTTTGGTATTAACAAAAATACCGGAAGTCGATTAGCGCGATGGGCACTTAAACTGCAGTCATATAAGTTTGATGTAATTCACATTCGTGGACGCCATAATGGCAACGCTGATGCATTAAGTAGAATAGATTATGACAGAATGGATATTTGTACTGATTGCAATCATTCTCATTCCAAAGTCACTGATGCTGTAGAAGTTAAAAAGGTAGCCTGGGTAAAGTCGGGATTAGACGAGATGGTGAGCGACATCATACAAAATCCTAGTAATGATGTGAACTCTCGTCCTACAGTAAACGTGGTTAGAAATCTTCGATTTCAAAAAGGGAAACGTGTTGAGAATGACAAAGATTCAGTCAAGCCAAATATTCCAAACTTTCCAAATGAGCTCAACTTAGACAAATTCAAACAAGTTTTGTTGACGGATATATTTGCGGGATCAATGTTGCAATATCTGGAAAACGATGAATTGCCAGATAATGCTGTTAAGGCTAGGAATGTAGTTTTACAGGCTGATCAGTACTATGCACACGAAGGGTTGTTGTATCACATTTGGCATACTCCTGCTAAAGGGCACATGCCTGAAAGAAATGTCCATCGTTTGTATATACCCGTGCAATTAATTGATACAGTTCTAAATAACTGTCATGATCACGTGTTAGCCGCACATTTTGGATTTCAGCGAACCTACAATAGAATCCGTCAACGTTACTTTTGGAAATGCATGTATCGTGACGTAGACAACTGGGTCCGTTCATGTATTTCTTGCTCTCAACGAAAAACTCATAGACATAAAGTACTAGCCCCAATGGTAACTATGAAAGTGCCAGGCGCTTTCGAACGAGTAAGTGTTGACATTTTAGGTCCTTTACCTATTACCACTTCAGGTAATCGCTATGTACTCTGTTTTTCAGATCATTGTACTAGATGGCCAATTTTGGTACCATTGAAAGTTACTGATGCGTCAACCATTGCTCGCGCATTCTTTGATTATGTAATTTGTGAACATGGTTGTCCTCAAACCTTGTTGAGCGACAGAGGTCAAAATTTCCTCTCCAAGATTGTATTGGAAGTTTGTCGTATTATGCGCACTCACAAACTGAATACAAGTTCATATCATCCACAATGCAATGCAATTCAGGAACGTTTTAATGCAGTAATTCTGGATACCATTTCACATTATGTCAATGAATACCAAAGCGATTGGGATAAGTACATAACAGCTATACAATTTGCCTATAGAACAACTCCCGCTGAAAATTCAGTCGGATTTAGTCCCTTCTTCTTGTTGTATGGTAGAGAGGCAAGACTTCCGATAGATGTTACACTCCTAGCACAATGCAAATATCCAGATAAGACACTTCGTGAGCACATTCACAATCTGGTATCACAACTCGAAGTATTTAGGGACATTTCAAAACGTCATGCTGAACGTAATCAAGCCAAAATGAAAGAGCGTTTTGATGATCGTGCGCAAGATGTTCCATATCAAGTTGGTGATTCAGTTTGGATTTATATACCTGCATTGCAACAAGGATTGTCACGTAAACTCTCAAAGTTCTGGGCGGGACCCTTTCTACTAGTCGAACAGACTGGTCCTGTAAATTTCAAGGTGCGAAATCTTGAAAACAACAAATTGGTAACATCTACTGTACATGTTAACCGTATGAAATTTGCATATAATAGATTTGTCCGTCCAAGCAATGATACTCCCCCTGTGGATCCTGAAAGTAGAGATCCAATTCCAGGATTAGTTCTAGACGATTGTCCTGATGATATATTTGAACAACTTTTGGCTACCCACGAGTCTGACAAGAATCAGATTCCAATTATTCCAGGTTTGCCTCCTATTCAAGATGAAACTCCAGAATATGTGATAGAGCGTATTCTCAGGGGACGTTTTAAAAATAAACGTCTTGAGTATTTGATAAAATGGCAGGGCTTCCCAAATTCAAGAAATACTTGGGAACCAGAGACTAACCTAAACGCGGCCGCTTTAGAATCTCTGAAAGCTAACCCAGTCAAAATTACTGGCAAGATGTAAAGCCAGCGGGCAAGAATCATTGCAGGAACAGAGTCTGAAACAGCAAATAAATAAGTAGTATTGAGAAAAGTGTACAAGTATAGAGAACACAGAGGAAGTATATGAATAAAATTTATAGTCCGTAGGCTGAAATATGTCATGGTATGAGTATTACAATTCTTATGACACAAAATGTGTTATTTTGATAAAATTGTTGAATGAGAGCAATTTGTAATTTGGGCAACATTGCCTGAAAGTGTGTGTTCACTTTCGTTAATTTGTATATAGAAATGATTGTTGCAAAGAATTGCACACAATGATATTCTTCATGTAGAAAGTTTGAATTTATATAGTTGAGCAAAAATGCGGAAATGCAGTATGATCAAATAAGTGTTATATTTATTTGTATCTTTTCGGAAGAGGCATATGTTGTGAGGTTTTCTGGCAACATTAGTCTCACATGAATAGACGCAAACAAAAGAAAGTTTAATGTAAATTACTAAATATTTCAGTAGTGCTACCTTTGTCTTGTTTTGTCTGTCTTGTATTGTCTTGTTGTGTACACATAATATATAGTCACCATTGATGACTATTTAATTTTAAAGGGTCACAAAAACGTGATTTCTTTGAAATAAGAAAAATATGTTTCCGTATGAAACATCGAAATTGGAAGGAAATTTTCCAATTCTTTTGCGCTTCAACTTTTGATGAAACCTTTAGACGCACACGTTAATCCGAGGATTATGTATGAGTGTGTGTGTTTGTGTTAGGCCATTTAAGGGATATCCCGTATGCGTGTTTGTTCAGAAAAAATCCCTCTTTACCGTGTGAGCGTAATCACTTGGAATTTTTCGCGTGAATTCCGGGTTAATACGGTCGCAGGTTTCCACAGGTTTGGCGTCGCAGAAGATTAATAATAAATTTATATTTAAGGCCACTCGTTTAAAAATAAAATAACATTCTCTGATAGTTAAAATAAACAACCTGATATTAGATGCCGTCAATTTGGCAGACGGAAACATGGATAAAGCACATGTTAAATTTTGTGACGAAATAAATAATTCGTTTCTATATATGATAAAGATATCAATTTCTTTTATAAATATTTCACCCAGCATTCTTTAAGTTAAATTGTCAGGTGTCAATTTTGTTAGGAAGGGCGTATGTTGTGACGCTAAATTTATATTGATATTATTAATATTATTATTAATTCTAGATATTTCCATATCTAGAATTCAGGCCATGATTGACTTGAAATGGCAACACCGTACTTCCGTATTCTGAATCCCATTCAGTCTACGCGCCAATATCTCTGACCAATTCAAGTCTTCGTGCCACGCTGACAACACCTCATAAGTTTAGGCCATATAGTTTTCTATTCACACAACAGGACTGGTGAGCTCTGAATTACAGAAGCTCACGATTGATGCGTGTCATGTCATTTCTTTAGGATAGTCTAGATGCTGGGTGCTGTGTTCGTTTATAATATGAGTAAGTGAACTATTTATGATGAATTAATAAAATGTATATATAAATAACTTGGAAGCTATATCCGTTATATTCATTCTGTGTGTTTTGATCCCCTCTCCGCCATGCGAGTATTTTCCACAAAACCACGTCATAACAGAACCATCGAACGACGACGCTACCGAACTGTTTTGATACCAGAGAATGATATGGGAACCATCGAACGACGACGCTACCACTTAAGAATAATGATTTATAATGTGAATATTGTTGAAATGATGTTATAAATGTTTCTTTGTCACGAATAAACTGGATCTCTGTAAAGAAAGGAATAATAACGATTTTTGTCTGTTACGTATGTACACTCTACGCATATCTCGTATGTTGGGTTCATTTAGCTCCAAAGGCATCGGACGAAAGGCTTAATTTCGTTACAATACATTGGAACTAATACGCGCGATCGCGAAGGTCCAGAAGAACGTTTTTAACGTCCTTCTAATTAAAATTATGGTAACTGTAACGCCCCCCCCCCCCCCCCCCCCATTTGCCCCGCCTATGCACATACCCTTCCTCCTCCTCCCCATCCCTTCCTCCTTCTTCTCTTCCTTTGATCCTTCTTCTTTCCTCTTCCTCCTTTTTTAAAACCGTTTGTCAATGGGGTGGGGTGGGGGAATGGCTTGCTGGACCCCTGGATACGCCACTGCATGGCATCAATATAAAAAGGTAAGATTTTCAATATAGAGCCCATAATACATCACTGAATGTCGACAAACTTAGAGTTTGATTTATTGACCGGTAAAATTAGAGGATTTTAATGACAAGAGACGAGTGTTTAGGTGTCAACATAATTATTTTCTGGCCTTTTCACACCAACTGATTCCATCCATCGAAGTAGTATACACATGTACCATTACGACTGGGTTTTTTGAGTAAATTTCGAGGGCATTGAGTAAATTTTGGGGGCAGGGTCAGAGGTCATGGAAATCGAGGTCGAGTCAACATTCAACGTCCAATCAACATTTAAATCGATGATAACCGTGATAACGAGCAAGTAGATATCAACGAGTCATTATAACGAGATGTGTTGTTGTTGTATTTTCCTAATGAAATCGATTAGTCTAGTCCAACTAAAGTATTTATGTTTGTTCGATCAATGGGTTTTCCCCATAGTTATTTTTAGCCGTCAGTAATGTGATTGGGTTTTTCCCGAGATTATTTTTAGCAACATTAACACGTGATCTGTATCGTCCAATCAAATTGATCGATTTTACAGAACAATAAGCCGACTATTAATATATTATGACGTAATCAATAAACCCTATAAAAGCGAGAGTCAACTGTCAAGGTTCTCTTTCGTCGTGCGTTCTTCGAATCGATGACAAGTTCTCTCTGTCTGTGACTGGTGATCAATACAAGATATTACAGGTTGATCATAATCAATCGATAATTACCTATAATGGATCAATATTATAGCGTTGACTCGCAGCAGTCTAAATATTGATTTTCTTTGGCTCGTATCCCACTAAAACTCAAGGACACTTCTGATATATTACTGGTTTTAACTGGTTTAAACTTGATATTGGACTTTCTAGAAGATTCTACCATCCTTCCTATATAAGTTCGGCAGGAAAGACGTGTGGTCATTTGCACTACCTGAGCGCAACCACTACAGATCTCTTTATATTAAAAAATAAAAGCCTACTGATTATTATACCGGGAAAAGGTGCATTTTTCCTATTAATACACAAACAGTATGGCAAAATACCCATGTAACTTTTGTGAACTGAAGTTCAATCGCAACTATCATTTGAAACGCCACTTGCGTATAAGGCACCACGGACACATTTGCGAGATTTGTAACAAGTCGTTTTCTGGAGCTTATAATTTAAAAGAGCATAAGAAATCTCACGTGAACGATGATCTGCGATGTAGGATTTGTGATAAATCTTTCAAAAGGACCGACAATTTGAAACGTCATCAAAATACCGATTTACATAGGAAGCGAGAATATGACGATGTAAAAACAGCAAAGCCAGAAGACCAACATCCTGACGGAAAAGAGTATTCAAGGGACAGTATGGAAGGTATGGTTAAATTACATTAACTATACTTAAAAACAAGACTTGCACATGTTCATAAATAATAATAAAAAAAACCCTCACCCTGTTTAAAAAGTGACACTTGTAAAACTCTTACACCATAGCTTCATGCGTAGATTCAACACGGATTAAGATGACAAAATGAATCATTCTGAGAACACGTTACTAAAAACATTGCGATCAGTATTTCCAATGATAATAATATATCCTGGTATCCATTCCATGTATATCCTATGACTGTGTATTTACAAGTGAATGAGAACAGTATAGCAATATATATTTATGGACCAACGAATCAATAGGTCGATGTTGAAGTTATTTGATCAATATAGTGGGGAAAGACCTTTTCTTAGTTAATAATAATAAAACTTGTAACTAATCAATTCTCATCGAGTCAGAGGGGCATGGGTCACGACAGCAGTGGTGAACATTCATGCCACTAAAATAAACGATTAGAATGAAATAAAGATTTAGATAGTTTAGTTAAATATAACCTATATCCGTTTGTTCTATTTTCCCAAATTTCTCATCTCACTTTACAGATATATCGGACCATAATATGAGAGAAGAAACCAATGCTAGTCAACAGAGAGCCCCACCAACAAAGCGTCCACGACTTGATCTTCAAGGAACATCAGATGCTGAGGGACCTACTGATGAAGATTTGATGGATGAACGTCTTAAGGATAATGAACCATTAAAGGACCTTTACAAAAAACACTGGGGGAAAATCAGAGACTTTTCAAGACAAGGGAAAATAAGAGACACGTATAATATTAAGCTAGTATCTCTAGATTTGGATTATTTGGCAAAGGTCGCTCTCGATGTGTTTGAGAAACAAGAAACAGCATTTAAAATAAATGCCGCCTATGGATTTGTATTGAAAAATAATGAAACGGGGGAACTTAAATATCACTACGCTTCCTCAAATAACAGATTGTTGAAAGCTCCTATGTTTGTTCAAACTAAGACAGACTTTGTAACCTTTCTAGGGGAACTTCTAAAGCAAGATCCTCTACAATATGCACGATCAGAACGTCCCTCCAGTAAATGGATCGTGGATCTGATAACGAATATTACCATGTATGTATATAAAATTCCAGAGCACCCTATAGGAGCGGCGGGTCAAATACTTCTTCCAGAGTACATTCAAGAGAACCGAGCAATCGTATCTTTGGCAAATGACCCCAACACGAAACACAAACAATACCAGGACAATTTATGTTTCTTCCGATGCTTGGCACTTCACCAGGGCTATCAACCTGATAGGTTAGAACGCAAAACCAAGGAACTATTCAATCAGTATATGTACACTAAACCTGTAAGGCGATTTCAAGGTGTAAAACTCTCAGACCTCAGTACCCTAGAGGAGATCTTTAAAGTCAATATTGCTGTCTATGAACTTGTTGACGCGTGTGTCGATGATGATGATGTAGATGTGGCAGATGATATTGAGAAAGTTGAATGTGTGGATGAAGTAAGGGATGATGTCACGGATAGCTGTAATGATAATGACGACTCTGATCACGATGGCTCAAACCACAATCCATTCGATGTAGTAGCCAGATTGGTACAGCGTAGTATTAACAAGTATGATAGCACCATGTACCTCAACAAGTATGAAAACCACTTTAGTTATATCACAAACCTTTCGAAATACAGCAAATCTTTCAAATGTCAGAAGTGTCATAAACTATGGCAGTCAGGAAAGCAACTGGATCGACACGAGGCGACCTGTAAATCAGTGGGAACAACACATACCTATCCCGGAGGATATTACGTCACTCCGCCTTCAATCTTTGAACTCGAAGATGAAGGGATTAATATTCCCGAGGACATGAGATCCTTTCCGTTCAGAGCCGTTTATGATTTTGAGTGCTTGTTGAACAGATCTGTCTCATCACAACCCACGGAGAAACTAACATGGGATGCCCAACATATTCCAGTCAGCGTTTCTTTATGTAGTAACATACCAAACTTTGAGACACCCAAGTGTTTCGTATCCGATGGTAACTCTCAAGCTCTAGTTGATCAGATGATGAATTACTTGATACAAATGAGTCAACATAGTAAGGCACTGATGTATGAGCTATATCAACCCATTTTTAAAGAACTCGACACCAGGATTGAAGCACTGACTCCCGACGAGCAAGATACATCGGACACTGGTAAAAAACAGCACAAATATTTCGCACGCTTGAAGAACCGCCTGGAAAAATACATTTCAGAACTTCCAGTACTAGGGTTCAACAGCGGCAAGTATGACATCAACGTCATCAAACCATACATCTATAACTTTCTGCAAACCAGTGATCAGATCCAGTTCATTGTTAAACGAAACCACAACCATATGTGCATCAAGACCAACTGCTTCAAGTTTCTGGATGTTTCCAACTATCTTGCTCCAGGGTGTAGCTACGACATGTTCTTGAAGGCGTACGACTGTCATCGGAAGGGATTCTTCCCGTACGAATGGTTGGATTCGATAGAAAAGTTAAACACACCACAACTTCCACCGAAAGAGGCATTTTTTAGTCAACTGAAAGGTGAAAATATATCGGATGCTGACTACCGATACTGTCAACAAGTTTGGAGAGAGAGAAGTATGAAGACCATGCGTGAATTTCTGGTTTGGTATAACAATCTAGACGTAGAGCCTTTCATTCAAGCCCTTGGGAAAATGGATTCCTTCTACAGACACCGAGGTATTGACACCTTCAAGGATGGGATTTCCGTTCCGGGACTCTCGTTAAAATACTTGTTTAAGAAAAGTCCCGAGGCTACCTTCACCTTGTTCAATGAGGATGACAAAGACATCCATCAGCTCTTTAAGGACAATCTTGTGGGTGGACCTTCCATCATCTTTCATCGGTATCATGAGGTGGGAATGACTCGAATTCGAGGTGGCAAGATGTGTCAGAAAGTCGTTGGGTATGATGCCAATGCGTTATATCTATGGGCTATTATGCAAGAAATGCCAACAGGGATGTATACCAGAAGACGACGAGAAACTGGGTTCAAGCGAGAGCGCCAGACAAAGATTTCAATGGTAGCTCAGGAATGGCTGAAATGGGAGGAAAACAGTCGAGGGATCAAAATCAGACACAATGGTAATAACACTGAAAAGCGAATCGGACCGCGGATGCTACCAGTGGATGGATTTTGTGCAGAAACCAATCAAGTCTTTGAGTTTAATGGTTGTCACTTCCACGGACACAAGTGTGAATTGAATCCTCATCATGAAACCCCAGAGATGAAAGAAAGGTGCAAGAAGACATTTGAGAAGCGGCGATACATAGCGAAAGAGGGGTATGAATTCGTGGAAATGTGGGAGTGCCAATTTACGAGACTTAAAAGATCCAACATAGACCTGCAAACATTCCTTCGCTCTGTTCGCCCACCCCTTTACCGAAAAACTACTATGACACAAGATGAAATCATACAAGCGGTTATCCAAGACAACATATTTGGATGTATCGAATGCGATATTCGCGTGCCGGACCATCTGAAGAAGAAGTTTGAAGAAATGCCCCCTATCTTCAAGAACGTTGATATTAAGAGAGAAGACATTGGTCCTTTCATGCAGCAATTCGCAGAGGAACACAACTTCATGTCAAAGCCAAGGAGAAGTCTCATTGGTAGCATGTTCGGGAAAAAGAAGCTGATCATCACCCCTCTTTTGAAATGGTACATTCAAGAGGGTTTAGAGGTTACACAAATACACCAGGTGATAGAATATCAGCCAAAAGCCTGTTTCCAAGAGTTCGGTAATGCTGTGTCAGATGCACGAAGAGCCGGAGACAGCGATCCCGCAAAGGCGATCATTGCTGACACCATGAAGCTCATCGGCAACTCCTCGTATGGAAAGACGATAACCAATAAAGAGAGACATAGAAATATCAAAATTGAAAACACTAAAGGAGCTAGGAAACGAGTGAATGAACATCTCTTTCGCGATATCAACGAAATTGCCAATGATTGTCACGAGGTCATAATGGCAAAGAAAGCCATCAAGGAAGACCTGCCGATTCAAATAGGTTTCTTTGTGTATCAATATGCAAAGCTTCGGATGCTACGATTCTATTTTGACTTCTTCGACAAATACATTGATCGGTCAGACTTCCAGTATGTGGAAATGGATACCGATTCTGCGTATATAGCCCTATCCGCGGAACACCTCGATAATCTGGTTAAAGCTGAACTTAAAGACCAATACGAACAAGACAAGAAGAATTGGTTTCCAAGAACCGATACAGAAATCAACAAGCGATACGACAAACGGACTCCTGGTCTTTTTAAAGTCGAGTGGGAAGGAGATGGCATGATTGCCCTGTGTAGCAAAACCTACTATTGTTTCGGCCCAACAGATAAATTCAGCTGTAAAGGAGTAAACAAAAGAAACAACGACATAAACAAGGATCTTTACCTTCGAGTCTTAACACAGATGAAGTCACAAAGTGGAGTGAACCGAGGTTTCCGAGTCAAAGACAACAGCATTTTTACCTATGCCCAAACTCGAGATGCTTTCACATTCTTTTACCCAAAACGGAAAGTTCTAGAAGATCGAGTGTCCACAACATATCTTGACATTTAAAGTGAGAGCATGTATTACTCATCAATTGCTTTAACACCTCCCAATTCAGTTTCCCGGATACAGTGCTCTGGATCAAAATTCACGATGCAAACGTCGTAATGGACTGCATTGACGACGCAATGGTCGGCATCAACGCCTTGCGCAACGCCGCAATGGATTGCGTCAACGCATTGCGTTACGCAATTCACTACGCAAACGACGCAATGGATTGCGTCAACGCAATTCACGACGCAATGGATTGCGTCAACGCATTGCGTTACGCAATTCACGACACAAACGACGCAATGGACATAATTAACATATTGATTGTTTGAACGCCAAGCATCGCCTATAAAACCCATCATTTCGCGCATTCTCTCGTCATTACTATTTAAACCTTTGAAGAGACAACATGAATACTTTCGCTGCTCATAAACCCCATGTTTGCCTGCAGTGTGGTCGAAGTTTTGGGCGGAAATATGATCTAAAGAGACACGAGACTGTGATACATGCTGATGACGAGGATGCGGAACAATCGGACGATAGTGAAATAGACGA
This sequence comes from Ophiura sarsii, assembly GCA_035610835.1. Classification (NCBI taxonomy): domain Eukaryota; kingdom Metazoa; phylum Echinodermata; class Ophiuroidea; order Amphilepidida; family Ophiuridae; genus Ophiura; species Ophiura sarsii. The sequence goes on from CM069444.1 coordinate 66,020,121, forward strand.
AACTGATAACCCGGACTCCGAATCGGGTTATGAAGACGAAACTCCTGATGAATCTGAGGCTTCTTATTCCGACAGTGAAGAAGAGTATGATACGACCGATGACGAGATGTCCACCGGTGATGAATTCGAAGACAATGCTGCGTATCAAGAGTGGTATCAACAAGCCATTGAAGAGACTCGGGAGATGCGGAATGAGAAATATGAAAAATACATCAATCAGGGTATGGATGAAGAAGAAGCAACTGAGAAGGCGTACATGAAAACTTTGTGGGCTCTTCAACGCGTCTTCTTTGACAAATACACGATGTTTCTGTGGAGCAATGTACATCTGAAAGACGATGAAACTCACCAGGATATTATGAGTGATCTCGAAGAGAAAATAAACAGAGGGGTGGATATACACAAAACACTGAAAAGAGTAATAGCGAAACATCGAAGCAAATTTGATGGTCTTTTCCTCTATGATGATGAAGAAGGAATGGAAGATGATGATGATGAAGACAGTGTTTGAAAAAGAAGAAAGAAGAAGCAAAAAAACCACCTCTTTATAACTGTTTCATGATAATAATGTAGGAACCACCTTGTAGTACTGTAGTTTTAATTAATTTATGTAATAACAAATGTAAAAAACCTCAGTTCATTTATAACACTGTTGTCGATGTTTTAAAGTATGTTTGCATATAGTTATAAATCCCGGGAATATACTTATCTATATATACTTATTTATCCAATGTAATAATGTTACATACATGTATAAAATCACCATGAAGAAGAGTATGTGAATTATAATAAAAGAAGATTGTAAAACATTAAACACTTGTCTTATCGTTATTCTTGATGTGATGTCATGTCTTATTACACAATGCAGTATACACGTACCAATCACAATACTGACGGCTAAAAATAACTAGTTGGGGAAAACCCATTGATCGGCAAACATAAATACTTTAGTTGGACTAGACTAATCGATTTCATTAGGAAAATACAACAACAACACATCTCGTTATAATGACTCGTTGATATCTACTTGCTCGTTATCACGGTTATCATCGATTTAAATGTTGATTGGACGTTAAAATGTTGACTCGACCTCGATTTCCATGACCTCTGACCCTGCCCCCAAAATTTACTCAATGCCCTCGAAATTTACTCAAAAAACCCAGTCGTAATGGTACATGTGTATACTACTCATCGATATTAGAATAGCCTCCTCTTCCAGCCAATAGAACGGGTGGTTGTGGGTGACGTTATTGGACAATCGGTTTTGGAAGAATATACTGTAGAAATACCCTAATATCCTAGCTCATTTTCACAAACACCGTAAAACAAGGTAAAACTCTGCTCACTTCACGTTTCCCCCTAAAATCCTCTACAGGGTGTATCCAAAAATAAGGACACTTTTTGATGATGGTTTATAACCTTGTTAAATCACTGAAGCATGACCAATTTTTATTTCAATGTAAAGTACCACCGATAAAGATAAAATCCTGAAAAGATGAGAAAAATCCATCAATAATTAAGGAAATTGTGACATAGGCAAGGCAATCTATTTTGCAGTATGTAACAATGGTCATTCACTCAGTAACAGTAGAGTGACATGAACGTGACACTGCCAACTCCACTTCTTATCATGCTAATGAACCCTCTACAGTGGGTTCGAGAACTTGTGGATTATTTAGTCAGTATTGATTTGTGCCAGAATTAAATGGATTACCAAACTAATCTTTGCTATTGACTGATAGATTACTTCCTATGTTTATAATTATTGTAGAACGAATTGAAACGTAAACCATGTTATTGATACTCGGATATATTTTGTTTCTTGACCCCCTCCCCCATGTCCCCCCCCCCCCCCCCATCACCGCTGATTTTTTTCTTGACCCCCCCCCCCCCCCCTTTTTATGGTGATTTTTTTCTTGATCCCCCCCCAACTGTTATGTCTACGTTACCGATCATTATAAGTTTCGACCGCGAACGAAGGATGTAATTGTAACCCGAATTGTAAACATTTAGGTTGTTATGTGCGCGAAGCGGGGACAAATTTGGACCCTTTTGTGTGTGCTCGAAGTGCCAAAAAATTTGGACTTGTTGTTTTGATTCCCTATTAATATTATAATCATTGGACCATGACCAATTTAAGGAATGTTCATAAATACCTTGGTGGTGGTGGTGGGTGGGGGGGGGGGGGGGGGGGGGGGTTGGAAAAATGGAGGGGGGGGGGGGTGCGTCAGAAAAAAATGTCCCCCAAAAGGGGATCACAAATAAACCCTGATACATGTACGGAGTATTACACCGTCATGAAAAAAGTGTCCTACTTTATTTGATACACCCTGTATCTGTGTATGTACGACAAGCGTTCGGTTGTAAGGGTGACGCGCTGTTCATTACTCGACTTCCGAAGAGCAAAAACACACGTACCAGATGGTAAATGGTTTGTTTTCGCCTGTTTTTCCCAATTGATATTACGTACTTTATCCTCTAAAATATAAATAAATCTTAAATGTACCATGATACAACCGGTAGCAGATGCATGAGCTACGAATGTTCGAACGAAACGTCAATATCCATGGATGATGATGGTTGATGGATCTCATGAATGCAATTTTTTTAATTTATGGAATCAATACTATTTTTACTAGCAGGTGGCCAAATTGTCCCACAGAGTAAGTGGGCAAATATGGCCACCAAAGACAAAATGCGTAATAAATTCACCATTTTTCATGTGATATAATGTATACGGATCAACGGCTACGTTTTGCAGTTTTGAATTGGATGAATGATGATTCATTGTAGCACTGTAGCAGACAATGTTTTACAGTCTTGTTGATTGCACTGATATACTTTGCACTTTGTAAAGAGAGAGAGAGGGAGTGGGAGGGGGAGAGAGAGAGGGAGGGGGGAGGGGGGTGGGGAGAGAGATCCTGATTATTAGGTCTATTACCGTCTATTCCCACATTGTTCTGACACAGAATGATAACCAATTAATGGGAAATAAAATATGGTTTTTAAAATAGCACATGATGCAAAGTTTCATGGCAAGGGAAATTCAACAAAGTTGGATTCCCCCCTGCTTTAGCAGCGGAGGGGGTGTCTGAGGGGGTTAATGCCAAATGGTGCATCATCTTTATGAAATATCGGCTGTATTTCTCTATTGCCTATTTACTATATTACTCTAAAAAATAAAATAAAAATTTAGATACACTGTATATGTATTGACAACCGTTTCTGGTTAGACTAGCCATTGAACAAAGTCCTCAATACCGTAAACATATATATATATTTTTTTTGGGGGGGGGAGGGAATTTCCAGCGAGATGGCAACATTTCCTGGGAAGGAGCTTGCCGTTTTGCCCTCTTTTCCCGCTCTACACATCACTTATCAAACTGCATGATACATTTCACGGACATAAATTATGCTAATGAGCTAATTCGTGAAGGGCGCCGCTCAATAAATGACGTCACTCACATCATCGATATTTTCGGAACGCCAAATTTGTAGGTTTGAAATTCTAGGTCGAGTAAAATGATGTGCTTTAATATTTGTTGTCTGTGAGCTTTTGTGAATTTTTTCCTGTATTGGAGTATTTTTTTATTGAAAATAGACAGTTCAAATTAAACGTTGGTTCCAAGTTCAACAGACAGCACATGTATTTAAGTACACAGCAACAACAATATTCAGACAACATTTGAGAAAAACCGATGCCCGGCTTTGCAAGGGAGTGTACGGGGAAGTGTACGGGTGAACATGACAAACCAAAACAGCCTAGTAAATAACCGCCTCCGTGGCGCAATTGGTTAGCGCGTTCGGCTGTTAACCGAAAGGTTGGTGGTTCGAGTCCACCCGGGGGCGTTGTTTCTTTTTGCATTTAATGCAGATCGACAAATCACAGTAAAAATCTAATATTGACAAAATCACAGACCACTTACACAAAAATCGCATCTGCGCATGCTCCTGTCGTGATCGAAATCCAACACACAAGCAATGGGCGAGTTTTATAAGTGCACATGGCCTTGCTTTGTAGAATGTAAGATTCATACCTACCTCTACAATTACAACCTTGTTTCAGGCTTTTCTTCATTAATACAAAACCTTTCAAATTATGGATTTATTGCAGACGTCTTGTTGAATTGAAATACCATTGGTACGAGGACAAAACCATACATGAATCAACCTGACTTGGACTAGAAAAAGCAGCCATGGGTCAATCAAGTTCAACAGATGAAGGTCAAGTGCTAGAACAACAGTATAAAAGCAGTTTAAATCTCTTTACTACATACGAACAAGGAGAGCTGAAGACGATTTATGATCAGATTTGTCAGATGCCCCCATCATCAGAGAACACTTTGCCTTCATCATCGTCACCATCAAAATCAAAGACGGCCGTTGGATTCCAAAAAATCCAGCTGCGGGTAAGATTTTTTTCATACATATGTGACGTGTTCTACTGAAACCAGACACAATTGGGCAAGGTATCAAAATTGAGTTAGTAATTGATTATTAAAGTAGAGATCTTCAGCTTTACAATAGTACCTTCTTTTTTTTTAGTCAGACTTCCCAAAGCGAAGTTAAATCATTTTCAAGTTAGTCTTTATGAAAACTCTAAACTGAGATATCGTCCTTTAAAGATGTACAAGCAATGTACTTATAATGTACTTCCAATGTAGGCCTACTTTTAAAAAAAGTAAAAAATGAACATTGCATTTTTGTTGTTGATGGTTTGATTTTTTAATCTGAAACTTTCACAATAATGTTATAAACACTCTGAAGATTAATTATTTGCAAGAAACTAAAATTCCCCCAAAATCACCCCCAATTAGGTTTTGGGCTATTTCTCAAGATTGGAGCTCTGCCCAATTCCGTCTGGTTTCGGTAGAACACGTCACATATGGGGTAAGATGAGGTGTGACATACTACAAGTTGGACTTTTTTTGCTTTTGCATAATATGAAAATATGTTGAAAGGTGTTGAATATTGTACACAATATTTCTCTTGGAGAAGAAAATGATGGTAGCTGATGAGATCGGGATAATTAAAGGTAGCGGGATATAAAAGTTGGATAGGCAGAACCCACATACGAGGGTCATTCAATAAGTTCTACCTCCTAAGAAATAACTTTGCTATTATACAAGCCAGTCGTATGAAACATTCCACAATTAAAGCTTCGAATCTCAACTACAGAATAATAGTAAATTGGTCTGAATACTCATTGTACTTTTCAGGATATGCAGTAAAAACCAAACTTCCATTTAGTGCATATGCGGGATTTGCTTTGTGTCGACATACGGCGTGTCGACCACAGCCTTACAATCAAGTAGAAGAATGAAAATTGAATTTGAACCACTTCAGATTCATTTTGCTAGATCAATTTACATTGATTACTAAGAAAAATACTTTTGATGTTCAATATACTTTGCTTCACACAGAGCTACATTGGTGGAAAACTACCTGAGGTAACTACAGGCAGACTATTCAAGATTCTTAAATTACTGCAACTCTGCGGAGACAGTAACCAGGAGGATGTTAGCATATCCCACAATGCATTTGTTGTTGCGATGGCGATGGTTTTCAAAGGAACGTTGGATCAGCACTGTCATTTGATTCACTGTCTGTCTACAGAGAATAGAGAAGGAATTCCAGCCGAGGAACTGACTCAGGTAAGGTCCCGAGTTTACCGCGAATTGAGGTTACACGCGGAAAACAACATTTTGATGAAAAGAAGTAAAAAAAATGCACAAAATACGTCCAAATCACAAAATATATAAATAGTCTTGAATAAAACAATATAAATATTAAAAAACGATATGTAATAAAACAAAAAAATGATGTGTTTTTCTGTAAAGTGTGTTTATTTTGGTTTTATAGATCGTAAATTTTAAGCTTTCTTGGGGAAAATTACATCACAGACAAATGCAAAATTTACAAAGCGGAAAAACGCAGAATTCAACAAATGTTTACAAAGCAGAAAATGAGTGAGCTTAGACTCAGGTTAGTTTGCTTATTGAGAATGTTTGGAAAAAAACATGCTCAAATATCACATTTGCAGTGTCATAATTAAATTTCTTAAAAAGATGCATGTTCGAAATAAAATTAATCAAAATCTTGAAAGTTTATATCAAAATCTGATACATGTAATTCTGTGCACATTGATCTCTGTACAACATCCATGACACCATCTCAGATTTACAAGATATCCCAAAGGAAGCTTTGAATTCCTATAATAACAATGGAACTGTTTCAATTTTCCTAGTGATTAATGCTCTTTATCACAATCCTCCATAAAGGGCTTCTGCAGAGGCCATAAGGGACCAATTAATTCTTATATGTGACATGAAATGAGTCACATGTCGATAATTTCGATTTTTCAACATTTATAAGCAAATTGTCCACGATGCACTATGATCCAAACCCCATCGCAATTGGACATCGGGTTCCAGAGATATGACAATTCTTTGATTTTCCTCGACAATGAAGTTGTCACCTTTATTGCCTTATAAAAAGGCCAAACAAATAAAACCAAGTTTGTTTCCAGTAGTGCGCACGCATTTCACTGAGACGCTTGATTCTTGCGCATTTAATCTTTTAAAGTGTTTTGCATTTGACTTTACTGGAAACAATTTATGTTTTGTTTTTTGCCGAACTGAAAATCAATATTAGCGAATTAGACGGAATCCCCTTGATCATGTCACATATGTGAACAAAGAGTTTTCCCTAAATTGAGATATGTAACTAACTAACATATTTGCCTTCAGCTTGAGAGTATATGTACGACATACCAATGGGATAGGAATAACAGGTACTGTTGATGATAACAAATGCGACGTGTTATACCGAAACCAGACGGAATTGGTTGGGCAGAGCTCCAACTGAGAAATAGCCCAAAACCTAATTGGGGGTGATTTTATGGGAATTTGAGTTTCTTGTAAATAATTAATCTTCAGAGTGTTTATAAAATGATTGTGAAAGTTTCAGATTCAAAAATCAAACCAACAAAAATAAAATGCAATTTTAATTTTTTATATTTTTTTAAAGTACATTGTAAGTACATTGTAAGTACATCTTTAAAGGACGGTATCTCAGTTTGGAGTTTTCATAAAGACGAACTTGAAAATGATTTAACGCTTTGGGAAGTCCGATTAAAAAAAAAAGGGTACCATTGTAAAGCTGAAGATCTCTACTTTAATAATCAATTACTAACTCAATTTTGATATCTTGCCCAATTGTGTCTGGTTTCGGTAGAACACGTCACAAATGGTATTATCTCATCATTATGTAACTTCTATTTCTCACCCAGTTTGTAGGTGATATATTGCAACATTACGAAGAGGCACTGAAAATATCCAATAAAATGAACAACTGGAGATTGGATTGCACGGTGGAAAGTCATAACAAATTCAAAACCTTCTTGCTGCAGGATGCTTTTAGTTTGCCAGGTAATAATCACGGTATATAGCGCTTGTTTGCTAACCATATATACCGAACATCAATAATAACAATTAATGACGTCACCAGAATTAGAGCATTTGGACATACGAGAGTTTAAGCAATTAGTTAGGGGTTCAATAAGGTTTCGGAGTTGTTTATCTTGAATCGACAACGGTAAGACGGGTTTATTTTGCGAGGGCAGCTTTAGCTGCCCGAGCAAAATAAACCCGTCTTACCGTTGTCGATTCAAGGTAAACAACGACGAAGACCTTGTTGAACCCCGTTCAACAACGACCAAACATATTTACATCATTCAAATGTGAATATTGTTGTGGATAATCAATGAAAACAAGTACAAAACTTGTTTTAATAGGCTTAATTTGACATAAAAAAATAGCTGCTCTTTAAAAATCGAGAAAAAAAAGTTTACGTTTATTATAATTAGGCCCTTATTTGGACATCGTCCGTTCCCCGTAAATGGGCGATGTAACTTCAGAATGGGCTGGGTTACAAAAGGTAAACATGAGAGAAGACAAATTATTTCGCAAGTAATTGTGAAATTAAAAATATTTTGTAAATAGCATTTTATTCACACACCACCTTTAACATTCACAGAAAAATTAAATCAAGAATGTGTTTAATTTACACAAAACATTTCGATACATGTTTATGGAATATTTGTATAAAATCAAAACACACCCCTCCGTTTCAATAGTGGTACGGTCCTGTAGATCAAAGCGAACACATTTCGCCGCGATGATGCAAAAATTGTGATTCTCTTGTGCTCAGGTAGCGACGGTTCGGCTAAAATTGTGGCTTTAGAAGTGAACCTTTACATATGGCCCTCGCCAAAAATATTTTCCTCAGGGGTATAGCTACATTTCGGTATATAAAGCTATTTGCTAACTTTAAGGATTGCATGGCGAAATGCATTTATACGCCGAAAAAAATGGAACAAATGTTGCGAACATTTTTGTTTGTTTACAATTTTGCGGTTTCCAAATAAGGTTCGCTATCCTAGTAATTTGCATATGAACAGTGAGATTATCTCTAATCAACAACGCTTTGTTACTGTACTTAAGGTATGGGGGAGTTGTTGAACACTATATAATTAACGGTTTATTCAGGAATGTCTTGGAAATTGCACCTTCAATTTTGATACAAACTGGGATTTGAACAGTTGTACAATTGTATTACATGTATGAACTTACACTAGAAAGGATTCAGAAAAATCAGCCTTCTTTGCACAACGAAACGATTGCTACGTCATAAAATTAATATTCATGATGTTTGGTATATGGTTGGCAAACAAGCGCTACCAATAATCCCAAGAGATGCATGTTTCTAATTCAAAATCACTTGTGGTTGGTGGTTGGTTATTGGTTTGGCAATGAAAAAGAACCCCTCTTATACGGGGAAACAGACTTCTCAGGCAGGGTCGGTCAGTCAGTTGGTCATTTTTTCCCCCAACATTTTGTCTACATTTTGGTGATTATCTGCTACAGTTTTAAAATTTGCACAAAAAAATCAATTTGCAAAAAAAATCCAAAAAAAAAAATCCAACAATTTTGAGGAAAAAAAATCAGTCGATCGGTCGCTTATTTCTGTTAAACCGGTGACCACCAATATAGCCATATATTTCAATGCATTTGAAACTAGAATTGAAAGACATGAACGATGAACTTGCATTGTTTCCTTTACTTAATTTTTTTTCTTTTCATTTGCTGTTTATAGTTAGATTTATATGCTAAAGTGTCGTATCAAATGTCTGATCTAGTGATATATAGTTTAACATTCCAAATTGGCATACCTGCTTACAGCAGCGAATCACCAGGAGCATAGGTGCGTAAACGCTTGCATTATGCATGATAGCTATGAATCATTGCATATGCTTGGATTACTTTTGCTTGTGTGGAAAGATAAAAACTACATATTAATTTCTCGCTAATTTGAAATTGATTCAACTATAAAAGAGTGTTTCCACTTTTGCAATTTTATAGTTCTTTCCAACTAACAAGCCAACAGTAACACCCATTCTTTATCATCACAATTGATACATCCACAGACGGGGGAAGTAGAAAGGTGTTGGATGAGTCAGATGTGGCATCTTGGCTACAGAAGAGGCCTTTGTTCCAGACTCTCATAATCAATATATTCCATATTTGTTTCTCTCCAGAAGAGAATGCTAACCCTGTGAGTATTTAGTGCAAGCATGTGCAACCTTTTCTACCACCCGGGCCTCATTGTTATTTTGAAATCAATTCACAGGGCCGCAGTGATTGTCAAACATTCCAAAACACGTCCGGAGGAGGGGTGATAAAGGGAGGGGAAGCTTAGGAAGAATAATTATCAATCCATTGCTCATTGAATACCCGCTTCTCTTCATGTAATTTCCTCTATTTACTTGCTGTTGCTGCTGCAGACACCATTTTAACTAGGGATTTTAACATGCAATCACGCCTCGAGTTATATTGACTAAATACAGCGTGTCACCCTACTAATTATAAGGGAGCACACCACTAAAATCCATCATTTGTGTAAACCTAGGGAGTTACGGTTGCAATGGACTCATCGATGGGAATTTTGGGATTGCTTCGCGGGCCACAGATTAGAGGACGGCGGGCTGCATGTGGCCTGCGGGCCGCAGGTTGCACACGCTTGATTTAGTGTGTATTCAAAATGATAGGTGCTATAGCTTGGTAGCTTTCATAATTCCTTAAAGGGGCATTGAGAGATACGTACGCAAGTGCGCCCTCAATTATTCTGGAAATCAGGGTTTTTTTGCATCAAAGTAATACTTAGGCATATACTAACTACCATCAGAAACAGTTTACCAACATTCGCCGTTTATCATACAAAATTTCATGATTTTCTTAGTTTCGATATGATTATATCGAAACTAGGTGCTGAATTCGAAAGTTATGCTATCGTTTTACATGCAGCCTTTCGCGGCAAAGTCTTAACCCGGAAGTGCCTTTATTTGCTTATTTGGCATGAAGGCGATGTCGGAATTGTATGACATTTTGGATTTGGGCTATGTTGATGATTATCTTTACGTTATTTGCTCATTTATCATATCGATACATCTCTCATGATCAATGCCCCTTTAAATGTATTGCCGCTTATAAGGTTCATTACTAATGTAGAATGGGCTTATCAAAGCATAACAAGATCCTTTCGGGAAAGACTATTCTTTACTTAGACCAGATTTAAGTTGTTTTGCGCATACCCACTTTAACGTTTCCACTTTTCAGGTATTTACTCATTTGAAATATGTTGGTCCCGTGTATCGGAAGTGCTATCCCCGAGCACGTTAAAAAGTCACAGACTCCTTCGTAAAGAGTAGGGGATCATCCCAGTCTGTGTCTGTACAGCTTATTCTTAGGACATCCTTTTAATTTAGTGCTGAGGGTGATCGGTTTGTCACGGACGGACATTTTTGAAAACATTTGAGAAAAACTGCCTATAAAAAGTAACTACTAACATTTACAAAAAATGTTTTATGTTTTATGTTGACGAGTATCATCAACTCTATTGAAATTGATAACAATTTAGTAGGTGTTGTTTGTTACTAAAAATAGAATGAACAAAACATTTGCGTCACGGACGGACAAGATAGAAATAGGGTTCTTTACTTTTATGTACTCTTTTTCTGTTTCTATCTAAGACATTAGTTGCTCCACAATTCTTTTCAGGCTAAACAGTATCTAAGATATATGACTTGATTACCTGATACACAGCTGGTGAAAACTGACATTTTTTTTTACAAGAGAGGGCTGACAATTTGTGTCACGGACGGACAATTTTGGGCGTCACGGACGGACGCAAATGTTCACAGCAAGAATAACTTCAAAATCACTTTTTATTCATACTTTGCATGAAGTTTTTGTGAAAAAATGACATCATATACTACAAAATAGAGAGCAAATGCATGTAATTAGGTGGTGATTTATTCAGTCTGTGCAATCAAGTTTGTCTTTTTCCAACATTTCAACATACATGTATGGCAAATCCAAGTTACCAACCTCACCATCTGGGTGAACATTTTCTCACAATAAACTTTTATACATCTTAGGCCATTGTTTTATAGCATTTAAATTCATCTGCCATCCAAGGAAAGAAGAAACCGGGGAAGAAACACTTTAAGTTGAGTTACTTGATCATATTTACAAGATTAGTGGATAACAAAGTACATGCTTTTCATTGTGTGTTTGGGTTTCCTTCTTATAGTAATTAGGATAATATTTATCAAAACACATGTGTGCAAAAAGACAGCTTCAATTTAATCTTCATCTCTTGCATAGAATAAAACACATTTAAACTTGTAAGTGAGATGTCACAATTTGTTGATCTGAGGCATAGTTCAACTCAATTGAAAAGAAAACCACTTCAATCTATCCAAAACAGGGCTGCTACACTGATCTTTAAATCAAATTGGAGGGAATCTCTGTTACATGTGACACCGTCAAACATACTTGCTTGATCTTATAAAAATTCATACTCAAAAGTCTGATGTATCTTTGATCATGTGTCGATAACCATCTTCCTGTTTCAAACAGATGTACATCGAATGGAGACAAAGCTTTCAACCATTCAACCACAGTTACCAGCAACTATCCCCATGTCTCCTAACTTCAACATTTTCAAGGCAAACTCAAAATGCAACTTTTTCCAAAGTAATATTGGTTGATGCTTTATGTTAGATTTTAGAAATATTTCATGTTTTAGTTTACATTGTAATTATAAGATTGTAAATTTTAGACGTGTTAAAACTGGGATTTGTATATTTTTACAATTGTATTACATGTATGAACTTATACCTATAAGGATTAAGAAAAATCAACCCTCTTTGTACAACAAAACGTCGATTCAAAAATGCTGGTAGAGCCGCAACCAGCATTTTACATGGTTAGGGGTGGTATTCCAACATGATATTTAAAACATTGTTTTATTCAAGTTTTGCCAGGTTTTTTTTTAGTAGAAACAACAATAATGGCAGTTTTTAATGTTCATCTTGAATTCTGAAGTAAATTAATTAAAATTTAAAAAAATCAACATGACATTGTGTCCCTTTAATAGCAGTAAGTTAATAGGCACTAACATCTAAAATTACTTGAAGTCAAATGAAGTCATTTGCTTATTTGCACGTTTGTGAACCCTAAGCAGATCTTCTTTGGTGAATCTGTAGTATAGCTTGCGCTTGTTAACCTTACTGCCTGTACATGCTGAAATAATGCTTGCAAATAAAGGGGTAGCTTTAGATCAGTTAAAAGACACTGTTTAAAATTGCCCCATATAATAAGTGTATGTAAAATAAAAGCAAGTAACAGCATTGAAATCAAAGAGTATCATTGGAGATGTTAGCACAAATTTAATTTTAAGCTTTGCACTATCAAAAGTCGCAGGCTTTTTCTTCATGAAACTTTGAAAAACTCAAAACACTGTTGGATGCCTTCAAATCCATTATCACTAACCTTTAATTACACAATTATTATCGAACAAAAACTTATCAAAGAAGGGTCAAAATTGTTTAAAAAGTTGTATCACAGCATACAGTCTTTTACACAATTAATCGAACAAAATTGATCAAAAAGGGTCAAAATTGTTTTAAAAAGTTGTATCACAGCATACAGTCTATTTATATGATGCAGCAGGTCTATCTCTTGCCATTTATGGTAAGAGGGGCAGGATTCAGCTTGGTATTTGTACTCAGAACTGAATAATGTCCGTCCGTGACAAAATTTGTGTCCGTCCGTGACAACTTTTAATCACTGATTTAACTTATTTATTGACGCCATTGTTAAGTTTCATTTCTACATGAGAAAGGGATTATATAGTGGAGATAGCTCACTATGTTTTTATTTTTTCTCTTTTTCCTTGAAAAAAATTGAAAAACTTTAACACTTTTTTTGCGTCACGGACGGACAGCTCTGCATCAAAAAATTATCACAGGGGCAGTGTAATTACTTCCCAGAACTTTTTTTCTAAAATATATTTCTTATTTAACGGATAAATGTGCCATCTATCAATTTTTAATCAAAAAAAATTGAAAATGTTTCATTAACATAAAATATGCCAAGGTCAACTTCTACTCAGAATGTCCGTCCATGACGCATCTTGTTTCTACCCCTCGGGCAATAATGGACTGTTCCAAAAACTTTTCCACATTTTTTCTTCTTTTCGAATGCAGTTTCAGTTAGCCAAGATGTTGTCCAATATTGTGAGGTACATTTCAATATCAATATCAAAAAGTAATTTTTTCACACCAATGTGAACCTTGAACCGATCACCCTCTGCTTGTTCCATATTGGATTTGTCCTGGCTCTTCAGCCTATTGTTATGAATAAATAAATGTTGTTTCTTGGTTTTAGCACCCGGAAATAAATTTGTACCGTAATCCATTCCCACAATGCAAGATAATTTAAAATTGAAATGGTTATCAGCTTTGTTCGCATGCATTATGGGACTGATTTTAAAATCCATAATGTTGCAGAGGGACGTTTCTCTTCTGCTCTACCTTTTTGCATATAGCCATGTGCTGTTTGTAATGCTTTCCTACTCCCAACTGGAATGGTTAAGCCCAATATTGCGTTGTTTGCAAAGAAATACCATACCGGTAACATAATTAAAAATCTAGCCAAACGTGTATTATAATAAAAGCACCTGAAATTGTTTCTATAGTCTATTATCTATCCATCACGAGACAGTGACGTACATATTCTACTAATTCCGGCACATAACGTGCGTGCCTACTCAAGGCGCTGGCGTATCCACAAGAGCATTGAAAGACAGAAGATGCGTATAAATGCGTAAAAGCTGCATCTGTAAGTTACGTCACTGTCCAGATGAAGACAAATAGAGTATAGACAACTTGAAATCAGATTGAATTGATCAAATTAAATTCACATCGGCCTGCAGGGATCAGCAAAGTATGTCCTCAGTGAATTACCCAAGTTCTGATTTTGTTGTTGAAGTTTCCTTGGCAATGGCATTCAATTGGAGTTTTTGTTAAAATTTATGTGTTTTACCCCTTTATGACTCCTTGGATGAAATTAAGCAGCTAGTACATTGTATTTTGGGCATAATTCTGTTATACCCTGCACACCAACATCGGTAGCATGCGTCGTTCTTAAACATCATGCACTATGAATACCTCTGTGAAGGGTATAACAGTTACTCCGTATTTTGTACTTCTTGTGCATTCCGTAATTATTATAAAGCAAAGGAATGAAAAAATCATGTAAGAAAGTTGTTTCAGCATAACTGCGAATGTGTGTTTGATACCTGTACACCTTACTCTCCATCAGGGTGCCGCTGCCGAGGGTGCGTCATCTGATGATGATGGTCACGTTAGTAGCTTACACGAGACGCCTGTATTACCCCAGTGCCTCAACATGGACTGGCAGAAGAAATCCTCAATGCTTGACCTACCTATGGTATGTATACAGGTTTAAGCAAAGGTTAGACTACCAGGGATAATTTTCATCATTATTCTGCGGAAATTGAGTGGTTGCAGATGACAAACTGAGGAAGGGGCATGACAATAGATAAAAGGCAAGAATATATAATGTTGGCCAACCACCTCCTGGTATTGAATCTGGGTTTTATGGGTGTTATACAATCAACCTGAATAATGTTTTATTCATTATAAGAATCAAATGAACGATATGATGAGGAATAAGATGAAAATGCATAAACAGTGATTAATCGTATGGCAAAAACAATTTTATGAATGATAAGGTGATACATTATCTAAATCAAGCATGTGCAACCTTTTCTACCAACCGGGCCTCATTGTGATTTTGAGATCCATTTACAGGCCGCAGTGATTATCAAACACTCAAAAACACGTCCGGACACCCGCTTCTCTTCGCCATTTTAACCAGGGATTTTAACACGCAATCACAAGTTTGTTTCGATGAAAGGAATCCGCGCGTAGCGCACGCAAAATTTCGACTTTACACTTATTTTTACTATGATTGAGGTACATTTCTGCTTGAAACAAGTTTCTACCCAAAAATATTCCATTTGGGTTACACATGCGCGCTAAACAATTAGGTCTGTGTACTTTTTACCATCATAATTCCATGATTCCTCCTGTCAAATGAACCAACAGTGCCAATCTCAACCAAGACGACAGTCAATATTGGAGGGAAATTGCCTCCTCGCCCTTAGTATAACCTTTGGGATTGCCTCGCGGGCCACAGTTTAGAAGCCCGCGGGCCGCAGGTTGCACACGCTTGATCTAAATATATTATATAGTCAGCATCATAATGCTATGGTCATAATTCCAACAATGCGTGCGGGCGTGTGTATACTCGTGCATAAACCTGGAAGTGCGTACCGGACCCTTTAAAATGACCACGTGTCATGATTGGTCAATCATGACATCATGTACATTTCATGCATTTTTACGCAGCTCCACGAACAACAAAAAAACACGCTCATGCAAAATAGCTTGAATTTCGTCCATAGCATTAATTATGACAGTGACTATTACCACTACATCTTGTCTCAACTTTATGGTGGCAAACAGGGATATAGCCACATATGAAAGTGGTATTTGGGATTTACTTTCGCAATGTCAGTTACATATCATGACAGTTCTGTCCGGGTTGCCCGGATTAAAAATTAACCCAAAATAATAGATTTAAAAATCCAATTCTTTTGTACATCACCAGGTGCTTCTTCTCAACCACCAACTGCCACACACCTGCCGCTCTCAGTGGAGGTTTCTGTTCTCCTCACAGACAGATGGCGTAAGTTTCGCCACCATGATGGGACATATCGCTAAGCAGGGACCAGTCGTCATCATCTTAAGAGATGAGGATGGTCATGTGTTTGGGGGATTTGCCTCGCAGAGCTGGCAGCAGGGACCGAGTTTTACAGGTATGTTTTTGGGATAATTAAAGCATTGTTTAAAACAAATTATAAAGTCCAATAACCTTGAGTCAAGTCAAAAATTCAATTCAATATAGGTAAAGAGTTTCCAATGATTAACCAGTTAGACCTTTTATCTATATTTTTATGTTAATACCTGTCGTAAAATCCTGTCACACGATTCAAGTCTAGTAACGGTACTAACAAATGTGATTCAATTGAAAAGTTTCATCAATTTTCCTCAAGTTAAAGTTCAATCAAGTGAAGAAAATTAAAAACTGTTCCTGCCAAACCAAACACCAGCAGTTGAATATGCGAGCTCCATGCAGATATTATTGACCATATTTTCATTTGCGTACACACAAAAATATGTGAATGTTTACTTTCAGATGAAACTAAAATATACCTGTGGAAAATATGAGCATTGTGCACATTATTTGTCTGTCCACTTAGTCCTGGTTAATACTACCATTTATCAGCAAGTACCGGCCCGGTGGTCTAGTGCTTATGAAGCTCGTCTAGAGGTCGGGAGGACAGGGGTTCCAACCCCCCTTCAATGAAATGTCCTTGCTAACTTTTCGTTTTGTGACATTCACCAGTGTTTGTAAATATTCATTGTATTTTCTATTGTAAACACTGTGGGTTGGTGAACTGCTTTATATTATCAATTTATTCAGTTTTCTCTTGTGTTGAGTTTAAGATCCCTACCGTGTTTGGCCAAATGTCTCTAGTTTATTTTATACTGTGCACATTATTATCAACATTAAATCCTTCATATATATTTTGCAGGAACAAGCCAGTGTTTTCTGTTCAGTGCCACACCTAGTCTGGGTATTTATGAGGCATCAGGACATAATGACAATTACATGTACCTCAACTTTGACCAGCAGACATTACCAAATGGTCTGGTAAGTAGAGCAATGCGATGCGATCAACCAAAATGAGTCTTGTTTAGTTTAGTTTAGTTTTATTTGGCATATCAAAACACAGAGATACAATACATCAGATCAAATACAAATCTTAAAAAATTACAACAATTAACACAACATATTAATAAAAGAACAATATAATGCCAAGGATAGCCCAAGAAGCTCTAAAATGGGCTTGGAGTTGAAAATATCACATTCTTTGTACTGGATATAGGCATAGTATCAGTCATTTCAAAGCTATATTTTGCAGGAAACACCTTTATAAATTGACACCTGAATCCAAAGATGAGTTAAATTGAAGGTGTAAGAAAGCAATAGAAAACTGAAGAATTTCTATCTTTTGTTTGCTAAGGTTATATTAAAAAAATCATTTGTCTCAAAGCTCCCGCGCGCGTTAGTTTATTGATGCGCATTAGAAAAACAAAAATCTTAATTTATTTTTTCTTTCAAAAAAAAAAAAAAAATCCCAAAATTTCACAGATTTTTCAGATTTTCATTGATCACATCATTTTAAATACAAAAGGTAAATTTTACAAGGATTTAAATATTTTATATTTAAAAAACCCCCAAAAACCCAAGTTTAAAAAACCCTGTATTCTGCATTAGGTTTTGAAAAACTGAAGAGCTTTGAGACAAAAGATGTTTTTAATATAGCCTTATATCTCAAAATCAATATTCTCCACTTCGGACCCATTTTGCTTAATTACATTCCATGTTCAAAACATATGTTAAGTAATTTAATTGGTGCCAAATTAAACCAGATTTATGATTATGTTCATATGCATTAACACACACAAATTAATTTGATCTTACGGCTCATCGGCAAAATATGGTCTGGCTACTGCTGCTCTTTGGCCCAAGATGGTTTCCTAAAAAATGCAAGATAAAACAAAATGAAATAGAAATACACCAACAACCAATGACAACCTCACATTTTCTTCCATATTCATAATAAAAAAGGCTTGTAAAGATTGGTTACCAGAGTTGAAGTGTTTCCATGGAGGGGCCAATTTGGGGTTCAGTGGGGTTACCTGAGTGAGTTTTCTTTCTTTTTTCCTCTTCCTTTTTTCTTTCTTCAATTTTTGGGCACCAGTCAATTTGTGGGGGGGGGGGGGGGGGGGGAGGTGTATGCCACTGTAATATAATGGCTATGTAAAGAGAATCCAAAACAATTATTGGCTAATACCTGCTTGCTTTCGTGTAGCTGAAATATAGGAAAAGGTGTACTTTAGGTCCCAGATACTGGTATACCAGAATCGTTCAATACTGGAACATAAAAGTTGCCAGTATCGGTCGATACTGGTACGTCTTTACTGTTCCAGTATCGGTCGATACTGGAACACCAAATTGTGTTCCAGTATTGAACGATTCTGGAACATTTTTATGTTCCAGTATCGGTCGATACTGGAACACGTGATACCAGTGAGCTTTGTCCCGGTATCGAACGATACTGGTACATAAATTTGTTCCAGTATCGCCCGATACTGGGACATTTTATATGTGCCAGTATCGACCGATACTGGAACACTGACTTTGTACCAGTATCGGTCGATACTGGGTGTTCTAGTATCGGACGATACTAGTACATTCCAGAATCTGGGAACTAAAGTACACTTTTTCCGAAACATATTATGAACTAGAACATTTATTTTTGATCAAGAAATAACATTTACAATAAAAGCATATTTCATTTTATATTCTCATTGTTGTTAGGGCATGGGAGGTCAATTTAACTACTTTGGTTTG
Organism: Ophiura sarsii; assembly: GCA_035610835.1. Classification (NCBI taxonomy): domain Eukaryota; kingdom Metazoa; phylum Echinodermata; class Ophiuroidea; order Amphilepidida; family Ophiuridae; genus Ophiura; species Ophiura sarsii. The sequence goes on from CM069444.1 coordinate 66,039,098, forward strand.
TGGGTTGACCAGGAGTTTGGAACAGGCCACAGCAAAGCGAAACCAAAGTGTACAACATATGACAGTCCTCAGCTTTCTGATAAGGAGGAATTCAGCATTGCTGTGTTGGAAGCCTGGGCTGTCGGACCACCTCCTAAAGCCAAGGTTAGTACGACATACACCTAAACACAAAAAGTTCCTGACCAGGTTCTTTGATGTGAGCTACAGTCGTGGTTATAATTAGTTGAGACACCCTTGTATTAATTACACTTTAATATGTCCCAGTTCCTGCAAAATTTACACTATTGAAATATAGCTGTCTTTGATGGAAAGCTTGAAGCCTTTCCTCAACCTGAATAACTCCCCCCCCCCCCCCCCCCCCACCCCACTGGACAATGTTGACCCCTTCCAGTATCCCGTATAACCCAACAACAACAAAAAAAATCATTTTTCAACATCGAACCAGGGCGAGAGGGGGAGTTTTTAATTACACACATAAAATTGTCCCAACAGTATTGTCCAAGATTATTGTTTGAAATCAGTTTGAAACCTCATTCATGAAAAATCGAGTGGATACAATGACTTAAGAAGTAGCTAGACCAACCGAAAACAGAGCTGTATACATTTTTTTCTATAGGATATCATTACTTAGTGTGCGCTCAGTAGTGACAATTTGTGTGAAATGAATCACAGCTCAGTCACCATTGACCGTCCACAACGAATCCAGTGTAAAGTCACCATTTTCCAAAATGGAAATTTTGATTTAGTTAAAATCTACTTCAAATAAGCTTGAAAATGATATATGACATGTTCTTTTCACAGTCTCTCATTTGGTCTGCTATTTTTAAAGATGGCGGCCATATAGAGGGTCGCATGGGACCAGTCTAGGCACTTCTGCTGAAACCATTATTAAATTAAGCTCCCTCTTTGATGGTTATTGTAACATGAACAATTTCAATATGTGATCCATTTTGAGGCGGATGAGCCCACACAGTGGCAACTACCTGCATTGAAACTGCAGGCAAAAACGGCAATTAAATTTAGCCTGTGGTTTTCATCAATATGATCACCCTTTTTTGCATACTTTGTTGAATGTTCTTAACATTTCCTTTCTCAAAACTTTTTTGTTTGTTTTTCCCCCACGATTTCTGATAAAGGATGAGAATTTATATGAAGAGGACCAAAAAAGCATATTAGACAGGGATCCCACGGCCCAAGCCATCTTAGATCTGGTCGGTAAGGAAAGGAAGAGTGAAGGTTTGAGAGAAGAGGAGCCTACAGCAGACATTCCAGAGGTACATACCATGCCTGCTCTGTAAATTGTGCTGCCCCATACATTGTCTTTGCATGCAAACATTCCATGCTTGATCCGTCGCCTTCAAGATATATATAAAGGGGCCAGTATCTGTTGGTGTATCCTTTGTGTAAGATATTCATGAATTAGATTATAGTTAAGACCATATTACTGAATAAAGCTGTATAATCCTTTAAGCCTTTCACAAAAGATTTTGTGCTATAGTTTGATCAGTTCCAAATTGGGGAAGCCTCCTTATAGCAGCCAATTAATACAGAAGAATGCTGGCGCGAATAAAGGCAACAACCGCACTGCATAATATGCGTGTGATGCGTGCGTTCGGCAAAAACCCAGCGCGTGTGCGCCCATAATCTCGCAAGTACGCCTCGATTACCTTTGTATGTGGAGAGATAAACATCAAATACTTCTCGCCGATTTGGGACTGATTAATCTATAGACTAATTTCATGCATACTTACACAAAGGAATAACAGTATCTGTTAGCTGAACCATCCATGCTGCTTGGAATTACACTACCATTGGAGAATCATCACAAACATATCGTCTCGTTCAAAATGCATGGTAACTGTAAGCCATATTGAGTTCATCAGTCATAGTTGAATTATTGTTATTCCATCTGAACATGAGGTGTAATAGGTCAGCCTGTTCATTACCTATAACCTTGTTCAGCATGTTCAGTGTGTTTGTTATATACATGTAGCTAGGTGGTAATTATATGTTTCCCATCATTGACCTTGACTGAACCTGACCCAGAAAGATCATCACATTATATTTTCCTATTAGGCCACGAAGAAAACATACCCTGTTCTACAGGCAAATATTCTCTCAGTCTCAGGTAGGGTTGGTCGGTCAGGCATGGTTTTTTGGGGGAGGGGGGGGGTCAAACATTTTTGTGAATGTTTGGGAATTTTCAAAAAAGTCAAAAACATTTTCAAAAAAGTCAACAAATCAAAAATGTTCCAAAATGGCTTTCTGTCGCCGTAAGGATAAAAATAAATAAATTATCATAAATTATATTATTTAGTGTAAAAGATTCAGTGGGTTTTTTCCAAAAAAAGAGGAAACTTCTACATGTGTCAAGATACTAATTTGCATCAGTTTGTGATGGTTGAAAACAATGCCAATGACAATCAATTTAACAATTGTCCCGCATATTTGTTAATACATGTATATAGTCTATGTCTCCTTGACTAGACAGTAACGTTATACTGCGTCACTCATCAATGATCGCAGTGAATAAATGTATACATCCACATGTGTAAAAAGATGGAAGATACATATGTATGTATAAATGCTGTGCCTGTCAAGTTACGTAACTGTCCATCAGAGAGAGATAAATATAGACTATAAATTGGTGACATGTTGCCTTTACAAATAGACACAGGGGCTGGTATTCTTCATGATGTTTAAACCATATGTATATTAAACATAAGATATAGCTAAGAGTACACCAATCCATCAAATGTATTAGACTTTTATCAAATCATTCTGAAAGCAACATATGGGGGTCATCAAAGTTATTACTTCCAAACAATCATGCACCCCAACAACCATTGGCCTCAAGTTTAAGAGCTTTGTGTTTCTTAACTTTTTTGGGTTTGATTTTAAATGGTGTATAAACCGTACAGCTCTGTAGTGGTGGAACCACAAAACAGTTGCTACATAACAATTTAAATACCAATCAATGCAGGGTTACTTACTGTTGGATTGGTGTAGTGATAGATAGTGATCAGATATTTCTGACCATGGTTATTTGAAATAGGGAGCCATATTGTCGGTTTTAAAAGATTGGAATTGAATCTGATGTTCCTCTCCAATCATACCATACGCATATACCCCCCACACACACACAAATAATTGAACTTAGTGCTAAGGTATAGATGCAGAAGCTAATTGTCCGGTTATTATCTATTTTAGATATTTCAAAAAATCATAACTGAATCTAAAACCTTGTATTTCGTACTGAAACATAAACTTCAACCCAACCAGGTTGGCAGTAAAGATATTATTTTAGAATGGTATTTTTATATGTCAAACATAATTTTGTTTATTTAATATTTTAACCATCTGGTAGCCGTGTAGGAAATGTGTGTGTGCACAATTCCCTTATTGATTGTGTGTTACTCTAGTGCCGTTGCTAGGCAACTCTGATGAATGCTAAATACATACATGTCAGAAACGTTTGGATGATGTAACAGGGATATACATTCCAATTGAAACAATTATTGTTGGTGCTTTATTTTTATATTTGTTGCAATGTTTTGTTTTACGTATTATGATGCTTTCAATAGCTTGATCATCGGATTGCAATTTAGAGTATTTCCCCCTCTCTTAGTCAAAACTTGAGTTTTGCATGAATTATTTATTTCTACACAATCAAGACGGTGAGGATGCTCCTTAATGTTCTATATAGATTCATAAATTTTTGGCCAAACGGTTACAGATTTGAACATGTTCATTCTACCTCATCGCTATCCTTTCAAAACCTCATAATATTATGTTTTTGTAGCTCCTCACCATGTATAAAATAAAACTGCCAAATGTGTTACTTACGAGGGGGTATTAAAAAGTTCTTGACATCACCCAGAAGTGAAGGAGCTATATCGATGAAATTTGGTCAGTGTAATCACTGGTCCTTAAAAACATTATGGTGCAAAAATGGTCTCATAAGTAGGTTTAATTTTTATACAGGTGGCGCTAGATGCCAAGGCCATGTAAATCAATGACATCTTCCAACGGTGATGTGTACATGGTAAATTATAATGGTCCAATAACTGATTTTTGTAGGACGCCTTCCAGAAGAATATTATTCTCAGATTTTTTCAGAAATTTGGTCATTTGTCACTCGTAGGTCTCAATTTATCTCTGTAAATAACAACAATTTTAAACCTGAGACGTCATTGATTTACATTTCCCTTGGTATCTAGCGCCACCTGTATAAAAAGTAAACATACTTATGAGACCACTTTTGCACCATACTAAGGACCAGTGATTACACTGACGAAATTTCATCGATATAGCTCCTTCACTTCTGGGTGATGTCAAGAACTTTTTGATACCCCCTCGTATAAAATAATGTTCAGGGACAAGAGAGAACTTTTACAAGGTTTTTATAGATGTGTTTTGGCCCTTAACATTCAAGATTTATTTGATTCATAGACATTACAATTGGGCATAGTTGTATGTGTTTCAATAGTAATTCATCAGTCCTAATCAATCTATCATTTCAGTAACCCATTACTGACGTGCCATATCATCGCTGTTTATCAGTCAAAACCTTGTATCTTCATCTGGCCCTTCAGCATTATAACGTAATACTTCCTGTGCTCTAAACATGTTCAAGGGCTAAAAACACATCTATCAAAAACTTGCAAGTGCTCTTGCCCCTGAACATGTATAAAACAACACTTTCTATCCATAAACCATGTGGCAGTTGTACTTTATACATGCTGAAGGGCTCAAAAACATTTGTTTTGCGATAACAGCGCCGATTAATCATCCAGTACTATTGGACAAATAGTTTTTGAATATATATGCGTGACATTTTCATGATACTGCCCCAAAAAGTGCCCATTCTTTCGCTGTCTCAACCTGTATTTAGTTTTCATACTACCGGGTGGTTCAAAAAAAAGTTGACCCAAGTTCAAAGTAATTTTTCAACCACATTTAAAGTTTCAGATAATTTCTGTTTGCTTAGTCTTAATCAGCAGTAAGTTTTGAAATTATCCTGATAAGATGGTACATTTATCTTGGTTGGTTCTTCAGATATGGTTCATTACAGAGAGCATGCACAAAGCTGCCTTGGCCACGGGAGCGTCCTTTAGTAGAGATGGAATGCACAAAGTAGACTTACACACGATTGGTCACAAATTGTAAAAATATGAGAAAAAGAAACAAGGAGACATCTGAGACATCTGTCTGGTGATTGACATTACCTACCTATACGTATCTACGTTTCTTTGTTGAATGTGAATGGCACATAAGCATAGAGATTGGGATACTTTGTCAGGGCGGGTTTTTCAATTCTGAAACTAGAGCATGCTGTTTTGTTTAAGACAAAAACTAAATAACGCTCCCGTGGACAAGTCAGTTTTGTACATGTTTTCTGCAATGAACCATATCTGAAGAACCAAATAAGCTAAACGTGCCATATTTTCAGGATAATTTCAAAACTTACTGCTGATTAAGACTAAGCAAACAGAAATTATCTGAAACTTTAAATGTGGTTGAAAAATTACTTTGAACTTGGGTCCACTTTTTTTTGAACCACCCGGTATTGTACTACAAAGAAGATTTCTTGTGTAGTCCAGCATGCTTAGCACTACTGAGCTACCAACAGGAAATTTCCCAAAACAAACAGTGCAAAACATGTGTTAAAGTTATTAACAGCTGGAGATCATCTGACTTCTACCTTCATAATAAATGATAATACATGGTACGTATATGCATCTTAGCCACAGATATGAAAAGAAGTTGAATCTCAATTAAAATTTGTTATTCAAAAAATAAAGGGCCTTTAAGAAAAACAAGTGAGGACTGAATTGAAGTCACCAATTGTACTTCTTGCAGAAGGATTTTCTTAAAGACCCTCGTTTAACAACACTATAAGCCTTTTGTTGCAAAAGTAATGTCACTGGAAACCAGTGGACATTGGTGACAGAAACAGGGGTCATGTGATGAAAGTGATACATGCTAGTGTTGCTCAAGAAATCGTCTTTGATTGTATTAATTATAATGATATTAATTGGCTGTGTATTTTGATCATCTTTGCCCGGTGGTTTCAGTCAACATTGACTTTGGGTACGCATGATCGTTCCAAAAATCGCGGAAAAGGGGGGTTTTCCGTATCATGTCCGCGGACATTCCACGGACATTTATGTCCGCGATATCCCAAAATTAGGGGTGTTTTTTTAAACTATGTCCGCGATTTCCAATAATAAGGGGTCATTTTGGAAGCTATGTCCGCGATTTCAACAAATTAGGGGTGTTTTTTGAGAGGCTATGTCCGCGAGGAAGAAAAACAAATAGAATGAGCTTTGTGTCATATCAAATTGTCCTGGGAATAGGAAAAAGGGGTATTTTGAACCAGATGTGTCCGCGTTTTTGCGCAAAAAGGGGGGATATTTAGAAAGTGTCCTTGAAATAGTGAAAAAAGGGGGGTTATTTTCAGACAAAATGTCCGCGTTTTTGTGCGAAAAAGGGGGTCAAATTAGCAAAATTGTCCGCGAAACGCCGTAAATAGGGGGGTATTTGAAGATCCTGGAACGATCATGTGTTACCCCTCTGAATACGAAGAGAGAACACCGGGCATCTTTGTTTCATTATTGTTTACAGGAGCACAGTCTACATTGAGAGATCAGTTCATCTATTATGCATTGCAGGTACTAAAGATACTCTATATGTAATTGATACTGTATTAACTTATGTTATAAATAATAGTCATATTTAATTGAGCATAGAGGTTATCCATAAAAGGGGATTCGCACCAGTTCGTCTATTATGCATTGCAGGTATTAAAGATACTCTATATGTAATTGATAAACTGATGTTATGAATATAATAGACATATTTAATTGAGCATAAAGGTTATCCATGTAGCCAGGCGGAATGGACAACAAAAGGGGATTCGCACCTGGCCTAATCTACACGCATTGGTGCATGACGTCCAGTTCATGGCATAAATTATGCATCATATATAATATCATGAACAGGTGTGTCTTCTCTCTGAAAATCTTGAACATGATTTATTATTCCCAACAAGAGGGCTGCTAATCTATTACATGAACAACCTCTATTTATTATGTAAGGTCTATCTTGTTCAACTGTATTATCTATAATTATGCATTTAGATATTATGAAACTGCACAAGCTGCGTTATTGTGTTTGTTGAGTTATTTGAGGAATTTGACACAGGTTTTGCGAATCACTATCGAATACTTAATGACTGCTCTAAACTTTTCATTTCAACTTTTCGGATTACCTGTGATCAGGTACTTGTTAAAGAGTATTCAGGTGAGTAAAATAAACCTGCAATAGTGAAAAGAAGCCATCTTGTTTACATAAACAAGTTGAAATTCGGATGTTTTCAAACATGGTAAGGAAACATACTTATTATAGTCTATTTATCCATCATGAGACAGTGATGTAACTGCATATTTTACTAATTGCAGCACATAAAGGTTCGCACCTACTCGACGCGCTGGCATATACACATGAGCATAGAAAGATGGAAGATGTTTAAATGATGCACCTGTAAAGTTACGTCACTGTCCAGAGGAAGACAAATAGAGTATAGTAACTTTGTGTGAAAAAAATGAAGTCATTTAACGTTTATCCTGTGTAAACCTTTTTACCATGGTACCCGTTTGATGTGTTTGTCCTCAATTAGGCATCTACAACATAGGAGTATAAAATCATTTAATATCGAAAATTAGAGATTAATATATGGTATAATTGAAATGTTACGGTCAATGTATTATTGTATTTACTTTGTAGATGGGAGAAACATTCTAAATGTTCACTTAGGCTAAATTTAAAAAAAATCATTTGTCTCACAGCTCCCGCGCGCGTTAGTTAATTGCTGCACGTTTTAAAAAAACCCCACCAAAAACCAAAATTTCACAGATTTTTCAGATTTGTATTGATCACATCATTCTAATAACAAAAGCTCACTTTTACAAGGATCTTAATATTTTATATTTATAAATTTTTTAAAAAAACCTTTAAAAAAAATTGCATTCCGCATTAGGTTTTGAAAAACTGAAGAGCTTTGAGACAAAAGATTTTTTATAATATAACCCATATTATGAATTGTATATTGTGTTCTAATTTAAATACCAATATGAATATTACCAATATCAATATTATTGCAAAATTTGTTGGCAGGCTATTCAAATGTTAAATGTGAAAATCGAATGTGTGCAGTGTCAATAGAAAGTCATGCCTCGTGAACAAACACTTAAATTTGGTACCCAAGTAATAAAATGGCTCACTATAGACAAATTGCATAGATTAAGTAGACTTTTAGTATGTCATTCGAGAGCCCTCCCCCTTCTGACAAAACTGAAGAAAAGCCTGTTGCAATTTGTGGTGTGTTCAGGGGTCATCCAAAATTATTGCCATTTTTACATACGTACAGAGCATACTTAACTTTTTACCCACCTCCCTTGAGTTGCATATGCATTAATTGGGCGAAAAATTCCTGCATCTCAAGATTGGCATTTAAGTTATGTACGCTTATGGTATATTTTTACTCCCTCCCCTCTGTTGCGTACGCTTTGTACGTATCTGTAAATGACGACAATTATGGACAACCCCTAAGCTATAATTGGCGGTGTATTGATTGGACTAGTATGGTAAATGCGATTGACATCATTTTTTTTCAAAGTCTTCAAAAATTTCCAAAATTCATCATGGTTTTGAATACAAGAAGACTTTATTGCACTGTTGCAGTTTCTTTTTTGATTCACCCTGTATATCAAAAGGTGGTGTTTGATTCCAGCACCAGCTCAAATTCTTATTTCAACTTGTAATATAGGCAATTTCACGATCATTATTGGAAAAATAACACGTTAAATCAATGTTATGTAAATATTAACAATATTTAAACTGTAAGGCATCTATTTCATATGTTAATATCATATTTATAAAAAAATATATTGTAAATTGCAAGCAATTTAATATTATATGCAACTCAATTTATCATTGTCATTTTCCCTAGAGCATCAAATCAATTTTGTGTATATCTGAGTGTAGGCCTAAACACAGGGGAATTATACTTTATTCTAACTATTGAGAAACATACTGTATATTATCTATATATAGTTTAATTAGTTCAAAAATTGGCGAGAATAATGAGGCTCGTATTTGTCTGTGAACAAAAGGAATCCATGTCTTTGCGCATATTTATTGGTGAAAGTATGCGTTTGAGCATCATTAGCAGCCTAGCAGGTATCAGCGAGCAGTGGGCAAGTAGGTATTCCATTTGGGCCCGCGGATAAATATTAGCCTCATAATTTTCGCCAATTTGGAACTGAATAAACTATAGTTTCGCTTATTTATTTATTACTTATGAAAATTCATTATTTAAGAAAGGTAATATATAACTGTAGGAAGAGAGGTTGTCTGATATTTTGTTTCAGGTGGCTGTTAACCCTAAGGACATGAAATTTGTCAAGCGCTGTAACTTTTGAACTATTAATGTGAGGTATTTAAAGTACAGGGTGACACAATAAAAAGTTTACCCAAAATGAAAGTGATATTTTTCCACTTCCTGTTATTTGATATCTGTGTTTTTTATTTTATTATAAAGAATGGGTAATGGAGCATCAACCCTGAAAAAATTATATATTTTGGTTTAGTGGTTTTCAAGATATGGTCCATTGAACATTACTTCAGCAAAACAGACTTGTCCACGGAGCTTCACAAACCAGGTTTGGAACCGGCAATAATCAAGTTTTGATGTCCCACTTGTGTTCAATTATGCCTTTGCTCCAAGAACAAATTGGGTCACCCTGTATACAAGTCTTCTTACGATATTGGTTTGGGCTAATTGCAACTTTAAAGTGTTGCATAAAATGACCAGAAATGTAAAACCTAATCTTTGTTCCTAAGGCAGTTACTTGGCAAATGACCAACGAGTTAACTGTAATACCAGGGACCTATTTCATAAAACTGTAAGATCTTCATAAGTTGGATTTAAAAAGAGAAAGAGTGTACTTTAGGTCCCAGATTCTGGACTGTACTAGTATTTTCTGATACTGAAATACCAGTATCGTTCGATACTGGTACGGAGTCACTTCAGTGTTCCAGTATCTGACGATACTGTGACATAAAATGCACCAGTATCGAGCGATACCGGAACAGGGCGATACTGGAACAATAAAATGTACCAGTATCGAGCGATACTGGAACACAATTTTGTTCCAGAATCGTTCAATATTGGGACAAATTACACTGGTAGTATGTGTCCCAGTATCGCTCGATGCTGGAACACAATTTGGTGTTCCAGTATCGACTGATACTGTATCAATAAAATTTTATGTTCCAGTATTGAACGATACTGGTATACCAGTATCTGGGACCTAAAGTACACTTTGTCCTAATTTTTACGTAAATCATGAAAATTCTTCTTAAACCATGAACTCTTCATAAAACAACTAAGGGGGGGGGGCTTAAGGAAGTTTTTTGTTGAATCTTGCGAGTGCTGTAATTATTGAACTATGACTCTAATGTATCCAATTTTTAATACAATTTGTTTTTTAACCTAATCTAATTTTTTTTGAAATTTTGACTAAAAAGTGTCAAAAAAAATTAAATATCCATTTTCACGTTTTTTGCCACTTTTTGGTCAACATTTCAAAAACTGTTAGAATAGATTCAAAACAAAAATCTTTTCTTCATTAGTGTCTTTACATCATCAAGCGATTTGGGCATATTTTACTCAAAATTATTTGTGTTAGCTTTGTTAAAAAAAGAAATGGGTCAAAAAAGTGAATTTTGTGATTTTCTCAAAAATCAACATTTTTGGTCAAAACTGTGGCCAAATTTGGATTCTCTGATCCATCTCCTTTCCTTTTATATGCATAGGCCTATGATTAATAGTTCAATAATTACAGCACTCACAAAATTCAAAAAATCAAATCAAAAACTTCCTTGAGTCCCCCCTTAAGAGGAATTCCTTCTTAAAAGCACAGGTCCACTTCGACCAGTTCACCCTGGGTGAACTAACTTACACCTGTTCATTTTATATTGGTAATATATGAAGTAGAGTTAAGATGTAGGAATCGTAACCTTGCGATAGTAAGGATCTGGCTGGTAAGAACGGGCCTAACTTGAGAAGATGTCAGAGGGTCACATTTTTTAACCTGGGCTACATTTGTGTTACATTGGTCATTTTCATGAAATATACATCATTTTTCCGTTTTGGTAGAATATTTTAAAATATTTACATCTAAAGGGTATGAAACCATATATATTTGGAAAGCTCATAATATAAGAATTGTCAATTTTTAAACTAGAAATCAAATATACAGGGTGACCTAAACATTATACATGGTGTAACAATTAAAAAGTTATACAAAATGATGATTTACTTTTTTTCTTCCACAGTCTACATGCAGGACCTATGTGAAGGATATATATGTTTTTGTTGTATTTGAGTAAATTACCCATCCAGCGAATACAATATTTATTAGTCAGCTTATTAGGAAGTAATATATACGGGGTGGTCAAAATATCCAATGTTAAATACCGAAAAAACACCAATTTAAACAAGTTATGAAATTTATGATAATTCAGAACAAGTTTGAGTGACTATCGTTACGTTTAACCATCACTAGTGATTATAAAGCATTGTTTCACACAGCAATTTAATATACAGGGTGTTTAAACTACCATGTACAGTACGTGAGTATTATTTTGTCATCTCATCCACTACAGTTATTGATAACATAACTCAACCTGCTACAGTGGGCATTTTAAAGTATCATAATAATATGTGTTGCATATAAAGTAATGACAATTAATTACTTTGGCTCGTACATGTAGTACCAGTTGTGGTCATAGGTCTTAAAGACATTCTTGAGGCAGGAGTCCGGTAATACTTTCAAATGAAGATCAATAGAAACCATCCATTCATGCAAATAGGACAATGAGATTTAGTCAGTTGTTGATTACTGTGTGTGGTAGAGCATGACATTGTATGCAATGGAATCATTTGCATACTTGGGACTTCTATACCACACCGCTACCGTTTGTCTGTTAGGACATTTTGAGTTTTAACAATTTTCCACCCATGTATTACATAGCAATCACCTCCTCCTCCTCCACTCCCTCCTCCTCCGCTCCCTCAACCACCCTGACTAATTATACTTAACGAGCTGTATTAATTAAAGCAAAAGTGATAGATTTTTTCTCTCTTCAGATTCTTAAAAGGTATTAAATTGTCTTTAAGATAAGACCAAACACAAGTCAATTTGATAGAGAGTTACTCAAATACAATAGCCTAAAGACAAAAACCGCTCTAAAATGTAACAAAACCACCTTTTTGTGGTGCCGAGGTTAAAAGACGTGACCAGAGGCTATCTTAACTTTACTAAGGAATTCTTCGTAAGTTCTACGGTAATATTCTTCTAATCTTAAGAAGAGTTGTGACTCTATAGGAACTCTTCTTTTAAAGGCATATTATGTGATCTTTTCCAGAGAGCGCCCTCTATTCATGATTTGTTTTAGAAAGTAGATTTTCTTGCAGATTTACATTTCTGATCATAAATCGTACATATATTCCAAGTTACAGAGCGATGCGATTCCTAATTACCTCAAAATCATGGTTTTAGCCTGAATTTTAGCCTGAAAATATAAACTGTCGTGTTAACCCGACAGTTTATTTTCACTCTAAAACCATGATTTTGAAGTATTTAAGAATTGTATCGCCCTGTTACTTGGAATGTATGTACGATTTATGATCAGAAATGTAAATCTGCAAGAAAATCTGCTTTCAATTTTTTTTTCGATGTTGAGGGTGTTCCCTGCTGGAAAGATCACATAATATTTCTTTAAGAGCTTTCCAAAAATGTATTATTTTGCTATTAAATGCAATAAATATAATTATGTTACACAATAATACGATCATATACTATAAGTTTTTATATTTGTATAGTGTCTTCCTTTTAATTATTACACCGACTTCACATTCATTAGTAGGGCAGAAGTAGCATTGGTGATCTATGTCTCTTTCAAGCCAATAATTGAGGTATTAATAATGCAGAATAGTGAGTTAACAAAACAATAATCAATTCTGTGTTAACACTTTCCACGCGGCGGCTATTAGTTTTACCATATACCTTCCCAACTTTCAGTCTCAAGAATTACTGAACTAATATAATACTAGGTATGCTTGTACTTATTGTCAGTGGCGGCACCAGCATCATAAATGTTGGAGCGGGGGGGGGGGGGGCAAGAATTAAAGTGCGCGCGAAGCGCGCAAATTGTTGCCATCTTACGCTAAAACTGTCAAATTTGTTCTAATTTTAACTAATTTGGTAAGCAAATTGCAAAATTTGGTCTAATTATACCTAATATGGTTTTAAAATGTGCGCGCAGCGCGCCAAAATTTGATATTTTATGCTAATTTGGTCAAATTTTAACCTTTTTGATTTTTGTTTGTTTTTAAAAACATGGGGGGGGGGGGGAGGAAATATATTTTATTGTATACATTTTTCATGGTGATTCCAAATATGGTAATTAAATTAAATGATGTTGACATTTTTGAAACATTTTGTGACATTTTGGAAAGTTGTCTGCAGACGCCTGTCGCATGAAAGGTGTTAAGCGAAGTGTGAAATGTTTTCAAAAGTAATTGAGTAGATAGATAATGATCTTCCAAACGTTCTGAATTCTAAGGACGACCTAAACACGTCAACTGTTTTATTTCAACGTTTGAATAGCTTTGTATTTTTTATGATGTTCCAGGAGTTTTTAACGCTATAAGTTTCAAATATATGAATTGAACCAAAAACATCAATTTATTTCCTGACTCACGATATGCCTACCCATCCTCTTTTCAAAATACATTACCTTTTGCTTACTCTATGGTATGACCCACTTTCACTCATGATTATATCTGAAATCCAAACACATTGAAATAGCATTATCATTATCCTAAATCTTCAAAATCGTCTGAAAAATCAAAATGAGAAAAGAACAGGAACAAATCGAAGATTTATAAATGAAGAATAGAGCTGAAAGTTACTGTTGGTGCCAACATTTATGTTTCGTATAATATTATCTTGTCAGAGTGCGCTACTCTTTTGGCTATTCAGACGACGGTGGACACGAACGGCCGTTAATTTTGAATTTCCGTTCGTTTCAATGTAACAATGGATTTTGATTATATGACCCCATAAAATTCATCACACGTTGGAACTAAATTATTTCATCCTAGAACCACTGTGGTTGGCTAACCATCCGCAGTGTCAGTATCATTTTTTGAATTTAAACCGTTGTTAAGCGCTCGTCCCATTCACTTGATCACGTAACCTCGTTCGCATATTTTTACCTGAATAGTCGTGAAATACGCCCGTGTCCAGCGTCGTCTGTGGCTACTCTCAATTTGGGTTTGCGCCCTCTGTCGTAAAACGTCAGACAGCAAATGGTGGATATCAACTGAGGACACTTTTTCACTACCATCAGGAATTATCGTAATTCGCTAAATTTACCGCTTTATACATCATTAAAGATTAAGAAGACTTCAAGGTATCAACGAACGAGCTTAGATTAAATAGTTCTCTACTTCAATTTCAGGCGTTGTAGGCCTACATTGTTAGTTTTCTCTAAGGAGTGTTTACGACTAGTTCTTCGATGCGTTTGCAAGTCGGACCCGTTTGTTTTTCAAAGTAGGGCTGTCTCACCTCAAAAACGCTTACATAAATCGACCCTACATTTACCTCTAGGCCTATTGAATATTCAAACTCGAATAGTTTCTGTGATGTCAAAAATATAAGGTAAAAGATGTATTTGGGCTGATGTTTTATCGTCAGTACTACAAAACTGATGCGGTCACTTTACCTGATTAAAAAACCCTTTTTTTCAATTGGGCATTATTCGGGCACTATTCATCCTAAGTTTTAAACTGAAAGAGGTCATCATATAACTTTGGACTACATGGTGTGTCTTGAAGGTATTACTGAAGGTAGCATTATATGTTAGTGTAACAAATTATTCTCTGATTGTTTCCCTACTGAAGATAGCATTTATAAGTGTAACGACTGTTGTTATCTGAGTGCTATCTACTGAAGATAGCATTTTATTTTAGTGTACAAACTATTCTCTGAAACATATTAAAGATAGAATTTATAGGTGTAACGGACTGTTGTATCCCGATTAATATCTAATGAAGATAACATTTACTACACGCGTATGATGAACTGTTAATATACCAATTAATACATTTGCTAATATTGAATATAGACCGTTTATGTTGTTTGATTGACAAATCTGATAGATAATTTTTCTGGTTGAGAACACATGATAAAGATGGCAAGACATCGGGAACCGTATGATGGATAGAGTAGTTCATTTACAAATGACATAGTATTTGTATTTCTATTCAGGGCAGGGAGATTGCACGTAAAGGCGAAATTAACGAGAGGTGAAATTAGCGAGAGGCGAAATTGACAGGAGGCGAAATTTAAGGGAGGCGAAGTGTCTTGTTTCCCGCAAGAATAATATTTTACTGAATGTAATGAGATGTGTTTTTATAAGTCTTTTAAATAACATATCATAACTCAGTATCTAAGAAGAACATCTCAGAAAAATAACCACAAAAGATCTTGGAAATTGGAAATAAAGATGGATGCAAACCACTTAATTTTTAAATTTACAACATTTCATCAGTCATAAATTATAACCATGTAATAATACAAATTGTGAACACCACCATTTTCATATTTTCACATTTAAAGTATCATTAAAGAGTCTTGCTCTTTTTTCCTTAATATATATTACGTTATCCGGTACATACCTTACTAAAATTGTATTTTAAACACGTTATCACGACAGAATTCTAATGTGTACTGGTTCGTGACATTTTGCATTCATGCAAAAGCAAATGCTGGTTTAAGTCTCGCAAATTTTGATGACGGCAGTCATTTTTGTGACGGCCGGTGTTTCATGTTTTCTATCAGAATTCTGTGAAAGTTTTCAAAATATAACACGCGTCCAATACCGCATGTAAATTATTTCCCCGATGGCTTTCTTTAATACGCATAATTTGAAACTACGAAACCAGGTATTCGTGTGATTTCAAAAATCTTACAATGTGTATGATCTTTAATTAATTACTTTTGGCGCGTAATGAATAATATTGTGTTGTTGGTTAAATGTTTTAAGTTGATGAACTCTACCTGGATCCGGATGTTAGGGTGGAAAATCATCAATCTATTTGCAGACAGCAGTGAATTGTTAAGTGACAATGTTATGGGGCCCTCACATGTATTCGTGTGAGCTGAGCGGCCCCTTACCGTGTGAAAAATGGGTGCGGACGGCGGCACACACGGTGGGCCGTTTCCCGTCCGTTGAACACGTTCAGGGGACTTTGCCGGCCACCGGAATTTTGAACATGCTCAAAACTCCTGGCGGGTGAGTAAAAGCGGCGGCGAACGATGAGAGCCCGGTATGAAGACGGTATAAGGACAGCGCACCCGTTCGCACCCGTTCCGCACCCGTTTCGCGCCCATTCTCAGGGCGGTGACGGACGGTGGTGGACGTCGACCATCTTAGCGACGGACTGCGAATGGCCGCATGCAGCCTGGTAACCGTTCGCGGAACGGACTCTCAGCAGGCATGTTGCAACTCTCTAAATGTAAAAGAGCTCAAACTCACTCTTCCAAGAGCTCTAGGAGGGACAGCTCTTTTCTTTGGAGCGATTTTCACTCTAAAAAGAGTAAAAATCACTCTGAAAAGATTGGAAATCACTCTAAAAAGATTGGAAATCACTCTAAAAAGAGTAGAAATCACTCTAAAAAGAGTAGAAATCACTCTGAAAAGAGTGGAAATCACTCTGAAAAGAGTGGAAATCACTCTGAAAAGAGTGGAAATCGTTCTGAAAAGAGTGGAAATCACTCTGAAAAGAGTGGAAATCGTTCTGAAAAGATTGGAAATCACTCTGAAAAGAGTGGAAATTACTCTGAAAAGAGTGGAAATCACTCTTAAAAGAGTGACAAATCACTCTGAAAAGAGTGAACTTCACTTCTTAGAAGAGCCGTCCCTCCTAAAGCTCTCGAAAGAGTGTGGTTTAGCTCTTCCATTTAGAGTATTATAGATGTTGGTCGTAAGAATTCCGGAATGCAAATGAAGCGGCGAGCTTGAGCGCTCAGCTTGAAAAGGGCGGTTTGATGATGTAATCAAGACGTTTCGGCCGGTACCCAAGCGTTCCGACCGGTTAGGAACCGGTATGGAGGTGGTATGCACACGGTGAGGACACGGTGAGAACGGTAAGCTAGAACTGTATGAGGCCGGTGATCCCGGGACAAGGCCGGTGAGAACCCGGGACAGACCCGGTGTAGAACGGTATGGACCAAGGACCCGGTGAGGAGGTGTTATGCACCCGGTGAGAACGGTAAGCTAGAAATGTATGAGGACGGTGAGCCCGGTACACGGCCGGTAAAGACCCTGTATATAACGTTATGGACCCGGTGGCCACAACAAAAAATTAATGCGCCCGTTGACATTTTTTAGTGATTGTTTGGACTCTGTTGTTTTTCTATTAGACGGTAAGGTGGCCGCCTTACATTACCGCCCTGCGAACGGGCGCGAAACGGGTGTGCCGTCTTTATACCGTCCTCAAACCGGGCTCTCACCGTTTGCCGCCGCTTTTACTCACCCGGCAGGAGTTTTGAGCATGTTCAAACTTCCTGCCGGGCGCGGATGGCCGGCAATGTCCCCGGCAACGTGTTGAACGGACGGGAAACGGCCCACCGTCATGACCGTGTGACATCACCGTGTGCCGCCGTCTGCACCAATTTGTCACACGGTAATGGGCCGGCCAGCTCTCACGGATACATGTGAGTACAAATGTATTTTACAGAGATTCCCGGAATGTGAGCGAAGCGGCGAGCTTGAGCGCTCAGCTTATACAGGGCAGTTTGATGACGTTATCAAGGCGGTTCGGTCGGTACCCAAGCGTTTCGGCCGGTGAGGATGTGGTATGAGCCCGGTTCCAGGCTGATAAGGACCCGGTATAGAACAGTATGAACCCGGTGACAAAAAAAACTCAATGCGGCCGTTGACATTTTTTGCTGATTGTTCACCGTGTTGGACTCTGTTGTTTTTCTATAAGACGGTAAGGGGCCGCCCAGCTCACACGGATACATGTGAGGGCCCCATTAGGCCCACTTTTACGCAACATGCACTTTTGTTATTGAAAATAATATTGTTGCAATTATCGCCTCTGTAAAAGTTTAAGCAACTGTTCATCCGGACTGCTCATGTTTCGGCACACGTTATATAATTTTCAGGTATGGTGTAGTACTTTATTGTAATTTCCAAATATATCTTCTTCTTTTTTCATTCTATTTTGATTTTGTGAAACCCCGTCTGACATGTCTGATAAATTATACCAACCTTTAGTCTGATCCAACCACTTGGTTTTTTTCTTGAGTTACGGCCTTCTGGCGCTCAACCCTCAATGTGGTTCTCGTTAGACAATTTGCTGGATATAAACTAGCATTCATTTTTCAGTGTTAAAGTAGAAATCATTTATATTGTATCGATGGAAAAATAAAAACGTCAGCGATTTATGGTGGTGTTTGGTACCGTGACAACACCAGACGATGTTACGTAATCATATTAAATCGCAGTTACCATGTTTACAAAATTACAAATACACTTTATCCCATTCAATTTCTCCTCATAACTCACGAGATGATCAATTCAGTAACAAGAGTGCGAATCCCACTTTGGTCACTTTTGGACACGAATTGGATTTTCAATAATAACAAAAAGCTTTAAAGATTCCAATTATGATTTATTGGATACGCCAATAATAAATAAAAAATGCATCCCATTTTTTTCAACAAAAAGCCCTAATAGTCCTATATCAAATCCCATTAGATGTAGGCTTCCCGAGGTATGAAATGATTTTAACGGGAATTGGATTTTCAATTTAAAAAAAAAAAAAAATGTTTTTGAGATTCCAATTAGATACACCAATGTATTGTTTAGAATACATCTAATCTGTGGTTTGTCATGGACCATTTGGACGAAAATATTGTTTTTTTGCTCAAATTGAACTTATTATCAACATTTTAGTAGGTATAGATTCTATGATTTTGTATTGATTATATTCAATTACACACTGACTGCCGATTATAAAGAGTTCCATGCACAGTGGCAAAGCTAAATTTGACATGCCTTATGCCTTAATTTCATACCAAAAGCTCCCAATGGATAGAAACAAATCTTATAGCTATTTCTTTATCTTTTGTTCAATGTTCACGCTGTTTTCAAGCAAATTCATTGATATACTGTAGTAAAGAATTGGTACCCTTGCGAGAGGGCGTTTCCAAAATGGCATGCTTTGAACATGTTGAAGCCTTGTATAACATGTAACAACCATTCATACTTCCAAAAGTATTCAACTCGGTCTCCACAGTAAGCCTTTTCAAACCTCAATAGGCTAATAAGTTGGATTTTAGCGGCCATGAAACCTTTCCAATATTCAAGATGGCTTCCAAATGACCAAAATCTTTCTTATATTGTGGGTTATGGTAGAAACATAAATTATAAAATTATGAGGACGAACAAGATATATTCATAGGTCCGTATGCACAAAAGAGTTAGACCGGGTCTACAGTTAGACCTGGTCTAAGTGAAATTTATTCATGCCTCAAAATCTGTTTCCTCTGCATTTTCATGAGATATTTTGTGCTATTTTTGAACTTTGCATCCAAATCTTTACAATTTGTTAGCTTATTTGAGAAGGAAATGTAATTAAAGGTGTGCTTTCACAAAAACTAAAATCCACTTAGACCAGGTCTAACTTTAGACCCGGTCTAACTCTTTTGTGCATACGGACCATAAGGTTTAACTAACCTTAAGTAGCCGCCATAATGCACAAATATCCATTAACTAGCCAAAAAGCCACGATTTTTGACATATTGTCAAAAAAGGGTCCAAGATTTTGTCTCTCATGTACATGTACGTCATTTGTGAGCTGCCTAGTAAACAGTTCAAGCTTTTTGTAGATGGTTATTTATGGCTCACAATGGTTAGCACAAACAACTTTAAGAACATCAATGTCATGAGCAATAGTCGGGCAATATTATGGTACTACACCATGACAATGTTTTGAAGACGCCACCGGGTCAGATTATACCTGTATAGTTTAGTAAGGGGAAATGAAAAATATTTTGATAATTATCACCTTAAACAAAGAGCATCCGACATATTTCACCGTCGATCCCAGACTAAACCTAGACATCGGATGTAAAGAGGCAGACTAAATATTATTATTGTAATTTGACATGTTTTGTCATAAATTGTAATTGGACATGTCTGTCCATAATTTTCGTGTACAGAGCTAGCTAGAATGCGCGGTATTAACTACATTTCCCAGCTAGGGCCGGTCAAAATACTCCTTTGGCAGCCAGAAGCCAAATTCCGTGAAGAATTTTGAAAGCTAGGGGAACGAGTGTTTAGACATATCAACCAGCTAGGATAATTTATTTATAAATTTATATTTCAGCTAAATTCATCGAATTTTCTGTTATAAACATTAAATATATAATCCATAAAATCCATAAAACACAAATTTGATATAATTACCGCTCAAATTGATGCCAATTTTGCCAGCTAGATTGTCTGGATGACTTAAAATTCGTTTGCCAGACAGGAATTCATTTTATAAGAAAAAAGAACCAGCCAGATTCGAAACATCAGAGGAGCAGGTATTTGCCAGGAAACCTCGTTGGGTGCTCCTGTCTATTCGGGCATGTCAGCTTTGGTCACTTTTCACGTGCAGAGAACTCTTTTGTTAGAATCGGCAGTCATTGTGTAATTGACTATAATCACTAAAATCATATAGAAACTACCTACTACAATGTTGATAATAAGTTCAATTTGAGCAGAAAAAACATATTTTCGTCCAAATGATCCATGACAAACCACAGAATATTTGTGTTTTAAACAATACATTGGTGTATCCAATAAATCATAATTGGAATCTCAAAAGCAGGTTTTTTTTATTGAAAATCCAATTCCGTTTAAAATTGTAAAAAGTGGTGTACGCACTCCTGTTAATGAATTGACCATATCTCGGGAGGTTACATCTAATGAGATTTGATAAAGGACTAACGGGGTTTACCAGCTGTCTATTAAGTTGAAAAAACATGGGATGTATTTGTTATTATTGTTGACTTTTTTTTAACACGCCCTGTACAGAACGGGTAGCAATTGCTTCATTAGCGTGTGAGTGGTCAGATCAATTGGCAAGTGAATCTGATCCAGGTAGCACTCCATCTGGCTCTATTGGCCGAGTCAAAACATTAGATCAAATAATTATGTTTTAGTCCTTGGTCTGAAGATTCTGGAGCTGAAAAGTGTATTTTAATCGGACATTCGGTTGCCGAGATATGGTCAATTTAATTAGGCCAACTAATTAAAATGTTTAAACAATTTAATTAGTGGGCCTAATTAAACTATATGCAAATGTCCGCACCACGTGCTTTGTTTTAATTCGTTGTTTAGGAATTGAGGGTTCGCCGATTTTCACTTCGGATGATAGCAAACTTGTTTAGGCCTATATGTTTTTATTCATTTTTACATAGATCAAAATTATTCTCAAATTGTGAATTTTGATATAGTGTTGTGTATGAGTTAGGTCAATACATGCGTATGTTTGTTTCTCGATAAATTAGACAAATCAATCACTTGCAACCAATAGCACTCCCCTTCGGGGTCGTGCCATTATTCACACATCAACATCAGCGCGCGTGCATTGCCGAATTGTCTAATTTCTCTCGAAACAACGCAAATACATTATAGGCATATATTGACCTATAATCATCATAGCTCATATCATCTATCCACAAACTTTACTTTGCATATTTTATACATAATTAGGAAATTACCATGGCAAATGGAATTGAAGAAAAAAAGTTGCCAAAGTTGATGGTTTTATGCCCCTTTGACTTAACATATATCGGCAACCGAATGTCCGATTGAAATAAAATTTTCAGTTCCAGAACTTCAGACCGCGGGTTAACACACACATTCAATTTTAAAGGAAATAAGTTTTTGACTTTGCCGATACAACCACCTGAATGATGAGTATAGGTCATAAACAAGCAGGTCACAGCGTTGTGAACTCCATTCATTAAGGATCGGGTAGCAGATTATGATTTAATAAGACTATTCGGAAATTCAAATTGATGTCAGGTTTAATATGGCAATTACCTTGAATTAGCTTACACAGGTAATCGCGGTATGATACAGGTATATCGTTATACACAAGAGGATATCGTAATACAGAGATAGACATTTGATAGGGAAAATATCATAATGAGTCAACGACTATCTCTTTCCTGATTTAGTTGATCCCATGTAAACATTTCTGTTGATATAATAACACGAGTTACGCATCTCAAAAGTCAAAACTAAATTAAAACAAGCTGAATCAAACCGATCGCACGATGGAAAAGGTTATAAAGTGAGGTTGGATTTTAAGTTCTGTCATACCAAGTCTTTCACTATAATCGCACGGTTAACCATGCCTAACAGAATTCCCAAGCTGTCTTGCTCTTTCAATTCAAACTTTTATTTAAAGAAGACTTCCGATAGTGCAGATATGAAACTTTAAGCACGACACCTTGCAATTAAACTGCAGAGGCAACTGACAGAGGAGAGTGACAGGGGCGTAACTAGAGGGGGCAGGGGTGGGGCAGTGCGCAATTGCATTTATGCCCCCCCCCCCCCCCCCCCTTGACCACAGGCCTGTCCTCTGGTCTCATGCCCCAGCCCCCCTCCAAAATAAAATAATTATAAAAATAAAATTGACAGGCTAAATAGAAATAAACAGAAATAATTAAATTACGCAACTGATAGTGAAAGTATATCTTTTATTTGCCAAGGTGGTTTAGTGCCCCCCTGAAGTTTGCAGTGTAGTATCACATATTAAAATATCCTATTGGTTTTGACCAAAGGATATAAATAAATTGTTTGATAATAAGGTCAGGGGAAAGGTCAACCTAGTCAATGTTTCCTCACATTTAGGTTGCGACAGACAGCTTAATTCTCAGTAATTGACCTATTTCTGACTTGTCTAGTATTTGAGGTTAATCACACACACAAATTGAATCGAAACAAATGCAAATATTTCTATAAGGAAATCTCTTTTCTTCTATGTGAGATATTACACGTGAAGATTGAATGAATATTAACTCGGGTATATACCCAAAACCAAAACAAAGTAAGTTTCTCATTTTAACATTTTGTTCGTCGACACGCAGCCTCGGACTAGCAACAGGCAGCGTATTGATTAACTTGTAGCGATAACTCACGGGTCGATAGTAAGATGAGGATTGGGGATGCTTCAATTGATCAATGCAGCCCATACACATACCTATCACACACCCCTGCGTGTTCAAAACCCAAGTGTGAAAATGTAAACTGCACTTTGTTCTATCCTTATCAATGTATATCTAGTATAGTGTTCTCAATTATTATCCGAGTTTCATTGACAATGTCTCAAATTGAAGATTTCCTTACAACGTTATAAGTTTACGTAGGAGCTGCAGTTTTGGAGTTAAGCGTATATTTATTACCTGGTCAGTTACTTATTTACTTTTTTTGAGGACTGTATAATGGGCTATTCCAGATAATAATGACGCCCCCCCCCCCTATAGAGGACAAATTTAGTTTTTTAAATTTTAGTCCGGAATTCCATGACCCCCTCTATGAAAAGTATATGGAATTCCAGATCAAACTTCAAAAAAGTATGGAATTCGAAAATCAAACTTTAAAAAAAACCATTGAAAAATTGGTGGGGAAAAAAGTCTGGAATTCCGATGTCCTCTATAGGGGGAAGGGGGGGGGGGGTTGTCATTATTATCTGGAATATCCCAATGCAATGATGTGCAGTGGTCTCAAATCAATTTTCATGAGTGCTTGTATCGTATGGTGATGTAAGGTAGTACTTCTTGCTTACCAAACAAATCTTATACGTAAGAGTCATACGTACTTGTTTAGCACTGCTACCTAATAATACAGAACATTACTAGGCCCGTATTCTCGTACGTAGTTAAACACGGTTTTAAGCTAAACACGCGTCTAACTTTGACTTTAGACACAGCTCGTACATTTGTTTTACTTAAACACGCGTCTAACTCACTGAAAAGTGTCTAACTTTAAACATGGGTATGAGGGTAGTTTAAGGCGCGTTTAACTAAACAAATGCACGAACTGTATGCCTTGAATGATTACTCAACCGTGCCCGGTGTAAGCTGCAGAGAAGATTATGTAGTATTAAAAATACGTGTGCCTTTGAGGTATTCAGTCGATATCTATTGTAACCGATCAGGGCCACAACAAAAATAAAAACCTGTATACATACTATACAGTAACGCACAACCACCCTGGGAACGAGATGCGCCGAGTTTAAAACCGTGTTTAGTTAAACACGTTGTTTAAAAGATAAACTCGCGTTTTAGTTACACACAAGTTTAGTTAGACACGATTTTAAGCTAAAACCGTGTTTAGTACGAGAATACGGCCCTAAATGTCGGTAATTCAAACCATGGAAGTACGTACTTCCATGTTCAAACATGTCAAATGAGCCCAGTACCAGGTTTGAGTTTACGAACGAGAACATCACTGCAAAAAGAAGCGTTTATATTTCTGATAACACTTAATAAACACTTCAACACGTTTATTTATGTGTTTTGCGTGTAAAGGTATAATAGCAGGCATTGCATACGATAAACGTTTGCATACACATATACAACACGTTTATAGAGGTAATTGTGTAATATTTATTAACACACCAACATGTTTATATTAGCAATAAGAAACATGTTGGGGTGTTAATAATTATACAACAAATACCTCTATAAACGTGTTGTAGTGTTTATGCAAACGTTTAACGTATGCAATGCCTCCTATACCTTTACACGTAAAACACAAGAATATAAACGTGTAGAAGTGTTTATTAAGTGTTATCGGAAAAAAGACACGTTTCTTTTTAGAGTGTGTAATGGGCAGCCAATGTAAATTGTCCATGAGCGCATCAAATTCAAGATCTGCATGATGTCTTCAAGTGTCTTCAGGGTAATGATGCACCAGATTACTCAAACCTGCTACTGGGCCTATTACACGTTCATATACAGGAGGGATATTGGTCGTGTACTGACATTATTGGCACATAGAACGTCAAATGTCAGGATCTCAAATTGTTTTAGACAATAGGAAATATACAGATGTTTAATAATAAGGAAAGAGTAAGTGTAACGGTCAAAGTGCCACTTACTATTATGGCTACACTATTATCCCAGTGTACAGTGTGCTTTGAAGGGTATCCGTCCCACGAGCCGCTATATATCTCTCTTAAAGGAAAGCGGTCATGGTGAGGAAAAGAACCGCTGACGGCGATTGTTGGTCCAGCTAAACCTTAGCTAATAACTAATACATCACTTATAATCACACGATAGAAAATGCGTTAAATCAAATGAAGGATGGTTGATTGAGCGCGCCGTTCACATTGGGTTAAGAGATTGTTGTAGAGTCGCACACAATACCGCTTGCATGTAAACATAGGTAGAACAATTACAGACTGCGCCGATGTCCAACTTGTTTAGATTCAAATAGTCGCCGCGCGCTGTTCAATTTTCGTTAGAATCCTCACCATGACCGCTTCCCTTTAAGGTTTGACTCAACTTCTTAAACCGGATATCAAACTGGGTTAGTCAACAACAATTAACGTGAACATGGTGAATGGCAAGACACCAATATGGAATAATATAGGCTAATAATTGTATTAGACAACTGTCGTTCCGTTGTGGAATTATTCTATTCCCGGCGATTCCGAGAGATGTGACCTCATTAAGCTATATCACTTTATAATGTACCTTGTTAATATGGTTTTCTCAGTGTTCTCAAGATCAAAAAGGTGTTACACTGAGTTGATGGAACGATGAGCATAGCAGGCCGCTGTCTCAGTGGCTGCCTCCCCTCCCACCCGCTCCAATCTTGAGTTTCTAGGATGAAGAAACTCCCCTCATTGTCCTATTAAAACAGACATCACCGTAAATTAACATAACCTAATTAGTTATATTATGGCAATTCCGTAGTTGCGGACGTACATTTCAGACACTTTGAGGGCAGGCAAAATCTAAACTATACCAGTTGCTTGATTTTTAACACCTGGGTTTCAAGTACCTCTAGTAGGAGTACAAAACCTGAAAATTCCTTTGCTGTATCATTTTCGGTTTATGAGATATAGTGTGAAAACCCTCCGTTGCGGACGTACGCAGAGAAAGTGATTTTTTCAGTACACCTGTATTCCAATCAAAAAATCTCTGAAGTGTTCAGGTCTGTAATGAAAACTAATATTGTTTTGTTTGTAAGAGGGACAAACCTAAACAAAACCATCAGAGAAAATTATCAGAACCTTTATCTTGAAGTTAAATTTGACTGATGTTTAACCGTTGCGGACGTACATATTAGTGTTGCGGACGTACATCTCTGAAATAATTCACAGATGTACGTCCGACACACTTCAAGAGCCCATGTATTAAACATGTAAACAGGTACAGAACAAAATAAGTTTTAAACATTAAGTATAAATCATCAGCTTTAGAAAAATACTTACCTCATTGGTTTCCAACATTGCCAAAGTATTGAACGGAGTGGTTAAAAGTAGCAGCTTTTGGGAGTGTACGTCCGACACAGAAGGTACCAAATTTAATCCAAAAAGTGCAATTCCTCTATATTTTGGTCATTTTAAGTAACTATTTTATATGATACATAACACATGTTCATTGTTGTATTGATTGTATCAATTTGTAATACTTGCCTTAGTTCATTCATGGAAATAATTGCACTTCAATGGTGCGATTTCTACTCAAAAACGCCCTGTACGTCCACAACAACCTCAAAATCAGCCAAACCGAGAATGTTAGGTCAAATTCCAAATTATATCATGTAACTACAACCTATAACCTTTGATATGAGACATAAATTAGGTTATTTCGACGATTTTCAATTTTTTCAATTTTTTCAATTTGGGTTACCTAATTACGGAACTGCCCACTAGCAACCTAGACGTAACGAGTAGATATCTCAACGATGTGACAATTCGAACCGGACTGACTACGGGTATAGGAAAGTGTTTTAAATACCGCGCCCGCAAAGTGTTGCCTCTTTAACCATCACGCCTGAAATATAACTAACGGAAACACCTAACATACTAACATAATAATAAGTACTTTAAGGATCCGGATATAAACAGGTTTAAATGTTAAAGAAGTAATGTTAATAATAATAATAATAATAATAATAATAATAATAATAATAATAATGATAATATATTAATAATAAGAAAATAAACTATAGATCGTAGCTGCTTTGCTATATACGTTGGTTAGTCTGATAATGTAGGCTGTACATTGTCGTCGTGTGTGGTCAGCCGCACGACGACACAAAGACCAACAAAACAGCTACGAAAACTATATTTTGTTCTCATTCTTATTAAGTTTATTGGTTATTTATATATTGTATCATAAAAATATCGCTTTTTGTTAGATTTTTTTAAATCAAACAACAACAAATATACCCCTTTATAAAATCGACTAATCCAGCGATTGATTACCAACTTCCTGCTTCGAATGATCGCGTTATTTGCACACGCACACATCGCTCGATGCGTTATACGCACACCGCATACGCCGGCAATGTGTAGGACACGCATGAGCATCTTAACGCGATGACCATACGCACTGAAAGTAAAATTATTCGAATGATTTAAGCCCCGCCCAAACTATATATTGTCGTCTCATAATATATAGATCCTGTTGAACTCATCCAAAAACACACCCACGTGACTATATTATAAGAATGAATTCATTAAGCGCCATCTATCTACACCTAGCACATAAAGTCCCTGCTCAGGTGCTTTGAGGTTGACTAATTCAAAATATATAATCGGTAGCAAAAATCTGAGATATACACTAAATGAGCAAATTTCTTCTCCGCAGTTTGATACCTCATTCAACAAAATCGAATGGATACTTTTAAAGTTATGTCGATTTCAATGACCTTATTTAGAGGTAAAAGGCAGTAGATAACGTAATACACTTTGAACAAAATCTCGAAAAATGTAATCAAATTCAACGTCATATTTGTTTTCAATGTTTTTAATCTGTGATCATTTTTGGAACAGCGCTATACATAAGCTCTGTTAATTTTATTATTATTATAAAATGTAACAAGTTAGACTTTTAAAGAGCTTGCTGTGACCAAATATAACTTATTAACCCTAACTCTACCCCCCACTTTTTTCAGAATTTGTTTTTCAACGTGGAAAATCGACCAAAATATCCCCTCGATTTTCAGAATTTGTTTTTCAACGTGGAAAATCGACCAAAATATCCCCTCGACCCCCCCCCCCCCCCCCTAAATTTACTTTAAGGGGACCTCAAGGAAGTTTTTGATTCATATGGATTTGTTTGGCTGAAAAAGCTCACCTAACAGAACAAATACACGCAAATCACTAGCTATTTCCTATCTGCCATTGTGTAAACAAATTATTACGGGCCGTCTGTGGGGATATCGATTAGCTTCACGTAGATTCCTACACGTAAGATTTTGATTTTTCTGAAGTTATGAAATGCCCTGATAATATCTCCATTTAACTCCCTTTCCATCACTCTCTGACAACTGATATTTGACAAATAGTATCTTATATTATTAATAAACTTCTTGTTAAGTCATACTGTTCAAAAATAGATGAAAACAGTGAATTTTTATCAATAGAACGATGAGTAATGAACTCACTGCCCGCATTCGTGTTTGTGTGTGAACTCAATGGGCCTACGCTCGACCGTAATATTTTGGTACCGATTCTGTAATTCGTCAATTCGGAAAAGTAAAAATGACGTGGGCTTTTCTCAACCAATCAAAATGTATTTAACATGGACAAGTCTCAAACACCAAGTGTACGATATGCCGTTTGTAAGAGATGTGTACCTTATTTATTTCCAGAGATACAGCGAGCTGAATACATGCCCCGTAAAAACGCGTGCACTTGGTGAATTTGACAATCATTTTGTTAGAGGGGAATCGTGATATAATAGGATGGCAAAAGTAAAATATTAAATGACGCGGGCATTTATTTTCTAAAAATATAAAATGTAGATTTTAAGACAGAGAATTACTTTAGCTTTATGTGGACACCTGTATGGCATCCATACGTTATACACAGCTGAAGTTAGCTCAGTAGACACACAGTTGGTTGAGATGCGTCCTATACCAGTATACAGCATCAATTTTGTTGTAATTTGCGTGTGGTTTCGCTGTACGAAAAGTGACCACATGAAATCAATATGTGATATTTTGATTTGTGTGAGTGCTGTAATTATTGAATTATTAATAAAATGCATATAAAAGTATACTTTTTTGAAAGGAAATAGATCTAATCCAAATTTGGTGTCAATTTTGACCAAAAAAATGTTGAATTTTTGAGAAAATCACAAAATTCACTTTTTTGACTCAATTTTGTTTGACAAAGCTAACAAAAATAATTTTGAGCAATAAGGGCCCAAATCGGTAGATGATGATGTAAAGACACTAACTTAGGTTGTAATTATTTTTTTAACCAACAAATATTTTTTGACATTTTGACCAAAAAGTACCAAAAAAGTGGAAAAAAAGAAAACAATTTCATACATTTGTGTACATTTGAGTCATAGTTCAATAATAACAGCACTCTCAAAAGTCCAAAAAAAACCTCTCTTAAGTCCCCCACTTAATTCGCTAAATTAAAAACAATATTAACCAGTTTTAAAGTTACAAGTTCCCCCATTATGGACCAAGTTTTTCTATATTACCAAGTAGTCCGAGGAAATGAATTGAATTAGAGAATATAATATAGTTCGTTTGCTATAATAATATAGGCCTACGTTGGTCTCGTAATGTATACAGTCATATAGGCTGTACCATATTTGTGTCGCTGTGCATGGCGCTAGCCGCCGCTACGAACTATATAGGCCTATATTTAATTATCATTCTTATATTAGTATATCGTTTATTTTGATCTTTTATTATAAAAAGAAGCTTTTTGTTAGATTTATTTTGATCAAACAACAAAATTGTCCCCTTTTATAAAATCGGCGAATCCAGCAAGTTGTTTACCAACCCGGCAACGCTGCATTATACGCATAACGTAGGCGCAGGTATTATATAAAACTTTGGCGCGCTTGAACATCTTAACCATGTTAACGCGATGACCATTTGCACTTTAACAGTCAGCATTACACCCTTTTGAGCCTATATACTGCGATGAGCCTCCCATTTTCTAGGCGAGTTTACACCATTTTAATGATTTTTTTTATGGTAAGTGTGATAAAGTTTACATTAAATATAAGTCTTTTAGTATTATATAGTGATGAATTTTTTAACATTATCTCAGAGATACAACAAGACATTTATTTTATGGTTGAAATTGGGCAAAATAGGATTTCTTTTTAATCTGTGACTGGAGGCCGTTCCCTGTGAAACGCAAAATCTGAGTGTCCCGTTCCAAATCCCGCCCTCTATTGAAATATCAAACTTATTAGTGACCCAGCTGAAGACGGACTCCCGTCATATGATGCATCGCCGTATATAAAAGATGACGGCAGTGCGTCACCTAATAGCATGTCCTCAAGCCGAACGTCCTCCCGTTCTAGAGCAGACTGTTTAAGGTATGTATTAAACCCGCACCAAACTATATAGTATCGGTCTTCTAATATATAGTGAGTATCGGTTGAAATTCAGCCCCAGACCAATCAAGTTGCCTGTTGACATCCAAAACCAAACACCCACTATATAAATACAAAATCTGAGTGTCCTAATTTTCGAGCGCTCCAAACGAAATGGTTGTCACAAAATTGCAGAATGGCGAATATTGTTAAATTCATAAGATCTTTTTAAGTCTTGTTTTTAAATATAAAATCTCACGTAAACTTAACATTTATTTTCAGATATCATATTGTAACGAAAAGTGCCCTTCGTCTTTGAACCCGATGTCTTTGTTTCAAGAGGTTTGAAGATGTCTTGAGATAAAGGAAGTGTAACATGGTAGCGTGCGTCTACCTTACTCTCGACACTTTTATAATACGTGAAGGTGCAGTAATTCAACCATTTAGGCTTAAAAGCCTAGAGACATAAATAAACTATTTGTGTGACTCATTATTGCTGTCTTCGACGAGAATAACTATAGACATAGCATTTACTCATTCATTACAAACTAAAGGTATAAACCTGGTTGTTATCACTATTATAATTATTTACAACATCAGATAAAATATTAGTTGTCAAGGTCTTAAAAAGAAGGATAAGACATTTGACTGATTCTACTGTGATCGTCTAAGAAGGTCTAAGATGATCAACGTCGTCTTGATGGAGCAAAGATGGGTTACAAACCTGCATTCAGGCTTGGCTTTCATCCGCTCTTGATGACGCATGACGCCTGTAGTCAGGCTTGGCTTATATCCGCTGGATGACGTAAGGATGGGTTACAAACCTGTATTCAGGCTTGGCTTTCATCCTTTTGTCTTTGCAGCGCTAGGGCCCCAGGCAATCTCTAGCGGAATCGGGGACATGCCCCGAAAGTTATTCCCTAGCCTGTCATTGGTCAGTTTCATTTAAATAGAATGTTTCTGATTGGCTGAAAGTCTGCTGAGTTATGACATCAGATTTGGATGCACGTTTATTTATACGAAAATCACTTGAATAAATTAATATCCTGAAACTTAACTTAAATATAATATTCAAACTTGTGTTATTATTTATTCTATACAATTGATTTGCTACTTAATTATTCTACTTTGAGAGAGATTGAGCAATTATTAAAGATAATTAACAAAACGCTGTCATTGCATAGAAACTAGAAACACTAAGCTCTGGAAATACAATTGTTATTGAAATCGTTCTAATTGACAGAGTATTTTGATTTATAAAACAAGCTCTAACATTGGGTTTATACAATGGATTTTGATAATTAGTTAATAAGTATTCTATGTACTTTACTTGAACTCAGTGTTCACAAAGTGAGATTTGACTTCTTTAATGACTTAAACACAGATCGTTTGCGTCACTGTTATTGGAGCAGAAGCCACTGTTATGGGAGCAGAATTCTGCTCTACGATCTTTTCGTATGTACCTTTTGGTCTCAAAAACCTTTCTTTTTAGTTAATAAATGAACTGAACTTGATCATCAATAGTTGTAGCCTAGTCAATTAGATACATTGGATCATCAGACAATCGTAGGCCTTGTATTAAAATAAGCTTAAACACAAAATAAAAATAGCCAAAAACGGTACAGGGTTGATGCACAGTCAAAACCCAGTTTCCGTTACAATATTTTGGATCACTTTTTCGATGGCCTGCCTCTTGGGTATCATCCGGATGCACTTGTGGATTTCCCCCGACGGTAATTAGTCATACGGCGCTATCTTTAATAAAGTAAAATGTGATTATCAATTAATTCCCACGACAAATCCCATTTTGGAATTTGTTCCTACCCCTGAATAAGCCTTAATAATACAACTTCCAACAGTGCTCCAATGTGAAGAAACTGTACCTTTGCAATCTCTAGTGACAAGTCCTGGTATCAGCAGACATCAGTTTCAGTCAGGGCCATCAGTGATAAAGAGGTCTAGCGCCACCTACGACAGGTTGACATGGTCGCAGAACGCAGAAGTAAAATGTCCAATGCAATGTTTTAAAGAGCAAAAATTGTCAACGTCAAATTATCTCTGTATGCATATGAAAAAGAATATTATACCCAAAGGTATTTTAATACCCAATATTTAGATAATTAGAAATAAATATTAAAATGATTGCCAAGCTGTCGCCGCAGATCTATCAATGACTTTCAACAAGCGTGTTAATTTCCGCTTATTATTAATTACCTTCAATTTTCAATATAGGGATTCATACAATATTGAATCATCAGATTCAAGTTTGCCTTTGGTTGTCCCGCTTTCCTCTTCATAGAAAAAAGGAAGTGCAAGATTTGTAGCAATTAAGCGATAAGGCGACGAAAGAATACCCCCTGTTTTATGGGCAAACGCCGGATTTAGGGAGAGTCGGTCTCGATTGGTCAAGCGTTTTTGTTTTATATGTGCCAGGAATTAGGAGAATAATAAAGAATTATTGTCAAATTACTATCAACAATATTGTAAAACAGTTCTACTAAAAAAAAAAGATATTATAAATATCGAATTTATATTTATAGTGAAAATTGATGTATATTTCGTTGTGTTTTTTATGTATTTCATTTTTTTTTTACCCTGTTAAATTTAACGATTTACAAGAATCAATCACGTCATTTACTGCATTTATATTAGCAAAAGTTTGATTATAAAAAAATAAGCAAGCATTAATAATGTTAAAGAATTTGATGCGAAGTTGTAAAAATGTAAAGTGCCCTCTACGTTATGTGATTTTTAAAAGGCCGATATCTCAAAACATCGCAAACGGTTACAACCGTAACTCAAAAACGTAATGTTGGATTTGTATAACAGTTGGTAGGCCCTATACATATTAAGCACATACGGCTACAGAATCATGAAACCCTTCTTTAATTATTTTCCAAATTTGATTTATAATGCAACATTTCCTGATTGGTCAGTCCCCGGGTGCCATGGCAATGATATCAAATAATCATACGGCTTCATACTATTGTGCGGAATATTATTATTGAGCCCGAATATGGATCTTAGGCCTAGTATACCGTAGTTAGATTTATTGAGTTACACCTGTAACGGTGTTTAGCCAATCAGGAGCCCTGTACGGTTACCATGGCAACCATACCAAAAATGTATCAATTTTGATAGTTTGTGATATGGGTTAAATCTTACCACCACTTTCTCAAATTCAAACATTGGTCCAAGTGTTTCGGGTCGTTTGTTTTTTATCTTATATATAGCACTCGAATCAACATGAACACTGCTTTACATAAGTACATTGTACACCAGCTCTTGTCATAGAATTTATAGAAATACATGTCGGTAAATCCATGAAAGGCTTCCGTTTATTTCCAAATTTGTTAAAAATTGATACTTGAGAAAATCTGATTTTCCTCAGCCATGTCTGTTTTAATATATATTTATTTCAATACTAAAAATACCAGCATCCGGAAAAATAATATTTTAACTCAATCCATTTCATACTTGTGTACGGATTTTCAGACATTTTGGAAAAAGGTCAACTTTTTGGAAAATTCGCCCTCCTCCGAAAAATCCTGGTTACGGGCCTGTCAATAAGGGATGGCTAGTTTTCGATTGGACCGATATCATCAATCATGACATGCAGCATTGTGCAGTGAATAAGACTTTTAAATCTTTAAAAATGTGTGTAATAAAGAGACGTTTCTGACCTAGGTAGCAGTTAGTTTCCGCCAATGTTTTATGTCTTCATTATCTCGTTATTCACGTGAATATCCCGCGAGATTTCTCGACGGACTAATGGATATTAAATTATAGGAATCCAACGCCTCGATTTATTCCGGTTTTTCATCGACCTGTTGACAGTGCCACATGGTTAACTTTTAAACGAGAAAAATGTTTAGAGAAATGTGCGTGTTATTAAGCAGATATTTAAGACGGAACTGACTCGTCTTTAAATCACTGTATATTTTATTCATATCCTACAGATCCATCTGGTAAGTAGTATAGAGTACTATGTGAACGAGCAGATATTATACATGTGGAACCAGTGCTTATAGCCACTTTGTGAGTCAAATTGTTATTGATTCCCCGATTCTGATGAACACGTAGCCGTTCGAACCCGAAACCACTTCATTCATTTGACATTTTATACTTTTTTCGATTTTTCTGCGGGCACCAATTGGTACGGTCCAGAATTTACTTGTTAATGCAAAGATTAGTTACACAGAAGACAGCTCCCGACCCAACCTCTTCCCAACTACACAGGACCACCATTTGTTCAAATTCGGCTGAAAACTTGCACAATTTACATTTTGGATCCCGAGCAGGGATTAGTAGGGATGATTAGTATGCGATATTCACCGCCTTCAACAAGACAAGAGATGCTGAATCGCCTACCAATTATAGGCGACAGCATTATGAAATCAAAGGTTCAGTCACACAGCCGATTATTTGCTAGAAAAACACTTCCAGACTGCTCAAGACTGGTCACGATTGGCCATTATTCGAAAATCGTGAGCAGTTTTCTTTTTTCATGTGTAGTTTCGGCAAGGTCTGGGACTGTCCTGTGCAGTCTTCTACAGTCTTGTGTGGCCGGGGGCACGTCACAAATTTGACAAACCCGCCACGATTTTTTCTCGCAGCCTAAAAAAATCGTGGCGGGTTTTTTAATCGGGAAGGTCGGCATGGACACATGAGCGGTTTGGAAACGGTAGCCGATGAGTTGGCGCGCATCATGAGTGGTTGTGTGTAGTTGGAAAGTGGTCGGCAAGTCTGCTTCATCAAGCGGCGCGGGAAAGAAAATGCAAGCCAATTTGACATGTTAAATCGGCGACTACAGAAGATTAGTCGCCGACTTGTGGCCAACAACTTGGCGACAAATCGGTGAGCAGTCTTTGACAGCAACATGTCACAATTTGTGCCATCGTGTCAAGGTCGGTGATTGATCGGGGACTGAACAAGTGGCGTCGCCGCCGATTAAAAATGCTTGATCTTGTTGATTTCATGATGCTGTCGCCTACTGGTAGGCGATTCAGCATCTCTTGTCCTGTTGAAGGCGGTGAATATCGCATACTAATCATCCCATCCCTGCTCGGGATCCAAAATGTAAATTGTGCAAGTTTTCGGCCGATTTTGAACAAATGGTGGTCTTGTGTAGTTGGGAAGAGGTTGGGTCGGGAGCTGTCTTCTGTGTGACTAAACCTTATAGGGTACTATGAAAACGAGCAAATATTATACATGTGGAGCCAGTGCTTATAGCCACTTTGTGAGTCAGATTGTTATTGATTCCCCGATTCTGGTGAATCCGTAGCCGTTCGAACCCGAAACCACTTATTCAATTGACATTTATACTTTTTTCGATATTTCTGCATGTTAATTTAGGCTCATCGACGGTGCCGTAATCAGGTATTATGGCCAAACAGTTCAAGGCGCCTGGCTTAAATCACACTTGGAACATGCTTGGAAACAAGTACTGACCATCAGCAACACATTAACCCTGAGACTAATATAACTATAGTTTAATCAGTTCCAAATTGGCGAGAAATATTCGGTTTTTACCTCTCCGCGCCCAAAAGTAATCCAAGCGTACACTCGCGGTTACTGCCACACGCACGCGGTTTTGGCAGCACGTACGCGTATGATGCATCGGAAGAGCAAAAATCCGAGCACGTTAAAAGTTCACAGATTCCTTCGTAAAGAGAAGGTGATCATTCCCGGTCTGTGGCTGTACACACATTGTACACACATTGTCCCAAACTGGAGCCTTGGCTTAAAATATCTTGAATCTGATTATTCTAAACAGTAATGCAAACCTCTTTCTATAGGATGATTGTCACTTTATAACTCAATAACTCCGCTCCGCAACATCGTATCTCATCGATCGAGGTGTCAAAATACGCAGAACAAAATTATGCACTTGGTTATTTGCTTCGATTAATGCATATACCCTTTCGAGCCGTTATATATCATGTATATTGGATCATTTCTAAGTGTTTCGATACTTTTTGTGAGCAGTTTATGTGACTTTTAGCAGTCTTCGAAGCGTGTTCGATTGAGTCAACTTTTCATTCAATCAAAGTCACCGAGAGTTCATTCATCTCAATCAAAGCCAGATCATCGTCAACAGCATGGTACATTGGTTACGTATCATCCATACCATGAGGCATGACCCTTCTGAACATGCTGAAAAGGGGTCGCTGGGTATCCCCCTGAGTCAACTCAGCCATCAACGCCTGTTACCCTATAGGGTGCGAAGCCGAGTACAAGGGGGCATAGCGGGGAGGAAGACTTCCGTTGACAGGAAAATTGGCGTGTCATGTAGGGTAGAGAAACACCTTAAAATTATATACCCAGGGTCCTGTTATCTTGCCAACAATCAGTGTTGTTTCGTTACAAAAAATGTGAACGCCATTTTTACAATGCAATCTTTGTTATGGTTTTGAACACGTACGTAATACTTCTATGTATTGCATGTGGAATTTTATCAGTTATGATCTCGATTAAAAGACATTGTTTGACGATTCTAAGAAAGTGGCATTATCTGGTTGTCATGGCATAGACATTGCAATCACTAATATTCCCGGGGGGGCCAGTCAAACATAATGGTGTACACAGGCGTGACCAAATTTTTTCGAGACACCCCCTAAACAAGTTTTACCCTGCAAGCAAAATTACCCCCTAAACAAGTTTTTAGCGCGCTTTCCTTGCAAATTTTGACCCCTAAACAAGTTCTTGCCAGAATATGACCCCTAAACAAGTTTTGTCTATTTAACGGGGAACAAAATAAGTTACCCTAAACACGTTCGACCTGTATTTTAAGCCGGGATTTTAAGCCACCCTTTTACTTGAAAATCAGCGTTTTTGATACCCTTAACGCGTCACGCGCGTAACGCGTCCAACACTGAAAAAACACCCCTTTTTACGCGTTTTTTTGGTCACGCGTGTGTACAACATTATGTTTGACTGGCCCCCCCGGGCTAATATTACAAGTAAAAACTTTAAAAAGATCAAAACGTTATCCTTTCTGTATTTGTACGGTGGGTGATGCATACCATATTATTGCTTAGCTTAAAGCTGGCCTAGCCTACCACTTGACTTTAGTATATAGTTCGCCACAGACGAACTGGTCATACACCTGTTCACTTGATGACAGACTGTACAGAATTAACATGGAGAAATTGTAACCTTGTAAAATTCCCAAGAGAACTGGAGGTGGCTAGTAACTCAGACTGGTAGTTCACCTTTAACGCAACAAAGTTCTATAAGTAACAGTCCTCAAGTAACTGACCAGATAATAAATATACTCTTAACTCCAGAACTAATAGCTCTTACGTAAAACTATATATTAAATTATAAAGTGGTAAGGAAATCTCTTCTCTTCAATTTGAAACATTATTCACGGTTAATAATAATTGAGAATATTACATTGATAAGGATAGAACAAAGTGCAGTTTACTTTTTCACACTTGGGTTTTGAACACGCAGAACCGTGTGACAGGTTTGTGTATGGGCTGCATTGATAAATTGAAGTATCCCCAATCCTCATCTTACTATCGACCCGTGAGTTGTCGCTACCAGTTAATCAATAATCTGCCTGTTGCTAGTCCGAGGCTGCGTGTCGACGAACAAAATGTTAAAATGAAAAACTGACTTTGTTTTTAGTTTTGGGCACATAACTGAGTTGTATTCATTCCATCTTCCCGTGTAACATCTCAAATTGAAGAGAAGAGATTTCCGTACAACTTTATAATTTAATACTTTTACGTAAGAGCTATAGTTCTGGAGTTGAGAGCACATTACTACCTGGTCCTTATTTTGAGGACTGTATGTAATACTATAGCTGCCAGGTGTTATCATGTGTGGTAGTCTATAGCAGACCCATTGATATAAATTAACTAAAAGTAACACAGGGCAGTTACAACAGTTCAGGAAATGTGTTCATTATACATCTCAATTATGTGAAAAGGCAATATCTACAATAGCTGCTACATGTTATATACCGTAGTATGACGGGTGCTTTTAAGATGTGCCCCACACGTGGATGTGTGGATGTGCCTTGTGGAAACACTGTCTCACAAATGGCAGCCATTACGGATAGGGCTTTGTTGCACTAAACCTAGACTGAATCCTCATGGGATCCTCATGTCTTTCGTATTTTACACACGGCCCTTGCGAGGGTGCTTTTTGGTCCGCCATTTTGAAAGATGGCGGCCATATAGAGGGACGCGGGGACCAAGTCTACACTAAACCTTCAAAGTCACTTTCATTTTACTAGACCCCAGCATATCGATTTCGCATCGCTGCTCTCTTGCATTCAAACTGTAACACTTTCCAAGCGGCTGGCGTCTGCAAACGACAATCCAAA
The DNA here is from genome assembly GCA_035610835.1 of Ophiura sarsii. NCBI lineage: Eukaryota > Metazoa > Echinodermata > Ophiuroidea > Amphilepidida > Ophiuridae > Ophiura > Ophiura sarsii. Next base: position 66,078,176 of record CM069444.1, read on the forward strand.
ATTGCACAAAATATTTCAAATATGTCAACATTATTGAATGTCATTTACCATTGGAATCACAATGTGAAATGCATCCAAATAAAGTACAAACGTGCCAATTATTTGTTCAGTTACCCTTGAGATAGACATGAGAGTTAGGAAAGGTTTCTGCAAATCTGTTTTGTACCGTGGTTTAACCAAAAGCCGCGTGGAAAGTGTTTAAATGTTGTACAACGAAATTGATCATGAAGCTTCATGAACTGATTTGCCAAAAGGCCATTACTCCTGTCTTATGACACAATATTCGGCCGAGTGCACCAATGACGGGTAACTTAATAGGGAGGTAAGCTACCTCCCTAGTAGTTATGCTCTAACTGTAGCATAACTTACTAACGATGTAATTCTTAGAGCATAATTGGCGAGTCACACCAGAATAGCTACTAGCGAGGTAAATATCCACATTAATCAGCATCGTCCCCTTACAAAATCAAGTGTCGCATATGCCAAGTGTTAACCTATAGTTTACTGTAAAATTCTGACGTGGATGGTCCTCCGTAATATTAAAAACGTGTCGTCACTCGCTAGGTCATAGGTGAGTGTAAATCAAGAACACGTGGAGTCGGACTGCGATCCGGAAAAAAATGATGCCATTTTATGGCCAAAAATTTCGAAGTTTGTTTATCACTTTTTCAAAAATAAGGACTATCATGACATTACAAACATATTTTGGGCGAGGGCACATACAAACATTGCACCAAAAAGCACAATTTTAATGAAAAACACAAGCACCCGATGGAAACAATTATATACAATTATAACACATCTCTTAACACAAATACCTCCGTGGCGTGGACACCGTGTCCTACGCTTGTTAATCGCGGAACCCCGGTTCGACTCCCAGACCACGCGCGGCACGATATCCTTTTTTTCTTCTTTTTCTACCCTTCCTCTCACAATAATGTTGAAACTTGTTTTATCAGTTTTTAATTAATAAAAACAATAATAAGTTTATGTATTTAGTCATTATTTAAGACCCTTGGACAATTAGTACACTTTGGTCAAAATATGACCCAAAGTCGGTGCGATTAGTGTTTGAATGGGTAAAAGGAATTGATCTAAATTTTGACTCAAAAAAATCACCAAATTGCATGAATGGATTTTCAAAAATATAAAAATCTTTCAGCTTATGAGGGGTCACATTCCACTTCAAATAAACACCCCCTGGGCATGCAAGTGCAATTGGTTCTTCAGCATCAGCGAATCATCCCCTTCAATGTTCACAATAAATGTACGCTATATACTGCTAGAATCGACTGACTTGTGGCATAAAACGTTATGCCCCAACTTACTCTTGGGTCCGGTCAGGTATAACATTTAGCGTAAATAACCCGCCAGTTACTAGCCTAGTAGCTTACCCCGCATTGGCGCTCTCAAAATTTTGGGTTACGCCTCAGTTACTAGCGAGGTAGCGCTATTCTTCAGCTACCCGTCATTGGTGCACTCGGCCGACTTTATGTACCTACTTATTTGTAGAAGTATCAGGTCGGGTGCGAATCTCTTTTGTGTGTACATTAGTCCATCCGCTATTACGGCTACATTGAAAACACCTACACTTAACACAAACAATCCCTGACTAGGTGCTTTGATGTTGGCTAATCCAAAATGAATAATCGGTGCGAAAGATCTGAGATATACATTTAATGAGCAAAACTTTTCTCCGTAGTTTGATACCTCATTCATACAAATTGAGTGGATATTTTTGAAGTTATGATAGTTTCAATGAACGACAATAATAGGCCTACCAAACAAATAATTGCACTAAAATTGGGATTCAATGGGATATAATTGCTTCACGGCTGTTTGATTGTCCGCTTTATAATTAAACTTGGGTTAAAAAAAAGATTATATAGTGGCCCTTTTATGGTTTGACCTGATTTAGGAAGTGCTATGAATATGAGTATGACGGTGAAATTTCAAGAAAATTGTTCGAGCCCTTTTTAAATCATCGGCATATTTACTTGATATTTTACATGTAACTCTATGGGAAATGTGGCCGATGAGGGAGCTATCATAGTAAATAATAATATTCAAAGCTCTATTTCTCAGAACTGGCACGAACAAATGTTCTGAAATTTCTACAAAAGATGGCCAGTATATTCAGGTATTTGAATCAGTTAAAAACAGAACTGGGCCAGCAAGTTACGGTGTTCTCAGAATAAATCGGACACATTAAGTGGGATCAAACAGCCGTGGCTTTACTGTGTAATTACGCAGTGAAAAAGTGTGTGTACAGACGCCTTGTCGATGCCTGCTACCCATTCATCCAGATACCTGACTGGTTGAGATAGCACACAGTGGACAGTACTATTCAATGATATCCAATAGGAAACCAATTCTAGTGCAACTTTTTTGTCGTTACTCGTGGTTATTATAATCATCATAAGTATAAGTATATTTATGAATATCTCAGATTTTTGGGACCGATTGGATTTAATCGCCAAAATCAAAGCGCCTGGTCAGGGACTTTTTGTGTTACACACTGTTAGGTGTATACAGCAATCACCAAACAGTTTAATAAAATAGAAGGTTACGGTGAATTTTGTCGGGTATGACAGCATTTTCACTGTCGCAGTATTTAATTTTCACGAGTAATTACATATCGGTTAACATTAAAGGGACACTAAAAGATGTGTTGGAGGCTGCGCCCTCAATTATGATAAAAACTGGGATTAGTATATTTTTATAATTGTATTACATGTATGAACTTACACCTATAAAAGGATTAAGAAAAATCAGCCCTCTTTGTACAAGAAAACGTCGATTCAAAAATGCTCGTACAGCCGGGACGAGCATTTTACGTCCGACAGTATCCCCCTGCAGTACGCGTGATACATAACGCGAACCATATTTGCATAGAGGGCGTTTTCAATAAAGAGCGATGATATTGTTTTAATCAAGTTTTGCTGTGTTTTTGTTAGTAGAAACAACAATAATGGCAATTTTTAATGTTCATCTTGAATTCTGAAGTAAATTTTTAAACATTTAAAATTTTCAAAACCACTTAATGTCCCTTTAAAGTGAAGCATGGAAGTATAATAGTTTATTTTATTTTATTTTGAAGCCAACGCACCCACCCTCTTGATTTCGCAGCGTTCAGTTGCGTATCTTGGGTTTTTGTTAGGGGGGGGGGGGGGGGATGGGGGGGGGGAGCGACGGGAGGGTATTTGTTCCCGGTAAACACCAGTTAGACCCTATTACATAACAAATGGCGCAACTGGGTTGTTTATTCCATGGAATGACGTCGCATCCTAAATTTGATGCGCGCATAGCGCGCAAAATGTTAACAACATATTTACACGAATCTGGCCATTATTAATGTTCATTTTTCTTTTAAAACGGGCTTCTATAATGATGTTTCATGACAAATGCGCACGTAGCGCACGAAAATTTGCCATTTTTATACTAAATTGTCCATCATCAAACCGGGCAAGGGGCAAATTGTCATTTAGATGGGAATTAAGTAAATCCCTTAGATTCTTCAAATAGGCGCAATTCACCTAAAGTCTAAGAGAGGGTGGGCGGGGATCCCTTACCCGGTCCTATGATTACCTTGATGAAAGTTCACAAAAGGTGTTTGGATGGTTAAATCTCTTCACTTCTCCAAGTTTCTTTTCGATTTTCACTTCTTTCCACTTATTTATTTTCCCATCCTTATATCAACCATCTATACTATTCTTTTCCTTTCCTTCCTACCTCTCTTCCCTTTCTTTTTCTCTTCCTTTTTTATAGTTTGGGCTCGTCTTCCCGGTCAAAGCCGACAGGGGTGGGGGGGGGGGGGCACTCTGCCCCTGACCCCCTGGAGATACACTACTGCGCAGCGTTACCTTACAAAAAAATTGTTGCATGATTGCATCCCAATGTTACAAATTGTAAGTCATTTCGAAAAGGAAGAGGGTGGGGTGGCTTTTATCTTTCAAATGAGAATTGAAGTCTTATTTTCATGCACAGATGTATCTGGTAAGCTTCAAAATGACAACTTTCTTATAAAGAATTGTTCAATGCATTCATTTTTATGAGGTAAAAAAACCTTTTCTTGTGTCTATGACACAATTTTTGTGATTCCCTCGTGACATCTGCTCATAAAGAGATATTCAGTTGAACTTAGAATCCTCTGAATGAGATTTGACTTACTTTTAATGTTATTGAAATATATATATATATAATCAACTACTCTTGACTCCAGCCATGCCAGTGTCAGCAACGTTATTACCTTTAATCATCAGTTGCGAATATCATGTGAATAACGCACTTTTGTGAGGTTCGCTATTCTTGAAAGATGACTTTGAAAAATAGTATATTTTACTTGAGATTTGATTTTACCAAACCTTGGGATTTTACTATAACCCTTACAAATGCCTTTAGGCCTACAGCTCCAAACCCAATGAAATCCCATTTGAAAAATATGCTGGCAGCACGTGCCACCTCAGTCTATCTCCCCGGGTGATCACGTTGGGTGATAAATGCGGATGGAATTGTTAATTACGGGCGCGTGACCCCTGAACCATGCTGAGGGTGGACCCGGGTTCGACTCTTGTCGCCGGCAACTCTGTTTTCCCCGCTAAATTTCGCCCATTTCTACCCGCATTTTTTTTCTCAACATTTCCATCCCAAAAGTGTTAGCGTAATAACGTTATCAAAACAACTCTGACACCAGTGTCAACGAAATTGTTATTTTCAATTGTGAACATATTCAATATTCAGTATCATGGTGGTTCGCTATTCTTAATAATTGAAATCTTCGTTCTCTATTTACCCACCCAAGAGTTTCTGTTGCCTTTTCCTTTTTTCTATTTCGTCGAAAACAGACAGACAAAAAACATATATATTGAAGTCTATAGCAGAGTCATTGACCCTGGTCATTGACGCCTATACATTTCTGATTTCAAATTAAGATACCACGTATCATTTAATATATTATGTATTGCCTCATGAATCCGATTAGATTAGGCGAACGCAACCGAATCAAAGTTATTTGATTAAGCAAATATGTAATTCTTCTTTACAGCTTCGCAATACACCTATGAGCTAGGCAGCATCCTTGTAATTGATTCCACATACCACTGCTCACTGCTGCTGCCATGCCGCCGATAGCTTTGTATAGAGTTCTTTTTAAAAGGAGTGCCTTCGTTTTTTGGGTAGATCTTTTACGAATAATGTTTCATTATGAAAGTGAGACAGAATGCTTCGTAATAAGGAACGATCAAGAGTCTTTATCGACTATGCTTATTTTGGAGGTATTTTGACGGTATAGCTTATATGGAAAAAGGAATAGTTTATACAATGAAAGATATAAAGTACCATTACAAAATATAGCAATACAAAGCTTCTTTGCCCCCATTTCTGACAATATGCGTACAAGTTTACAAAATTATCGTTTGAAAACAAAACAAAACAAAACGTGAATTAAGTGGTGTTTCTTTTATTATTTATCACCCAAAGGGATATGTATTTTTAAAACGTATAACAACAGAAAACATTTACAAGCACAGAACTAACAAGAAGTGTCTTTAAAAAGCCAATCATCGTTTAGAGTTAGACAGTTGTAAGTAGAAATAAAAGAATGTTTCAACCTTAATTCTCAATGATTTCTTTACAAATTTCCACATACAACAGTAAGTGTCTAACTGATGATTATATATAATAAAAAGCAGTTTACCAACCCACGGTGTTGACAATTAGACAACTTCCAACAGCCTTTAAACATAGGCGTAGCCAGAAGGCTTGTTGCCCAGGGGGCACTGACCAAACTGGCGGGTTAAGAGAGCTTTAGGTTTTCTGACCTGATAACGTAACAGGCGCGCGTAGCGCGAGAAAAGTTTGCTACTTTACACTTACGTTGCTATGATTGAGGCTTGCCTTCATAAAACCTTTATAAAGATTAAGTAAATGTATGGAGGCCATGCAGAATTTGCTACTTTATATTTATTTTTTCATAAAGCTAAAGTTAGTGTTTGAAGGCACATATGTTTTATGTTTGATATTTACATATGAATATATTTTGATAAATTTAATGGTGCAAAATTGTTTCATTACACTAATTTTGCCATGATTGTGATACATTTTGGCTTTAAACTAATTTGCGAAACATAATTAAAGTTTGGGGGACATGCGAATTTTTTTGTGTGGCTTTTTTACATTAGTAATTTGTTTGATCCCCCCTTAACGGCAACTTGTTTTGCTTTATCCCCCTTTTGAGGCTTATTATTTTTTTGATCCCCTGAATTGCCCAACCCCCACCAGAGTATTTATGAACGCTCCCTAAAAATACCCTTTTATCTGACATTGCTATAAGATACGCCGAAATACTGGCATAAGCATATAAACGATAGTAATCCTATTGATTGAAAATTCACGTATGTATCCATCATGCTCATGATGTAAAGTAAAAGGAATTGAAAATCCCCGACCCTTTCGCGTTTAAATTAAAATATTAAACGCACAAACTCAAATATTGTCTGATTTCAAGGCACTTGTTCTGAATCTATTTATTTAGTTAATATTTATTCCACAAATAGGCCTAGACCTATTTGACCACCTGTGTCCAGGTCTTCTGATTGACGACAGGTCAGTTGACCACTCGGTCACTGACCTGTCACGGAGCAAACTTATACGTTGTACAGCGTGTCCCAGAAAACCTGCAACTTATTTTGACGGCAGCACTTTTGTTTGAATTTTACACCAAGGAATACAATAGCTTAGGGAGCAAATCAAAACTCGACCGCGCGGCAACCGGCGGTTCCGCCCGGTTGGACCGCATATCATTGTTTAGAACAATAGAAACCGGCTGCAACCTCACGGAACTGCACGGAACCGGCGGTTGCCGGGCGGTCGAGTTTTGATGTGCTCCCTACAATCATGTTTATACATTTTGGAACCCAATAGAATCTCCACGAAAATTAAGATTGTTCAAGTGTTTGAAGAAAATGACGGTGCTGTTTTGCAACCCGGCTCATTATTCTAACCTGAACTTTAATTTCACTTTTATACCATAGATTGCTATCATGTTTATATAGTAGGCTATACAGTACATGTTTAAAATCAAGACCGTTGCATTGGTTTACGAGTGATAGAGTTACATCAAAATCCATTTCATCCGATTTGACTAAAATGGCGTGCTGTTACATCGCCCTATATCTCTATTATATCATGTGCACCACATAACTTCTAATATCATTCTCCTTCGACCTACATACATCAGTTGTAATAATATGGAAACATCTGAATTTCATTTCAATTACACAAATCATGGTTTGAGAAATTAACACCGGTTCAAGTTACAGACTCATTGTCACAATCATTATCTAGATATAAATGTATCATTTTTGTTTAAGAGCTCTATACATAATACACGTTATTATCTTGAAGTTAAAAATATAAACAAAGTTAAACATTTAACATTATTTCATGTTTCATGTTTTCATATTTAAACAAGCATTAAGGGACAAGTGACAAACAGACTGATTTCGCAGTTTTGTGATATATCACATGGTTAAACCGAAATGCACATATTATTGGCAGTATACCGATAATTTCTTTCAAATCGATTAGACAGGTTTTCGACATACCTCTCTCATCACGCGTAATTTGAAAACCAATGCATCGATCTTATTATTGTTCCATAGGCAAAAAGGCTATATTCTAAGGTTACCAACATGTGTAAAGTATGGTACACGATGTGTAGTGTAAGATTTTAACTATAGCTCCTCTAAATTTAGTTGCAGGTTTTCTAGGACACTCTGTATTTATCATTGAATTGTGTTAGCCAAGGCGTACCATTATTTACCCAGTAATTATTTGCTTTACACAATAGTAGCTATTATAAAAGTGTGTTTAAACCGATGACTGTCCTCCCCTTTATTCAGAATCACAATAAAGACAATACTACGCCCTTGATTTATAAAGCAAATAATAACTTTGAAGAGTTGAATGCCCGATTTGGGAATTTTAACGTTATGAAGTATAAAATAAAATAACTATTTTGAATTATTCATGCGTACGTACATTTAGTAATACATGTAAGTTTTTCTACCTTTGGTCAACGATACAATGCTATTTTAATAGCATTAAAATGTGTTAAGAGCGCAAATATGTTTTCAGTCATTCAAAGTGTTTAAAGCTTATCACTGAACCATTTAAAGCCCCAGGCATCTACCAAATGGTGGATTAACTGACTGTGAATCTTACTAGATATTATTTACAAAATTCAGAATCTATGTGGTGTTAAATCAATTTTAAAAGGGGCACCGTCAAAATTAAATGTTTACGTTTCTTATCTTTTATCTTTGTTATATCAACTGATTTATACGAACAATATTTACAAATACATTTAACCATTTTTTTAAAAGGAATCGGAGTCTACTGAACATGGATATCAAGAGTAAAACCCTGATGTAAAACATTTGGTATTGTAGCGCCCTCAATTGCTCAAATGTGTCAGATTGACAGATTGGCTGGTGGAATGAGTATGCCTGGGGCTTTAAATCAAAACATATGGATTGTTTTACATGATTTCTATTCGTGATCTTTACAATAATGTACATAACAAATTACAATCTCATTTAGATATAATTGGCATATTCTTAGGTTCATCGATTTGGTTTATCTACCTTGAATAATAAATGGTGTATGATCATGGAGTTTCTTTAGTTTGTTTCGAACAAATACTTTTTAGAAGAAGAAAACAAATAATTGAAATTTAATATTTCCTCAAATTATAGAGAATTTTTCAATTATTTGTCATAAAGTGCGTTTATCATTGGTCAAAGAGACCATCAACCAACTCATTTAATTCAACTTCCATGAAAGAAATACCTATAAACTCTAAATGAACCTAATAACTTTCAACTTTAATTCCTTTCTCGAACAATAGCGTGGCATTCGTATAAGCCTATATGTCTTGCATTGCAGTCTTGCATTGGCCGACATGTAAGACTGATCTATCATGTCTATAAATGAGATGAGGTAATCTTAAGATTTAATTTGATCTTGGACGGAGCCAGCTCACAATTTTATTAATTCCGCAGCTGCACGGGCTCGCGATCTACATCTTTCAATGTTCATTCCAGGCATTAAGAGACAAAACGACTGGAATTATAGATGTTTACGAACTGCTTAATTATCTAAATAATTCTTCAAAATCACAAATCTACACACTTCTTATATATTACCGATTAGGTTCTAATAGTGAACCATTCATAAGCAAACATCAACACCCTAACCTGTCTGATCTCACTTGTCAAGTATTCAGGTCATTCTGATGTGTGAGAAAATGTGGTTAAACCTGAATCTTGCCCATCCTTCCCTCTATACAGGGTGTCCCAAAAAATGTTAACACTCCGGGCACATAAGATATCTTAAAAGGACCCGAACACACGGGTCTAATCTTGATGTATTATGAGAGCTGAGTCATTTAAAAATGACCATTTTCGCCTGGTTTTTTAAAATAAATGACAATTTTTTTAAAACCCTGAGGATTGGCTAATATTTGTTGACTTAATTTTTTTTTGGACTGCGAAATTTTGTGTCCGTGCGAATTTTTTTTGACCATGCGAAATTTTTTGACACTTCACCCCCCCCCCCCCCTACCAATCAGAGGCCTTGACTGGTTACCATAGCAATCAGATCAAAATAACGCGCATTTTTTGAAACGCTGTTACCTAAGCTTCAATTTGATATATGACTCTAAGGGGTAAACCAACGGTAACATTGAGAAAATCTGTTTCCAAAATTGGTGAAAATAACATAGACCCCCCTTAATACTTGGATATGAAGTGCATAATGGTGAGGTAATGATACAATTTGCTATTTGCTTTTAAAAGTTGGTTTACAATTGTAAGAATTGATATCAGCAGAAGTGTATAATGCTATCGGCAGTAGATAGCGGATCAAGTAGTGTGTTATCAGTGTTGTAGGACTCGGGACTCGGACTCGGTCCCAGTACTCAAAGACCCGGCTTCGAGTCCTCAACGAGTCCGGCAAAATTGGTGTTTTTTTCAGGTGTTTTATTTTCATTAATTTACCTGAATTTTGTTTTGTTGAGGGACTGAATTCTGCAGTCCGCCGCTAGCGAAAAATAACTTGCCGATATACTGATCAATGAATGATCGAATGAACAATCGAATGAACCAAGACAAATGCCCAACAAAATCAATTCATCCGTTATTTTGCCTGCCGAGGTGCGATAATTTTGTAATACAATTTTACCATTGGTTGACACAATAACAACTTGACAACAGAGCATCTCAGCCGCATAGAATCAACGTCATATGATTGGGCTCAAATTCACACCTATTTAGTGCACGCGGGTGCGCCCAATATCACCCAAGATCTAGTAGAGATATTTAGAGCCAAAAAGTGTCTCTTGTCTTTTATTTGACGACCTTTACTCTACACCTCTTCTGAGTCCTGACGCTGCCATACGTAAGAGCAAGAAGGATAAAATAATACATTAATTATTCATAAAGAGCTTCAGCATTTTCGCATTTTGTTACGGGCCGGGTATTACAAGACCATCCACCCCCGCATCCACCATCTCCCAAACCAATATTAACCTATACTCGACTCATGACCAACATGAAAATGTAATCGTAAAATGTACGTGTTGACAGGACTTGATTGACGGGTGTAAATAAAATAAAGGATTCTCAAAAAGGAAGCCCCCCCCCCCTCCCCCACCTAAAATTAGATTACGTTTGTTCGCATAACTCTTGAAAAATTATGAAAAGCAAAATCACTTGGCTACTCATAGAAAGTTTCCACATTTAAATATCATTAATACTTTTCTCAAAATAGTCACAATTCGTAAAAATGATGTTTTAAGCAGTAAACAGTGGATCTGCCTTCAGCCTTCAATTTATTTGCAACCTTGAGAAGAGTGCTGAGCTTCTGGTCAACTTTAGCTTTAGTTGTGATAGCCGAGATTTGTTTTGATCAAATCAGCTTGCTGTCAATGATTAATGGTAACTCCCAGGATCTCAAGGTCTTCTGAATAATGATAGTTTGCAGTCTCCTAAGCACGTCTCCAAAGCAGATTTCAAGTTTGGATGGGGTTCTCTTCCTTGAGATTACCATGGTCTTGCATTTGATTGGCTAAAGGTCACTTTCCATTTGTCAGCCCATGCTTTCATGTCTCTGTTGAGGCTAGCAGCTACTGAGTTGGAAATAGTTGGTGGGTGCGAGTCGTGAGCGTATGCATATATAGAGCTCATTTTCACAAACATCTACAAGGCCATCAATTAAGACAGAAAACGGTAGCATTGGGTAGTGGACCAAGGATAGAACATTGTGGAACAGAAGTATTCATGGGAGCAATGTTGAAGGGGTGACCTATAACATGAGGATAATGATGGATCTATCGGATGAGTAGTTGTGTATTCATAAAAGCAGTCTTCCGGTAACACCCTTTGCAATCAGTTTTGAGCAGAGTCCGTTGTGCCATGCTTCTAGGGCAATGACAAAAACCTCGTCACGTTGGTCTAGAGATTTGTTATATTTCTGTGACAGGAAGTTGAGGAGATCGGGTGTGCTACGGCCTGATCAAAATCCAAGCTGTCTGCTGGAGATCAGGTTATTTGCTGAGAAGAAAGCGTCGAAGTTGTTTCTGAAAGCTTATCCATGACCTTGCTGATATTGCTTAGCAGTGAGATGGTACGATACTTTGTTGAGTCAGCCTTGGAACCTCTCTTGTGAATTGGGGTGACAGAGGCTGTTTTCCATTCGTTTGAAAACACACCATAAGTGGAGCAGAGGGGGAAAAGCCCGGTGCAGAGTGGACTGGCAAGTTCAGCGCAGCATCTGTTGAGAACCGTGGCTGTATCTAAATTGAGATGCTGTAGCAGTTTGTGAAATCCTTGTGCTTAAAAACTATTTTGTCAAAATGTTGAAGTATGGACATATGGGGGTCTGGTCTTTAGCACCTTGGACTTGGAGTCTACATTTTTCCGCAAATGGTTGACAAAAAGATTCTGCCGTGTCCCTGGCTGTAATAACTAATGTGGGTGACGTTTTGATGTTCGACCACTGGGATCTCAGAGTGAGTTGTTTTACCAGACAGGGTGTTGATAATTCTCCACCATTGCTTGCTGCTCAGCGATTTATCTGCCAAATCTTGTCTCAATTTAGTGTTGTAATTTCTCCTGGCTTGCTTCTCAGCTTGGTTGTATAGGATTGTCTAGCTTGAGCGAACTTTGCTTTGCTGACATCAGTTTGGTCTATTTTGAATTTCTTAAAGAGACGACGCTTCTAAGCTTCGTAGATGCCCTACGGCATTTGTCGTTGAAGCAAACCCTGTCTCCAGTCATCTTCGTGACTGTCTTACTTGGGATGAACAAGTCAATAGCATAGCAGAGAATATCGGTGACATTGGAGCCAGCAATTTCAGGATCTTTCTTCTGACTACATATATAGTTTGTGGAAGCAAGGTGACCTCTCATTCTCCAATAGCCCTGACGTATCTCCGGACTGTTCTCATGTGGGGTTTGTCCCTGTATAACAACGGCGAACAGTAACTTTTGAGATTTATGAGCTACAGTGAACAGTGAACCACATGAGTTCGTAGTCTGTTGGATCATGTCCTGGGTCGTGATGTATAAAATGTATGACAATCTTTCTATCCTACAATAGACAGCAATGCCGCCGCCATATGTTGCCTATCTGTCCCGGTCGCGATGTTCGTTACCGTAAACAACATTTGATACCTTGACGGATTAAAGCGCATAGCACATGTACATTGTACAGCAATACACGTATACAGTAAGTGTGTACGGTTAATAAATTCGCGTCCCGGTCCCTGCGACAGCATATGGAGTAGTCGAGGATAGCGATGCAGTCGGCTCCATGCATGAGGAGCCGGATTCAGACACTTACACAGTGTATATCGCATCAACTGAGAACTAAATGCGTTCACACACCCCAACAGACGACGGTGGCTACGAACGGCCGTTAATTTTGAATTTTCGTTGGTTTCAATGTAACAATGGATTTTGATTATATGACCCCATAAAATTCATCATAGGTTAGAAGAAAATTTTTCCAATCCAAAACCGTTCGGGATGGCTTTTCATCCCAATTGTAAATGCTATTTTTTGAATTTAAACCGTTGTTAAGCGGTCGTCCCATTCAGTTGATCACGTAACCTCGTTCGCATATTTTAACCTGAATACTCGTGAATACGCCTATGTCCAGCGTCGTCTGCACCCCAACACACCCCAGAAATGGCCGCCATTACCATCACAAGTAGCTAGACTCGCCAGCGCACACAACCTATTTATAATCAATTTGCACTAAATAGCCGGGTAACAAGTTTACAAATTAGATATCTAAACATTTGGAATTAATTATAAACCATATAAAAGGTTAATTAAAATGTTAAAAGTAATAGTCTTTACTTTGAATTTACTCAACAGGATGTTTCCTTTTTAAATAACGAAATTGTGGAGTAACACAAACCATGCGGTATAAACCTTTACAAACAGGTGTACAAAACTAGGGTATTTTCGCACCCCTGGATTTCAATGCTACACCGGTCCACAGTGGCATGCTTTTGAACTGTTTTAAAGGAGGAGACCAAATACTATATCCGTTATCTGTAACTTTTTAAACTTTCTTTTTTTTAATGAAGATATGGATTTAGCTTTTTATCTCTTCAATCAGAAAAAATATTTACTAAGACCCAAATAATTGAAGCCTTTGACAGCCCCGGTCTAGCCAGTGTATAAATAGTATCACACTTTATATCTTATACTTTGACCAATTGTTCTTCCCATTTGTTAAAATATTTAAATAATGATTACGTGGAAATATTTTGCGAGACAATAGAGCAGTATCAATCATCTCGGCACGGGATTGGTTAGATTATAAGTTTGGTTTATTTCGGCCAGCCGGGCCAAGGGCAAGGCTAATCCAAAGTCTAGCTGAACTTTTATAAATGTTTGACTTATTTTCAATTCAGTTAATTTATTTGATGATAAAATGATACTATTTTGGTTGTTTGCTTCACAATTATTCATATAAATATTACTGGAAGGGTCCTACACGTACACAAGAAATAAAACGTGCGAACCGTGAACGTTCGTATATAGGGTACAGGTCTCAGCAAAACAGCTGCAACAGTAGGCCTATATGCCTAGCCTAGGCCTTATTAAGCAACTATCAAAACCCTTTGATGCCATGATATCCGGTCAATCTATACCAACTATACCTAGATTTAAAGAAATTGAAGTTTATCTCTGTTGCTTATACACTATTGTGCTTAGACACTTGTTTCGATGCTAGGCTCTATACGTCCAAGCTTCCCACATAACATCGATCGTGGACAAAATATAAAGGGTCCCATAAGGGCCCACTGTGGGCCCAAGATCGATATTATGTGGGTTACAGACACATTTTGCGACAATTGCTCGCCCTCTTAGTTGCGAATATGGCGGATCTTTTCTGACGAAGAGACTATTCTTGCAACGTCATCATCATCGCAGAAACTACTTAAAGACAGGGATACTATTAACTTTGGGATGAAAGTCGTATACTAATGTACGTAGCGAAAACGGGGCCTTTTGCATAAATTATGGTAATCATCGGAATGTGTCGGTGACCGGCGTTTAACGCGTTTAACAATGTTTAACCAGGTTTAACGGCATGTTAGTCAGCATAGGTTTGGGGGCGCTGTAGATTTACACAGACGACGGTGGCCACGCGAAATCTAAATTTTGAATTCGTAGTGAATAACTCGTAATCGCGCATTTTAATTTTTAAACTATATCATTTTGACAAATACATCATAATTCGAAGGATTTTTATCGTTAACCGGGCGATGACTGTTCAAAATAATTCAAAATGGTGCACTCCGCGTTGCCAAATTGGGTCGTCTGAGAGACGCGTGGCCAGCGTTGCGTCGTCTGCTACAATCATCACGCCTGATCGGTATAGCGCCACCAATTCTATGCTGACTAAGTTCAATTTAAAAGTGGACCCGATCGGCAAGCTCAGTGGCATACCCCTGTTAAAGAGTCAATAGCGGTTTGAAGATCAAACACCTCACTGGATGGAATACCCATTCAGTAAGGTGTTAAGTCGCAGATCCTTTGTCACTACTTTTAACAATATAGAAAAAATGATCGCGCTTTCCCCGCTCTTTCCTCGAGCTTTCCTCTACTTGTGTTTGGGCAAGAGCCCTTAACCCTACTTACATTGGGCACCTACAATCACAGAAAAAAGGTGTTCGAACACTGACCATTGTTTGCACCGTTCAATTACCATATAGTACGCATTTTTAGAGTCATGTGAAAATACCAATTTGCATCTGCTAGCCTGAAAGCCCCCCTTCAATATACCCCTCCCCTCCCTTCACCAATCAATGTTGCTAGGCCACGGGCTGATGTTTGGCAAGTTGGGCGACTCAACATTGATCAGGGGAAAGGGGGATGACTTTACATTAGGCCTACTAAGTGTTCGAACACTTTTTTCTAACATTGTAGCTTCATGCATTGAGTAATAATATTGTTATAATAATACAAAGCATGTACATGTATATAGCGCTCTACAAAGAACACGGCGGTTTTGCATATAAACAAGGAAAACAAAATAACAAATTATGTTGGAACTAATCAGTTGTAAGTGCGCGTCTGAAGGCAGGCAAGGAAACAGATTACCTCAGATGGACTGGGAGCTCATTCCCATTCTATGGAAGAATCACCGGCTCTCTTCTTACATTCCGATGATTTCATTCTCTGTCAAAAGGTCATTCGCGGTCATATTATTCTAAGGCGACACATTTAGGGTCATTGACAAATTGGCTCCAATTGTTATCAAACAAATTACTTCATTAATAACTTAAGTAGATAATTGCGTCAGGAGATTATTAAGGGTACTAATCTGTTAATTGAATACAATCAGACGCTTACGGTTTAATTGTTACGACACCAATTCGGGAATATCAGCTATGCTGATGCATGGCTATGTTATGTGTGTTCAGAATATGAAGCATACGCAAGGTCCCTTTTTAAAAGCACCACTCATGATTGGAGTAGTAGACCCAAAATTAAAGCGTTCATTTCTTTTGTTTCTTATTGTTTTTTGACCCCCTAGTAAAATAGTTAATCTACGCAAAAATGTTTAATTAATTTAAGAAAAGCTGAATTCTGGGAGCTTGTTAATTATAGTTTTTAGACAATTTCCTGTGCTGCGGAAGGCTGTAAGACATCTGCATAATTAATTATATTTAATTATATAAGGAAGCTTTAGGTTATTAAAAAATGAGGCAAATTAATGGACTTAATTCATTTTCTCAAGTTCACTTTCCTAAATGTATTGTCACTTGGTGTAGCCTATGTTGGTTATACAACACTCCTTACTTCCGGCTGCGGGAATCTGCTGGAGTTTTCAATAAAAATGTAGAGCAAAACAAAAAACTAAATTTTCATAGAAAAAACAAGTAAAAAACAAAGAAAATAGACTGCCCTCTGTTGGCCGAAAAACAATACAAAACAAAATAATCCAAAATAACTTCAAATAGTTATATCTTTGAATCGTGCACCCGATTCACCTCCAGTAAAAGACTTTTTGTTGTACTCAATCAGCTCTACCTTATACTAGAATATCAAGGTTTTTTTGCTAGCCATAGCAACATCCTTAAAACCATATTACGTTACCTAATTTATATTTACGTGTATGACCACTATAGTAAAATAATTAGATTTAATGATAACCCATTAAGATATCAAACAAATAAATATGTCATACGATTGTCATGCCTGTCTCGTGAATGGTGTATAACACTAAGTTAATAAATATATATATGGCACGCCGTTTGCTTCAAAATAAACAATGTTTTGCATATCAATTTGTGTTTTGTTTATCAATATGGGTTTTTACGTGTCGGTTTTTCAATTTTGAACCAAACGGCGTGCCTTGGCATGCCGTGTGGTTAAAAATAAACAATGTTAATATGTGTTTTAACTCGAAAATGTAAAAAAATTGCATTTCAACACCATATTTGACATCGCCATGAGAAATGCATTAAAATAAGTACAAACATGCCTATTATTGATCCCGTAATCCTTGAGATGCGTACAGATTTATACTCCAGATGTTTACGGTAAGTACAGAGTGATACTTCAGATGTTTACAATGAGTACATAGTGATACTCCAGATGTTTACGATTAGTACAGAGTGATACTCCAGATGATATACATTTGGCAACTTCACCTAACAGGAGTGACAACAATAGAGGCTATCCATGTAGCCATGCGCAACAGACTACCAAGGGGAATCGCACCTGGCCTATTCTACATTCAATTGAATCGAGGAATTACGTACAATTAATTGCATGATAACCAAATCAGAAACAACAGCAGCATCAACAACAAAATAACTGGCATGAACAGCAGCAGCAACAACAACTTTAGTTGTCAATAGTTGCAGCAGCATAACGTGCTGTTCTCTGTGGATTTTCAATACGAACATTTGCACGATTTGTTGTCAAAGAAACACAAATTCCCTGTACCTGGTACACGGAACGTTTGTTCAATTTGTTAAATTTAATTTGAATGTTAAAATTAAATAAATATTTGTAAAATACAACACTAGTTATGTAAAAAACCCATAACGTAAATGATTAGGCAAGTAACAAATATAAATTAACACACACATTGTGGAGTGAGAAGCAAGATACTAAAAAAACCTTAGTAAGGTAGTGAAAACTGTTATTTTTCTGATGAAACATTTTATCGTTTAAGCTACTGTACATACATACATCTGTTGCAAATCCCAGTCAGCCATATGGAGTTTCTGGTATACAGGGTGAGTCAAAAACACTGCAATAGTGGAAAGAAGCCATCTTGTTTTCAAAACCAAGTTGAAGTTTGAAATTTCTTAAACGTTGCAAGAATGATATACGACTAGTAGTTGTTCCTAACTTTATGTGAAAGAAAGAAGTCAATCGCATTTTACGTTTGTATTTGGTAAACCTGTTTGCTGCACAACCCAGTTTACTTGTTTGTCCACGAGCATGGCAGTTTAATTGAAATTACACACATTTCATGTTCACATTTGAATATCCCGCTAACAAAATATTGGAATAATTTTATTTTTATTCAAATTTAAAAACATTATAAGCAATTCTTAGCATGGGTTATGTAAATTGATTATTTTATCTCCCATGTAAACAAGAAAGAATGCATTGTGTTCAAATTACATCACAAATTTACTCGAAATTTTAAATTTTAATGAGAGACGCATTTTGAAACATTATGCACGTTTTGGGTGTTTCATGGACAAGCGTGTGAAATGGGTGCATGGGTAAAAAGGTTCACCAAAGGGAAACGAAAAACGCGATTGACTTCAATTTTTTACATGAAATTAGTAACAAATTATGTTATTCTTATAACATTTAAAAAAAATCAAACATCAATTTGGTTTTGAAAACAAGATGGCTTCTTTCTACTATTGCAGTTGTTGTGACTCACCCTGTAGACCGTAGCCAAGCCAGGTGCGTGTCCTGTGTCCTGATTCTGTCGGTATAGATGTCTTGGAAGTATTTTGGAAGATTCCATTCACAGCTAAATTTGTATATACTGTCTCCGAAGGATATTGAAGGTGTTTTCCTATTAGCAATATACATGTAGTTCCACCCCGTCACTGATTTTTTTTTAGAATTTGCAAATTGGGTAAATAATGCATAGGCCTACGTGTAATAGTCAAGGCAAATTGCCAAATCTGGCAATCGGCTTGTATTTCCTATTAATCTGAAAATGCATTCAGGTAAACCAGTTTTTATGCCATTGGTTATTTTTGTGAATCATGACCACATATAATAATCAATAAATTGCCAGTTTTGAGGTATTCAATTTCGCGACTTCTGACTAAGACTTTGACCGTGAGGTTTTATTTATTTTTAAACAAAAGCCTTGATTAATTAATTTAGGGGCTAATTAATTATCTATTTGGTCATAAATGGTCTTAAAATGTTTGATTTTGTTATTTTATTATATTAGCATTGATGTATTAAGTCATTTTCAAATAAAAAAGAATACAGATATATTTAAAGATCATGTATTTAGTAATTGATAACAAATCAGCCACTTGTATAACTAAGTAATAATTTTGCTTTCAATTTGAAATAAAACCTCAGTCAAAATGTTATAAGCCATGGTCAAAACTTTGACAGGTATTTTTTCTAAGTATGATTCACCAAAATCTTGATGTCCTATAATATAGGCTAATAAGAGTTTAACGGGTTTGCCGTCGGACAAGTTTAAAACTGTCAAGCTTTCGTCAGGAAAAGCTCTGACTGTTTCAGGACCAAATTATAAGCAACGCACACTGCCAATTCTCTAATTAGCTCTGACTTCTTCAGGACCAAGTTATTATAAGCAACACACACTGCCATTTCTCTAATTACATTACCATCAGTTGGGCTGCCCTTTCCTCCGTGAGAAAGATTGATGGCTCTGAAAAGAGCCCTTAAAGTAGGTTGCCGCTAGACTACTAATACTATATACTATGTGTACTATAGTACAGTGTGGTTCAATAAAACGTAGTCAGTTTTTTGAAGCCATTTTTTTTGGTTGAAATTCTGTAGTTTTTGTTCTCTTTCTTTTCAATATTCATCAACTATAATATGATCTTGACCATCTATGCTGAAAATATCATTACAAATAACCTTACGGTTGCAAAATAACAGCAATTTGAACAAAGTCTGTCCCATTTCACTCTCTCCACGGGTACTGATTTTGCGACGTTACATTTAATATTGAATGATGAATTGCATGCAAGTAATCTAAGATTTGAAGATCCGGCCAGGTGAAACCAGTGTAATTGTTAACATCGTAACTATCTATTCAGGTGTGAAATCAATACGTAATAATAATACCACGAGTGACCCTAATTAGAATTATTGACTTTCATAGATTGGAAGTGTAATTGTCTATAATCTATGCCTTTATAAAAGTGACGATGCCATTTAATGTTATCTTGCTGGTCATTTCCCGTAGACTTACCCGTGGACAAAGAGATTTTGGAGAGATTCTCTTCAAATAGCTATCATTTTGCCGCCATATCATTATTAACATTGAGATTTTCAGCATAGATGGCCAAGTTGATATTTTTGAGGAATATGTAAAAAAAAATTAAACCAAATCCCACAATTTTGAAAAATATGGCTTTGAAAAACTGTCAACGTTTTATTGTACCACACTGTAATTTAGCTCTAATAGAACCTATTCCGAAGGACTGCCAAATTGGAAACGATCTTTACAAATTGTCTTTACAGATCGGTGACCGCGCTACTATGCAATCAATGACATTTAATTTACAGGGACGGCTAAGTCGGTATTTTCAATGGAAGCTATAGTACTATTATGTGTTTCTCGGATTAAAATCGATCAATTTATATCCAAGGAACTATGACAGGGAGTCATACACTACACGGCAGAAACTCAGTTTAGACAGCAGTACAGGGTTGAAGGTCAAATTACCGCCTTGACCCTACATAGGTGAAATAGAAGCTCAAATAATGTCATTGACCTCTGACCTCGTTACCCGCAAACAGGTGACCTAAGACAAGTGTTTTTCAGAAGGCCAATGGTATAATTATGAGGGTAATAAAAATATCATTCAGATCGACTGTAAATTTATTCCAATACACTGATTGAATGGTGGCTCTCACTCTTAATGAAGTGTACGTCACGTACCGATTCGTTCGATTGAATATAAAGCCGGTTGCGATTCCCCATCACAGTCTGTTCCGCATATCTACCTGGATAACCTCTCTAGAAATGCTGCTTCTATCATGTCGTCATCATTGTCTATCATCTGCTTTATTTCTCAGTCGCTCGACTGAACAGGAGATCACAGTAAAGATAGAAGAAATTAATGGTTACTCAGTAGGAAATCACTAGTTAGGTAAACAGGTCTGCCATCATATTATGAAGATTTAGTGACTAAGCCATGTCTCTTGGTATTAGTACTTTCAAGAATGACAAGGACAATATCACGTACGGACCTGAAATAAAACAATCCATTAATCAAAGCAATCAACAATAAAAAATCAAAACAAAACAAAAAATCCATTTATCCATTTAGCATGTATCAACGCATCGTCTATGTGCCTGGACATGAGGAGTCTCTGGGGTTAGGACGCGACATTTGGCTATTCCAGTCAAAATACTAAAGTAACTGACCAGGTAAAATTCTATAACTACAGGTTGGTCAATAAAACTTTGACATAGATTTTCATAGATTGGAAGTGTAATTGTCTATGCTCTATGCCTTAAAAGTGACGATGCTATTCAATGTTATCTTGCTGGTCATTTCCCGTAGACTTACCCGTGGACAAAGAGATTTTGGAGAGATTCTCTTCAAATAGCTATCATTTTGCCGCTATAGCATTATTAACATTGAGATTTTCAGCATAGATGGTCAAGATGATATTTTTGAGGAATATGTAAAAAAATTTAATCCAAATCCCACAATTTTGAAAAGCGAAATCAGTACCCGTAGACAGAGTGAAATGGGACAGACTTTGTTCAAATAACTGTTATTTTGCAAACGTAAGGTTATTTGTAACGATATTTTCAGCATAGATTGTCAAGAACATAGTTGATGAATATTGAAAAATATTTTTTTGAAATCTACAGAATTTTAAAAAAAAATGGCTTCAAAAAACCCTCTCAACGTTTTATTGAACCACCCTGTACAGCTCCTATACGTAAAAATATTAGAATTAAAGATTTGTAAGGAAATTCCTTCCCTTACATTTAAGATATTACACGTGTTGATTGACTGACTTTTTTGTTCAAAATCAAAACAAAGTCCGTTTTTCATTTTTTGCATTTCGTTCTTCTTCCTCGGCTTGCGATAGGCAGATTATTGATTACCTGTTAGCGACAACTCACCGGTCGATTTCTCTTAAAACTTAAATCCATACGCAACGTATGTCATTTAGTAGTACAATAGAAGTTACACTTGGTTGAATGGTAAAATCAGTCTCAAAAAAGTGTACAAGTCAATCCAAAAACTGATAACAATCTATGTTTCAATCTATTTAGATTGACTCCTGTCATCGGCCAGTTTAAGAGAGTAAGATGAGGATTGGGGATTCTGCAATTGATCAATACAACCCATACACATACCTGTCACACTATCCTGCGTGTTCAAATCCGAAGTGCGAAAATGAAAACGGCACTTTGGTTCATTAGTTTCGGTGTAGCGTTCTTCATTGTTGACCGATATTCACGAACAATGTCTCTAATTGAAGAAGAGAATCTTTTCCATACTTTTGCAACTTTAATATTTGTAAGTTGGAATCACATTTTAAAGGTCATGACATACTGCCCAATCGCTCGGTGCGATTTGCCGCTGACGCTCCTTATTGGGTAAATATCACTCTTTATAAGGAGCGTAAGCGGCAAATCGCGTCGCGCGACTATGTAGTATGTCATGACCTTAAGATCTATGAGCGTATTATCTTACCTGGTAAGTGGTTTTTTTTAAGGAATATCCCATGAATCATATAATAGGCCTACCTAAAACTGAAAGTAAGTTGTTAGGACTTGAATTGGTAGGAGGAGTGAATCCCTTTATTATAAATTTATCAGCTAATGGTAAAAAGGCTAATAATTCCCAAACTAATTTAAGACCCCTCTTTCCTTTTTCCAAATAAGCAAATAAGACATTTCAGTAGTTATTTCCAAGTTATAGTGCTCGTGCCTGGCAATTCTACGTTCGAATTAAACATTGCTCCTGATGTAGATAGAAACTCTTGTTACTTCTGCTCAATATCGCTACCATTTTAATTAGAACCAAAGCGTCTGCTTTATTTCTAACGCTGACTGAAAATAGGATCTGTGGTTGGGATGCAAACTAATGGTTACTTAATAGGAAATTACTACTTACTGGTCAGACATAAACGAAACTTCGCAATATTTATGATATTTGCCATGTTCATTTGGCGATTTGTGTTGTCAACTATTAAAGAAAAGGATAATATCACTTTCAGACACGAAATCAATTTTGGTAACGACGTATACTGCATTGGTGGGTTCCTGGACATGACATTAATCATTCTTACTTCACAAGCAGGCCCGTAACTATTGGCGGAGGGGGAGGGGTGTCCCGGGAGCGCCCCAAATCCACAAATACCCCCCCCCCCCCCCCTAAAAAACCCAAAACATCATTTTGGGGGAATGTAACTGTTTTGGGAAAAGACGGTAAACATGATATCGTAAATGTAAAACTTTCTATTGGTATCCAAGCATTTCTCTTTTCATAATCGAAACGTCTAATATGTTGTATATTATGCACACAAAAGTAATCTAATTTAAGGGGAGGGGGACTTACTTTTTTATGACCCCTTTACATCACATCTGGTTTGACATTCGTTGAACCATATTCTCGTTTAACCCTAACTCTACTCCCACTTTTCTCAGAATTTCTTTTTCAACGTGGAAAATTGACCAAAATATTCCCCCGATATTTGAACCACGGACCTTCATCACCAAAGCCCATCTCCATTCCACTACAACACGGCTGTCGAGGCTGCTCGGCTCAGTATATTTCGCCTCATATATAGCCTGGGCCCATTTTATCATCAAGAAATTCAACGCCGGGCGGTACCAACTTGCGCAGTCGTGGTATTTTGTGGTATATGGTAGGGTAAGGGTTATATAAACCAAACTTTCACCTAACTATAGTAACATCTATAACCATTGAAAACTGAATCAGATGAAACATCATATAACACTGTTCATGCAGCTATTCTGATAAGAATAAGAAGTTAAGTATTATTTACTACTAGGCGGTCACCCGGGTTTGTCGGTTCTCGGGTTTGGTGGTTTGTAGAAAAAGCCCGATCGGACAAACTTTGAAAATTCGACCCTTAGGCGACCTTTGACCCCGGACGACCCAAGAAAAGCAAAGCCGTTTTATTTTTGCCACGCTCGCCTCGCATCGAGCATTGTGATCACCGAGTTTAAGCATGATCCGACCAACTTCAAAAAGTTGACCCCTAGATGACCTTTGACCTCGTATGCTCTAGCGAATGCGAACTTGCTCTTGCGGGGACCGAACAAACAGATCACCGAGTTTCTCATCACCGAGTTTAAGCCCGATCGGACAAACTTTAAAAATTCGACCCCTAGATGACATTTGACCCCGGACGACCCAAGAAAAGCAAAGGCGTTTTATTTTTTCCACGCTCGACTCGCATTCGGGCTTCCCGTCCCCGAGTTTAAGCCCGATCGGACAAACTTTGAAAATTCGACCCTTAGACGACCCTTTGACCCCGGACGACCCAAGAAAAGCAAAGCCGTTTTATTTTTTCCACGCTCGACTCGTATCTGGGCTTCCCGTCACCGAGGTTAAGCCCGATCGGACAAACTTTGAAAATTCGACCCCTAGACGACCGTTGACCCCGGAAGACCCGACAAACGCTAACCCGTTTTATTTTCGCCACGCTCGCCTCGCATCGAGCATCGCGATCACCGAGTTTAAACACGATCCGACCAACTTCAAAAAGTTGACCCCTAGATGACCTTTGACCTCGTATGCTCTAGCGAATGCGAACTTGCTCTTGCGGGGACCGAGCTGCACCCACCCACCGAGTTTGAACGCCGCCCGACCCCGGGAAGGCGACGAAAAAGCGCGCACAGACAGACAAACAGACCAACAGACAGACAGACAGACAGACAGACAGTCAGTCAGACAGACAGACAGACAGAGAGTAGCGTATTATAATATAGATACAAATTAAAGTTTACGCACACCGATTATTAGGCTAAAGTAGAACAATAAGACATAGAAAGAACTGCCATTACTATTTACCTCTGACTTCGCTTTAACATTACTTGAATTGAAACATTAAGGGGACTCAAGGAAGTTTTTGGTCTGATTTTTAAAATTTTGTT
>CM069444.1:66103211-66245232 GCA_035610835.1 Ophiura sarsii
GGCTGAATAATCCCACACATAACAAGTACCACCCACGCAATCTCGGTATTTTTTCATTTTGTCCCTATTTTCTATTCTATCCCCTTATTATTTTTTTTTAGAGGGGGTGGGCGGGGGCTCAAATGGGTTTAGGGGGCGGGGCTCAAATGGGTTTTTCACGTCAGGGGGGGCATTTGCCCCCCCTGCCCCCCCCCCCCCCCCCCCCCCCCCTGAGCTACGCCACTGGTTCTAGCGCAATCGGCGACCACCTTCCCTTAAGAGGACGAGGGTTTTAATGCTTATCTTAAGCATTCTTTCCGTAAAAGTGGCACAACTTCGATTTTAGGTAGCTTTAGTTAATTGATCATATCTCAGGATTGACAAAACCAAATTAGATGAAATAAACGGCATATGAAAGCTAAGTGTTTGGTCTATCAATATGTATACAATTGTTACACCAAATTCTAGAAGTTCATGGTCAATAAGTTGGGTAAACACGTGCACGGGTTTTTTTTGAGACACCCTGTATAGCCACTTTGTGAGTCAAATTGTTATTGATTCTCCGATTCTGGTGAACCCGTAGCCGTTCGAACCCGAAACCACTTCATTCATTTGACATTTTATATTTTTTTCGATTTTTCTGCGGGCACCAATTGGTACGGTCCAGAATTTCTACTTGTTAATGCAAGGTTTAGTCAGACAGAAGACATGTCAGCTCCCGACCCAACCTCTTCCCAACTACACAAGACTGCACCATTTGTTCAAATTCGGCTGAAAACTTGCACAATTTACATTTTGGATCCCGACCAGGGATGAGTAGGGATGATTAGTATGCAATATTCCCCGCCTTCAACAAGACAAGAGATGCTGAATCGCCTACCAATTATAGGCGACAGCATTATGAAATCAAAGGTTCAGTCACACAGCCGATTATTTGCTAGAAAAACACTTCCAGACTGCTCAAGACTGGTCACGATTGGCCATTATTCGAAAATCGTGAGCAGTTTTCTTTTTTCATGTGTAGTTTCGGCAAGGTCTGGGACTGTCCTGTGCAGTCTTCTACAGTCTTGTGTGGCCGGGGGCACGTCGCAAATTTGACAAACCCGCCACGAATTTTTCTCGCAGCCTAAAAAAATCGTGGCGGGTTTTTTAATCGGGAAGGTCGGCATGGACACATGAGCGGTTTGGAAACGGTAGCCGATGAGTTGGCGCGCATCATGAGTGGTTGTGTGTAGTTGGAAAGTGGTCGGCAAGTCTGCTTCATCAAGCGGCGCGGGAAAGAAAATGCAAGCCAATTTGACATGTTAAATCGGCGACTACATAAAATTAGTCGCCGATTTGTAGCCAACAACTCGGCGACAAATCGGTGAACAGTCTTGACAGCAACATGTCACAACTTGTGCCATCGTGTCAAGGTCGGCGATTGATCGGGGACTGAACAAGTGGCGTCGCCGCCGATTAAAAATGCTTGATCTTGTTGATTTCATGATGCTGTCACCTACTGGTAGGCGATTCAGCATCTCTTGTCCTGTTGAAGGCGGGGAATATCGCATACTAATCATCCCTACTCATCCCTGGTCGGGATCCAAAATGTAAATTGTGCAAGTTTTCGGCCGATTTTGAACAAATGGTGGTCTTGTGTAGTTGGGAAGAGGTTGGGTCGGGAGCTGTCTTCTGTGTGACTAAACCTTATAGGGTACTATGAAAACGAGCAAATATTATACATGTGGAGCCAGTGCTTATAGCCAATTTGTGAGTCAGATTGTTATTGATTCCCCGATTCTGGTGAACCCGTAGCCGTTCGAACCCGAAACCACTTATTCAATTGACATTTATACTTTTTTCGATATTTCTGCATGTTAATTTAGGCTCATCGACGGTGCCGTAATCAGGTATTATGGCCAAACAGTTCAAAGCGCCTGGCTTAAATCACACTTGGAACATGCTTGGAAACAAGTACTGACCATCAGCAACACATTTAGATTAACCCTGAGACTAATATAACTATAGTTTAATCAGTTCCAAATTGGCGAGAAATATTCGGTTTTTACCTCTCCGCGCCCAAAAGTAATCCAAGCGTACACTCGCGGTTACTGCCACACGCACGCGGTTTTGGCAGCACGTACGCGTATGATGCATCGGAAGAGCAAAAATCCGAGCACGTTAAAAGTTCACAGATTCCTTCGTAAAGAGAAGGTGATCATTCCCGGTCTGTGGCTGTACACACATTGTACACACACATTGTCCCAAGGAAACTGGAGCCTTGGCTTAAAATATCTTGAATCTGATTATTCTAAACAGTATAATGCAAACCTCTTTCTATAGGATGATTGTCACTTTATAACTCAATAACTCCGCTCCGCAACATCGTATCTCATCGATCGAGGTGTCAAAATACGCAGAACAAAATTATGCACTTGGTTATTTGCTTCGATTAATGCATACCCTTTCGAGCCGTTATATATTGGATCATTTCTAAGTGTTTCGATACTTTTTGTGAGAAGTTTATGTGACTTTTTAGCAGTCTTCGAAGCGTGTTCGATTGAGTCAACTTGTCATTCAATCACAGTCACCGAGAGTTCATTCATCTCAATCAAAGCCAGATCATCGTCAACAGCATGGTACATTGGTTACGTATCATCCATACCATGAGGCATGACCCTTCTGAAAAGGGGTCGCTGGGTATCCCCCTGAGTCAACTCAGCCATCAACGCCTGTTACCCTATAGGGTGCGAAGCCGAGTACAAGGGGGCATAGCGGGGAGGAAGACTTCCGTTCACAGGAAAATTGGCGTGTCATGTAGGGTAGAGAAACACCTTAAAATTATATACCCAGGGTCCTGTTATCTTGCCAACAATCAGTGTTGTTTCGTTACAAAAAATGTGAACGCCATTTTTACAATGCAATCTTTGTTATGGTTATGAACACGTACGTAATATTTCTAGGTATTACATGTGCATTTTTATCAGTTATGATCTCGATTAAAAGACATTGTTTGACGATTTTAAGAAAGTGGCAATATCTGGTTGTCATGGAATAGACATTGCAATCACTAATATTACATGTAAAAACTTTAAAAAGATCAAAACGTTATCCTTTATGTATGGTAGGTGATGCATGCAATATTATTGCTTAGCTTAAAGCTGGCCTACCACTTTACTTTAGTAGTTCGCCCCAGACGAAATGGTCATACCCCTGTTCACTTGATGGCAGACTGTACCGAGTTAACATGGAGAAAATGTAACCTTGTCAAATTCCCCAGAGAACTGGATGTGGCTAGTAACTCAGAGTGGTAGCTCCCCTTTAACGCAACAAAGTTCTATACAGTCCTCAAAATAAATAACTGACCAGGTAATAAATAAACTCTTAACTCCAGAACTCTTACGTAAAACTATTAACTAGTATTAAAGTGGTAAGGAAATTTCTTCTCTTCAATTTGAGACATTGTTCATGAAGAACGGTTAATAATTGAGAATACTACATTTATGAGGATAGAACAAAGTGCAGTTTACTTTTACACACAGTTTGGGTATGTGTATGGGCTGCATTGGTAAATTGAAGTATCCTCATCTTACTATCGACCCGTGAGTTGTCGTTACCAGTCAATCAATAATCTGCCTGTTGCTACATTAGTCCGAGGCTGCGTGTCGACGAATGAAAAACTGACTTTGTTTTGGTTTTGGGCACATAACTGAGTTATATTCATTCCATCTTCACGTGTAAACATCTCAAATTGAAGAGAAGAGATTTCCGTACAACTTTATTATTTAATATTTTAACGCAAGAGTTATAGTTCTGGATTTGAGAGCATATTAATTAACTGGTCAGTTACTTATTTTGAGGACTGTATGTACTACTATAGCTGCCAGATGTTATCATGTGTGGTTATATAGCAGATCCATGGATATAAACTAAAAGTAACACAATGCAGCTATAACAGTGCAGGACATTTGTGAAGCGTAGAAGTAAATATTGTTAATTTTACTCCGAAGCCAACGCAGCGTACCGATTTCGCAGCGTTACTTTACTACAAAAGATTTGTTGCATCCCAATGTTACAAATTGTAACCAGATGCATGGAGTCCGCCGACTTTGCCGGGCGCATTTTCGAACCGTCAAGAAACACGGACCAAGAAGTCAACGGGCCGTATACGAAGCCCCTTATAGGCGAAATGAAAGAAAAGGTTACAGTCATTTCGAAAAGGAAGAGGGTGTGGTGGCTTTTATCATCTTTAAAATGAGAATTTAAGTCTTATTTTCATGCAAAGATTTATCTGGTAAGCTTCAAAATGACCACTCTCTTGTTAGAATTGTTCAATGCATTCAGATTTTATGCGAAATATTAGTTAGAAAATAATCTTATGAATTTTATGAATTTCTTCCAAAGCATGCTGCCGACATACTTTACATGACATCCCTTTTGATATGACTGGTTACAAATTTCACAAGATAATTGATTGAAACTGGTCATCAATCTTGTCTCTGACAATATTTTTGTGATTCCCTCGTGACATCAAATCATAATTATTTCCTTTCAGATCTGCTATTATTCAGTTGAACATAGAATCATTTGCATGAGATTTGACTTACTTTTAATGTTATTGAAATCAATTTATAATACTACTCTGACTCCAGCCATACCAGTGTCAGCAACGTTATTACCTTCAATCATCAGTTCGCTATTCTTGAAAGATGACTTTGAAAAATAATATATTTTACTTGAGATTTGATTTTACCAAACCGTCTTTGGATTTTACTATAACCCTTTAACTCCTGAACCCAATGAAATCCCATTTGAAAACTAAGCTGGCAGCACGTGCCGCCTCACTCAGTCTATCTCCGGCCTCGGTGATCACGGCTGGTGGTAAATGCGGACGGAATTGGTAATTACGGGCGCATGACCCCTGAACCATGCTGGCCCGATGCTGTCGGACCCGAGTTCGACTCCCGTCGCCGGCAACTCGGTTTTCCCCGCTAAATTTCGCCCATTTCTACTCCCTTTTTTTAAAAAGTTTTTTCAACATTTCCATCCCAAAAGTGTTAGCGTAAGAACGTTATCAAAACAACTCTGACACCAGTGTCAACGAAATGGTTATTTTTAATATTGTGAATATATTCAATATTCAGTATCATGGTGGTTCGCTATAATTCTTAATAATTGAAATCTTCGTTCTCTATATTACCCACCCAAAAGTTTCTGTTGCCTTTTCCTTTTTTTTCTATTTCGTCGAAAACAAAAAGACAAAAAACATATATTGAAGTCGTAGCAGAGTCATTGACCCTGGTCATTGACGCCTACATTTCTGATTTCAAATTAAGATACCACGTATCATCCAATACATTATTTATTGCCTCATGAATCCGATTAGATTAGGCGAACGCAACCGAATCAACGCTATTTGATTAAACAAATATGTAATTCTTCTTTACAGCTTCGCAATACAATACACCTTTTTGAGCTAGGCAATCTTGTTATTGATTCCACATGCCACTGCTGCCGCCGATTGCTTTGTAGAGTTCTTTTTAAAACTTGTTTAAAAGGGGTATGCCTTTGAATTTTTAGGTTGATCTTTTACGAATAATATTCCATTATGAAAAAGAGACAGATACAGAATGCTTCGTACACATAAGGTACGCGTACGATCAAGAGTCTTTTAACACAACAAAACGTGTATTATGTGGGGTATTTTTATCATTATTTAGCACCCAAAGTGAGCATGTATTTTTAAAATTTGGAACAACAGAAAAACATTTACAACAGGCTTTCTCAACTAGATTTACTGATGCGCCACATTTTAGTAACCAACTTGTTGAAGCTCCACTTGGTCAAATTTTTTAGAATTTACAATGGCAAAATTCTCTTTATATCATTAATTTCAAAATATTTAAACATATGTATATAGGCAGCATATTAACCAATATTACTGTTTTGAGGGCACATACTCGCGTAGCGCGAGAAAAATTGCTGTATTTATACATCTGACTGTCATATGCCTATGGAATTTGGCTATATCATAATATGATTTATTTTTTTAAAACAAATTTTAACCACTCTCGCGCCACTTAGAATGCCTTGATGCGCCACAAGTGGCGCGCGCCACCATTTGAGAATGCCTGCTTTTGAGGTTATTAGGAATGGTATCGCTCTGTAACTTGGAATATATTTATGATAATATGATTTATGATCAGAAAAGTAAATCTGCTTCCAATTTTTTTCGAGGATTGAGGGCGTCCCATGGAAAAGATCACATAATATACCTTTAACGCACAAACTCAAATATTGTCGGATTTCAAGGCACTTGTTATTGTTCTGAATCTATTTATTTAGTTAATATTTATTCCACAAATAGGCCTAGACCTATTTGACCACCTGTGTCCAGGTCTTCTGATTGACGACAGGTCAGTTGACCACTCGGTCACTGACCTGTCACGGAGCAAACTAGTACAGCAAGTATAATACGTTGTACAGCGTGTCCCAGAAAACCTGCGACTTTAATATTTTGACGGCAGCACTTTTGTTTGAATTTTACACCAAGGAATACAATAGCTTACAATCATGTTTATACATTTTGGAACCCTTAGAATCTCCACATTGTCATTCAGAAATGAAAATTAAGATCGTTCAATCGGTGTTTGAAGAAAATAACGGTCCCTGCTCATTATTCTAACCTGAACTTTAATTTCACTTTTATATACAATAGATTGCTATATCATTTTTCTATAGTATACAGCTAGTACATGTTTAAAATCAAGACCGACCGTTGCATTGGTTTACGAGTGATAGAGTTACGTCGAAATCCATTTCATCCGATTTGACTAAAATGGCGTGCTGTTACATCGCCCTATATCTCTATATATCATATGCACCACATAACTTCTCATATCATTCTCCTTCGACCTTAATATATACATCAGTTGTAATGATATAGAAACATCTGAATTACATTTAAATTTCACAAATCACGGTTTGAGTAAATAAACACCGGTTCAAGTTACAGACTTGTTGCCACAATCATTATCTAGATATAAATGTATCATTTTTATTTAAGAGCTCTATACATAATACAAGTTATTATCTTGAAATTAAAAAATATAATCAAAGTTAAAACATTTAACGTTATTTCATGTTTCATGTTTTCATATTTAAACAAGCTTGAAGGGACAAGTGACAAACAAGCAGACTGATTTCGCAGTTTTATGATATCACATGATCACATGGTTAAATCGAAATGCACATATTGGCAGTATATACCGATAATTTCTGTCAAATCAGTTAGACAGGTTTTCGACATACCTCTCATCACGCGTAATTTGAAAACCAATGCATCACTCTTAGTTATTGTTCCATAGGCAAAAGGACGAGATTCTAAGGTTACCAGCATGTGTAAAGTATGGATACACGATGTGTAGTGTAAGATTTTAACTATAGCTCCTCTAAATTTAGTTGCAGGTTTTCTAGGACACTCTGTATTTATCATTGAATTGTGTTAGCCAAGGCGTACCATTATTTACCCAGTAATTATTTGCTTTACACAATAGTAGCTATTATAAAAGTGTGTTTAAACCGATGACTGTCCTCCCCTTTATTCAGAATCACAATAAAGACAATATTACGCCCTTGATTTATAAAGCAAATAAAAAGTTTGAAGAGTTGAATGCCCGATTTGGTAATTTAACGTTATGAAGTATAAAATAAAATAACTATTTTGAACTATTCATGCGTACATACATTCTTAGTAATACATATAAGTTATTCTACTTTTGGTACACGATACAATGCTATTTTAATAGCATTAAAATGTGTTAAGCATGTTAAGAGCGCAAATATGTTTTCAGTCATTCAAAGTGTTTAAAGCTTAACACTGAACCAAAAGCCCCAGGCATCTACTAAATGGTGGACTAACTGACTGTGAATCTTACTAGATATTATTTACAAAAATCAGAATCAATGCGGTGTTAAATCAATTTTAAAAGGGGCACCGTCAAAATTAAATGTTTACGTTTCTTATCTTCAACTGATTTATACGAACAATATTTACAAATAAATTTAACCATTTTTTGAAAGGAATCGGAGTCTACTGAACATGGATATCAAGAGTAAAACCCTGATTTAAAACATTTGGTATTGCAGCGCCCTCAATTGCTCAAATGTGTCAGATTGGCAGATTGGCTGGATTAAGCCACTGGTGGATGGAATGAGTAGATGCCTGGGGCTTTGAATCAATACATATTGTGGATTGGTTTACATGATTTGTATTCGTGATAAT
This sequence comes from Ophiura sarsii, assembly GCA_035610835.1. Classification (NCBI taxonomy): domain Eukaryota; kingdom Metazoa; phylum Echinodermata; class Ophiuroidea; order Amphilepidida; family Ophiuridae; genus Ophiura; species Ophiura sarsii. The sequence continues at coordinate 66,111,457 of CM069444.1, forward strand.
TTACAATAATGTACATAACAAATTACAATCTCATTTAGATATAATTTGCATTTTTTTAGGTTCATCGATTTGGTTTATCTACCTTGAATAATAAATGGTGTATGATCATGGAGTTTCTTTAGTTTGTTCCGAACAAATTATACTTTTTAGGAGAAAAAAAAAATGAAATTTAATATTTCCTCAAATTATAGAGAATTATTCAATTATTTGTCATAAAGACCGTTTATCATTGGTCAAAGAGACCATCAACTCATTTAATTCAACTTCCATAAAAGAAAAACCTATCAACTCTAAAATGAACCTAATAACTTTCAACTTTAATTCCTTTCACAAACAATAGCGTGGCATTCGTATAATATAAGCATGATAAGCGTATGCCTATATGTGCATTGGCCGCCATGTAAGACTGATCTATCATGTCTATAAATGAGATGAGATAATCTTAAGATTTAATTTAATCTTGGACGGAGCCAGCTCACAATTGTATTAATTCCGCAGCTGCACGACCTACACCTTTCAATGTTCATTCCAGGCATTTTAATGCCTGGAATGAACATTGAAAGGTGTCTCTCTTAAAAGAGACAAAACGACTGGAATAGATTTTTAAGACATGCTTAATTAGGCCAAGTAAAAAAAAAGGAGGATGAGGGGCTTTTTATTTATTATTTATTATTTTTCAAAATGGCCGCCGTTTGAGATTTCTGGCAATCTATAGTGTTTTCCCTATTAAATGAAATGACAATTGAGAAAGAGACAATTGTTAGACAAACAAGAACTTAACATATTTACATTGTTTTAATAGTGTTAGCACCATGTTAATACATATTTACATTGTTTTAATAGTGTTTAGCACCATGTTTTACACTTCTGAGCAGTGTTCGAATTAAGGGGGAAAATCAGGTTATCCGGCGGATAACCATGATATAAAATCAGGTTATCCGCCAACATTTTTGGTTTTATATCCGCCAAAGTCAAGATTTCTCGGGAATTTCAGAGGTATACGAAACGAAAAGGCACATTTAATCTTATACCACACGACACATTCTAAAAATATATAAATTCAGTAAAATAACATTTAATATGGGAAGAGAAGTATTGCTTGTAACTTCTTGGGAAGATAAGTGTTGCTTGTAACTTCTTGGGAAGAGAAGAGTTGCTTGTAACTTCTTGACGAAGCATCGTACGAAGAAACTACATGGTCCATATGGTAGGTAGTACTCTTTAAAATACAGCCTTCCTATAAAAAATGGACAGAGTTCCGACGTCCGATAGCCCCAAGGTAGAGGGCTATCGGTAGAGGTTAAGTCTACATGTACATAGCAAATTATTTAACATTTGAAAAATACCTAAATTTAGTATATTTTCATTTAATATGGGAAGAGAAGTGTTGCATGTTACATGATATAACAATAAAATAATGATTAAAATATATTTGCAAATTGAAGTCAGACATATTATTTTTGTGGTTCTTATACATGTGATGTGGTAATGCAAAATGGTAAATCTGTGTATTAAAGATATTAAAATGCATTCAAAACATATGTGTTATTATTTCCATCATACATACATGAAACATCTTTTTTACCAGATCACATGCATAAGAAATAAAGTTATAATTTTTTTGACTTCAAATTAAAAATTAATTTAAACAAAATTGAAATAATTTATTCAAACATTATATTTATAAATCTTTTTAATGCTGCATCATGTTACAGGCAACACTTCTATTGCCATAACAAGCAAAATGTACATGTATACATGTAGTTTACTAAATTTAGTTAGATGTTGTTACAATAAAACAATAATGGTATTTTTTACACTGAAAACGGTTCTCAAAAGTCATACTTTTAATCAGAATATTATGAAATACCAATGTACCCATAAGAATATTATGAAATACCAATGTACTTATAAGGTAGGATCTTAAGTTATAAATTACCATAGCTATGGTGTGGGTCATGGGGTATTAAGTGAATTATTTCGGGTCAAATCTAGGTCATCTAAGGTCATGTTTTAAAAAAAATTGTAAAAAAAAATTGTAAAAAATAAAAATAATAATAATAAATAAAAGATAAAAGGAGGCGGTCCCAAAAAAGGAAGCGGGCGGGGACGAGAAACATATGTTTTTTTTATTTGGCCTTATCTAAATAATTCTTCAAAATCACAAATCTACACACTTCTTTTTACCGATTAGGTTCTAATAGTGAACCATTCATAAGCGAACATCAACACCCTAATCTGTCTGATCTCACTTGTCAAGTATTCAGGTCATTCTGATGTGTGAGAAAATGTGGTTAAACCTGAATCTTGCCCCCCATCCTTCCCTCTATATAGCTACGCCACTGAGCGCGTGTTACCTTGTAGTCCAGTTCAGGATTTCCCCATACGATCGTTGGTCTTCAGCTTCCCTTCAGGACTTCAGGTCAACTTTTTGTAAGCTCCCCTGCACTATAACTCTCTCTTGCAACGTTGCTTAAGTTGTACAATTTTAGTTTCATTACATTCGTCACGAGGCCAGCTGATGAAGTATCTGTATTCATGCAATATACATGTACATATTTGGACAACTATTCTAGTGTCTGTTTGCTATCAGATAGTAGATGGCTGATGAAAGCATGTGCTATGCTATCAGTGGTAATAAATGAACATGATGAGTAATGTGAATGTGATATCCAAGAGTATAGAGTGGAGAAGTAGTAGCGTGTTACTCTACAATTAATACTTGGATATGAAGTGCATAATGGTGAAGTAATGATACAATTTGCTATTTGCTTTTAAAAGTTGGTTTACAATTGTAAGAATTGATATCAGCAGAAGTGTATAGCCTAATGCTATCGGCAGTAGATAGCGGATCAAGTAGTGTGTTATCAGTGTTGTAGGACTCGGGACTCGGACTCGGTTCCAGTACTCAAAAAACTCGGCTTCGAGTCCTCAACGAGTCCGGCAAAATTGGTTTTTTTTCAGGTGTTTTATTTTCATTAATTTACCTGAATTTTGTTTTGCTGAGGGACTGAATTCTGCAGTCCGCCGCTAGCGAAAAATAACTTGCCGATTATATTGCCCAGGGGGGCCAGTCAAACATAATGGTGTACACACGCGTGACCAAATTTTTTCCAGATACCCCCTAAACAAGTTTTACCCTGCAAGCAAAATTACCCCCTAAACAAGTTTTTAGCGCGCTTTCCTTGCAAATTTTGACCCCTAAACAAGTTCTTGCCAGAATATGACCCCTAAACAAGTTTTGTCTATTTGCGATTATGACGCTGTAGAGACGAGTGATACACATGCATTCTCAAATTGGAAATGAGACGTTCAAAAGAAATCGCAAAAACGGGGATAACATTCTTCTGGGAACGGAGAACAAAACAAGTTACCCTAAACACGTTCGACAGGTATTTTAAGCCACCCTTTTTCTTGAAAATCAGCGTTTTTGATACCCTTAACGCGTCACTCGCGTGACGCGTCCAACACTGAAAAAACACCCCTTTTTACGCGTTTTTTTGGTCACGCCTGTGTACACTATTATGTTTGACTGGGCCCCCCGGGTTATATTGATCAATGAATGATCGAATGAACAATCGAATGAACCAAGACAAATGCCCAACAAAATCAATTCATCCGTTATTTTGCCTGCCGAGGTGCGATACTTTTTGTAATACAATTTTACCATTGGTTGACACAATGACAACTTGACAACAGACCATCTCAGCCGCATAGAATCAACGTCATACGATTGGACTCAAATTCACACCTATTTAGTGCACGCGGGTGCGCCCAATATCACCCAAGATCTAGTAGAGATATTTAGAGCCAAAAAGTGTCTCTAGTCTTTTATTTGACGACCTTTACTCTACACCTCTTCTAAGTTCTAAGTCCTGACGCTGCTATACGTAAGAGCAAGAAGGATAAAATAATACATTAATTCATAAAGAGCTTCAGCATTTTCGCATTTCTTTACGGGCCGGGTTTTATTACAAGACCATCCACCATCTCCCAAACCAATATTAACCTATTATTATGCAGTTCGAATCTTCCGTCCCATACTAGCAATGCATTGGTAAAGACCAATTATTCTGAACATTATGTCACTGGAGTGAACTTGGTCGACCAAGTTTATTAGAACTTGGTCAGTTGGTTACCTGCATGAATACACTGTAAGCGTGTATTAATATGCCAATTGTATTTGAGCAGTCACAAAATGCAGTAGACTATTTTTTTTAATTTTGTCTTTTTTAATTTTTGAAATATTTTGAAAAAATTTTTGGGATTTTTTTTTGAGAAAAAAAAAAAAGAGAGACATTTTTGGGATTTAAAAAAAAAAATCAAAAAAAAAAATCAAAAAAAATGTTATTGATATTTTTACAATATTATGGGGAATTTTTTATTTTTTATTTTTTTTAATTTTTTTTAAACATTTTTGTTGTTGTAAAGTCAGATTCTCACTGCATAATAATGATAAAATTGGATGGATTTTTTCACATGATACACAAATATATTGGTCTCGCTATGAGTTTTAAAAATATTGTGCTCGACTGCGTCTCGCACAATATTTTTTAAAACTCATAGCTCGACCAATATCTTTGTGTATCACGCTCAATCCATCCAATTTTATATCATACTCGACTCATGACCAACATGAAAATGTAATTGTAAAATGTACGTGTTGACAGGACTTGATTGACGGGTGTAAATAAAATAAAGGATTCTCAAAAAGGAAGCCCCCCTCCCCCCACCTAAAATTAACTTTTACGCTTGTTCGCATATCTCTTGAAAAATTATGAAAAGCAAAATCACTTGGCTACTCATAGAAAGTTTCCATATTTAAATATCATTAATACTTTTCTCAAAATAGTCACAATTCGTAAAAATGATGTTTTCAGATAAAGTGGCACTTTTCAAGATCATCAATCATATACGAGTTTGTTTTCATAACTCCATAGTCGAGTCACACACAATTACGCGTTTTGAGAGATAGAAACACTTACGAAAAAGGAAACACTTGGCTACCCACACAAAGTTTTCTTCTCAATACCATGTTTACTTTTCCCAAAACAGTCATTTTTGCCTAAAATGATGTTTTCCGAGGGAACGTACTGTTTTTGAACTCTCTGTGTAGGCTAAGCCAAGTTGAGAGTTGTAGAGAAGGTGTCTGTGCACGCGGCACTTGAAAGCCTGGATTCCTGTTGCCAACAACGTCGTCTGGCAGACTGTTCAATTCCATAAGGGAACGGCTGTGTGAAGGAAGCTTCTGTCTACATGGTCTACATGGTCTAAGCATAGACGGTAACCGTCTATGGTCTGAGCAGCGAGTTTTGGTAGTCTGCAATGAAAGAGCATGAACTGGCATACACTCGAGCGGGTAGCACGACGGACGTTGAACTGAATGCAGATGGTGTCGGGAACTACGCTGCCAAATCCCGTTGGCGTGGTTGGTGTGTGTTTTGTACTAGGCCGTAGTTGCTGCGACCTATCGCCGGTGATGTTGAGCTGTGACAGACGAGTAGCTTCATGAGCTCCAATGATTTGAGTGCCTTCTTTTGGATATTATCAAGCTGGCTAAGGATAGAGAGATGCAGCGCTCGCCCAACTTATACACCTATCAGTTGTAAGACGCACTATACGACCCCCGGGAGTGGTGCGTCACTTTACCGAGGTGCGTCAACTTCTCATGTACCATGACGTAGCCTGTGTCAAAAAAACGACGGACCATTGCCATCCAAATACGCACCCTCAGTCAACTATCAGCCCATTCGCACCCATGTAAAGTGACGGACCTTTACGCACCCTCCGTCATTTTTTTGACGGACCAAAGGTTGCCACTGACGTACCCTCCGTCAAGAATTATTGGTAAACGACGCACCCACGACGCACCTCTCCCGGGGGTCGTATAGTGCGTCTTACAACTGATAGGTGTATTAGTGAGGCATACTCCATTATGCTGCGAGCTTGTGATTTGTAAACAGTGGATCTGCCTTCAGCTTTCAATTTATTTGCAACCTTGAGAAGAGTGCCGAGCTTCTGGTCAACTTAAGCTTTAGTTGTGATAGCCGAGATGTATTTTGACCAAATCAGCTTGCTGTCAATGATTAATGGTAACACCCAGGATCTCAAGGTCTTCTGAATAGTTTGCAGTCTCCAAAGTAGATTTCAAGTGTGGATGGGGTTCTCTTCCTTGAGATTATCATGGTCTTGCATTTGATTGGCTCAAGGTCACTTTCCATTTGTCAGCCCATGCTTTCATGTGTCTGTTGAGGTTAGCAGCTACTGTGTTGGAAATAGTTGGTGGGTGCGAAGAGTGTTGAGTCGTGAGCGTATGCATATACAGAGCTCATTTTCTCAAACATCTACAAGGCCATCAATTAAGACAGAAAAGGGTAGTGGACCAAGGATAGAACCTTGTGGAACAGAAGTATTCATGGGACCAATGTTGAAGGGGTGACCTAACATGAGGACAATGATGGATCTATCGGATGAGTAGTTGTGAATTCATAAAAGCAGTCTTCCAGTAACCACACCCTTTGCAATCAGTTTTGAGCAGAGTCCGTTGTGCCATACTTTGTCGAAAGCTTATTTTAATTCCAGGGCAATGACACAAACCTCGTCACGTTGGTCTAGAGATTTGTTCTATTTCTGTTGTTTAAGTTGAGGAGATCGGGTTTGCTACGGCCTGATCAAAATCCAAACTGTCTGCTGGAGATCAGTTATTGCTGAGAAGAAAGCGTCGAAGTTGTTTCTGAAAGCTTATCCATGACCTTGCTGATATTGCTTAGCAGTGAGATGGTACGATACTTTGTTGAGTCAGCCTTGGAACCGCTCTTGTGAATTGGGGTGACAGAGGCTGTTTTCCATACGTAAAACACACCATAGGTGGGGCAGAGGTAAAAAAAAAAGCCTGCAGAGTGGACTGGCAAGTTCAGCGCAGCATCTGTTGAGAACCTTGGATGGAATCAGATCTGATCCAGTGGCTGTATCTAAATTGAGATGCTGTAGCAGTTTTTGAAAATCCATGGGCTTAAAAACTATTGTGTCGAAATGGATGTTGAAGGATGGACACATGGGGATCTGGTCTTTAGCATCGTGGAGTCTAGATTTTTCCGCAAATGGTTGACAAAAAGATGCTGCCGTGTCCCTTGCTGTAATAACTAATATGGGTGACGTTTTAATGTTCGACCACTGGGATCTCAGTGTGAGTTGTTTTACCAGACAGGGCAGGGTGTTGATGATTCTCCACCATTTCTTGCTGCTCAGCGATTTATCTGCCAGATCTTGTCTCAATTTAGTGTTATAATTTCTCCTGGCTTGCTTCTCAGCTTGGTTGTATAGGATTGTCTAGCTTGAGCGAACTTTGCTTTGCTGACATCAGTTTGGTCTATTTTGGCTTTCTTAAAGAGACGACGCTTCTAAGCTTCCTAGATGCCCTACGGCATTTGTCGTTGAAGCAAACCCTGTCTCCAGTCCTCGTGACTGTCTTACTTGGGATAAACAAGTCCATAGCATATCAGAGGATATCGGTGACATTGGAGCCAGCAATTTCAGGATCTTTCTTCTGACTACATTGTAGTTTGTGGAAGCAAGGTGACCTCTCATTCTCCAATAGGCCTGACGTATCTCCGGACTTTTCTCCTGTGTAGTTTGTTCCTGTATAACAGCGGCGAACAGTAGCTTTTGAGATTTATGAGCTACAGTGAACAGTGAACCACATGAGTTCTTAGTCTTTTGGATCATGTCCTGGGTCGTGATGTATAAAATGTATAACAATCTTTCTATCCTACAGTAGATAGCAATGCCGCCGCCATATGTTGCCTATCTGTCCCGGTCGCGATGTTCGTTACCGTAAACAACATTTGATACCTTGACGGAGTAAAGCGCATAGCACATGTACATTGTACAGCAATACACTTATACAGTAAGTGTGTACGGTTAATAAATTCGCGTCCCGGTCCCTGCGACAGCATATGGAGTAGTCGGGGATAGCGATGCAGTCGGCTCCATGAGGAGCCGGATTCAGACACTTACACAGTGTATATCGCATCAACTGAGAACTATATAAATGCGTTCACACACCCCAACACACCCCAGAAATGGCCGCGATTACTATATTTTACTAATAGCTAGACTCGCTAGCGCACACAACCTATTTATAATCAATTTGCACTAAATAGCCGGGTAACAAGTTTACAAATTAGATATCTAAACATTTGGTGTTAATTATAAACCATATAAAAGGTTAATTAAAATGTTTAAAATAATAGTCTTTACTTTGCATTTACTCAACAGGATGTTCCTTTCTTTAAATAACGAAATTGTGAGTTAACACAAACCATGCGGTATAAACCTTTACAAATAGGTGTACAAAACTAGGGTTTTTTCGCACCCCTGGATTTCAATGCTACACCGGTCCACAGTGGCATGCTTTTGAACTGTTAAAGGAGGAGACTAAATACTAAATCCGTTATTTGTAACTTTTTTAAACTTTCATTTTTTTTAATGAAGGTATGGATTTAGCTTTTTATCTTTTTATCTTAATAATTGAAGCCTTTGATAGCCCTGGTCTAGCCAGTGTATAAATAGTATAACACTATACTTTGACCAATTGTTCTTCCCATTTGTTAAAATATTTAAATAATGATTACGTGGAAATATTTTGCAAGACAATAGAGCAGTATCAATCATCTCGGCACGGGATTGGTTAGATTATAAGTTTGGTTTATTTCGGCCAGCCGGGCCAAGGGCAAGGCTAATCCAAAGTCTAACTGAACTTTTATAAATGTTGACTTATTTTCAATTCAGATTTATTTTTGATGAAATTATACTATTTGGTTGTTTGCTTCACAATTATACATATAAATATTTACACGGTACTGGAAGGGTCCTGCACAAGAATTTGCGAACCGTGAACGTTCGTAGGGTAGGTCTCATCAAAACAGCTGCAACAGTATAGGCCTAGGCCTTATTAAGTTAACTATCGTAACCCTTTGATGCCATACGAGATCTGGTCAATCTATATACCAACTATACCTAGATTTAAAGAAATTTAAGTTTATCTCTGTAGCTTAGACACTTTTGTGCTTAGACACTATTGTTTCGATGCTACACAGTAAAAAAAAAAAGTGAACAACATGTTTAAAAAATTGAACAACTGCTGTTTAACGGGTGAGCTGAGCAACTTGTTGCTCAAAATATTAAACATCTGGGGTTGTTTAAAGTTTTAAACACCTAGTTGTTTAACTTTTTAAACAACATGTTTAAAATCAGATTTTACACATTGGTGTTGTTTAAAAATTGTTGTTCAATTTTCAAGGGTTGTTTAAAGAAAGTTGTTCAATCCTCATGGGTTGTTCAAAGAAAGTTGTTCAATCATCTTGGGTTGTTCAAAGAAAGTTGTTCAATCATCTTGGGTTGTTCAAAGAAAGTTGTTCAATCATCTTGGGTTGTTCAAAGAAAGTTGTTCAATCCTCATGGATGAAATTGGCCTGTTTAAATAACCAGGGTTGTTTAATGGTGGTTGTTTAAAACTGCAGGGTTGTTTAAATGATGGTTGTTAAAAAAACAGGGTTGTTTAATGGTAGTTGTTTAAAATTCCAGCACGATTTGAAGACTTGAATTTCTTGTGTTGAAGTACACAGACAGAACGGCAGAACTGTCGAATTCGGATGCCTTCTGTCTGTGGAGCAAAATCGCGAAATTAAAATTATATTTGTGCAAAAAATATCCATCTTCGCCGTCTATCATCAAACTATATCGGTTCTTTGGTCATCATATTTCATTATTGTCTTGATTGTATTTCCCCATCTTGTCAGCAAAATCTTTAAAATTATGATTTAAAATCGAAATTTGTTTACCGAATGAAATACGGCGGCCATTAATTTGAAGCATATCGCAAACGAATCATTGTGACACGTGACTTGTGACGTCACAAGTAAACAACGTTGTTCAAGATCACTTTGTATTGATGTGAACGGCGTTCTTTATACTGTAAACAACACCTGTTTAAAAAAATGTTGTCTTCTTTAAACAACGATGTATAACTTTTACACATCTGTTGTTTGAAAAAGTGTACAACCGAAATTGAACAGCGATATTTTGTACATCGTTTTCTCTGTGTACATGTAGGCTCTATACGTACAAACTTCCCATACAACATCGATCGTGAGCCCTCCGTGGGCCCTCATGGGACCCTTAATATTTACGGGCAAAAGTGGACAAAATATTAAGGGTCCCATAAGGGCCCACTGTGGGCCCAAAGATCGATGTTATGTGGGTTACAGACGCTTGCGACAATTGCTCGCCCTCTTAGTTGCGAATATGGCGGATCTTTTCGAGTGAAAAGACTATCCTTGCAATCATCATCATCGCAGAAACTACTTATAGAGTCAATAGCAGTTTGAATCGCCGATCCTTTGTCACTACTTTTAACATAGAAAAAAGGATCGCTCTTTCCCCGCTCTTTCCTCGAACTTTTCTCTACTTGTGTTTGGGCAAGAGCCCGTAACCCTACTTATACATTGGCACCTAGCTTCATGCATTAAGTAATAATATTATAATAATAATACAGAGCATTTATATCATGTATATAGCGCTCTACAAAGAACACAGCGCTTTTGCATATAAACAAGGAAAACAAAATAACAAATTATGTTGGAACAAATCAGTTTAAAGTGCGCGTCTGAAGGCAGGCAAGGAAACAGATTCCCTCAGATGGACTGGGAGCTCATTCCCATTCTATGGAAGAATCACCGGCTCTCTTCTTACATTCCGATGATTTCATTCTCTGTCAAAAGGTCATTCGCGGTCATATTATTCTAAGGCGACACATTTAGGGTCATTGACAAATTGGCTCCAATTGTTATCAAACAAATTACTTCATTAATAACTTAAGTAGATAATTGCGTCAGGAGATTATTAAGGGTACTAATCTGTTAATTGAATACAATCAGACGCTTACGGTTTAATTGTTACGACACCAATTCGGGAATATCAGCTATGCTGATGCATGGCTATGTTATGTGTGTTCAGAATATGAAGCATACGCAAGGTCCCTTTTTAAAAGCACCACTCATGATTGGAGTAGTAGACCCAAAATTAAAGCGTTCATTTCTTTTGTTTCTTATTGTTTTTTGACCCCCTAGTAAAATAGTTAATCTACGCAAAAATGTTTAATTAATTTAAGAAAAGCTGAAATTCTGGGAGCTTGTTAATTATAGTTTTTAGACAATTTCCTGTGCTGCGGAAGGCTGTAAGACATCTGCATAATTAATTATATTTAATTATATAAGGAAGCTTTAGGTTATTAAAAAATGAGGCAAATTAATGGACTTAATTCATTTTCTCAAGTTCACTTTCCTAAATGTATTGTCACTTGGTGTAGCCTATGTTGGTTATACAACACTCCTTACTTCCGGCTGCGGGAATCTGCTGGAGTTTTCAATAAAAATGTAGAGCAAAACAAAAAACTAAATTTTCATAGAAAAAACAAGTAAAAAACAAAGAAAATAGACTGCCCTCCGTTGGCCGAAAAACAATACAAAACAAAATAATCCAAAATAACTTCAAATAGTTATATCTTTGAATCGTGCACCCGATTCACCTCCAGTAAAAGACTTTTTGTTGTACTCAATCAGCTCTACCTTATACTAGAATATCAAGGTTTTTTTGCTAGCCATAGCAACATCCTTAAAACCATATTGCGTTACCTAATTTATATTTACGTGTATGACCACTATAGTAAAATAATTAGATTTAATGATAACCCATTAAGATATCAAACAAATAAATATGTCATACGATTGTCATGCCTGTCTCGTGAATGGTGTATAACACTAAGTTAATAAATATATATATGGCACGCCGTTTGCTTCAAAATAAACAATGTTTTGCATATCAATTTGTGTTTTGTTTATCAATATGGGTTTTTACGTGTCGGTTTTTCAATTTTGAACCAAACGGCGTGCCTTGGCATGCCGTGTGGTTAAAAATAAACAATGTTAATATGTGTTTTAACTCGAAAATGTAAAAAAATTGCATTTCAACACCATATTTGACATCGCCATGAGAAATGCATTAAAATAAGTACAAACATGCCTATTATTGATCCCGTAATCCTTGAGATGCGTACAGATTTATACTCCAGATGTTTACGGTAAGTACAGAGTGATACTTCAGATGTTTACAATGAGTACATAGTGATACTCCAGATGTTTACGATTAGTACAGAGTGATACTCCAGATGATATACATTTGGCAACTTCACCTAACAGGAGTGACAACAATAGAGGCTATCCATGTAGCCATGCGCAACAGACTACCAAGGGGAATCGCACCTGGCCTATTCTACATTCAATTGAATCGAGGAATTACGTACAATTAATTGCATGATAACCAAATCAGAAACAACAGCAGCATCAACAACAAAATAACTGGCATGAACAGCAGCAGCAACAACAACTTTAGTTGTCAATAGTTGCAGCAGCATAACGTGCTGTTCTCTGTGGATTTTCAATACGAACATTTGCACGATTTGTTGTCAAAGAAACACAAATTCCCTGTACCTGGTACACGGAACGTTTGTTCAATTTGTTAAATTTAATTTGAATGTTAAAATTAAATAAATATTTGTAAAATACAACACTAGTTATGTAAAAAACCCATAACGTAAATGATTAGGCAAGTAACAAATATAAATTAACACACACATTGTGGAGTGAGAAGCAAGATACTAAAAAAACCTTAGTAAGGTAGTGAAAACTGTTATTTTTCTGATGAAACATTTTATCGTTTAAGCTACTGTACATACATACATCTGTTGCAAATCCCAGTCAGCCATATGGAGTTTCTGGTATACAGGGTGAGTCAAAAACACTGCAATAGTGGAAAGAAGCCATCTTGTTTTCAAAACCAAGTTGAAGTTTGAAATTTCTTAAACGTTGCAAGAATGATATACGACTAGTAGTTGTTCCTAACTTTATGTGAAAGAAAGAAGTCAATCGCATTTTACGTTTGTATTTGGTAAACCTGTTTGCTGCACAACCCAGTTTACTTGTTTGTCCACGAGCATGGCAGTTTAATTGAAATTACACACATTTCATGTTCACATTTGAATATCCCGCTAACAAAATATTGGAATAATTTTATTTTTATTCAAATTTAAAAACATTATAAGCAATTCTTAGCATGGGTTATGTAAATTGATTATTTTATCTCCCATGTAAACAAGAAAGAATGCATTGTGTTCAAATTACATCACAAATTTACTCGAAATTTTAAATTTTAATGAGAGACGCATTTTGAAACATTATGCACGTTTTGGGTGTTTCATGGACAAGCGTGTGAAATGGGTGCATGGGTAAAAAGGTTCACCAAAGGGAAACGAAAAACGCGATTGACTTCAATTTTTCACATGAAATTAGTAACAAATATGTTATTCTTATAACATTTAAAAAAAATCAAACATCAATTTGGTTTTGAAAACAAGATGGCTTCTTTCTACTATTGCAGTTGTTGTGACTCACCCTGTAGACCGTAGCCAAGCCAGGTGCGTGTCCTGTGTCCTGATTCTGTCTGTATAGATGTCTTGGAAGCATTTTGGAAGATTCCATACACAACTCAATTTGTACCTGTCTCCGAAGGATATTGAAGGTGTTTTCCTATTAGCAATATACATGTAGTTCCACCCCGTCACTGATTTTTTTTTAGAATTTGCAAATTGGGTAAATAATGCATAGGCCTACGTGTAATATATAGTCAAGGCAAATTGCCAAATCTGGCAATCGGCTTGTAATTCCTATAATCTGGAAATGCATTCAGGTAAACCACTTTTTATGCCATTGGTTATTTTTGTGAATCATGACCACATATAATAATCAATAAATTGCTATTTTTGAGGTATTCAATTTCGCGACTTCTGACTAAGACTTTGACCGTGAGGTTTTATATATTTTAAAACAAAAGACTTGATTAATTAATTTAGGGGCTAATTAATTATCTATTTGGTCATAAATGGTCTTAAAATGTTTGATTTTGTTATTTTATTATATTAACATTGATGTCTAAAGTCATTTTCAAATAAAAAAGAATACAGATATATTTAAAGATCATTTATTTAGTAATTGATAACAAATCAGCCACTTGTATAACTAAGTAATAATTTTGCTTTCAATTTGAAATAAAACCTCAGTCAAAATGTTATAAGCCATGGTCAAAACTTTGACAGGTATTTTTTCGAAGTATGATTCACCAAAATCTTGATGTCCTATAATATAGGCTAAGAGTCTAACGGGTTCGCCGTCGGACAAGTTTAAAACTGTCAAGCTTTCGTCAGGAATAGCTCTGACACTGTTTCAGGACCAAATTATAAGCAACGCACACTGCCAATTCTCTAATTAGCTCTGACTTCTTCAGGACCAAGTTATTATAAGCAACACACACTGCCATTTCTCTAATTACATTACCATCAGTTGGGCTGCCCTTTCCTCCGTGAGAAAGATTGATGGCTCTGAAAAGAGCCCTTAAAGTAGGTTGCCGCTAGACTACTAATACTATATACTATGTGCACTATAGTACAGTGTGGTTCAATAAAACGTAGTCAGTTTTTTGAAGCCATTTTTTTTGGTTGAAATTCTGTAGTTTTTGTTCTCTTTCTTTTCAATATTCATCAACTATAATATGATCTTGACTATCTATGCTGAAAATATCATTACAAATAACCTTACGGTTGCAAAATAACAGCAATTTGAACAAAGTCTGTCCCATTTCACTCTCTCCACGGGTACTGATTTTGCGACGTTACATTTAATATTGAATGATGAATTGCATGCAAGTAATCTAAGATTTGAAGATCCGGCCAGGTGAAACCAGTGTAATTGTTAACATCGTAACTATCTATTCAGGTGTGAAATCAATACGTAATAATAATACCACGAGTGACCCTAATTAGAATTATTGACTTTCATAGATTGGAAGTGTAATTGTCTATACTCTATGCCTGTTATCTTGCTGGTCATTTCCCGTAGACTTACCCGTGGACAAAGAGATTTTGGAGCAAATAGCTATCATTTTGCCGCCATATCATTATTAACATTGAGATTTTCAGCATAGATGGCCAAGTTGATATTTTTGAGGAATATGTAAAAAAAAATTAAACCAAATCCCACAATTTTGAAAAATATGGCTTTGAAAAACTGTCAACGTTTTATTGTACCACACTGTAATTTAGCTCTAAATAGAACCTATTCCGAAGGACTGCCAAATTGGAAACGATCTTTACAAATTGTCTTTACAGATCGGTGACCGCGCTACTATGCAATCAATGACATTTAATTTACAGGGACGGCTAAGTCGGTATTTTCAATGGAAGCTATTTAGTACTATTATGTGTTTCTCGGATTAAAATCGATCAATTTATATCCAAGGAACTATGACAGGGAGTCATACACTACACGGCAGAAACTCAGTTTAGACAGCAGTACAGGGTTGAAGGTCAAATTACCGCCTTGACCCTACATAGGTGAAATAGAAGCTCAAATAATGTCCTTGACCTCTGACCTCGTTACCCGCAAACAGGTGACCTAAGACAAGTGTTTTTCAGAAGGCCAATGGTATAATTATGAGGGTAATAAAAATATCATCCAGATCGACTGTAAATTTATTCCAATACACTGATTGAATGGTGGCTCTCACTCTTAATGAAGTGTACGTCACGTACCGATTCGTTCGATTGAATATAAAGCCGGTTGCGATTCCCCATCGCAGTCTGTTCCGCATATCTACCTGGATAACCTCTCTAGAAATGCTGCTTCTATCATGTCGTCATCATTGTCTATCATCTGCTTTATTTCTCAGTCGCTCGACTGAACAGGAGATCACAGTAAAGATAGAAGAAATTAATGGTTACTCAGTAGGAAATCACTAGTTAGGTAAACAGGTCTGCCATGATATTATGAAGATAGTGACTAAGCCATGTCTCTTGGTATTAGTACTTTCAAGAATGACAAGGACAATATCACGTATACGGACCTGAAATAAAACAATCCATTAATCAAATACATAATTTTTTTTATTTTAAATCCATTAATCCATTAAGCATGTATCAACGCATCGTCTATAGGAGTCTTTGGGGTTAGGACGCGACATTTTTGGCTATTCCAGTCAAAATATTAAAGTAACTTACCAGGTAAAATTCTAAAACTATAGCTCCTACGTAAAAATATTAGAATTAAAGATTTGTAAGGAAATTCCTTCCTTTAAATTTAAGATATTACACGTGTTGATTGACTGAATAATTTTTGTTCAAAACCAAAACAAAGTCCGTTTTTCATTTTGTGCATTTCGTTCTTCTTCCTCGGCTTGCGATAGGCAGATTATTGATTACCTGTTAGCGACAACTCACCGGTCGATCTCTCTTAAATCTTAAATCCATATGCAACGTATGTCATTTGGTAGTACAGTCTAGAAGTTACACTTGGTTGAATGGTAAAATCAGTCTCCAAAAAGTGTACAAGTCAATCCAAAAATTGATATCAATCTATGTTTCAATCTATTTAGATTGACTTCTGTCATTGGCCAGTTTCAGAGAGTAAGATGAGGATTGGGGATTCTGCAATTGATCAATACATCCCATACACATACCTGTCACACTGACTATCCTGCGTGTTCAAAACCCAAGTGCGAAAATGAAAACGGTACTTTGGTTCATTCTTTTCGATGTAGCGTTTTTAATTGTTGACCGATATTCACGAACAATGTCTCTAATTGAAGAAGAGAATCTTGTCTATACTTTTGCAATTTTAATATTTTTAAGTTGGAATCACATTTAAAAGGCCAGGCATACCCAATCGCTCGGTGCGATTTGCCGCTGACGCTCCTTATTTGGTAAATAGCACTCTTTATAAGGAGCGTAAGCGGCAAATCGCGTCGCGCGACTGTGTGTAGTATGTTATGACCTTAAGAGCTATGAACGTATTATCTTACCTGGTAAGTGGGTTTTTAAGGAATATCCCATGAATCATATAATAGGCCTACCTAAAACTGAAAGTAAGTTGCTAGGACTTAAATTGGTAGGAGTGAATCCCTTTATTATACATTTATCAGCTAATGGTAAAAAGGCTAAAAATTCCCAACTCAATTTAAGACCCCTCTTTCCTTTTTCCAAATAAGCAAATAAGACATGTTAGTAGTTATTTTTCAAGTCAAGTGCTCGTGCCTGGCAATTCTACGTTATAATTAAACATTGCTCCTGATGAAGATAGAAACTCTTTTTTTATTACTACTGATCAATATCGCTACCATTTTAATCATGGTAATAGTACCAAAGCATCTGCTTTATTTCTAACGCTGACTGAAAATTGGATCTGTGGTTGGGATGCAAACTAATGGTTACTTAATAGGAAATTACTACTTACTGGTCAGACATAAACGAAACTTCGCAATATTTATGATATTTGCCATGTTCATTTGGCGATTTGTGTTGTCAACTATTAAAGACAAGGATAATATCACTTTCAGACACGAAATCAATTTTGGTAACGACGAATCATATACTGCACTGGTCACTGGTGGGTTCCTGGACATGACATTAATCATTCTTACTTCACAAGCAGGCCCGTAATAATAATAATAATAATAATAATAATAATAGTGACAAGGCACATATCCACTCTAAATAAGAGCGCTCAAGGCACAAACATAAAATACAATATAATAGAAAACGATAAACAACAATAAAACTACTTAATTATTACAAAATGTCTCAGACATCAGATGTGTTTTCAACAGTTTTTTGAAGATTGTAACAGTTTTTGCAGTTTTAATATGGATAGGAAGTTCATTCCAGAGACGAGGAGCTGCAATAGCAAAAGATCTGTCTCCCCAAGAGCGCTTAGATATAGTTTCTTGAAGAAGTTGCATTTGTCCAGAACGAAGAGTGCGAGTTGGCACATAGTTTGATAACAATTCAGATAAATATGATGGGGCAACATTATTGATACATTTATATACAATAAGCAATATTTTGAAAACAATTCTCTGAGCTACAGGGAGCCAATGGAGTCCCTTTAAAATTGGCGTAATATGGTAAGATCTTTTAGAGAATGTGAGAATGCGAGCTGCAGTGTTTTGAATTTTCTGAAGACGATAGAGTTCATTAGCTGGTAATCCATAAAGAAGAGCATTGTTGTTATCAAGACGAGAGGTTATAAACGAATGAATTAATTGTTCTGTAGCATCACGACTAAGATATTTGCGGATTCTGCTGATATTACGTAGTTGAAATGCTGAGCAACGAATGACATTGGAGATGTGTGGTTTCATAGTCATGGAAGAGTCGAAAATTGCACCCAGATTCCGAGCTTTGGCAACTGAGGCAATTTTGGAGTCGCCGATATGCACGTGTTCAATGTGCGGAGGGGGATATATGCGGAGGGGGAGGGGGTGTCCCGGGGGCGCCCCAAATCCACAAATACCCCCCCCCCCTAAAAAACCCAAAACATCATTTTGGGGGAATGTAACTGTTTTGGGAAAAGACGGTAAACATGATATCGTAAATGTAAAACTTTCTATTGGTATCCAAGCATTTTCTCTTTTCATAATCGAAACGTCTAATTGTGTGAAGTTATGCAAACAAAAGTAATCTAATTTAAGGGGGGCGGCTTACTTTTTTTGACCCCTTTACATCACATCTGGTTTGACACTCGTTGAACCATATTCTCGTTTAACCCTAACTCTTACCCCTACTTTTCTCAGAATTTCTTTTTCAACATGGAAGATTGACCAAAATATCCCCCCGATATTTGAACCACGGACCTTCAGCACCAAAGCCCATCTCCATTCCACTACAACACGGCCGGCTGTCGAGGCTGCTCGGCTCAGTATATTTCGCCTCGTATATAGCCTGGGTCCATTTTATCATCAAGAAATTCCACGCCGGGTGGTACCAACTTGCGCACTCGTGGTATTTTGTGGTATATGGTATAGGGTTAGGGTTATATAAACCAAACTTTGAAAATGTTTGAAGAAATTTCACCTAACTATAGTAACATCTATAAACATTGATAACTGAATTAGATGAAGCATCATATAACACTGTTCATGCATGAATCATGCAGCTATTCTGATAAGAATAAGAAGTTAAATATTATTTACTATACAAATTAAAGTTTACGCACAACGATTATTAGGCCAAAGTAGAACAATAAGATCTAAACTCTCTCACAGATTGGTCAACAAAATGGCAAATGTCATTTAACACTATACTTTTATATACATTTGAGTCATAGTTCAATAATTACAGCACTCACAAAATTTAAAACAAACCTTGAGTCCCCCCTTAATAGGTCACATCTATCATTTTAATTTTCTAGAGGCTAGCAAACAAATAATTTCTGTGTTAACATTATGAACACAGCGTCAACGAAATGCTGACAAAAAGTATATAACCAAGAACTGTGTAGCGGGCTGAGTTGCAGGAATGCTTGGCAATGGTTCAATTTTCAACAAAGCAACCATACAATTTTAAAAATGTATTTATCATCGTAAGGAGAAGTTCAAATAAGAATTCTACTTTTTGAAATTAAATCTCTCATTTATTTGTATGCAATAACTGACTGAGGTTGTACATTGTACTATAAACGGTTCACATACAGTTCATGATATAAAATACAAAGTGAAGAAACCCTTGGAATTTTAAAAAGATGGATTTAAAATAAATCTATGATGATGTTAACCGCATCGCTTAACACATAGGTTATTCTTTGTAGAGAGGTGATGAATAAGAGAGTTATTGACTTGAATGATCATAATTCATAATCCAAGAATTTCAAATAATGTTGATTATGTGAATGACCCAAAAGTCGTTATACCTCTTTAAAGTGTCATATACTCTCTCAATGTAAAACGAGTGGAAAGAGTGGAAATTCACTCGAAAAGGAGTGAAGGGAGTTAAACCCAGGATAACCCGTTTTAGAGTGGAAAATTTCCACTCTAAAATGAGTGTGAAAGTTAATTTTTCACTCTCAAAACATTGTCATATCAAATCCCCTTTCACTCCTTTTATAGTGTTTCTCCACTCAAAAACGTGTTGTCCTGCGGTTAACTCCTTGAAAGTGTGGAAAACCACTCCATTATCTACATTGAGTACATTCAATGATTCAACATGTTCAACCTGCGCCCCATTCAGCATATTCAGCAACAAAACCTTTTACATTCAACATGTTCAATGTGGTCCCTTGGACAATGTTGGAACAGATTTAAGTTTCACAGATTTGGGGAAAGCACCTATCTCTCGTTTGAAATAACCAATTTAAATGAAATAAAATTTAGGTTATAGCTAACAATAACGGATTTGCACTGGTTCAAAACATCGGTGAAATCGGGACCTGAAAACCCTGTATATCTGAATGTTCCAAAATTACACTAGTTTATGATCAAATGTCAATTTATGTTGTCTTATTATTCTTGTATTTCATAAATTGAAAGCCATGTAAACATATTCTGCACAGTGAATGTTTACGATGTGGAATTGACATACCACCACCAGATATTCGTCTGTGATTCTAATGTGAAACACCATCAAGCATTCGAAGAGGTGTCGCGTGGAATTTTCAAACTTTTGACGTGGCTATGACTAACATTGGCGGCGTAACTTTACCCTTTTCACGCGGCAGGCAGCTGCAGACGACATTTCAAAATGTCACAAAATGTTTCAAAAAAGTCAACATATATGAATTTAATTACCATATTTGGAAAGAGAAATGCATTGATTTAAGTACAAACATGCTTAGTATTGGTTCGGTAATTCTTGAGATAGACTTTGAAAAATAGAAAAGGTTTGAATAAAAAAATATGTTTTGTATAATATGGCCTGTGCTGTGATCAGATGGGAGCTGTGATCAGATGGGGCATAACGATTATGTTTTGTTAATATTCACACAGAGTTTGTCATTTCATGGGGGGGGGGGGGGGGGGGGGACATCATGGGGGCGAGACTTCTGGCAGCGGTTGTTACCCTAACCCTTGCACACATTTTATATTGGTTTATATGCTTTTAGCCAACAAATGTTAGGAAACGTTAAACTACATAACGATTTCGTCAGGTTTAAAGTCAATTTTGGTGTTGCCGTCACGTACGTATGACGTCAAAATGACGTCAATGTTGTATCACATCCAGCTTTTTCATATACAGGGCGAGTACCTGCAACAGTGGAAGAAGCCATCTTGTTTTCCAAAACCAAGTTGAAGTTGGAACATTTTTAAACAAGAATGAGTTGTTACCAACATTGTGTGAATAAATGAAGTCAATAGCATTTTCCATTTGTGTATGGTGAGCCTTTTTATCGATGCATCTGTTTCATCACCTGTTTGTCCACGAAACACCCAAAACATGCATAAGATTGCAAAAATGTATCAATCATTCAAATTTGAAAACTATATTAAATTTGTGACGTAATAGAGTTTTCTAGAGTTTATCTATCGAAAACTCCTTTGTTAACCGAAAGTGAGACGTAGGGGTTTATATTGGCGTCATAGTTACCTTCTCATCCAATCAGAGTTGAGGTGCATTAAACCGCCCCTTATGGTTTACGATCATCCGGCCACTCTTGGCCATTATGCGTTTTGGCAACATCGCATGATGCCAAATAGCTACCAATACCAGCTCTCTGTGTGGCGTCTTCTCAACTTATCGGGGAACAATTGTAATTTAATGCATCCTTTCTTGTTTACATGAGTAACATAATCGATGTAACTTAGCTGTGGTGTGAATCGCCTATGAAGTTCTAAATTTGAATACAAATATAAAATCATTCCGAGGTTTGCTGGCGGGATATTCAATTGAATTGTAAAAATACAATCTGACCATTGTCAATTAAAAATCATTGTGTTTCGTGGATAAACGCGTAAATTGGGTTGTGCAGTAAAAATGTTCACCAAAAAAAACCCGGAAAATGCGTTTGACTTCATTTTTTCACACAAAGTTTTATAACAACTATCATTGTTTCAACGTTCAAAAAGTTTAGTCAAACTTCAACTTCGTTTTGAAAACGAAATAGCTTCTTTCCACTGTTACACTTTTTTTGACTCACCCTGTAGAATGAAAAAATAAATAAAGTTACAATAGTATAAGGAATTTGAAAGATGTATACCAGAAAAGGGCTCAATAGGAAGGTTAATTCATGCGAAACATATCTTTCTATATATTGACAAGTCATTATTGATATCACATTCATTATTCAATTCTTCAATCGTATTAATATCTATTTTATGGTATTAAATATTCTGTGACTATTGTACTCAGCATTTGGCTTTAAATGTACACACAACAATAACTAGTTTCTAATTATATCATAAGATAAGATGTTTACCAAGCGTGGTATGGTAAGCTTAAGCTATCGACACTAATCGAGGTTATTGACAGGCATGAACAGACTGAGGTTATTCATGGTCATAAGAAGAAGATTTTGGAGAGAAAAATCAAAGTCGGCGATAGATTATTGTATTTATTTGTACCAGCAGAATTTTTTTCCTGTACCCGCGCCCCTCTATTTTTCTGGGAGTGAGTGATTATTATTGACATGTACATAAATAGCATGCAGGGAGAACGTTTAAAACACCTCCCTGTAGCATAAGTATGGCGTACAAATAATACGGGTAGTCTCATGACTGACTGCATAAACCAAAAAACCAACAACAAAAATGAAGTGTCTGTTCTGTCAATGCAATCAATAATTCAAACCGTGTCTGAACTGAACTTGCCGATTGAATGCAATCACTCAGTCACCGTCACGTTAGGCCAAGTGCGCTGCCGCATGCCGGCCCTTTCCTATCCCATTTAGCAGTGACGCGAAATTAGCTTTTGGTCAGAATGCTGATTTGTAGAAAGTTTCCGCTATCATTATTTTAAAAGCCTCTAACATTAGAAGAAGAAAAAAGATAAGAATCAGAGACATATTATATACATATCATGACTTTTTACTGTTACGAAATTCTTACAGTAAACATACGAGGGGTATCAAAAAGTTTTTGAAATCACCCAGAATTGAAGGAGCTATATCGATGAAATTTTGTCAGTGTAATCACTGGTCCTTAGAAATATTATGGTGCAAAAATGGTCTCATAAGTGTGTTTACTTTTTATACAGGTGGCGCTAGATGTCAAGGCCATGTAAATCAATGACGTCTTCCAACGGTGATGTGTACATGGTAAATTATAATGGTCCAATAACTGATTCTTGTGTGACGCCTTCCAGTAGAATATTAGGCTCGGATTTCTTTTAAATGTTGTCATTTGTCACTCGTAGGTCTCAATTTATCTCTGTAAATGACAAAATGTCTAAGCCTCATACTTCTCTGGAAGGCTACCCACAAGGATATGTTTTTGGACCATTATCGTTTACTATGTACACAGCACCGTTGGGAGACGTCATTGATTTACATGGCCTTGGCATCTAGTGCCACTTGTATAAAAAGTTAGCATACTTATGAGACCATTTTTGCACTATAATGTTTTTAAGGACCAGTGATTACACTGACAAGATTTCATCGATATAGCTCCTTCTCTTCTGGGTGATTTCAAAAACTTTTTGTTACCCCTCGTACAGTAAACAGCGATCGTACTAATTTGAAGGCAAGTATTACGCACGCTATGTTAAAACAGGTGTAGCGTCAAAACACGAAGTCAATCAGTAGGTCATTAACTTTAGATCGCGTGTATTTGTTGTGTGCTTCTTCATACAACGTTGGCGCAAAGAACTCTGTAGACATGTTGCATGTTTAAGTAGTCAGATAAAAGGTGATAGGAGCGATTGAAACTTCTTCAAAATCGAATGTACTGGCGACACACCTACAAATGGCTACACAAACTAACATACTAGTATGCGGCATCCTGTTTTAACAGGTATTTCGTATACTATAGTACTAGAATGTTGTTGCAGCGTTGGTTATGCTTTAAAAAGCAACAGAAAGAGGTCCATGTCTTGTATTGTTTAGCTGTGTACCAGAGAAGATTTCTTGATGTACCCATCATGCTTAGCGCCCCTACAGAACAAGCAGGGCTTATCACCAAAACATACAGTGCCACACACGTGTTAAAATAATTAACAGCTGGAGGTCGTCTGACCTCTACCACAGGAATACATGGTGCAGATAGGGTAAACTTGGCCACAAATATGAAAGAAGTTGAATCCAAACTAAAACTTGTATTTATAAAAATAAAGGGTCTTTAAGAAAATCAAGAGAGGACTGTATTAAAGACACATCAATCATATTACTTGCAACAGGATTTTCTTAAAGACCCTCGTTTTACAACTTTATAAGCATTTCCTTGCACTGTAATGTCGATGGGAACCAGTAGACACTGGTTACAGAAATCAGTGGTCATGTGATGAAAGTGAAGCATCCTGGGGTGCATCAAGAAATCTTCTTTGGCTGTGTACACTGCAGGTCCAGGCATACCAACGAGCGTAAAAGAATGTATATTATGAGTATAATGAATGACATTAGAAACGGATTTAAACTGAATATAAATATATTTTACAAATGTGCCAGGCCTATTATGCCAGGCCTATGCGCCAGGCCTATACGCCACGCACATAATACGCCAGGCCTATAATACATACGCCAGGCCTATACACCAGGCCTTAATACACCAGGCCTATAATACGCAAGGCCTATACGCCACGCATATCATACGCCAGGCCTATACGCCACGTATATAAATACGCCAGGCCTATAATACGCCACGCATATAAATACGCCAGGCTTATACGCATACGCCAGGCCTAGATATATGAAGCAAATAAAACATTCGTTGTCAATGTAGATAATTGAATCGGCGGAGTATTCACACGTGGAGTTTGTCAATGCTTATTTATGGAGACGTCATGACCATACCTGCTGTTAAAAACACTATCACTAGAATAGCACTCGTGTAGACAGATGTCTAAATCTTAGCTGAGTTCGGGTGATGAGATTCTTGAGCAGACGGATATTTCAGCATAACAATGATGACGGCAAGGCAAGGCTGCCGATTCATTGAAATCATTAAAAAAAATCAGGTTGGTGAAATCTTAGATTTGAAGACATTGTAACTCGTAATCATTGTGGCATACTACTTGGTTACTTCAACTGAAGCAATGGCACTCATAAACGTTAACACTTTCGAAGCGGCCATTAATTTTACCATATCATACAAAACAGATTTTTCATTCAAACCTTTCCTAACTTTCAAGAATTACTGAACCAATACTAAACATGTTTGTACTTATTTCAATGTATTTCTCTTATTAAAAATGGTAATTAAATTCAATAATTTTGACTTTTTGGAAACATTACTAGTCATATTTGTATTTATGTTAATACATTTCTCACGATGATTCCAACCAAATACGGTGAGAGGAAATTCATTAATGTTGACATTTTTAAATCAATTTTTATGACATATTGGAACTGTAGTCTACAGACGACTACCGCCTGAAAAGTGTAAGCCTATTTTCTCACATATAATATCCTTTTGAGCCGATTACACGACGCTATTATTACGAAGACATGGGTGCAAATCTCTCTGGAGTCTATCGATAAGATCAAGCAAAACCTAAGTAACTATTAGTAAGTAACTAACTAACAAAAAAAACGGATTAACAATTAAGAAGGATACTATTTAAAGGTCCAGATACACCATATATAATATCCATGAGCGTTACATGAGTTTGAAATTAAAAATGGCTTTATATTATCAGTGCCTTGATTGGCTAGTTTTGACCATAACTAGTTGCTTCAAAGCATAAATACTCATGAATACTGGAAAGCCAGTATTTATGTTCAAAGCAACGATATGACCTTAGCATCCAGTATATGACCTTAGGAAGCCGGACTAGATCCCCAATAATGCTGCATGCTCAAATATAAATTCAAAGAGGTGTAAACTGTTTATTTTGTGATGACAAACTGGATTTGATTTGATTTCCTTGCGTTTCAATCGGCATATTCTGTTTTGTCATCCGCGTGGAAATCCCCAATTTACCTAGGGTCTCGCCGGTTACAGACTGACTTTGTTATTCAAAATGTTATCCTTGTTATGTCACTATATGTATATGGAGCTATGAATTTCTTTTAATGACAATGAATGAAAAGAACCACTATGATAAGATAAGGACTAGTATTTGTAATTTCGAAAGTCTCCTCCCTACCATACTAAACTGCTCACAAAAAGTATCGAAACACTTAGAAATGATCCAATATATAACGGCTCGAAAGGGTATGCATTAATCGAAGCCAATAACCAAGTGCAGAATTTTGTTCTGCGTATTTTGACACCTCGATCGATGAGATACGATGTTGTGCGGAGCGGAGTTGTCATTTCAATGGTCGTGGGTCCAATTTCAAAAGTGACAATCATCCTATAGAAAGAGGTTTGCATTTTACTGTTTAGAATGATCAGATTCATGCTTTTTAATAGGGATGAGTGTCACTTTTGAAACTGGACCCACAATCATTGAAATGACAATAACTCCGCTGCGCAACATCGTATCTTAACGATCGAGGTGTCAAAATACGCAGAACAAAATTATGCACTTGGTTATTTGCTTCGATTAATGCATAACCTTTCGAGCCGTTATATATTGGATCATTTCTAAGTGTTTCGATACTTTTTGTGAGCAGTTTATATATAGGCTTGCTAATAATACGTATACTTCTATCATTAATGAATAATGAATATATTTATTTATTTATTTGTTTGTTCATCATCAATCACAAGTCTTTCGTCGTTTTATAATGAGCACATCCAGTAAGTCGTTATAGTTGTCACATAAATACACAAACAAACTTCCGTGCGATTGAAATCCGTCGTCAGGGCGCCCTCTGTCGCCCTTCATAAACATCTCGAATTATTGAAGTCCATATGACATGTGTGATGTATTATAGCAGCAATTCACAGATACATAGTAGCGTTGATAATTCTTGCCACGAAAATTGCATGTATTAACACAGAATCCCAGACTAAACAACAACGATTTTGAAAAGCAATAACATACTTGTTTACAAATCTTTTCTCTTACCAAATAAAGCAAGGTTTATTGTGATTAGATTTTAGAATTAAATTTCATACTAATAAATTAAAGAAGGATTAATAATACACTTGGCTCAAAACGGCCCCCATTTTCTCGACCCGGGCCAAATGACACCATCGACTTGAATGCTGTATGCAATATACTCACCCTGTTGATTTATGTTGATAAATTTTGTTTTGATGTCAAACTTGAAATAATCTTAATGCATATCAATGACCTTTAAAAGTAAACACATTTTCCCGGGACATTATTACATCTAAGTTTAGTTTAGTCTGCATGTCATAAAAACCTAATATTTGACATTCCAAATAAATAATCTCCGTTATTATAGGTTCTTTTCAACTCTATCAAATCGTCTCATATCGTTATCACATATATCTCGGTCGTTGACACCAATGGATCTTAATCTGTACATCACTATGATTGGTCGGTAAGCTGGAGTTGGTGGGCGGCGCTCGCGGCTCAGAAAAACCCTGCTACCCACCCATTCACAAGCAAAACGCTATAACTCGGGGTCATAAGTTGTTTGAGTGAAGCCAATAATGTAGAGCAAAAGTTGAGAGTGATCTATCCAAGCGTATAACAATGTGTAAGACAAGAATTGCTCAGTAATAATCATTCAGTCAGTGCATAGCAACGACACACTAAGGAACGTAATAAGAATTAGCTCGCTGTTTCACCGTCATCAGATATTTAGAGGTACAATATTACTTTTGCCAGAGACTTGACAGAGATTGCTAATTATACGCGTCGGATAAATAATTACACCATACCAGATACCTATTGGATGTACAGATGTATTGATGAAGAATTGTTACATATTGAGACTTGATTTTAACATAACCTGGACAATTTAGAGGTAAGTTGGTTTCGGTTTTTTTTTGTGGTGTTAAATTGTATTCATTTTCTTTTTGATTTATTTACTGAAATCATTCATGGTCAATTAATGTTGCATCACTTAGTCATTTAGTGTTATGTATTCGCGTTTTTACCCTATAAAGTGAGTAATTGAGATCACTGATATTAAATGATGCATTTTAACTGTGGAAACTATTCATGTTTCGTTTCATCAACACGTTCATTATTTTGCAAAGGCTGCACAAAGGTTGTGCGTGCGTTCGCTCGCTTTTTACATCGATTTTTCAAACTTTACGCTCTTGTTTGGTCTATCCTGCTATACCGCTTGTACGGTGCAAGAATAAGAAAACGGAGACATTATTATGTTACTTTATAAAGTTACTATTCACTATACTCAAAGGCACCTGGACCTGACCTGGGCAACTTGCATACACAATCACTAAATGCACTATAATGCGCTATGCCACCACTTTGTGTATTGACTATTTGGCTGCAGAACAAATTGACATGCATGTAAATTCATTTCAACATTCAATAGACAAGCCAATGCTAAATAAAGGTATCAAAGCAACTCACAAATAATGCGTCCTGTTTAATACAATATTAACTATAGCCCACATGCATTAACAAAATTATATTAAGCTATAGACTCCTTAATATTATGTTGTTTTTGTGAACTTCACACACGACATTATTTTTGTTACGCCATTGCTATATCTGTAAATTTTGTACGGCTGCTGCTAAAATTTAGTCTTAAGCTTGTTAACCCAATAACAGACATCAGATCAATTTACATTTGGCCCGCTTTGTATGTATTTGATTTCCTCAATATTTTTATGAGTAAGAGAAATGCGTGTACCTGTGTCCGTCCCAGAGCTACTGATGTTTAAACCCCGAAAAGGGGCGGGGGGGGGGGGGGGGGGGGGGCGAGCGGTACTCAGATACTTTTTTATAGGGATGTGCCGCCAGCATAATGAAAATTGACCTAAACATTTACAATTTCGGGAAAATATGGACCCATATATTTACCAGAGACCCATAATATTCCATACATATTTGACAGATTTTGCTATTGAAAATGTCTGTGAAAAACAGCAAATTTAAGGCTTTTAGACCCATAAATTTACCAAAACTGGTTATGAAAAGGGGTCATTCATTCACAAGACGAGTGAAACATGGGACCCTATTTGGCGGCACATCCCCGTGACCTCATCCACTAAGTTCCCCCTCCCCCATAGGGAGACTGAAATTGCAAAGGTGATTAGGCTATTGCACTTATGGTCTTCATATTTGGTTGGTTGGGACGATGTACTTTTCGCGCGAAAAATGACAATTATGTGTGGGTGATATGACAACGGCAGCCATTTTGTTTTTAAATCATAATTTTACGCGCAGCTTTTTCCAACAACGATAAGATCGTTCGTATTTTTTCATTACTCTCACTTTATGGACAGCAAAATCCGCGTTATCCTTCACCCTACATGTGTATGACCTAAAAATTGATATCCTTGTTTTGACGTAGGCCTAGATGGTTTTCTATAGCTCGTACTCGTAGTATAGAAATGAACGACCGCGCTAATGACAGTTTCATGGTATCATAGGTTTTGTATTCCGCTTCACATCCTTTTATTATACAGACCTAATTGAATAGGAAGCATTTAAGTATTTAACCGCGGAACTAAAACACAAGTTGATTGTTGACCAGTTCCCTTCAAGTTCTGCTTAATTGCCCCTTTATTATCTGTATCAAACTTGAAAGTATGCATTTAACCGTGGATGAACTCAACTAGTCTATTATTAGGGGTTTCATGACACATAGAGTTAACGTAGAAATTGTCTTAAGATTTTGATATTAGGTATTCTCAACGGTGCTGATCAAGAATCTAAAATAAAAAAATGGGGTAACGGGCTTAGTTTTTGAGCTATATTCGTTTCAAAAATGGTGTTTTTTTCCAAAAAATACTACATGGTTCTATAGGAAATGGGGAAAAATTCGACTTTAATGGAAGATTCCACAAAATCTGCTCGTCAACTTTTCTTGTTTTTTCAATATGTGCTGCGCAATTATACATTCTTTCAAATAATGAAATAAAAAAATGGGGTCACCAACTTACTTTCTCTGATAATTGGCTTTAAATGAGAAAATTCCTGCAAATGTATGTGTAATGTTTAGAGCTATCTGCTAAATAGCTGCCAGATAGTATTTGTATCCTGAAGCCTGGTGGCCTAAACTAAGAATATCACAACATAATTATAGACTCATCCTCACCTATACAGTAAAAATGTTAATGAGAAGAAAAGGCCATATCTACGAAACAAATGCCATTTGCTAATGCTATAGTTAGCCTGTTTGAATACAACAAAGGTTCTGTGATCCTATCATGATCATGCCTATTCCTATTAAGCTGTGTGACCTGTAAATTAGTGAATGCCGGTTACACATAGATCCAAGAAACTATTCTATAATACGAATCACTTATACTTTTTAACATGGTTTACTTTAAGGGACACAATGTCATATTGATTTTTTAAAATTTTTAATTAACTTACTTCAGAATTCAAGATGAACAATAAAATATACCATTATTGTTGTTTCTACTAAAAAACCACCCAGCAAAACTTGATTAAATCAATGTTTTAAATATGTTGGAATACCACCCTTAACCATGTAAAATGCTGGATGCGGCTCTAGCAGCATTTTTGAATCAACGTTTTGTTGTACAAAGAGGGCTGCTTTTTCTTAATCCTTGGTGTAAGTTCATGTAATACAATTGCAAGAATAAACAAATCCCAGTTTTTATCATATATTTTTGTAATTGAGGGCGCTGCCTCCACCACATCTCTTAATGCCCCTTTAAGTTTCAATCCCCGGGTTTCAATCGTTCTTGCTATAACGGATGTACATAGATGCCTTTCAATTTCAATTTCTTTCTTTCTTATCATCCTCTGAGAACAGTGCAGCCCTTTTAGCACATTGAAAGGTGAAAGACCTGTCTTAAGTTTGAACATCCAGCGCGTGACATTCATAGACTCTATTGTGAATACATGTTTATCACTCGCATCTTTATACATTTTTCAGTCTTAATTTAAAACAAGTTATTGAGTTTTTAAGTATAGTAAAAAATGAAAAATATGGCTTAATTGAGTGGCCTAATGATGGCTCTATCTATACATACATGACCGCAATATGACACAATCCGGTCGTTTTCTACTTCACGCCCTATTGCGTCCTATCAAACTGTCAGCCACACTGCATAACCACACTTAAAAATCAACATAATGGATAATAATGAACTTGAATGGCCTAACCGCGTGTACAGACAAAACAAGAAATAACCCTGTACACAAACAATTATTCACTTCAACGAATTTCTAGAATATTGACGAAAAGTACATCTGCATGTAATTTGCGCAGTGACAATTCTGCCACGCGGATATGAACCTTTACCTAAACCCCTAAAAACTCAACAAAATGCATATAAATAATGCGCCCGTGATTTCGACCATCAGCATGGAAAATGCAGAACACTCTAAAGCTCAATGTACTATTTCAACGCAGTCGTTCGCAGTAGCCAGTTGTTCTAAAATCGACGTTCGCCAAAAAGTGCGTTGCTATATATCGTCCTCACTCCGACGATCCTAGCCCACCCGTCTTGGTGAAAATGCGGTATCTTACGCCTGCTGCTCTCGGGATATGTGTTTCTATTAAAATTGCGCCACTGGGACGTCAATTATACGCGTCGAGAGAATGCTTTTTGAACGTCCGCTACCAAATTGCTGCGAGGTATGGGGTTATAAAACGGTGCAGGGCCATTTCCAACGAACACTCTTGAAATCATCCTAATATTGAGTTATTTTATCATAAAATTCGTATATCTTTTGGCAGAGGTTGTATCCACCGCAATTCCGTTAACAATGCGGTTGGAGAATTGGAGCGCGCGCGAACAGGGGCAAAGGGTATGTGATTATGCCGTTATACGGGACACGAACGCACCGGGAACTCACACCTTATGCCCATTGGACTCTGTGGATGCCCAGGATTGTCTAACAAGCCATAATGTAGGTAGAGGATTTTATTTCCTAAGTGCAAAGACCCCTATATTCCGAACGAGGCTATAGTTGGTGTATGATAGTATGATATAACTTTCGTGAAGATATTGTCACAATTTCAGCTCAGTGTCGATATTCATGTTATGATAGACAAAACAAGTTTGCAAATGAAACATCTTGAGCATGCAATCGATACAACCTTTTGAAACTATGAATATTAAATATTAAAAAAGGTTATCCATAAACATGATAAATTAAGAAGCGTGGAAGTAGCCATACCAAGATAAATCCTGTTAAATCGCAAGGGTAGGCCTGTACTTGAAAACACTAAACATTCAAAAATGGGAAAGTGTAGAGGGGAAATCGGATGAAAGAAAGTAGGAAAGAAAAACTTATGAAAAGTTAGAGAAAATGGTTGAATGAAGGTAAATCGACAAGCTTCAAATGATGCCGAATATTGAGTTATTTTATCATAAAATTCGTATATCTTTTGGCAGAGGTTGTATCCACCGCAATTCCGTTAACAATGCGGTTGGAGAATTGGAGCGCGCGCGAACAGGGGCAAAGGGTATGTGATTATGCCGTTATACGGGACACGAACGCACCGGGAACTCACACCTTATGCCCATTGGACTCTGTGGATGCCCAGGATTGTCTAACAAGCCATAATGTAGGTAGAGGATTTTATTTCCTAAGTGCAAAGACCCCTATATTCCGAACGAGGCTATAGTTGGTGTATGATAGTATGATATAACTTTCGTGAAGATATTGTCACAATTTCAGCTCAGTGTCGATATTCATGTTATGATAGACAAAACAAGTTTGCAAATGAAACATCTTGAGCATGCAATCGATACAACCTTTTGAAACTATGAATATTAAATACTAAAAAAGGTTATCCATAAACATGATAAATTAAGAAGCGTGGAAGTAGCCATACCAAGATAAATCCTGTTAAATCGCAAGGGTAGGCCTGTACTTGAAAACACTAAACATTCAAAAATGGGAAAGTGTAGAGGGGAAATCGGATGAAAGAAAGTAGGAAAGAAAAACTTATGAAAAGTTAGAGAATATGGTTGAATGAAGGTAAATCGACAAGCTTCAAATGATGCCGAATTTTACTGGTTCGAATCCCAAGCTGCGCATTTTCTATACGTGTCCTATATAATTATGTTGATATCGATGATGATTCCCGATGATGATCTCATTTTTAAATATGTTTGATAATTTAATTTGAATCACATCATGTGGAACAGAAATTCACACTTCTAGTCTCGCGCTCAAAAGTGGGTTAATTAGGGATAAATGGCCGGTATTAAAC
Source organism: Ophiura sarsii (assembly GCA_035610835.1). Lineage (NCBI taxonomy): Eukaryota > Metazoa > Echinodermata > Ophiuroidea > Amphilepidida > Ophiuridae > Ophiura > Ophiura sarsii. The sequence goes on from CM069444.1 coordinate 66,144,738, forward strand.
CCTTCAAAGATGGCATGATTACAAGGAATTAACTTTGATAGTAATGTCAGTCTAACCACCATCGTCGTGACACCGTCGTGACCGGTGACGAGTCAGTAGGAAACGCAGTGGTAGACGACGGGGCACATGCTGAGGCTGTAATGTAGTATTCAACCGACCAAACAACCATGCTTGGTACCACTGGTATTCTTCATACAGTGCTCGGTCAAAAAAGATCTAGGTAATATGTAATATATTGTGTTTTTTCCCTCGAAGTAACAGTTTTATTTACAATCACCACTTAAATTAAACACCACTTAAACACACATTTTATGGCCGAAGGCTTAAAATCTATATAGCTAAAAAATATAATTATAAGTCACTTTAGTTATTACATACGTAGGCCTATCCTATTGAATAGTATTATAATTGCACTTGAAGATATCTTTTACAAAGTCTTTTTACAAAGTGAGAAAAAGTACGGATTTAATTTTTGCGCTTGACTTGGCTCGGGATAGTGTGATAGGTATGTATAGGCCGTGCTGGATCCTCACGTTCTTGCTAGTAAGTTTGTGCAATTAATCAATAATCTGCCGCTTGCTACACCAAGAATGCGATGCGTGTTAAAAATTAAAATCGTACCTCCGTTTCGGTTTTGACACATGACGAAATTTCTTCACAACTTGATTTCGTCGCCTTGCTCACCTAAGCTATAACACAACAAATTCCTGACCAGGTGCTTTGATGTTGTCTAATCTAAAATCAATAATTCCCAGAGGGGTCACTTTCGCCAAAATCGTACGTGGATGTGCCTGCCGGACTTCGAAAATGTGACTTGCTCTATACCTATGTTTTGGCCAATTTCCCACCCATCAATATACCAATTTGGTAAGAAAAGCACCCAATTTTGCACAAATTGGGTGCTTTTCACACAAAAAATACCTCAAAATACACCCAATTTATGCCGATTGGGCGCTTTGGTCTGTGATGGAAACCACCCCATCACTATACCAATGTTTGCGAAAAGGCAGGCACATTATACGTATACCATATAAATAATCGGTACGAAAAATCTGAGATACACATTTGATGAGCAAATTTCTTCTCCGTATAGTTTGGTACCTCATTCACAAAAATCGAGTGTATAGTTTTGAAGTTATGATTGTTTCAATGACTATAACTACCAACAAAAGTGTTGCACTAAAATTGGGTTTCTATGGGATATATCATTGCTATTAGTGTGTGATTACGCATTGAAAATGTGTGCGTACCAGACTCTCTTTCGATATCTGTTACCCATTAATCCAGATACCTGACTGGTTCAAATAGCACAGTGGAAAATTATAAACTGCGCCAATAAAGTATCTAAAACACTCAGATATATCGGAACCTGAAATAGTATGCAAAAAAATAACTTTTGAAATTCGACCTTAAGCCACTCAAGTGACAATAATCCACCAAACAACATAACATCGTAGCGCAATAAAAGAGGTGTCAAAATGCGCAGAAGATAACTGTGAATCGAATTAATTAATTATTCTTTTGCATACTATTTTAGGTTCTGAAAAATCTGACCATTTGTAAGTGTTTAGATACTTTATTGGCGCAGTTTACAAATCAATGGTATCCCATAGGAAACCAATTCTATAGTCCAACTTTTTTGTCGTTAGTTCGTGGTCATTGAAACAGTCATAACTTCAAAACTATCCACTTGATTTTGATGAATGACTATCAAACTTTGAAAAAGAAATTTGCTTATTAAACGCCTATCTCAGATTTTTGTAACCGATTATTGATTTTGGATTAGCCAACATCAAAGCACCTGGTCAGGGACTTTTTGTGTTCATGTATATGTTTTTCAGTGTGTTCTGAGCACTGATATGTTCGTAAAAGGACTCGTACAAAAATACGAGGGGGTATCAAAATGTTTTTGAAATCACCCAGAAGTGAAGGAGCTATATCGATGAAATCTTGTCAGCAATCACTGGTCCTTAAAAACATTATTGTGCAAAAATGGTGTTATATAAAGCTTGTTTACTTTTTATACAGGTGGCGGTAGATGCCAAGGCCATGAAAATCAATGACGTCTCCCAACGGTGCTGTGTACATGGTAAACGATAATGGTCCAAAAACTGGTCCTTGTGGGACGCCTTCCAGAGGAGTATGAGGCTTAGAAATTTGTCATTTACAGAATACTAAATTGAGACCTACGAGTGACAAATGATAAAATGTTAAAACAAATCTGAGCCTAATATTCTTCTGGAAGGGGTACCACAAGAATCAGTAATTGGACCATTATAGTTTACCATGTACACATCACCGTTGGAAGATGTCCATGATTTACATAACCTGGCATCTAGCGCCACCTGTATAAAAAGTATACATACATATGAGACCATTTTTGCACCATGTTTTTAAGGACAAGTGATTACACTGACAAAATTTCATCGATATAGCTCCTTCACTTCTGGGTGATTTAAAAAAACTTGTTGATACCCCCTCGTATATTATTCCATTCATAAAAGCATAAATCAGTCAGAGGTTGCTTCACTGTAATCCCAGCATGCAATAGAAAAGCACTGTGCACTATGATAATTCAGCACCTGTGTTCCATTGAAATGTACAGAAATATCATGGTCCATTAGAGGAACTAATAATGGAGACTTTTCATATCTGTATCAATATATGAATTGGGATTCTATTTCTCAATTCAATGATACCAAGTAAGTTAGAAAGTCTCAATGATAATAGTTCCTCTAATGGACCATGGTGTTTCTGTACATTTCAATGCAAATCAGGTGTTGAACTGTCTCCATCATCAAAGTACACAGTGCTTTTCTACTGCATGCTGGGATTACATTGAAGCAACCTCTGACTATCAGCCCGGGACTATCACTATCAGTTGCTCTGACTAGAATACCTCATTCTGTTTCTCAATAGGTACACGGCGTTAGCAACCACTCAGCACTTTTTCAATTTACGCCAGTAAAAGGTGACAAGACCTTTCTCAAGTTTGAACAAGCAGCGCGTGACATCATAGACTGCTTTTGAATAAATACTTATCAAGGTCGCATCTTTATATATCATGTAGGCCAATATGCTAATCACAAATTGGATCAAACAATTGCGATAAAGTTAGTCTAACTTATATAAATAAATACTATCATGACATATTGGACTGGGCTATGATAACCGAGAGGTCAAGATCAAAGAGGTTGCTAGGGACGCACGGAATACCTGGTCATGGTATGGTATCATAAATCGGTGTTGTAATGCCCCGAAGAGTTCGATGACTTTAATTCTAACAAATTGCCTCATCTTCATGAATGAATATTTATTTACAAACAAAAGTAATTAGCTATCGCGAGTGCACTCGCTGATAACAGTCTTGGTCAGTTGTCGCGTCAAGTTCATATTTTGTTGCGATATACCCATAGGGGTGCATGGTGGGTGTGTTCATACCTTTTGTAGACAATTTGTCCAATTTTGAGCTCATCATCTTCGAATGCCAAGACAGCATGCATGCGCATTATGGATAAAACAAGAACAAGAAGTATATTAAAGGGATGTGATTGGTCAGGGGGGGGGGGGGGGGGGGGGGGGCGTTAGTGTTCTTGGCACTGGAATTGCCTATAACTTTATTTGCAGTGTAAGGGCCTATAATCATGATAACACAATGTTGTCTGCTTTATCACGTGTAAGCAAAATAAATGAGATACCCACTATGTATCCTATGATATGTGTGATAATAGCGCAATTAGATTATCTGTTCATGTACCAATTAACCTCTATGGAGCGAGGTTAATGACCCTAAATGACCTGGGTTCTTTTAATCAACTGATTAAATGTATAGTTATGATACCGTATGTGTGATAATAGCGCAATGAGATTATCTGTTTATATCAATAAACCTCTATGGAGCGAGGTTAATGACCTTAAATGACCTGATTAGTTGTAAAATTGTGGTATGTGTGATAATAATAGCGCAATTAGAGTATCTGTTACCTTTATTGAGCGAGGTTAATGACCCTAAATGACCTTTTATAATTGTCTTTGAATCACCTGAATTGAAATCACGTTTAACCAGGTAAAATGTATGCCATAAGGGCGCCCTCTGTGGGTGAATATTTTGAAACTCGCTTTTAACATGTTTAACCGGTTCACAAGCTAGTATAGAATTACATAACTTTATCAAGTAAGCCTACCTGAAATATTGGTTTAATTGCATATAAATATAATAATATAAAATTGAATTATATATACGAGGAAAAACACTCATCACCTAGGCAGTCCACGAAAGATTACAAGTTAAGGAGGGGGGTCTATGTTGGTCAGATACTTAAATTCAGTGCTTCGTACAAAAATGAGATATTAGCACAGTAGAAAACTGCTAAGTCTCTTCTTTAAAACGCTTTTTGTTTGAGGTAAATTGGATTTTCGGTTCTGACGTTATGGTCAATTGAGTTTCGGGTGTCTCAAAATATCGGTGGTGTTTTGTATACATTTGTTAGAAAACGCTCACCCTGTGATTTTAAGCATTTTTTGATCAAATAATTGTAACATTTGATCAAATTTAATGATTAAAGTATTAAAATAATTAAATGCACATCATAAATCATCAAAACTTCAAAGTCAACGTAATTTCTTATGTATTTCTTTATTTTTTCTCACCCGACTATTTTTAAGCCATTTATCTTTAAAAGTCAATAAAAATGCTAACATAATTGCTATTTTCACCCAAAATGGCTCAAAATGTGTCTAAATTCATGCTCTTCCATAATTGAACAACTCTTTTTATCCAACAACTTTTGTCTAGCCAATTTTAATATTTTTCATCCGTTTTGCACGATCTCAAAACTATAAAACACGCAAACTTGCATTATGGGAACAAACGTAACTCAAAAACGAAACCTCGCATCAGGCATGTCAGGGTGATATTTGGAATGGATAATAAGCTTGAATGGAGGAAAACCAATGAAGCCTGATTTTCAATTTATCTTTCCAAATTTGAATTATAACGTAAACTTACCTGATTGGTCGGTTCCTGGTTACCATGGCAACGGTATAAAAAATCCGGCTTCATTGGTTCGTGCGCATTGTTCCCATACATCATCTACCAAAGTATGGTGAACATGCAACATTTAGTTTTCTAGTTACGTTTGTTCCCGTGTTTAGCCAATCAGAGGCCTTGTCTGGTTACCATAGCAACCAGATCAAAATAACGCGCATTTTTTGAAACGCTGTTACCTAATCTTCAATTTGATATATGACCCTAAGGGGTGAGCCTATACGGTAACATTGAGAAAATCTGTTTCCAAAATTGGTGCAAATCAACATAGTGACTTAATGAGATGATAGAGAAATGTGGGTGGCACCGGGATGAGCTCTTGTTACGCGCGTTGTACTGTCTGTTCGTATCATCGCTTTAGCGCATGTCAATCCGATGACACCTAAAGAGAATCTGATGGATCTACGGGGCCAGTCTATCAAAATAATTATGGGACAAATTGACGAGATATTAAAATAAATTATACGTCAAATTCAAGTTATGCCATTATGCCATGGCGAGGTCAGTGCACTTTTGTACGCGTGTTTTGACCTATCGGTGGTAGTCACAAGAAGATGTATGATAGATCAAGCGCGGTCAACTCAAAGGATGAAGCATCAAAAAAGAAATAGGTCAAAACGAAACTTTGTATTATTTATAACATAAGATAATTATTAACATGCACGAGATCCCTTTGGCTTATTATTTATCTGACGCGTTGTCGAGCATCGTGAATCCGTCTCTAAATGATGTGGTCCAAAAGTTCACTACGAGCGTGTTTTGTAATGGGGCAATGCAAAGTTACGGTAAGTTAAACGGTAAGACTTACCGGTAAGTTTTTAATCCCCCTGTTTCTACTAGCGAAAAGTTACCGCTAAGTGTATCGATCCTAGTTGAGGGGCCACGACATTTGACCTTTTGTTATACCAAACAATGCCGGCCCCATCTGAAAAAGATTGCCTCACAATAATCCAGCGTGACACAGAACATAACGGCAAGATCAATCAGCTGGCTGTTTCTACTGGGAAACTAGTTTTCTGGCTGTTTCTACTGGGCAAACTTACCGGTTATTAACGGTAAGTTCCCCAGTAGAAACACGCTCTACGACATTGACACCTCCTTGGCATGCTTAGAGTCTAAGGAGGTGTCAATATCGTAGAGAACTTTGGAACATCATCAATCATTTTCAGGGATAGAGGAGAAGACTTGCGTGACATATAGAACAAAAAATCATCTGCATAAACCACAAATAAACTATGAAATAAGGTAGGCCTATCACATATTTCGCCACGCGCGACATGGACAGTCGAATAAAATACTCTCGAGACAAAAAATCATCTCATCCCAACTAAACTAACCAAGCAGTAAATTAGTACCAGAGAAGCATCCAATAATCATGATAATGACTTCGCATATTTTGCCGCCAACGAAATTGTAATGCAAGTTTGAAAATGGCGGCTATATTTTTAGAATTTATAGTTAGCAACTATAAACTGATTAACAGCTGTTGTAAACAGCTGATACAGGTATACAGTTCTGCTATTTTATTTGATATGTTTGCGGTGGAGGTTTCCCTCAGCCGGCCGGGGAGTCCTTGTGTATGTGAAGGATCCGTACCATGATTACATTGATCAGAACTGATGGATCGCCATGGCCTAGAAATCACGCATTGATGATTTTCTTTTGGCGCGGTAACCATGAAGGTTTATTTCTGCGTGATCGCATGTATTCACGATCACAGTGGTTTAAATTATGACTGATTAATAGCGAATGTTCGCATTTAAGTTACGTTACCGTTTGGTATTTTTGCTCAATTTATTTATTTATATTATTGCTATTTTAGGTCCCGGATACTGGAACACCCAGTATCGTTTGATACTGGTACAAAGTTAGTGTTCCAGTATCGGTCAATACTGGGACACGTAAAATGTTCCAGTATCGGGTGATACTGGAACCGTCACAACTATGTACCAGGATCGTTCAATACTGGGACAAATCACTACTTGTAGCATGTGTACCAGTACCAGAGGAAAAAAACTCACATAAAACTTAAAACTGCCGCATAAGAGATTATGAAGTAAATCACTGAAGCTGAACAATTCAAATATTGCTTCGTAAAACATCACAAACACTTGATTGTCTATCAACTTTGTAGTGGACATTAAACATGTTAAAATAGGACGCCGCAAAGTACCTGCAATCCTGCATATCATTTCCCGAATATGGCCAATGTATTTAAGAGTTTCGAAAGAGGTAATTTTGTTCAAACTTGGAACCCACCATATTTTCAAAAGAGTTAATATTTTTTTTGTCAAAAAGGTCCGATTTCTAAATTCAAAATTCCTAAAAGCTAACTAATGTTCGGATCATGAGCATTCTTCAAATACAATGGTATTCATAGGTTAATAAATGCACCTTTCCCAGTATATCTTTATGGGACACCCTGCATCCGTGCTCAAAAATTAACTTTCCAAGTATGCTCATAATTATTGTTTATTCAAAATTATAGCCCTATTATTAAAAAAAACCAAATCATAAAAATGTAATATTTTGAAATATTGCACGTGAAGATTGGTTGAATATTACTATAATGATGTGTGACACTAACAAAAACAACGCTCAAATTGGATTTGTGCAAGTAAATACAGCTATAGCGGCGTAACGTACAAACGTCAAAATATTGAAATAGTAACCCCATATTTCCAGACATTATTCGATATGACATATTTGAGTTTGTTCATACATTGTAGGTAAACTTCAAAAGGTAGCGGTATATAATGTGGTATACAATAACACGGCTAATGCAGAACACGGTTTACCCCTACCTGTTAAACCAGGATACTATGCCGAACCCATTGGAACTGTCAGGTGCAGTTAACAAAATCAGTTAGTAGTGAAATGTGTTACAGTTAGTAAGACTGACAATTCACTTAAACATGTTAAACGGAACGATAATAGTATGAATTGGTCACAAAAACTATATTTTAGCCATTAATCGTACATATCAAAAAGATCATTTTGAGATTGTTAAAAGGGCCTTATGCAGTGTTAATGGCAAAACATATTTATACGATATAATCGTTGCATGTACACTTTGAAACAACTAGTCGTGATAAACCTTTCTCTGCTGATATGCCTATTTAAAAACGTGTACCAGTATGGTATAGAACGACCTGCAACCGCGTTTTGTACATAATCTACAATTGTTAAAGGAGGTGTCCCGCAAGCATAAAAGTGTGCATTATATGTTAGAAAAATAACTATCGAGCCCAACTTTTGTAATTATATAGCACAAAACACCACACTTATGACAAAAACAAATAAAAACCGCAATCTCTCATCATGCACTTTTTAAAATTCGCGGCGATCGAAAGTCCCAGTGTCGATGATGTCATAGTTATACAATGCACATGCGCAAATTTTAGCACCGATACCCATGACGTCATCGACACCGGGACTTTCGATCGCCGCGAATTTTAAAAATTGAATATTGAGTGATGGCAGTTTTTATTCATTTTTGTGACTAGTATGGTGTTTTGTTCTATATAATTACGAAATTTCGGCTCGATAATTATTTTTCTAACAAATAATGCTCAATGTTGTGCTTGCGGGACCCTTCCTTTAATTGTTTGCAAACGGTAAATAACTGTCGAAGGATTTTTAAAATGACTGATTTCCCCTCAATTGTGTTTAGTGACTGCACCCTTGTACTTTTTCTCTTGCATTCATCTTTGTTTAAATTCAGCAAAATAATGTTTAAATGTAGCCTAAGTCCTCTGAACTTTCATATTAAATGAACATACAACTTCGTAACAAGGTACAACAAAATAACTACGACTTGTTACGAATTTGTATCAAGTTACAACAAAAATAACTACGACTTGTTACAATTTGGTAACAAGGTACAACAAAAATAACCACGACTTGTTACAACTTCGTAACAAGTTACAACAAAAACAACTACGACTTGTTACAGCTTCGTAACAAGTTACAACAAAAACAACTACGACTTGTTACAGCTTCGTAACAAGTTACAACAAAAACAACTACGACTTGTTACAGCTTCGTAACAAGTTGTTAAAAATTTGGATAGGACGCTATTTCATTTTCAAAAACAAATATCACATAACATACAACAGGTCTTTAAAATGCCAATCAAATTCTTGCGGCTAAATATTCAACTTTGTGACAGTTCAAATCATGTGATTCGAGTGCAACTCGCCCACGATAAATTCACATTTAGTTCTCTGATCGTGGCCTACATTTGAGAGTACTATTTAGGCTACTTGCAGCCACCGTTTGGTATACATCCATGTACATCAAAGACGTGACAAAATGTAAACACTTTGTGTTGGTTTTAAGGTCGAAAGTTTAGATTTGATTTGTTTTACCTTTGTGAATAGGAATGAAAAGGTGTGTTTAGATTTGTTACCATAGTAACCAACAATCAAACCGAGTATGATGTTGACATAGCAGACCACTGCGCTTCCCAATATTTCTTCGACTGTAAAAATGTGGCATTTGTTCACAAAAATGGCATACTTCTTTAACAAGAGTTTCTTTGAGACTAAATATTATTACATACTTCAAGTATTATATGGTAGATTCCACAGCATGTAATTCATTTTTTACTGGTGTTGTAAACGGTGGGGCAAGGGTAAACAAATAGGGTTATATTATACACACGAAGCGCGCGAAAACGTTTGGCTTTTAATGTCAACATTATCTGCAATTTGGTAAGTTTCGAAATGTCTTCTACAAGGGCGCTTGTGCCATTATAGGTATAGAAGGTCATCAGTTCAAATCATCTTCCAGACAATGTGCCAATGCATGGAGTAGATAACAATCACCTTTTAAATTGATAATTTGCACTTGCTGCTGAAGAGATGGGTACAATTATAGTTCATACTTCGGGGTTTAAAACAAAGAATATTTCGATTTGAAATCTACACACCCCTAAGGAAGACGTGACCTTAATTTTTCTTCAAATGGAGTCACCGATGCAGGTAATCCCATTTGAAATTTTGATTCCATGTGGGGAAGGTAATGTCTTCGATAAGAGGGTGTATAGATTTCAACTGGAATAGCCCATTTTGGTACACCGTTTGGTACGAAGTTCCAGAAATAGCAATTGAAGAATTCTGAATTCCAATTTGTTTTGGTAATACTAATAGTCGAGGCCGGTCATTCCCAGATTTCTTTTGCCTCGCAATTAGTCAGCCACCTTAAGAGGGACTTAGAATTCCAGCGATTACCGTTTTTGGTTCCAAACCTGGTATCAAAGTGAAGCTAAACAAAAGGTATTCACATGCTCGTCTGTATAAATTAAGCTCAATTACAATATTTTAATATGATCAATAAGTTATACCACTATATGGTAATCATGGTAATAAAGGGTTCAACAAAAGAAAGTATACCGCTTGATTTATGTCATTTTGAGTAACATTTTGTTGTTGTTGACCAAACAGGCTAGATAGGCATTTAGATAAATCTTTTAGGCAAACTTTTGGACTATCTTGTGAATTGCTGCGTTTGTTTTGTTGTGTTTCAAATCATTTGACTGGTTTTTCGAACAAGGCTTAGAGAGGAAGCCGTTATTAGTTAATGTATTCACCCTAAGATGCCATGGTATTACTCACAATATCATGGGCGGAAGGGGTTGTCAAACTTTAGCAAACATCAATCCAACTGATGTGCGTGATAGCATGGGTCTATAAAACATTTAATTACAACATTATGACTAGTTTTTCATGTTACAGGTCAATGGCCCGGAATAAACGCTGGAGTGAGTTGGCTTTCCGCAATTAAACATTTTAAAAAGTTTAAAAAGGCCAGCCCTCTTAAAGACCTATTTTGAATTCATGAGGTGTGTCTCGCTCGATGCACTCTTGACGGGTGTGGGTCGGTCTCTGAAATGATACTGGTTTTTCAGTGGATTACCCTACCGGTAACTTTTAAAGTTTTAAGTTTAACATGATATAAATGATCTTTACAATGTAGCCCTGTCTGTAGTATTTTAATGGACGTTGTTGTTCATGTAGCCTATAAGGCTTGCCTTCTGTACCGTCAGATGGTGTGCTTCAAATGTAGTTGCGAAACGTTCAGACGGTGAATGCGTATCGTATAGCCTTTAGCCTACATAGCGTATTGATCACAACGCATGTCGCCCGCTTAAATTTTAAACAAGTTTAACATTTTGAACGGATGACATGCGTTGTGATGATCATTAGTTACCATGATTACGCTATCCGTGTTTGGCCGAACAGATGACGAACAAGCAACCTATACACTATTATGCGAAACGTTCACGCAGCAAATGCTCAACGTACACACAGCTTATTATATTGATCACTATGCTTTCAATTCAACCGCTCAAAATGTAGAACATGCTCAACTAGTACCCCTAAACGTGGATACCTCGATGCTGCTGTATTATTGGATACCCTAAAGTGCGATGCCCCCGAAAAAGTACCCCTTTTTCAAAAAGACGTCGACGACGTTGTGTGGTGAAATCTGGACCCTTTTCGACGTTTTTTTTATGGATGCGGATGCGTACCCGCTTAGTATGTTCACTGACCCCACCCCCGGGATTATGGGCATCAATAGTTTGTCTCTATAGCGTATCAACATAAATGACACTGATTTAATCGAGGTTTTTTTCCCAAAGATAATTGTTGGGGACAATTTCTGGTCACGCTTTAATATTAGCGCTTTCCTGATTATTTCCACGTTCCCCAATAATTATCCACAGTGAAAACGCACAATGGCATAGTTGGCTTTTGCATTTTACAACAATAATAATTCGACGATAATTAATGCCACTGAATAATTGCAGCCGTGCATGTGTAGATTTGGATTTATATCATAGTTTATGATGTAAAGTTTTACAGATTTCAATACAAAAATACCGCGTTTTCATATACCAAGTTAGCCGTCACCTTCCAAGTTTTGCGGATGTGAATGTCGAAATCAAACCAAAATGTTTTCAGTCGCGAATTCTTTTCAATGATGACATTTCATACATCTGTACATGGAAGTATGAGCACTGATGTGCGTGAAACATAACTTTTTTTCTGTAAATTTTCACAGCGCAATTTAATGGTAGACCAAGCAAGGGCGATTTTATTGTTATCTTCAACATGTTTTGTATAATAAATTGGCGTTTAAACACAGATTTGAGAATGGGGCTAACGACCGCTGTACAAAGGGCCCGATTGATGCGGGGTCAGTTACGTTGGAACAGCGGGTTTCGTAGTAGTGCGGGTTATTGCGGCGTCTGTTAGTGTTATGTAAATCGAAGTGGTTTCCTTTTTGAACATTTCAATATAGCATGGAATGCATTAATAAATTGAATATAGATTCAAAACTCCCTACAATTTTCAACATTTATTTTGTTGCTCTTTTCAAATACACGTATGTATGGTTCTTCTATAGTAGTAAAAACATTCTTCAGACACTCACATTTCCTGTTTGATATCGATAACTTAAATTTTAATGAACGAACTTTTTGTGACCCGTAATACATTTGCTAATACATTATCATCAGATGAAATGTTAATGCCCCGATAAATTCATGTGTTTGCGAGAATTCCTTATTGCGAATCTATAATTACCAACACGGCAAGTAAAAATATGTATGAGGCCAATTATAGTGAGTAGGGAGTCGTTATTCGTTGTATAGCCATGCTGCACAACGGACAACAAAGGAGAATCGCACCCGGCCTATTCTACATTCAATTGAATCGGTGCATGGCGTCCACTTTATTCCACGAACCGTGTTACCAAATTGGCCTACATGTATATGTCATGTAACAGGTGTTGGCCTCAAGATGGCATCGAATCCGTTACATTGATAATCTCTATTGAGAATGTTCATGTTCCCACAAGCTCTTTTAAACGATTGAATCGGTTACTTTGAAAATTTAAAACGTCAAATTTAAGATTCCACACCGTAAATGATGGAGTCCTCCTCGCCGGTCTGAATGGTGTGGTTTTTTGGCTATTTGAGTAGGCATGGCCTTATATTATATATGATCACAGTAGTCAGGACAGGCACTTATTGCCGCCAAATGATTACAATTCGAATTTATTCCTGATTTGATTTTAAGGTTAGGCTTACTACCTAATAAAGTTTCAAGAAAGTAATATGTTATAGTTCATTTTGTAGGTTTTGAGTGGATTTTACGTTCTGTCAACACATCTATAATTTGTTATGATGGTAAACCAGAGGTGCACAGAGAGTTCCATGGTCATGATGGTGGGTAAATGAACAAACCGACAACTCATATTCATACACGACGACATACTTGTAGACAGGGATAGCACTGGTTCAAAAATGTGAGAGGTCCCATGAAATTTTTCAGGACCCCGTAGGACTTCAAAAAACAAATTTAAGGGGTCCCTCAAGAAATTGAGGGGTCCTGAAGTTTGGGTATTTGAAAATTTTACTTATTACGGACAGTTTTAATGAATTTATATTGTAAGCAAAGGATGGATATGTATTTTACAGAATTTCTTAAGGTTTTCATTTCCATACATCGTCAAATTTAAGGGGTCCCTTCAATTTTGATTGGGACCCGCAAGACTTTCCAATTTGAAACCTGACGCGTCACTACTAGAAAGTGAGAGGTCTAGGACGCGTAGACGCGTCAGAATGCGACCCCTGCTTGTAGAGAAGGAAAAAAAGAAGTGCGGGGAGGGGTTCACTAAAAGTACGACAGTGTACCAAATACTCGACAACAGTGGAGCATTATTATAATAACTACTACCGTGTATACCAAATACTCGACAAACAAGTGGATAGCACTAAACAGGTATGACCGTGTATCAAATACTCGACAAACAATTGGATAGCACTATTAACATGATTAAGTATGGCCGTGTAACAAATACTCGACAAACAAGTGGATAAAACATGTAAAAGTGCCCGTGTATTTCAATGAATTAAGTGATTTGTATTACAAATAGAAAAATTGATAGAATATATCGCATAGAAGTTGTTGATTTCATTTCAACACTAATACTTCAATTGTGTCACTAACCTCGCAAATTGCCAAATGGATCGGAACGCCTTTTCAATGTAACCTGATTTACATGTTGTCCTATTTGATGTCTATGAGAGGTTATTCACATTCGTTGTGACAATATGGGACATGTTGATATTTTTGACGCGCTTAAAGCCATATATCTTGTTCCCATATTAGCTGTTTTATCTCCGACATGGTTTTTTCATTCCCATATTTTAAGTTCGTTGACTGCGTTATATGGCCGCTAATCTATGTTATGACTATTGTATATGTAAATATACCGATCCTGCAAAACACGAACTACATCGAACCAGGCCTAGTAACATGTCTTTAAGTATAATGATTTGTCGAATGTTAACCCGTATTACTTTGGATTATCTCTACTAATACTATTATGTTTGATCTGTGCAAATTGTAGGCTAATGTCTTTGATTTGTGGAAAGTTATAATTAAGGATTTTCATTATTATCTTTCTTTGGATTATTAAACTAAATCTTAGTTCCAGGTGGTAACGGTTATCCATGTAGCCACGCGCAACGCGGCAACGGACTACAGCAGTGACATCTGGGCTATTCTACATTAAATTTAATCGGCGCATGACGCCCAATTCATTGCACGAACCGTGTTACCAAATTTACTTATGCATATCATGAAACAGGTGTGTCTTCTTTCTGAAAATCTTAAATTATAGGCTATAGTTTAAAATCCCGACAAGATGGCAGCTTATCCAAAACACGGATAACCTCTATATGGTATTTCGTCAGAGTATCATGATTAAGTGATTAAAGGACATTATTTTGTTAAAGGAGGTGTCCCGCAAGCATAAAAGTGTGCATTATATGTTAGAAAAGTAACTATCGAGCCCAACTTTTGTAATTATTTAGACCAAAACACCACACTTATGACAAAAACAAATAAAAACCGCAATCTCTCAACATGCACTTTTTAAAATTCGCGGCGATCGAAAGTCCCAGTGTCGATGATGTCATAGTTATACAATGCACATGCGCAAATTTTAGCACCGATACCCATGACGTCATCGACACCGGGACTTTCGATCGCCGCGAATTTAAAAAAAATTGCATGTTGAGTGATGGCAGTTATTATTCTTTTTTGTGACCAGTATGGTGTTTTGTTCTATATAATTAGGTAATTACGGCTCGATAATTATTTTTCTAACAAATAATGCTCAATGTTGTGCTTGCGGGACACTTCCTTTAAGAACATTCAACTACCGCTCAGCATGGTATCGTCATAATGTAATGCCATGTTACCGTAATGTGTACAATTGCACAGTTCATTATCTGTATAGGCATGTGTGTATCAACAACCCGATTGGAAAGAGACGAGCAAAGACATTAACCTTGTCATTATTACTATCTAAGCTACATATAAGATGAAGGTGGGTCTTTTTAGAAAGGCTCCTCATCAGACGATCAAGAGAGAACCAATATAAATCCACCAATTTGTTAGAGGGAGTATCTATGAATACATAGCATATATAGACTGCAGACACTATACTTTATCACTGTGTCATTATTAGGTCATTCAGAAATATACCGACATCTGCTGCTGACGTAATCTTTGTATGTTTTAATATACTAGTTGTCATTATCAGTGTACGGCGCTTGAAAAGAATCGGGTGATGTTGCAATATGGAGCATTTAGGCCAATGAACTTCTCTGACTAGTTGAATCATCAAGCAGCAACAAATCCATCAAAACTGTTATGACTATCACTCAGGCAAAGAAAGAGAAGAGTTGGCACTGACATTTTTGACAAGACTCGTGGACAGCCATGCTGCAAATCCAGCGGGCACACACTGGTACAAGAGAACTCGGCTAACATAGCTAAGTCATCCGGGAAATCGTCACTTTCCGATCACCTGTGATTACAAAAAGTCGATGGGGGCAGAGAACGGGCGTTTAAGTCCATGCATATCCACCAAAGTTCAGAAGAGGACATGGGGATTACTTAAATAATCTTTAATCAGTCACTGACCGATTTAAAGATTATCATGACTATCGGTGGGATAGTCAGATAGTAGAGATAACCATTTCTATCCATTATAACCAGGATTTCCACTTGCAGCTTTACAAATTATGAAAGTATACGATGCCCCGTCTTCTCCACAAAACCACGGGCAAATCAATTGGTGGCAAATATGTTGGGATAAAAGTGTTGGTTCCAATTTGTTTGTGGTTTGAAGAGCAGTGTATCAGTTCTAGTCAATTAGTTCTTGTACCGATCCGCCTATAAGGATGTTATGAGTATGCATACGAGTATACGTACATTAGTTGATGATATAGCTATTGATGAACTGTAGCAATATAAGGCTTTGTAATATATCACTGCAACAACTTCAGAATGCATCGACGCGTATAGAACATGTCAAGAACATGTCAAGAACGCGTCTGGACGTGTTAAAAAATGTAACAGATTTAGAACATGTTCCTGGCCGTTACATATGTGTTCTTGATGTGTTCTTGATGTGTTCTAGAAATTGCCCTTAAACACTGCAGAACAAATGGTGATGCGTCAAAAAATATAGAACACCTACAGAGCACATTAGAACATCTATATACAGAACACATCTGAACACATGAATATGGTACATTTGGACGCTTCCGACACATCCTGAACGTGTGTGTGTAGAACACGTCGGAATGTGTTCTCTGAAGCATCTGATGTGTTCTGTAGTTTATAGTTAGCTTTAAATATATTTTGATGTATTATGTTGCAAACCAAAAATTCGAATAAAAAACCCCAAATAAACCCTGCATGTAGCAAGTGGGTTCCAACGTTTCAAGTAATATACAATTTTCAACACAATGATGTTCAACGAGCCATGACTGTAGGAATGTCACGAAGGCACTATATTACGAAGCACATATATCACTTCCACTTATTAGTAAACACATAATCATAACCATAATGCACACAACTTGGTTAAAATAACCTTTTGTTTTAGGATAAGATTTTACGTGGGACACCCAGAGTATATGAAAGTTTTACTCTGTGGCTCAGCGCTTTGATTTGGCACAAGCCCCACGGGATCATGAAGCTATTAAGCGGAATAAAGAGGGCTGTACATGTAGTAAAGTTATAGAAGCTGTGATGAATTTATAATCCATTGGGTCAACTAAGGCCAAGTGAGTTTCGCAATAACTATATGACGAGTAGCAACAGATTATCTGATCTACAGGTACTAAACATGAATTTCCTTTCAATCACTCCCCTATTTTCCTGTCTTCTTTTTCGACTTTCTCATCTCATCAATTTTATAGCTCCCTTGCACGCACATGACAACTATACGCTCACATCCACCACTGAATGTCAATTTTATTACTGATAATCAACTCTGGCAATTTAAAGTCAACCTAACACTAACTAGTACCGTGTGTCACATAATGTGTCGTCCAATCATTGCCAATTTTGCCGATATAATGAAACGGAAATTATGATCCCTCCCATGTCCAGTACTAAGAATTAAGTTGCATTGGCCAGTAATCTTCCCCCAAATTGATCTTAATCATGTCCTAAGTTTTCTCATAAGTTGTGCGTTCAAAGACCCCTTGCATTAACTGCGTGATATCATGGATAGTGGGTGTCCATGAATACATGTAGTTGTAACAAAACGAGCCTTTCTGGGCATCTCTCTCCATACCAACTGCCAACGAATATCATAATACGGTATGTACATGTATATAGTGTTTCAGCAAGTTACCAATCATGCATGTAGTTATGAGTACCGGTTTCTTCATTTATCTCATGTTTACATTCGCGCTTCGATGGCAAGATACATATGATCAGCAACGCTATTAGTCGCATTAGTGCATCGTTGAAAATTCCTTTTAACCAAGTTGCACATTATATGTTGATGATATGGATATGGAAGGCGCGTAGATGAAATAGAAGACTGGTGTCCTTCAGTCATGTTGGCTATAGGTCTCTTGTCTCCCGTTCACTTCAATGCCAATGAAACCCCTTTCTTCCTGTACTTGTAGGTCAACATATCTACAGTCTTATGTTATTGTGGTAGAAAGCTAACCAGGTACCTATGTGCACCAGGTAACTAAACCATAAAAAGATAAACGTCTTTCCTTATTGATTCTAATCGAAAAGCATGATCATGATCACTTAATGTTGGCTCGGATTTTGTGGATTAGAGGATGATTCATGTTACTTATTATACATTAGGCGGATATTCTACACCAACATTCTCGGTCATGAATGTTGAAAGAATTGCACTTTCCGCGTTAACACTTTCCACGCGGCTTTTAGTTTTTGTACCATTATCATGATTATACAAAACAATTTTTTCAGAAACCTTCCCAGTTGTCATGGTCTATCTCAAGGATTACTGAACCAATACTAGGCATGTTTGTACTTTTTCGATGCATTTCTCATGGTGATTCCAAATATGTAATAATAAAATTCAATAATTCTTGAAACCTTTTGTGAACTTTTGTAATGTCGTCTGCAGACGCCTGCCGCATGGAAAGTGTTTAAAAATCCGCGGCGCCGCTCGATTTATCATGTTATTATCTTACAACAACTAGTTTACTCTTATATAACATAATGTCACTGCTCTAATTAATCGCTCACGCGAAATCTTCTTAACGTGTTAAATAAGACAAACCTGCTTAACATGTTAAATAAGACAAGCATGACAAAAGCGGGGATAAAAGTAGTACATTAACCCATATCTTATGTATAGTATTCGTGAAGATTCCACGGTAATATTGATAATGACAACATATTGAACACATGTTGAAGACTGTCTGACTTTGGCATGTTTTGTAAAGATATGTTGTGTACATAGGTCATGTTTGGTAGTATGATTGGTGCACTGGCTCATAACAGGAAAGCATGGATTCTCAAAATTAATGGCGTAATTGGTGTTCCGACACCTCTGTTCATATATAATTTTCAATATTCATGCTAAAACCGCGTAATGTAAGTTGTCGTTTACATGAAATTGCTCACGTGAAAGTTTGTAAAGAATAACAACACCTCAGACAGGTATAATGCCGGAGTGTGGGTGTGCGTAAAAGGTGTTGTTTATTTCGTTCATTTCTTGATTTTTAGCTTTTAAAGTATCAAATGTGACAACATGTTTGCTATTGTACATGTATAGAGAATGTAGGGAATTCCAATTATTGGATGACTGGTATTGGTATCAATGTTCCTCTAAAACTGTATAAAAAGTTAGCACTTTCCACGCGGCTATTGGATTTACCATACAAAACAGATTTTTCAGAAACATTTCCCAACTTTCAAGGTTTATCTCAAATATTACTGAACCAATACTAGGCATGTTTGTACTTATTTCAATGCATTTATCATGGTGATTCCAAATATGGTAATTTAATTCAATAATTTAAAAACATTTTATGATTTTTTTGGAATGTCGTCTGCAGACACGCCTGCCAGCCGCGAGGAAAGTGTTATATAGAACCGATAATGCTTCAACTTAATGTTAACTTGTAGGCCCACCATCAAAATTATGCAGTGTAATCTAAATTTTTAACTGGACATTTCAATCAGATTCATAGCTGGAATAAAGTTCAAAATTTTGAAGAAGAAACCCGCTGTTCAGATATATAAAAGAAATGATCTAAGTAAGAACATTTTAAAATGGCGGGAATGTTTTTAAAAGTCGAAATAGCCGCCGATATATCATTTGAAATGGCAACAACCTCGATATTTCTGAGTAGACCTATGCTAAAATCATTATCTATAACCAATTAATGTCTTCAACAGTTTGCTACATATAGGTGGTGATCTTTTCTGATTTTTAAAGGTCGAACATTTTCTCAGTTAACCTGATCTTAAAGAATTGACATTTTGTTTTTAAAAAAACTACTCATTTCGTGTCGTGTGCTTATCGTGGCATATTCATTGTAAAGTGACATTGCACAAACTATACGGTGACTGGTCACGTATTAGAAAAAATAGCATCATATATGTCAGACAACCACCATGATAACAATAACCATTCCTATAGACGACCATGACTTACTTAAATGATTCAGGAGATAAGGAAGGTACCTTGATGTTGATGGAGAAACTTGTCTCAGGCATCTGCGTCTTTTCAGATTATTCCAGAGAGAAAACAACACTTGACAACACAAACATGATCGATACAATAACAAGATGTTTTTAAAAAATATTTTTGCCTCGTTTATGTTGTCTCTTGAACTTGAACTCAGATGGAGGTTAACAACCTTTTGAGTTGTGAGTAATCAACTTGTGGAGTATTGTCATATGCCATCAAACTTATATGGAGGTTAAAGGGCCCTTTGAAATTATCCATACGCTGCAGACCTTCTTGGTTTATCAAAGGTATGACTTTATAAAGAAGAAAAAATACCACACTACATTATGAGTGCAAGATGAGTTACTGTAGGCCCATGCATAAAATCATACATAAGACTTATAATTTTGGACAAGACTTTTTGGTTTTTCAGATATATAATTTGGAAGATTATTACTTAAACAAGTTGTGATAGCATATGGCTATACACTTGTTATGATACACTCGTCTTCGTGTTATATAATTCTTGTTCCCATAGTATCTGCGATATGTCTGTCATTACATTTAGGTGTTGAAGTTAGGAAATAATTGATTTCATGCACAAGTTCATAAAAACGTTATAGCGCTAAGTGCATGTATGTCCTTAAGCCAGTGTGACTAAATTTAAACTTAGGCAGTTGAGGCAGTCCGCGATGGCTGGCTATCTTTAGCATTTTAATAAGCAAAAGGTCGCCTGTGTCTATACGCATCAATTTCACACAGAGGAAAGCCGATTTCATGAGTAATCAAAACTCGGCGCAGGACTATTTTATGTATACCTCAACTAAAACCACCGTGATTGATAGCCGACTGAAATATGTAATAAAAGAGTCATTAAAACATGTTAAAGGTGTACTCGGGTGTTCATAAAAGAAATTACATATCAGATCTGTACATGTAAGTTTCATTATGATTCATAATGTGGTGATTTCATGGTAGATTGATTGATAACAAAGTTTTATATAATTCATCACATTAAATTGCACAGCTTTTGTTCATTCTTGTTTATAATGTAGGTATTTTACACGAAATCGAACAATTTGGCGGTAAAAGCTAGTCTTGATTTGCGACCAACTTTTACTATCTCGATTAAAAGAATAACATATCGTATATTGTAAATAGGCTACTGTAAACGTGGACATTTTCGTGTTACATTAATTTTCGCGCTTTTCGCGCTCCAAGCAGCTATTTTGAGTATAAGTCTATAGGCCTATGTAATGAACATTTAAATCTTGAATTTAAAAAACAAGCGAAATGAAAGCGAAGTTGAAAGTCGGCAAAACGCGAAAACTTAATGGCGCGAAAATTATTACTTTTACAGTATGCTTGTCTTAGAAATTAAAAATGCCCTTGAGTTTCAAACTAGATTTTTATAAAGGATTTCGTTAAATAACCGTATCTTTGGAACATCATACTTTATATATTGTCACAAACAATGTTTGTATTATCTTAAGAAGCACGTCAAGCAGTTCAAATATAACTATAAGGCTACGACCGAACTGCAAAACCAGTCCCTACGCTCATGCGTATAAATCACTAGTACGTTCCAAACTAATATTGTGTATTAGTGGTGTCCGACCAATCAGAAAGCAAGAATACGCGGAGTGCATTGACGGTGTCTAATCAGCGAGGTTACATTTACATAATGCACTCCGCGTGTGCGCCGTTCAATGCTCGCACTACGCGCTTTGTTTTTATTCGTTGTGCAGTAATTGCGGGTTCGCCGATTTTCACTGCGGGTGTTAGCAAACTTGTTGACATGTTTTATTCGCTGAAATCAGGATACGTGGTCATATTTTGAAAGCGTCCGGAACGCATTTCGTGGATTACGCCCATACTCGCATGTATTATGCACGTACGCACGTACGCACGCATTGCTGGAATTGTTCATAGCAATGACTATAATTTATGTCCGCACGAACCATTATACGTAGGCTACTGGTTTTATAGCCTTGATCAGGCTTTCTAAAATTTGTATCGGGTTGTAGTCCGGGCTATGATACCAAACTCCTTGTGCATACTGATATTAATAAATAATAACAAGTCCTACACGCTTATTTATTTAGTGCGATAAACTTAGCATCCAAACTGCCGCCCCTTCACTGACCCACCAATTACTCACTGAACACGCCGGGCGAAGCCCGGTGTAAACTGTGTAGTGATCGCCATTGAGATACCATCCCGGTGCTGCGCCCAAAAGTAGTATCTTTCGCAAAACTACTATTTTTGGGCGAAAAATACCACCCAAAACTAGTAGTTTTGCGAAAGATACTACTTTTGGTTGCGCAAAACTAGTATCTTTCTCAAAACTACTATTTTTGGATGGCTTGGGTTGCGCAAAACTAGTATTATTTGGCGGCCGTTCATTAATACTAGTCTTGGTCGGGAAAATGTCGTGCACTTCGTGTTAGGCATACAGGTTGTTTGTAAACGAGTGTGTGTATTTAAAAACATTGGCCGCTAATTATATAAACAAAGCAGGGAAATAACTGTGTTTCTCGGACTTCTTTATCTTTATTCGTCATTAAGAAGATGAAAATGTTCCCAAATTCTGGGAGATTTTTGTTGTTTGTATTTATTTTCTCGCTATTTATTATTTATACCTTTTTCCGAAGGCTTATTGCTGTTGAAAGGAGATGACAAAAGTCCAAATGTGAATGGGTTAAGCTTATTTGATGAAAAATTGGACATGCTCAGAATATGTTGATTCATATCTCATTTTAAAGAGCTTGAACAACCCTTTGAAATGATAGGTCTCCCATGGTCAGGGGATTCTTGGAACCAAAGTTATCGTACATTTTCTTTCGCAGATCTGACCCAATTTTAATAAGCAATTTGGAGCCATATATTATTGTGACCATGTACAAGTAATACATGTACCGAATATATGCTAATTACAAATAATAATTTTAACCCCTTTTTTAATTTTAAAAGTTAAACATTGAATGAATTTTGTTGAATAAATGAACCGTGATTAACACAAGGAAGTTGAATATCATTGTTTTCCATTCTGCTTATACAGAAAAGGTCCTTTTTCTCTAAGTAAATTCAGTAATGGCCCTAGCGATCAGACCAGCGATTGCACTGCGCTCAAATAAGTATCAACAACTGAATATAATAACACTCGGTGAGAGAGTGGAAAACTGTCCGAAATTGTCCATTTTAATAGTCAAGGTCACTAAAATCCTTTCAAATCCTGCTGCTATCAGGCCGCGCCTCTTGGATTACGCCAAAACATTATCAAACCGCCAAGCAAAGCGCTTCAAGAACCCCTCGTTGACGCAGTGGGAACTGGCTGGCACGTCAGAGGGTGGTGAGACACAAGTGGTCACTCAAAATACAGACGACACTGGCAACGGGCGTATTCACAACTATTCAGGTTAAAATATGCGAATGAGGTTACGTGATCAAGTGAATGGGACGAACGCTTGACAACGGTTTAAATTCAAAAATTGATACTGACACTGGAGATGGTTACAATATCCAACTCCAGGTCCAGCGGTTTTAGGAAACAATTTAGTTCCAACGTGTGATGAATTGTATGGGGTACTATAATTAAAATTCATTGTTAAATGAAAACAAACAGAAATTCACAAATAACGGCCATTCGTGTCCACCGTCGTCTGTCAAAATACATATTTCAGAGCACGCCCTCAATAGTGTGGTGCATGAATCTGCCTACATTGCTATTGGACATTCCTATGCACATTCTAGTACAAGTATTTTGCATGTTCAATAAACACCAATTTAATGGGTTTCCTGCACTATGCCAATTCAAGTCACCATTTACCCCATTATCTGTTCGTAGAAAACCTGCGCGCATAGTGCAAGGGATATTTTGACACTAATATGGCATGAATTTAGGTTACTTAGGTTATATTTGAAAGAGGTTTCGGGTTATTTTAAAGGATGTTCTTCAGATCGAATATTAAAGTGGGTTGACTATAAATGCAGCTGATGAAGCAACCTACACCCAACCTTAAACATTAGATCAAAATGAGCCTCAAATGCTCAACCAACATACATAGCGTATTTCACCAGCTCAAATATGTGAATGCTAAAAAACATGTCCTAAAGCCAGTGCACCTCTTCAATGCACCTCTTCAAGGCAGTGTTTATAAATACTTCGGTGTGAGCCTGACATTTTTATCTCCTTGACAACGTTTTTTTGCTTTCTTGACCCACTTTTAGGGTTAATTTCTTATTCATGATTCACTTGTCCAAGTTACTGAGCAATATAAGGCTAATGAAAGTCAATTACAAGTTTCCTGTTACTTTTTTTTGCCGAGTGATGAGGGGACTTTTTCATTATTTGATCAGATTTCATTATTGATATGTATAATGCAAATGTTTGATCTACCCATATTGATACGGGGCTTAACGAAAGGCATTTACAATAAAACACCCTACTTTTGAGCATAGTTCCCAGTTTCATATTTTACAAAGCGAAAAATATGTGTGAAATTGCTAAAAAAACACTGGTGAAAAAAAAGTGAAGCGGGCGGGTAATGGGAAATTCAAAATAGACTTTCAGGCACCAAAGGTTCGACTGCGCACGAAGCGTGAAAAGTCTTAATTGTTTTGTGCGAAGCATGGCGCATAAACAAATTGGAGCCGTTTTAATGTCCCCTACCCCTATTCAGAATCAGGACCATTTTTTTATCCTACCATCGAGACGATTCTCGCGTTCCTATTGGATAAGCGCTTGAATTTAGTGACTAGATATATCCCGTATCCGACCCCCGTATCCCATATCCGGTCAGTAAGAAACTGCGCATGCGTTGTATTAGGGTTGCTACGCGGGCCGACATGACGATCGTCGGATTGCATCTGAACTTGCTCGGGTTTTAGGTGACTACTACTTTACAGAATCATTTGTTCTTGTTTTGTTTTAATAGTGTTTTAGTAGGATAAAATCGTTATTAGGTGAGGTTGGGTCGGATACGGATTATATCTAGCCTCGGAGTCTGTATCGGGACTCGGGCTGCGCCCTCGTCCCGATACAGAATCCTCAGCTAGATATAATCCGTATCCGACCCAACCTCACCTAATAACTAATAGTATCCCTTTTGTGGGACTTTTTTTTCTGTTGTGTTGAGTGTTTGTCTCAGATGTTGATTAATCTGTAACTTTTCACACTTACCGATTGCAACGTGGGGTATCATGTTTTTGTATGTCCCCACTACACTCCCACGTCCCCTTGGATCAGAGTTGCAATTGGGAAGTGCACCTGAGCTAGACCCCAAGATGTAAACATCCACATGGAGAAAATTTGGAATTACTGACTCTAAATGAAAATACAACAAAGATTGGAGATTTGAATCCATACATTCATTATGGAATCATTTAAGTCTGAAAAAGTGCCCAGATTTTGTGGGTCGTAACTTGGGATGTGGACAGGGGTACTGGAATTCTCCAATATTGGGCCTATGTTCAGTTTTGATATGTGTGTTTTTTTATCAAATTACAACAATTTGAAGTTTTGAAGTACAATATCCAAAACAATGTCCCATTTAGGCAATAAATGAATATGGGTACACGTATAAAGATGGGTAGCAAAAAGTGCTAAATAGATTTTAAATAAAGGTGGAGGAGACTTTTTAGTGTCTGTACAAAGTTTGGTTTCAGTTATTTTTTCTTAAATACACCGCTTTGAAGCCAACAACATTCAGATTTGAGCTACGGTACCTTTGCTTGATTTATCATTCCTTAATTCTCATTCTACTCGCGTAGTAATTCAGGATGAGCCTTTTAAGGCTTAAAAGCCTTAAACGTTCTGGGCTTGTAAGTGTGTCCTCTCCCTCTTGCCCAAAGATGAATATTCATCTAGTATATTACAGATAGAAACAGCTAACAACACATTCATTTTATGTTTTGTTTTCTTTAATGACCTGGAGAGCACATTTTACACTGATAATTGAATATTGCTTTTATTATGTAAACACCTTGGAATGAGTAGAATACCAATATATCTTTATCTTCTGGACACATTACAAATATAAACAAATCAGCAAGTTAAGGGTTCAGTCACAATATGGTAACCCCAAATTTGATGAAAAGATGTTGTTTATTTGCATGAAGAATGAAGATGCAACAACACAAGACATTTTGACACCACAAAATGGTACAGTGGAATTTTGCTCACAAATTACGTTATTGTGCTATCTTCTCAGGAGACGCCCTCTATCCTTGATTTATTTCTGAAAGCAGATTTTCTTGCATATTTACATATCTGATCATAAATAAATTCTGAATTATGGGGCGATATGATTCCCATTACTTCAAAATCATGGAATATATTTAATATTCATGATCAAAATGTAAATCTGCAAGAAAATCGGCATAAACAAGAATCGAGGATAGAGCGTCTCCCCGGGAAATGATTGCATAAAGAGTTCACACATGTGTGTTGTCAATAAGCTTTTTTGGAAAATGTAAGCTTCAGACCTCAACATTTTTGTTTGCATTATTAGGAATACCGTATATTGTTTTAACATAGTTTGTGCTAATGATTTCCACTGTATCTTCAAATTCCGATTCTGCTTGGATGTTTAATTCCATGTCTACATAACTGAGACAACGCTATTTAAGGTTAAAGTGTATCCCTGGCATGCCTGGTCAAAGACAAGTCAAAAGAAGTTATAATTGCAATCAAAACTACATATTGCCAGCTATATTCCAAAATTGAAATGAAACAAAAACCTCTTTTTATTATGCCACGCACACAGAATTGTCATTACTGATAATTGATGTTCTTATTGCTCTTTCAAAACTTATTTCATGATGTCAATTTTTAACTTTTGATAAGTGGGGGGAGTCGTGTTTACCGACGGGGTTATTTCAGGGGGGCACTGGACCCCCCACCCCCCTCCTGGGTACGCCATATGGTGGTACTCACAAACTTGGGTCTACTCCGAATCAAATCATGACATTTTGAAAACGATAAGGGCCGGGGGAGGGGGGTTCTCGCCTAATTAGTTATACGGTATACGGGATGTTCCGCTCTATAATGGATCGCTTTTTATGCAAAAAATCCCGAAACATAGGGTATGATTTGGGCTGGAAAATCCCTAATAATGGGGCCACTTGTTACAAATGGGTTTTTTTTGTTGAGAAATGAAGCAAAATCCTTAGAAATGGGTACCGTTATTTCCTAAATCACCCTTGGCAATGGGTAGGGGTTTTGAATCACCAGCGGCACCCCCACCCCTAACTAAACCAAATCTTAGTATACCCACAACATAATACCCCCTTCCCCACTTATCAAGTTTTTGAGCTGACTGAAAGAAAACAATGGGACAACTTTTACTATTTTTTTTTTGTCGGTACATCATGCCTTTCGTCGGTACAACTATGGGGCGATCGCCGACAGTTGATATTGGCACTGTCGGTTTATTTGACCAGAGGAATCATGGAATTATGATGGTCAAAAGTACACTGATGAAATTTATTCGCGCACTACGCGTGCATATATGTCCCATAACTGCAATATTTTTTGGTACAAGCTTGTTTAGAGCCAAAATGTACCTCATTCGTGCCAAAATAGGTGTAAACTCAGCTACGCCACTGCCCCTTGTTTCAAAAAGCTGGCTACACACCACTGGTCTAAAAGTCTATGGAAAACTCTAAAAATGTGCATCTCAAATTCAAAATATGCTGGATTATATAGTCTAGGATCTTGAAACATGTATAGGAGGTGCTATCATGAGCATGAATAATTATTTTTTAAACTAATAATTAAAGACAAATAAAAGAACAACAGATTATTTTGCCAAGCAATATAAGATGTGGACCTCAATCCTGACATGCCCCAAATGTCAAATGATATTTCTTTGCACACTAAAATTTGTGTAATTCAAAAAGTATACATTGAACCCTAAAATAAGTAAGTATACATATTTACACGCAGCGGTGGAAATACCCACATGACTTTTCACCCGGGGTTGACTAGGATTTGTGGACTAAGAATATTTCTAACCATCGACGGTTACCCTTTATGTTCTAACCCAACATTTATAAAAAGAAATGAATCAGTTGACAAAGTGGTCCTAAGTGGGAATCGAACCATGGACCTCTGCATTGTAAAGCGTGTAAGTCAACCATTAGACTAGCGAGGGGTGAACTGGCCAAGACATGATTTTAATTGCTCTTATTATTACGGAATAAAGCTATACTACTGTTAAATGATCAGTACATACAATACTCAATTTTAGTATTAATAAATATAGCTGCGACACACATGCTCAGGTTGACAGTCATGTGGGTATTTCCATTACTGCATTTACATATAGGCTTTTTCTTCACAGCATTCAAAAATGGTATAATGGTTGTGGCAGGGCTCACAATGTTATGGCTGAACAAAGTTCCAATTTCATTTCCAATCACAGTTTCAGATGTCAATTTTCACCCCAGTTTTTTTCCCTATGAAGCATAGATGTGAACCCCAATAAACTATACATATTTGGAAAGGTCTTGGCTTGAGGAATCCGAATCTGGCATGTAATTTCATGTATTAAGATAACAGAATGAACATCTGGAACATTTATACAACACACCTTTTTGGCAAAATTCTTCACTTCTTTATTAGAATACAACATTTTAGGATTTGCCCCTATCATAAAAATAGTGTCATATTTTGGAATCCCTGGACAATTTCCTTTCCAAAAAAGTATAGTTTGGCTGGGGTATGGTCTATACTTCCAGCTACAGTATTTTAAATGCACAAAGACATAGTTTTAAGAAATTTTAAGTGCATCACGAAAGAGGTTCCCACCTTAAAACGTGTGGCCGTTTACCCTATGGCCATAAGGTGTTGAAATTCATCCAATGTTTTGAGAGTCCTTGGGAGATTAATTATGCTAAGAATTTTGAATCTTCGGATTCTTCTCCAGTCAAATAGTGTGTTCTGCAGATTTTCTACAAGAATCAACTTGTGATTCTGCAAATTTACTGGAATCAATCTTAGAATGGATTTTTGAATTCTCTACCAATTTCAATACATGGTGGTATTGATGGGAGAGGGTTCCCTGATCACCCTTGAGACCCAGAGTACTGCTCTTGTTCTCACATTCTACTGTGAATAGGCCAGCATCCACTCATCACATTATCATGGCACTCTTAGCATAAATAACCCCTTGCACTCCTACTTTCAAGTCTTACAAGCTCTCACTATACACTTCCATAATGCTTTAAATGTTCTCAGTGCTAGTCCATTCTCATATTTGCACTACGTTCTCTGTGTGTGTATTAAGAAAGTATAAACAGAGCCTTCTGCATGCTCCAGTCATTAGTTCATTTTGGCGCTTGAAGAATAAACATAGTATTAAATAACATTTAACAACATAGTCCTCACTGTACAAGTTGGGTTGTATTGTAAACCTGTTGCAAATGCCAGAAGAACACTATATGTCATGCTTGACTGAATAAGCACCATAGTATCACAGTAGCAGCACCATGGAGATGTTCTATTGGGTAGCTGGGTGTATGAGCTAGGCAGCCATAAATCCAAATGCATCCTAGATACTTCTTCCACTTGCATGTTGTAAGTTTCTCATGCTTCTGCAGCACTGCACTGTCAGTACCTGAAATATTGAATACAATTAAATAAATTATCTTTTTTCCCCAAAAATTTGTGATTTTCATGATTTTGGCGGTAAAAAATCATTTTTTTGGGCACTTTTTGGTCTATAACTCAAAAAATACGCTCCTGGGGAATGTTATCAGGATTATCATAAAACTAGTATGACAAAATGTAACAACATATATTTTGAGTTCATCTTTTCCAAACCTAAAATGGGTCAAAAAACGTGTTTTTTATAATTTTTTCCAAAATGGTCAATTTCATTATCATGGTTGGATTCATTGAACCCTTTTCTGCAAAAAACTGTATACATTTATAAAGATTATTGAAGAAGTTACGGCAGTTTTACGGAGACTGTACTGAGAGTCCACACCCCCCTTAACTCATATAATTAGCTGTAGCATCCATCTGTTTACTGTCCACATACAGGGTGTATCAACAAAAATAGGACTCTGTTTCATGATGGTGTAATCTTATTATAATCTTATTATTATTGGACCATGACCAATTTAGTCTCATTGTAAAGCCCAATTAATTATTAGATATCCGGAAAATATAAGATCAATCCGATGCAAAATAAGAAAACTAGCGTTCTTTGCATAAACCATGTCATTTACTGGTTTGTACCCCGGGAGGTCAGTGAACATACAAAGCGGGTACACATGCGCGTCCAAGCACCTCTGAAATGGACCCTAAATGGCGTAAACCAGAACACTATTTTGATACCCCTAAATGGCGTAAGCCGTAACACATACAAACCCTACCCTAAATCAATAATGCACCCCCAAATGGCGTAATATATGCTCAAAATAATCTTAATTCATAATCATGTGATATGCATGATGTAGCGATTAAAGTACGGAAATATTAAAAGAATTGTTTCAACATTTTGCATGTTTATTGAAAAGTCACACATATACAGGGTGGTTCAATAAAACCTTGACAGTTTTTTGAAGCCAGTTTTTTGAAATTCTGTAGATTTAAAAAGATTTTTTCTTCTTCAATATTCATCAACTATATGATCTTGACCAGACCATCTACATGTATGCTGAAAATATCATTACAAATAACCTTACGGTTACAAAATAACAGCTATTTGAACAAAGTCTGTGCCATTTCACTCTGTCCACAGGTACTGATTTCACGACGTTACAACCAGTGTGGTTCATTAAAACGTTGACAGCCATATTTTTAAAAATTGTGGGATTTGAGTGGTTTTTTTTACATATTCCTTAAAAATATCATCTTGGCCGTCTATGCTGAAAATAATGCTATGGCGGCAAAATAATAGCTATTTGAAGAGAATCTCTCCAAATCTCTTTGCTCACGAGTATTAGTCTACGGGAAATGCCCAGCATTAACATTAAATGGCATCGTCACTGTTAAGGCATAGAGCATAGACAATTACACGTCCAATCTATGAAAATCAATCATTCTAATTAGGGTCATTCGTGGTCAGGCGCGTACCGCGGCATGTGAGCCAGGGGGGGGCAGAAGTATGTCGTCCCGGTAGTGGCGTAAATTTCCCGGTAAATTTTCGTAAAAGGTTGCCCCAAATTTTTTCCCAGTCAGTCAACTCGTGAATTTCACGTAGGTGGAGGGGGGTCAAAAAATTTCGCACGGTCAAAACATTTCGCATAGTCACACAATTTCGCAGTCACAAAATTTCGCACAGTCAAAAAAATTCGCACGGGCTAAACATTTTGACTCAAAAAAGCACAACGGTTAACAAATAATGCCAATTCCTCAGTGTTTTAGGCCCTATTTTTTTTCCTTATGCAAATTTTGCGACCCGGTCTTGGGAATTTATCGTCCCGGTATTTGGAGCCAGGGGGGGGGGGGGGGGCAACTTGCCCCCCTGCCCCCCCCCCCCCGGTCGGTACGCCACTGCTCGTGGTATTATTATAACGTATTGATTTCACACCTGAATAGATAGTTAAGATGTTAACGATTACCCTGGTTTCACCTGGCGGGATCTTCAAATCTTAGATTACTTTCATGCAATTCATCATTCAGTATTCAATGTAACGTCACGGAATCAGTACCCGTGGACAGACAGAGTGAAATATGGGACAGTACTGCATTTCATGATCGCGAACGGGAGAGAGACAATTCTCTTCTTTTTGTTTCGTCCTGATCAGGCCCTTAAACCAGGAATACTCTGCAATTCCGAAATGACTTTGTACCATTTTCCCAATTATATGTACTCGAAAACATCGGCCCAAATTAGTTTTAATATTTACATGACTGGTCATAATTAAGGTATTAAATTAATATTAAAATATTCCTAAACATATGCGCTGGACAAATGGGAGCAATCATCTGCAATGCAACCAAATAGGCACAATTCAACTGAATTGATAGCCAAAGGTGCAGCACCCCCACCCCCCCCCCCCCCCCCCCCCCCCCCAGTAGCATAACCAGGGGGAGCAAGGGGGAAAGTGTCCCCACCCCCTGAAAAAATTGACCAGGAAATGAGACAAAAAATGAAGGAAAGGGACAGAAAGGAATACAGGCAAATTAGTAAGCCAGCTTGTCATTTACTCGACTCAAAAAGTTACATGAAAATCCTGGCTACGCCACTGGGTTGAAATGGTGTTCACCGGGGAAAAAATACCCTTTGCCCCCATTGACAAGTGACTCTGGCTACGCTACTGACTGAATTTCATTTCGGTATTTTGACAGATTACAAATCAAAACCCAAACTCCATGATAATATGTGCCATATAAATATAATGATTACTTTGGTGCCATGTTTGTTTTCTTCATGAGTTGAGACTTTCTTGCTCTCTACCCTCAAAATTAAGGACGTAAATATTTAGCCTAGTCACTGTATTATTATTACTTACAGTCACATGCATTATTGTGATCTCTCTTTTTGTCTGGCTAATGCAGTAAAAGTTGGATGGCTAAAAAGCTTCAACAGCAGTCATAGATCAATATTGCCACAGTTCCTGTTTTAACAAAAAGAAAAGAACAAGCAGATGTATCCATTCAAACAGTTAATGGTTTTGCAGATTGATATAAGTTACAAATTATCCGAATTGAGGCTTTTTAAGAACTACACTGTGTGATTTTTTGTATATCGCCCTTTCCTTGTTTTTTTTTGGTTTTTTCCTCGCATTTTTATTCTGGACAATCTAACACTTATTTATTTACTAATGTCCCTTGAGTAATAGATTTGTAATTGAGTGCCTAAAAATATGAACGTGCGGATTTCACGTGTCATTTCCCACGGTTTGATCTCGGTTTTGCTCAAAGTCACACTAATCACGGATTTTACACAAACTGCTCACGGTTTTTGCCTTAAAAATCTAAGATTCTGCCGAACCCTACCTATAAATATCAATGGCGCGCCATTTCAACGTAACATATCAATGGCCCGTCATTTCAACGTAAGAAGGGCACATTCATGATTTTGTAAAGTACTTTATTTATAGGCAGGCATTAAAATCAAAATATAGAATGTTTACATCAGGCCTGTAAGCAGGATTTTTTTAGGGGGGGGAGGGCGTATTTTTTGAAAAGGTACATTGGTACCCAAAAAATTGTAAAAGATTGCCCCCAATTTTTTTTTAGTCATCTAAGACAATTTTGAGAGCGGGGGGGGGTAGGACATGTTTGAGTCCAAAACGGCCCGAAAAAACGCTTTACATAATTGGAAATGGGGCGTTTTTCGGAAAATTGGGGTGGGTGGGGGGCGTTTTCACAAAAAAAGGTACATTAGTAACAAAAAAAAGGTACATTAGTACCCCAAAAAGGTACATTGGTACCCAAAAAGGTACATTGATACAAAAAAAGGTACATTGGTACCCCCCCCCCCCCCCCTAGTTACGGGCCTGGAACTTTACATTGACTTGAAACCATCAATTTTTCCCCAACCAGCTACATGTAGTGGGACAGGTTACAGTAAAAGTTACCAACCCGAATGCAGGCTTATAACTTGGCCTTAACAACATAAACACCAGTATTACATCACAACATACCTTCATTATTAACCATTGTTATGGTACGGCCTCAAGTTTAATGTTGGCCACAAATGCCACACAACAAAAATAAAGGCCTTGTTTTTTTCTGATGTTCCTTAATATTGTCATCATAGTCCAAGTACATGTATGAGAATGAGATACATGCAGATTCCCTGAAAAGAAAAGAAAAAATATGGTGATTAATAATAGCTTTGATTGAAAATAATTTATTTCAAGATTTTAATAGAATCTTTGAAAGATACCAGCCCAACGCCTTACATTTAATACCTTCTGCGCCGCAGGGTCAGAAATTCGAGAAGAATCCGCTAATCCATTCTCGCAAAGACGGAAAAGTTGCGAGAATCCATCTTTCTAACACCACTATTTGAATGAAGGAGAATCCATATCCTGACAAGAATCTAAATGGATTCTCGATCGCCACCTTTGACGAACATCTAACCCTGAGCTGGCATTAGATATCCACAGGCATTTGATACCCAAGGCAGGCCCATCCCCCTCTCAAAATGTTGGGAGATGACTAAAAAAAAAAAAATTGGGCAACCTTTTACGATTTTTTGTTGTACCGATGTATCTTTTTCAAAAAATATGCCCCCCTAAAAATTCCTGTTTACGGGCCTGCCGGCAGGCATTCCATACCCGCAGGCATTCCATACCCGCAGGCATTCCATACCCGCAGGCATTCCATACCCGCAGGCATTCCATACCCGCAGGCATTCCATACCCGCAGGCATTCCATACCAGCAGGCAATAAATAAACGCAGGC
The DNA here is from genome assembly GCA_035610835.1 of Ophiura sarsii. NCBI lineage: Eukaryota > Metazoa > Echinodermata > Ophiuroidea > Amphilepidida > Ophiuridae > Ophiura > Ophiura sarsii. The sequence continues at coordinate 66,179,201 of CM069444.1, forward strand.
ATTAAATGAAATTCTTGAAATTCCAAGGGTCCAAAAACATAGGATAAGTTAGAGTTACATTTTAATAAGAGACTTTGCATCTAATCATCATGTTGCAGGCTGTAATTCTGTAATTGTCATAAAACATCTCTTATCAGCAACATCTTCCATGTAGAGGAATGCACACAATTGTCTGTATTTAATTTGTGTGGGTCCGGATCAAGGACCCCTATGATAGAAGAGTCAAGGGTCCTCACCATTTGTTTAGGGTTTTTGATCACAGCAGGACCATACTTATTTCGAGGCCTGCCTGCAGGCATTAAATAACCGCAGGCATTTAAATAACCACAGGCATCCATTAAATAACCACAGGCACATAAGGGGACAAAAAACACACCCTGTTTTACGGGCGGTCGGACCTGTGAAGTAGCTAGGGTCAGTCAGTCAGGGTTTTTTCCCTTAAAATGTCACCAAAATCTGCAAAAAAAATCAGGATTTGTATTAAGATTTGTGAGAAAAAAATGTACGGCCAAACATATCGGTTAATTTTACATAAATTTAGAATATATCTTCAAACAAAAATCCGAATATCACAAAATCTGGGCTGGTCAGGCACCTTAAACGGTGTAGTGTTACATGTAACTGCAAGCAATATCCACAGGCATGCATTAAATTCAATTACGGTAGTAAGCAACCATGGGGCATTTTGCCGCATTCACATGCATGCAGTATAAAAATGAACAATTCAAAACAGTCACAATGGCATACCCAGGAGGGAATAGGATGAAATGGAAGATTTACATTTTACAAGTTTATCAAAAGATGGATTCACCATCTCAATTCAGGTGTTTTGCGTGGATTGATTATTGATATTCCTCAAATTTCTGATGTTGTTTATTCATTTGCTTTAATCACCTACGTATAATTTGTATTAGGGTCATTTCATGCTAAATCAACAAATGGGTTGGTTGGTCACCCTCTCACTTATAAAACTCTATTGTACATTTCACGGACATAAATTATGCTAATGAGCTCATTAAATGACGTCACTCGCATCATCGGGTTTCCCCGATGATTGAAATACGTTGATTGAAATACGTTGATTGAAATACGTTGATTGAAAATGATGTTCTTATTTGTTGTCTGTGAGCTTTTCTGATTTTTTTCCCGTATTGGAGTATTTTTTTATTGAAAATAGACAGTTCAAATTAAACGTTGGTTCCAAGTTCAACTGACAGCACATGTATTAAAGGCGACAGCAACGGCAATATGCAAGCAACATTTGAGAAAAAACGATGCCCGACTTTGCAAGAAAGTGTACGGGGAAGTGTACGGGTGAACATGGCAAACCAAAACAGCCTAGTAAATAATCACCTCCGTGGCGCAATTGGTTAGCGCGTTCGGCTGTTAACCGAAAGGTTGGTGGTTCGAGTCCAGCCGGCGGCGTTGTTACTTTTTGCATTTAATACAGATCGACAAATCACAGTAAAAATATAATATTGATAAAATCACAGACCACTTACACAAAAATCGCATCTGCGCATGCTCCTGTTGTGATCGAAATCCACCACACAAGCAATGGGCGAGTTTTATAAGTGCCTCTCAGATTTGGCTGAATATCCTATTTCCGTGTTTTAGGGGGGTGTAAAATAAAATAAAATCCTATTTCCGTGTTTTGGGGGGGGGGGGGGTGTAAAAATAAAATATATTCATTTTTCTGCAAAATGAAGGCATGTTCGTAGACCTACATGTATAGCACAATTGATGTGATACACTGTTTCTGATGTCATTTTCTGGTTATTTGGGTAGAGGTCAACCTACATGTAGGTAGCAATTTTCAGCTTTGGATCTTTTACCAAAGTTAAGATATGCTGATGCACGATTCAAAATTCAATTTTTTTCACAACGCGACTCGGGATGCCAAAAAGGGGGCGTCGGTGTCAAATTTCAACGGCCCGTATTTCCAAATCCGCTTAGAGTTGAGCGCTTGTTTTTTGCTTGTGTTCATTTGATGTATAGATGTACTCTAGAAATGATTTTCAGCCAAATCTGAGAGGGTGACCAGCAGTGGCGTAACAGCCGGGGGAGGGGGGGGGGGGGGGGGGGGGCACAGTGCACCCCCCCCCCCCTGAAGGTGCTCAGCAGGAAATTCAAACCTACCCACCAGGAAAAATGGTGGAAGGGAAAAGAGAAAAAGAAGGGGGAAAGGGAAAGAAAAGAGATAGTGAAAGGAAAAAGGGAGGAAAAAAGAAAAAGGAAAAGGAGAAAAAAAGGGGAAAGAAAGAAAAGAAGAAAGTGAAAGAAAGAAAGAAAGAAAATTTTGCAGTACAAAAAGCACTACAGTCAACAATTGTTGACTGTTGTGCTTTTTGTACTGCGACATTTTGTGACCGTGCGAAATTTTGTAACCGTGCGAAATTTTGTGACCGTGCACATTTTTTTGACCTACCCCCCCCCCCCACTTACGTAAAATTCACGAGGTGACTGACTGGGAAAAAATTGGGGCAACCTTTAACGAAAAATTTCGGGACGGAATTATTCTAACCAGGATTTTTTTTGGCTGTGCCCCCCCCCCTGACAACCAACCTCTGTTATGCCCCTGGTGACCAGCCAAGATTTTCAACAAATTTGTTGATATGGAATGACCCATTATGGATTTCTTAACCCTAACTCTCGCGGCTATGTTTTTGTTCGTATCGGGGGAGAGGAAAAAGTACAATTTTTGGACCCCAAAAAAAATCACCCAGCACCCCGGGATTCGATCGTGGGACCATCCACACCAAAGTCTGTCCCCCTACCGATTGAGCTAAGCTCCCAGCGCATATGCGGGCAGCAATTTCCTGCCCACATATGCTTGTGGTAGGTGACGTAATTGAGTCAATGCAGCAGCACGTGCGTGGAGGTTTCTGGCAATGATTTTGTTAAGATGCAGTAGGGTTAGGGTTAAGAAGATCCTGAAGATGATTTTACATCATTTTTGTCCCGTAATTCAACGGTCCCATGTTGGTAGCTACTTTGGCATAGCCATGCTTTTTACCCGGGGGCACCGGGAGAATCCAAATCCAAACAGATTCACGCAACCCCATTTTACGAGAATCCAAGATTCCCGTCAATTGATTTGATGTGCAATCTTTTTAATTTGGGAGAATCCAATTAAGACTCTCGCAAACCTGTCCACGAGAATCAATTGAGAATCAGATTTTCACCAAATGTCTAGCCCTGTGAGGAAGCGACTCCTGTAGTGTATGTAGGTTTTCTGCCGTTTCAAGGCCTTGGGGAGGGCTCTCCTGGCATGTGCCCCCCCCCCCCCCCCCTCACCCAGTAGAACTGGACCTTCACTCTCTCAGTATTCTCTCTCTGTATTCGAAGGGATTTCACATGATCGTTCTCCAGGGTCTTGATATACCCCTCATTTCTTGGTGTTTCTCGTAAATTTGGCAAATTTGACCCGTTCTTTGCCCAGTTAACCAATATGTGAAGCAAAAGTTTGACTTATTTTATTCAGAAAAGTGCAAAAATATTGATTAAAACATCCGGACATCCGTGACGTCAACTCATACTTTCATTCCATAGCTCTAGCTCTACCACAGAGCTATGAATACAGATACAGACCCGGGATACTTGAAGTACGGTAGTCGTTTACAGCACTATCATGTTTATTGTTGGTTTTACGTTAACTTATAGCCTATAGTTACATGTATACTATTAAGTATCAAGGCAAGGGCGGACTTGAGTTATTTTTAGCAAATTTGCATGGCAACTAGTGATGCACGCACTCAACACTGAGCGTTACGCACTTGATTCGCAGTAGTCGCAATGTGCGGTTGCCTTAATTCTGCGCAAGTTGTTTTCACCGGCATTTGATTATTTTCACCGGCATGACGTAGGTCCGCCCCGACCTATACATGCTTTATCACTGTCTCGACCTCGTGATAGCCAATAAACAGTGATCCAAATAGACTATAACTTAGTAAGTACTGGCCCTATCATGACATTGTCCTAGGGCAGGCTAGTATTAGTACAACAAATCATACTTAGTGATATTTGTCATCAGTTGGTATTATTGATCATTATTTTGCATGTTTCACTATTTGTCCCCATAGGGAAGAAGGAAAAAAAAACCACCAACGTATGGGTTTCCTGTACTGTCTATAGTCGTCGTCAAAATACTTCGGCACTTTTTCTGCGACAACAGCGTACAGCGTAAACACGGAAGAGCGTTGTAGAACAGCGGAGCAACAGCGGAGCAACAGCGTTATCTTTGAGCAGCTCGACGCGTCGCGGCCCCTGTAATCCGATTGGCCGCGCCCGTATCTATGGGTCATGAATGTCCCCGCCCACACGCTCTTAATTCAAGACGCTTGCGTTGGCGGTTTTAAAAAGTGCCGAAGTATTCTGACGACGACCATAGGCTAGTATAGTATTGGCATTCATTGGACTTGCATTTGCAATGTTTGCAAATTGTCATACAAATTGTTACCAAATTTTAAATTAAAACCTTGGCAATATCCTCAAATAGGTCTTACATACGGAATAAAGCACACAGCAGCTATTATGTTTACAATGCAAATCAACTGCAAAACAATTGCTGCCTTATACTTTATTCTGTATGTAATTGTAAGACCTATTTGAGGATATTGCCAAAACCTTAAATAAGCTTATTTATATTATATCAAATTGAAGCCCGATCTGTTGATTATGTATGTCAGATCTTCTTTGTCTGATTCGAATTTGAAGCCAATCTTCCCATAAATACCATTACTATTATTAAACTCCCTGATACTTACGGTATTCATGGTAATATAAAGTCCGCATCGCTCACATTCATAACGCCAACACACACGCGATGATGCCAAGAAACTGGATACAAGCTGTCTTTAGAAAAGAATTACACAGTGTATGCGGTAAAAAAAAATTGGGAGCGATAAACAAAAATACTATCCTAGGGAAGATAGTATTCTTGCTCACCACACCGGGAGAACGAAGTTCGAGTGAGGCCGCTTGCGGCCGAAAGCCTTGTACAATCTGTTATGACTGGTGAAGTAATTTATGCTAATTGCATAAACATGTTGACCCGCCTCCACTAGTGTTGTAATAGCGCAATGTAATGAATATTTACGATGTTTACCAGTCAAGGCTGCTTGTCTTTTCTGATTGGATGTTATACCTTATGAATAATACATATTCGCCATATTTGGGAATATTTACCCCCCACGAAAAACCCTTGGATTTCCATCAGTTTTATCACCGTCTATGGTTTTATAAAGTGAAACATTAGATTGGTATTGCAGAATGTGCAAGGCTTCGTGTTCAGCACAGCTCTCCGCTCGTAAATCCTATGTCACTTGTCTTAGCACGCTATAATCAGCTTAATAGAGAAAGGTGGGATTTCCGTGTTATGGTGTTAGCAAGGTCAATATGGGACTGGGTTATTTTAAATGATTTTAGAAGCCTGGTCAAGGCTACTGGTTTTACCGCAGCGTAAACCGAATCACTTTTTAATCGTTTCTATCGGTTCTGTGCAAATATATTAATAATGAAATGTACCATGAAGTGAATTTGTACAATGTGTATCTCAGTTCTCAACGTGTGCTCATTTGAAAGGCCTCAATTGACGATATTTTAGTTCTCAAATTGTTTTGAACTTTTAACGACCCGGAAACATTCACACTGTAATGCATCTTGACTATACAATGCTCTATTTAACCAATCAGCGTGAACGATGTTTAGTCCTTTAAGTTCATGCATGGTGAGCCAGTATCATGTTGGCTGGTGGTGCAGAAGCGTTCACCTCTCAACCAAAGAACCATTGATCGAACGACTGTTGATCGAACGGGATCGGGAGTGCATGTACTTATGTAAGATTCCGGTCGATTCATCCGAAACCTTGAATTACTATAAGAGCACAGTAGAGTATGTTGAAGTCTTGTAAACGTTTAGGGATAAATTAGTTTGTAGTTTATCGTGCATTTTACTTCCTTCAATTCGCGAAAAAAGCACCGACAACACACCGAGTGACGCCGATAGCCCAAACCAAATCATTGAAGATACGGGTTTAGTCCTGGGTTTAATTCCTATCTTTAGAATATATGCTTAACCATGTTATAACGCCATCTCAGTGCATACGTACGAGTAGAACAACACACAACACGTGACAAAACACGCAGATAACTAAATTGAATCTATTCTATTTCAAATTCAAACATGACCCGAAAACTAATCTTTCCTGCAAATCAGAATAAATATTATTGAGAATGAACTCACGAGACCTTTCCAAGCGCGGTTATTCCCGTCATAACATTCAAATCGACTTGAACCTTGTACTTTTGTTTGCTTGTTTATCACAGGAAGGAAGTTCAACGACTTTTAAATATCGGAAATCTATGGTTAAATATTAAGTATAGACCATGAAATATGGATTGAGCATGCTGAAAGAACCAAGCAAAACAAGTGACAAAGGGGTATAGGCATTCACCTTTAGGGCCTAAATGCATGCCCAATTGAGCAATACATGCGGTAGGGTATATAAATTATGGTATAATTTTTAACGGTTGTCGGCTTAACACTTGCAACAAGTCAACATTGTCAACCACAAAGACTGAAATGTGGAAAAAATATGATTGGTCAAAATTAGCACACATTATTAGATTATTTCCGTAGAGGAATTTTGGGAGACATTTATTTTTATATCATAAAAGGTAAATGCGACACGGTGAATGACCGTGGTTTGGGCTATGTCTAAACGGAAAAACACATTTGTGTTCGTATTCATGGTATGGTTTTCAACTTGAATTTAAGCATACAAATAGGGAGATATCTGAAGGGTTTGTCACCATTACGAGCAAGGTATTGCAGTTACCATTTCTGCAACATTAATTATCACAACGTGAACACCGACGTGAATCCCTCTCCATGCGATGCCACTCTGCTGATGTATCGTTTCATTCCAAAGTTCATTCTTAAGGGCTGAGCAGACTCCACAACGCTCGAACTCTTTTCGCTCTCGCACATGCGTAGTAGCTCCATTACAACAAAATGACGCAGCCTGATTGGTGAACGGTGGTCAACGCTTGCGCTCAGCGTCGGAGCGTTGTGGAGTCTGCTGAGCACTTAACGCTTGTAAACACCAGCGAAGTAGCCATCAATGCAACATGTACGATGATAGTCTAATAACAAAATCTGACCTTTTGAAGGGGGGGGGGGGGGGGGGGAGGTAGAGGTCTCGATTGCCAACAAGCACCCACCAAAAATAGTAAAAGGTAGCCCCAATCTTTTTGGCAGTCACCTCGTGAATTTCACGTACGGTCACTAATAATCGCACGGTCACAAATAATCGCACGGTCACAAACAATCGCACGGTCAAAAAAATTCGCACGGTCATAAATAATCGCACAGTCAATAACAAATGACCAATCCGCGGCCACCAGGCCTCCACCCATTGCGCACGCTACTGTTAGTAAGCACCACCCACCGACAATTTGTTTTTACAGAATCATGTTATGGTCAAAATCGAAAATGTACCGACGGCAGCTCGTTTGTGCCGACAGATTTGATGAATAGGGCAGAATTTGCCGACATATTTGATTATGGGGGTGGAGGGGGGGGGGGGGGGGGGGGGAGCCCTTGCTAGCATCATGTCCATGGATATGGTGTGCACTGCTCAGTTGCTCCATGACAATGACAACTCTTTTTTTAAAGAACCAAAGGTCAAAACGTAGTAAAGGGGGAACCCCTACCATGTTTGCGTAGTCAAAGCCATTGGCGATAATTGATAATTGAAAACAGGGTAAGTATAATACATAAAGTAATCACTTTATATCAATATTCGATAATTTAATAGATTTGATATAATGTATGATGCCCTGACTGTGTAAGGTCAAAAACCTTTACAAATCCGAGTGAAAAACAGTCTCACGTTTGGCACGTAACTTTTGGTATACTATGTAGGCCCATTACATGCCTTACATTGTTCTTCCATTGTATACGGTGCTCACACAAAGGTTTCACCCGGGTCTCCCGCCCTCATATTTAGAAATCTATTGACTTTTTATGGCAACAAATTGTTCAAATATAAGGGATGAAGTTGTCAACATAAACGGCCGAAAAAAATCGCATGGTCAAAATCGCAAATCTACCGACGGAGGGTCGTTTTTACCGACGGGGTTATTTCAGGGGGGGAGGGCCCCCTGGACCCCCCCCCTTGGGTACGCCACTGATATAGACGATGGTCTTATAATGTATAGGCTGTACCACACGGCGGCCATACACGACGACACAAATATGGTACAGCCTATACATTATAAGACAGTCGTCTATAGCAAAACAGCTAAGAACTATATTTTATTCTCATTCTTTTTATTTATTCTCATTCTTATTTATTTTTTGGTTATTTTGATCTTTTATCATAAAATAACGCAATTTGTTAGATTTATTTTAAACAAACAACAAATGTCGGCGAATCCAGCGAGCTGTTTTCCAACATCCTGCTTCAAATTAATCGCGTTCTTTAGCCCACACGCACCTGTCATAGTTGCGTTATACCCACAACGCATACGGCGGCGACTTTGTGTAGGGCACGCTAACGCGATGACGCGTTGATCATACGCGCTGAGCTGAAGGTATTATTTTTCGAATGCCCCAAACTTAACTATACACCATTGTCTCATAATGCATGGGCGTGTCGGCTGAAAATCAGCCAAAAACCAATCAAATTGCCTGCTGACATCTCAAACGACACCCAATAAGAATACATGTTAAAGCTAGATGTTCTGATTGCTGGCCCGAATTTCAACTTGACGTTTTCTATTTTACATGAAAGGTCATCCATAAAATTGTAGCCTTCCAAAGTTTGAATTGCGTAACTCCGATGGCTCTTGTTTTATAGAAGCAAAAGGTCATGTCACAAGAAAGTTGCCCATTGAGTTGTACACAAACTGGCTGTGGTTAACCACCTTTGGCAGTAATTCACCACATTTTAGCCTATAATTTCTAAATAGAACATTTCTGGCCCCTAAGATTTTACAGACATAATGAGAAAAATATGGGGATTCCTTTGATATCAAAATATCTTGATGTGAGAAAAATATCACAGCCAAAAAAAAGTGATCAGAACATACACCTTTAAGCATGGAGTTCTATTTCTTTGTTTACCTGCAGTATCATAAAATATGATGGCATTATGGCTGCAAGGGTATCTTGACTCCTTAATACTAGTATCTTGAAATATGATGGCATTATATGGCTGCAAATTATTAATATTAGTATTCGGGTTACAACAAATATCAGCGGTAATCATCAAGTTAAAGGGGCATTAAGTGATGTGGTGGAGGCAGCGCCCTCAATTACAAAATATATGATAAAAACTGGGATTTTTATATTTTTACAATTAATACATATATGAACTTACATCTATAAGGATTAAGAAAAATCAGCCCTCCTTGTACAACAAAACGTCGATTCAAAAATGTTGGTAGAGCCGCAACCAGCATTTTACAAGGTTAAGGGTGGCATTCCATCATATTTTAAACATTGTTTTAATCAAGTTTAGCTGGGTTTTTTTTAGTAGAAACAACAATAATGGAAATTTTTAATGTTCATCTTGAATTCTGAAGTAAATTAATTAAAATTGAAAAAATTCAACATGACATTGTGTCCCTTTAACACGTTGAGGTCATGATCTCATGAATGTCAATTCAGGTATATATAGGGGAGGATGGGGCAACTGGACCGGTTAAGCATGTTTCATGATATAAAAGCTTAAAGCTCGTGTAAATATTTATGGAATTGCTATGAAAATATCACCCATGTAACTGTTTACATATAACATATAATCAATGTTAAAAAATATCCAAACAAAAGGCCAATTACCACTAACTAAAAACTTTACTTGGGACGGTCCAGTTACCCCATCGTTGGGGCAACTAAACCTATATGTTCCAACGGTTAGAATACACAGAAATCATTGATTGACAACACGGTAACTAAGCAGTATTTTCTTTACAAACTCATTTCCATATTATTTAACGTATAACAATGATACAGGTCTCATGAAACCCATGTTTTATACAGTTTTCGTGGTTAACGTGTAAAAAGCAGTAATACTAATGGTGTACAAAGCAAGCGCAATTTTCGACTGCACGTTTATAGATAAAACGGTATGAACCTAGTTAAATGGTTACATGGTTGTGATATTCAGACGCCCCATACATTTGTCTATATACCCCTTTCTTTAATGATTTTATTTACTTCATATAATCATCATTTAGTACTTATAATAAACCATCTTGATATTTAGCCAGCTTTTCATGTTACAGGGGAAGTTAGTCAATATGACAATGATGACCCAACGGTTGATATACACAAAAAGCAGTGGATAAAATACATAAATCATGATATTTCGTCATAGCAAATACCTTTACAGACACCATTCAAAATATAATAAAGATGTAATTCATAATACCGAGGTTTTAAACCATTCTAAAGCAATTTCATGTCATATTGTAATCCTTCAATATCAGAAATAGTGGTATTAGACCCGAAATGCCCCAAAATGTCTAAGAACTTGAAAGAATGTCAATTATTTCATATTCTATTCGCATTTCAATACCGAGTCATGTTTTATTGACACTAACAACTCATTTTCAAAATTAATTTTACAATTTTGATTAAGTTTTTGCAGGCGGTCCAGTTGCCCCACACCCCTTCGGTCCACTTACCCCAACAAATGACGTAGCACTTTGTCGAGATGAAACGTTATTAAAACACGCCTGTGACGTAATACATTTTACGCCAAAATGTTTTAAAACATACCACCATTTGTCATAATAATCAATAACTCCAATACATTTAAGAAAAAAAGGCAAAACTGCATTTTTGTTTTTAGCCATTACACAGATTTCTGTAGCCAGTGAGTATCTTTGAATTCGCAAATATTACGGCGTTCGGGTCCTACAAGTAGACGAGTGTCTTTAGATAAGTAAGAAATGGTGTACTTTGTTATTTGCAAATTCTTGAACTAATAACTCTACCAAATGAATACCCGTGATAATGATTTAAGTTGAAGCATTCTTTAAATGATAATATTGATCGGAAATCCAAACCACCAATGCCCTAAATTAGCAATATGCGCCATTTTACGGTCATTTCAACCACAACCTATGGTTTTAATCATATTTCTGAAAGTTCCTAAGCACACTACAATATAGCACCCATCAAATGCAATATGCACCTAGTATCTTAAGACGACTGTACTGCATGTATATATTTACTGTTGCATATCTGTCAATCATATAAAGTACATTAAACAGGATCTAAACCCATCGTCATATATCGCCCATACTATCTGTGAATTTTCAATCAGTCACTCAAGGAGTTAGCTTCAAAGATATGGAGAAAAATCACATGTGTAAATACCCTAAAGTTCCAAATGTTTTGGATTATAGAAGGTAAAGATATATGTCAAGTATCAACAAAAGTCGTATTGTTCAAAAGAAAGCAGTATGCCCATACAATTACAAAATCCTTCATTTCGGTCCAGTTGCCCCACGGTCCAGTTGCCCCATATTCCCCTATAGTTTCATCATCATCCTTAGACATTAACTCCGTGAGAACTATACTAGCCGATCCGATTGGTTGAAATCTAGAATGTGTCAAATATTGTGCCAATCCGAGACATTGTTATAATAATTGCAATTTGTATAAGCTAAACTGTAATTGGTTGATCAAGATGATTTAAAGGGAAGCGGTCATGGTGAGGATTCTAACGAAAATTGAACAGCGCGCGGCGACTATTTGAATCTAAACAAGTTGGACATAGGCGCAGTCTGTAATTGTTTTACGTATGTTTACATGCAAGCGGTATTGTGTGCGACTCTACAACAATCTCTTAACCCAATGTGGACGGCGCGCTCAATCAACCATCCTTAATTTGATTGAACGCATTTTCTATCGTATGATGTAAGTGATGTATTAGTTATGAGCTAAGGTTTAGCTGGTACAAAATCGTCGACAGCGGTTTCTTTTCCTCACCATGCGCTATTCCCTTTAACATGAAATTGAACAATGGAGTACTAAGGGTTTAAATTAACTGGTTTAAAATGTCACACTCGTTGTCTTATCTAATTCCGAAAATTGCGAGCCAAATAGCATCCACACATCTCTATCTTGACATACTTTTTCGAAAAGGGCCATAACCATGATAACATATGCAGTAAATAGAATATTTCGCGGAGAGAAAAACAAATCTCCTAAACCGGAAATTTAAATGATTCGAGTCAATTCTTGCGTGCAATGTTATCATTGTCGTATAAAAAGTCCTGTCTAACATATCAGTTCGATTTCCTTTGAAAATATGATCCCATATTAGGATAACGATGCTGTCCTCTATACAAACTGAAAATAATGTTATACTTCCTCAGTGTAATTAATTACAGATTTGTATATGCGTGGGATTTCATTTTCCGCTCAAGAGTGTCATAAAAAATCGTGATGTTTTTGGTTGTTTTATGTAAGTGAATTGTCATTCTATGACTATGCATTATCATATATGTGATATGTGTAAATATTGAATTACGTGACAATTTTTATACAAAAACTCACTATTCGTACCTAGGCATTTACGGGTTGTATAATCTGTTACCAAATACAACTGTCCTACCTTTAGTCGGGTTGAGTCGCTATTTTAGTGTGATGGCGCATGACCAGATGACGGGCCAATTTACACACAATCGATCGGTAAAATAAAATATCGGTCTCCAACGAGAATCTCATGCATAGTTTCTGTACAAAATACAAGTCGCCAAGTCGCCGTTTTGGAAATTTACCTTGAAGATCCCCCAAATATAGTGACAAAACAAAACGATGCCCCCCCCCCCTTCTTGGTCAGGAGTCAGAAGTATGAAAGGGAAATACTTTCTAGGACTAAAACCCCAGTTATATAGAAAGATGGGTGAAGCAAAATGTCACTTTGAAAACGTGGTAAAAGTCTAGGGTTACAGGTCACTTTTACTCTGGATTACAGCGTACTTATTACACAACTCCGCCTTAAATAAAGTGGGAATTTTAAAAAGAGCTCTAGCTTCAATACCGTATTAGACATGTTCTTTGATTCCATTTCATTTTCATCACGTGATACAATCCAGAATAAACTGGCCGTACCGAGCCATCTAAAATTAGTAGAGCTTGGCCGACTTTTAACTCATAAATCCTTAACCTCAGTCAACGGACTCACTGTTTTCAATTCAAATTCTTGTAAATGAAAATTTGTTTAGTGCCTCAATGCATGCACGTGTGTTTCTGCCCGGCCAAATACTATTTTCTTTTATCCTCTAAAACCATGATAACCATGCTCTGAACAAGGTACACGCTTCATATCAGATGCAGGGTGAGGTAATAACTATTTTACATTACATTGAAAATAAGGTGTGTACCATTACTTTCATAATATTGGCGAGATGAATACAAATGACTTATTTTTTCAGAACATTTTATAACCCAAAACACCGGAAAATCCACAAATACAGCATGTAGATGTACACTGGGGTGCGTCTGAAAGCGTATGTTTTCCGGGTTTTTTTGGAAGGAAAAAACACAACACCTTTATTGTACTTTAAGACTAAAGTTACCATAGTTACATCATGCTTGGACAATCCTAGGATATTGACGGGAAATCTTTACGATGTTAAGATATGTTCGTACTATAACAGAATAAATTATTTTTTTATTTTTTATCTTTTATTGTTTATTTCTATCATAATTTTCACATTTCACATAATTTCATCATGTTTACATTTTATGTACAGCACATTTTCATATACAAGTACATTTTCATATGTTTTTCAGCATGTTTACATTTCATATCATGTATAGCACATTTTCATATGCTTTTCAGCATGTTTACATTTCATATCATGTATAGCATATTTTCATATACTAGTACATTTTCATATGCTTTTCAGCATGTTTACACAATTACATAACACATAACACATTTTCATGTGCTTTTCATGTTAACATTGAATATCATTACAATTTCTTTTCAGCATTTTTATATTTTTATATGCTTTTCGGCATGTTTACACATTTGTATATGCTTTTCAGCATGTTTACATTGCATGTCATGTTTAACACATTTTTATATGCTTTTCAGCATGTTTACACATTTTCATGCTTTTCAGCACTTTTACACATTTTCATTTCAATAACACATTTTCATGTGCTTTTCGTGTTTACATTGGATATCATTAGGTAACGGCATGTTTACATAATTTTCAACATTACATTATATACATTATGTATCCAGTTATTTGTATATAAACTCATATTTGATTTTATTATAGGTTTTACATCATGTTTATAATATTTAATTTTGAACCCCATTCATACAAATATCTTTGGTATGCCGGTATACATAGACAAACAAACAATAAACAATTACATTTTTAACATCGTTTTATAAATCTCTGATTTGCAGCTCAAACAATAATAAGCTGATTAGATGTGGGTGGTTCCCGTAACGGAACTTGCTGATAACTAATTTACCAACACTTATTATTTTATTTATAGAATTGTTTATGTCTTCATCTTCTTTATTATAACCAAATAATACATCTGTAACTGATACTTTAATTAAACTATTGTGTCGTTGCGATACAATATTGTTGACTTCAGTCCATACACTTTTTATTTTCTTACAATAATAAAAGAAATGTTCAATATAATCTATTTCATTACACACGTCACATATAGTATCATGCTCTTTACCTATTTTGTGGAGAAATATCTTCGTTGGGTAAATGTTACTAATTATTTTCCAGTTTAATGTCATGAGTCGTGGTTCCTTAATTTGCTTAATATGTTTGCCCCAAATTTCGCTCCACTCAAAATTGTTATACTCGAATTTTGTTTCCCAAAACAATTCGCAAATTGGTTTTGTATTTATTTTATCTATCATTGCATTTCGATATATTTTTGTTGTACAAAGTTCTAATGAAGTGTTACCATTATTATACTTGAACGTTATACCATCCGATCTAGTACCTGTTCTTTCATTCTTCCACAAAGTAGGTATTGCTTGTTTTACAGCTATGTATTGTATACAAGCATTTGCTGGATGAACAAATCTGTCCTTTATTTCATCAAATGTATACATTTCCCCATCGTCTTTGAATAAGTCTGACACATAAACAAAACCTATTTTTATCCATCCCTTAAAGTTCAATGTATTACCTTTGCTCGTTATACAATCATTATTCCATATTACTTGATTATCCCAGTTTTCTATTTCGTTTATAGTTTCAGTATTTTTGATTTTAAACCAAACTTTGATTAGGTTGTGGTAAAAGGATGGCATTTCTTTTAAAATACCTTTTACGGCTTTATTCATAGTTTCAAAACTACAATTGCATTTGAAGATATTTAGGTCTAAGCATGTTTTTTTCAATAAAGAAATAGGAATATTTTTCCACGTGCTGATTTCTGAATCTGCGAGCTTTTTGATCCATGTCAATTTAAGCGAATCCAAAAAATGTGGTAAGTTGAGCATTTTCAGCCCACCTTTTTCATATTCATTTATTAATGTTGTACGTTTAACTTTTTCTGATCCACCCCACACAAATTTAAAAAACATCCTATTTAAACGATTTACAAATTCAGAGGGTAAGTCAATTATTGAACCGATAAATGATAGCTTTGATGCTAAAAGGCTTTTTACTATCAGTACCTTGCCGACCATTGTAAGGTTTCTCATGGTCCAAGCTCTGATAGATCGTTCTATCAATTCCATCTTTGACTCCCAATTTACAGATAACTCTTCTATTTTAGTACATGGGTTTACTACTACCCCTAGAATTTTTACATTATTATTTGGTACACATTTCCAATTAATCCCCCCAATTTCTTTCGTTGATTCTCTGCAAGCACCAATCCAGACAGCGTCGCTCTTTAATTTATTAATATATAAGCCTGAAATTTGTGAAAATAGTTCGAATGTTTTTAGCACGTTTTTTATTGATTCCTCATCTTTAACAAATATAGTTGTGTCGTCCGCAAATTGCGTAATTTTTACTTCATTTTTGTCGTATTCGAGGAAGGGCAATTTTATGCCATGTATATATTTTGACTGTCTGATTTGGTTTGCCATTACCTCGGCTGCCACGACATATAATAATGGGGACAAATTGCAACCTTGTCTTAGACCATTCATCTGTGCAAAAAAAGAAGACATATGTCCATTATGTAATACGCAACTGACAGTGTTATTAAATATAGTCTTAATCCAATTTATTATTTTTTCACCAAAGTTAAATAGTTTAAGGGAATACAATATGAAGTCCCTTTTAATCGTATCGAAAGCTTTTTTAAAATCAATACAGATCATAGCCCCCTTAATATTATTTGTTTCGGTGTATCTCAAAACATCTTCAATTAAACGTATGTTTAAGTTTGCACCCCGCTTTTCAAGGAAACCGTTTTGATCGGTATCAATGATCGTCGGAAGTACTTCACTTATTCTCAATGCAAGTGCTTTTGCCGCAATTTTGTAATCTATATTTAAAAGTGTTATTGGCCTCCAATTGTCCAATTTGTTTCTTGGTAGTAATTTACCTTTATGTAATAAAGTAATAATCCCACGCTTGTGGGATGAAGAAAGCTCTCCATGTTCGTATGCCTCGTTGAACGAGTCTACGATCAATGTACCGACCAATTGCCAATGAACTTTGTAAAATTCTGCAGTAAGTCCATCACACCCCGGACTTTTGTTATTTGACATTTTTTTAAGTGCAGTTAAACATTCTTCATTGTCAATCATACCTTCACATTTCATTCTATTTTCTTCAGATAACTTCGGTACATTAATATTTTTCATAAATTCATTAACATCATCTATATGGGTTATACTCTTTGTTTTGTACAGATCTTCATAGAAATCCACCTGCATTTTGATGAGGTCATCATCGTTTGTCACATTTACCCCCTCGCTATCTAGGAGGCTGGTTATTACCTTATTATTAACATTTCTTTTTTCAAGGTTCATAAAATATTTGGTACATTTTTCACCTTCTTGGGACCACTGAGCCTTACTTCTAATAATTAGCCCTTGCATATGATGATGGTAAAGTAGCTCATATTCTAATTTAGTCTTTTCGTACTCTTGTAAATATTCAGTGTTATTTAGTTCTGTTACTATCTTATCGTACACCTTTTTCAGATTTTCTTCTAACTTTTTTAACCGTAAGTTGTTTTCTTTAGTACTCCCCTTTGAAAAATCTATAGAATATTTTCTAATTTTGTTTTTGCACAAATCCCACAATTGTCGTTTATTTAACATATCGCCATATTCGGATATGACTTCTGCAATGAGCATTTTTATACCATCATTATATTCAGAGTTTTCTAGTAAACTGTTGTTCAATTTCCAGTAGCCACAACCCTTTTCATTTTTATGTAGATCCAATTTCATTTCAATTGCCATATGATCTGACCCATACCCTGGAATTATCTCAATTCGTTCCACGTTATCTTCAAGAATATTTGGAATAAACCAGTAGTCTAATGTTGATTTTACCTGAGTTGATTTCCTACTCCATGTAAAACGTTTTTTGTTCCCGTTATTCTTACGCCATATATCCAAAAGATCTAGAGATGTGAAAAGTTCTTTAATTTTGTTAGCGCATTCTGGTCTAAAGTGAGAGAGTCCACCTTTACCAATCATATCAATTTTTGGGTCGAGGACAGTATTAAAATCACCGCCCAGTAAGTTGTGACCGTTAATACCATATTTTAATATTGATTGTTTTAGAGATTCAAGGTAACTTTTACGGTCCTGAATATTGTTTGGAGCATATGCATTCCATACATTTATTATTTCATCATTTATTTCTATTTTCACCGCTAATAACCTTCCCTCATTGTCTTTAAAAATAAATTATTAACGAGGTTTTTTCTTCTTCTATTTCAGATCACACTTAGTACATAAAATAAAGGAAATAGGCCTAGTCGAAACTGGCATTTATTCAAAAACTAATTTGTAATCACTTTTTTTGTGAATGAAAGATTTTAATACGGATAAGCTACCTCTATATTAGCTCTCCGTTAAGTTTTGCTATGACACAGATGTAACTCTTCTCTTCCACATTTATTCTATCACCCTGTATCGAACCACTTGACGACCATAGCATTACTGCTATGAAGCATGATAAAGGTGACCGCCCTTCACTTTGAATAATATTTCTTAAACGCTTGTTTTTCTTCGGGATTGCGAGTGATCAGCACTCCCCAAAACTCCGTAGCGTACCCCACCTTGACTTAGCTCTCGGACATACTCAAAACCATAAAGATTAAGCGTAAAACACAAAAGGGATTAAGGTCTTTAAGTAAATCCAACAATCACGACAATCACCAACTCTTTAAGGGTTACCAAAGATGAAAAGAAAGTTCTGAAAGAATTATTAAAATAATCTGTGCATGCATGCTGCCTGCCATCAGCAAGTCACGTACAGGTGGAACTTGTAGAAAAATATCAAACACAACAATGGCAAACTCGTGTCAACAACTTCATTTTCTCATGCAATATGTTTGTTTGTTATCATCAAGTACTCCGAATGAATATTAAAAACAAATTCAAACAGTATGTGACTGGACTTGGTGTGTGATTGTGACTCGAAAAATCTACCAAGCAATTTTAAGTCAACAATACACACACAAATTCACAAAGAAAAAACCGATGTGTTGTCATGACAAGGTCTAGTAAAACTTTTCACTCATTTTGAATGATTGTATTCGAGCAAATAATAAGGACAGTCACCATTTGTGTACAAATTTGACCGATTAACCAGTATTTATGTCCATTGAACTTTAAATCATCGAGGCTGAACTTTAACGCTTAACTGTGCACTAATACAACTTTTATATTATAGTATTACCCGATCGGGTTTGTCGACCGGAAAAGTTCAGGCACAAAAACTAAGCACTCCCATCGTTTGGTCTCTATCTTCAAACACCTTCAAAACTATCTGTTATTCTTAACCTCAAGAATATGTTTGTTACATAGGTACAAATCTAATGTATGAATACTTGCTATTAAGTATGTGAATAATAAACACTTTAAATAAAACCACGTATATGTATGTTCGTTCGCTTAAAAACAAATATAGAAAATGAAAGGAACAAATGAAATAAAGTCCGATTCCCGTGTTGTAGCTTTATATGACTATTTTTTTATGAGAATGAAAGGATTCCATGCTCTTTGGAGCTATTTTTTTTAAAAACTTTTAAAAATATATATCGATGATTGTACACTAATGTACGTGTATATAACACTTTTGAAATATCTATACCTTTAACTTGATGAGAAAACAATGAAGCAGACATGTTCTAAATAGAGTTGGACTCCACGAACTCTTCGAGATTCCAACATGTTTAAAACATGTTTAAAATGTTGAGCGTGTGACGCGTTGTGATCAATACGCTACAGTACAGTGGCATATACAGGGGGGGGGGGGGGGGGGGGGGGGCGGAGAGGGCGGGCGCGCCCCGTAAAATTTGACAATATAACTTTTTTGTGTACCACACTGTACCTTTTTCAGAGGTATTAGGTAGGTTCCGCCGGTACATTTGCGAGTTCTACCATGCGACATTTTTTGCCGGTTTTGGAACGACACATCGCTGATTTGTAAGAAAATCTTTGGTATATTTATCAGGTTTTAAATTGTGAGTAATTCCACTCGCTCCTCATGTCTTTTCCCAGTTACCCCGAGACTAACATCCGAACATGCCTAAGAAATACTTTTCTGTCACTCCCAGAGGACAGTGGTCAGTCAACTGATAGATTAACTATAAAAAGTTAGTGTGGCGATTTAATTGAGTTGTACATAGCCATATTTGGCGCAATAATTACACGAACATGATCACATTATTTGATATAAAGTAATATAAATCCTCGTAATTAGTGGATTTCCTGAGTCAATTTTCAAGAACCTCAGTCCCTTGGGTATTGAACTGTAATGTCATGAAATGCCAATGAAAGACGCGTTTATGTAGTAAATGTTTATTATTAGATTACTGCATGTAATTGTGAACATTCTATTTTCAGACGGGCAGGAAATTATGTAAAGACTCAATAGTAAATATCATTTGAAGAAAAAAAATGGATTTCATTGAAGTTATTTATTAACATCTTCGTCATGTTCGCTTGAAACATTTGAAAGGTTTTCTATTGAAATCCATAGTGCTACAGTGCTAAGATATAAATAAAAATAGAAATAGGGATCGATGTTATTATTAGTTTGTCATTTACCCCGTACAAGAATTTAAAGGTATATTATGTGATCTTTCCAGGGAACGCCCTCAGCATCGAAAAAAAAAATAGAAAGAAGATTTTCTTGCAGATTTACATTTCTGATCATAAATCATGCATACATTCCAAGTTACAGGGCGATACGATTCTTAATTACTTCAAAATCATGGTTTTAGAGTGACACAATAAACTGTCGGAATCCCGACAGTTTATATTTTTCACTCTAAATTCACTCTAAAACCATGATTTTGAGGTAATTAGGAATCGTATCGCTCTGTAACTTGGAATGTATGTATGATTTATGATCGGAAATGTAAATCTGCAAGAAAATCTACTTTCTAAAAAAAATCATGAATAGAGGGCGCTCTCTGGAAAATATCACATAATATGCCTTTAAATCACACCTTTGCCCTGCTCTTTTAGCCATAACTTGCTTAATTCTAAACCATTCTTCCCGGGCAGTATCACATAGGTTTGTGTTTTGTGAGGAAAAAATTCTCAATTATTTTGTAATTTTAGATTATTTAGATTATAGCATTTTCATCTGCTGGGAAGATTTCTTATGGGTTTTAATATCTGAACAACTGCAAACAATACATTTTTTCACATAGAATTGAATTACTAAACATGAAGAGGAGAAATGCATCATTCGACATTTCTGCTTTCAGTGCGCTAAGCTACTTTACTACCCGAAAAGTTGCTACTTTTAGCATTGTATGATCATGATGATAGTCATCTCAGGTCTCGATCATCACACACACAATGTTGGCTTTGTACTTTGTGAATACATTGTTTACCAACATCGATGAAACCTTGAGAGTGCAAAATGTATAAACATGTAATTGTTGCCATGGTTTTCAGACACTTTATTGATCTGTTTTGGCGTTACCTGTCTATTTTAAGGTTGTTTACTCACATACTGCTGACTATTTTCAGCGCACAAATCGATTGAGATTGTCACTGGAAAACACACACAGTCACGTGCATTTTCTTCGATTTCAATAAAAGGTATACATGGTATAATAGTAATATCTCAATAATGTTCTTGTGAGGGATCGATACAATCTTAAACATACTTTACATTCCAGGAGTAAAGTCAAATGGAAAGGTTGTTTTCGTAAACATGGTAAAATATCCTTGTTGAAAAAATGTCTGAATATGATGAAATCCTACTTGGCATATGGTCGTTGACAGAGAACTACTGAAATCAAAAAGGTGTCCCTGTCCCATCGCATTCATTAATTAGATGCGATAACGTAAAATACGTACGTCCCGTACGTATACAGCAATGGCCATCGCAACTACACTTTCTAGAAACACGCATCACAGAGAACAAATACCACATAATCTGGCACCTGGCTACCACACACACGCAACCGCGCTGTTGTAGAAACATTCCAGGTCTAAGGAATGTTCGCCGTACATATTTGGTGCCCTTAAAAAAGAATGTTGGCACAAAACCGACACCCGCCTTCCCCACATACCACTCTTACACCTGTAGTCATGTTAGAGACACTACCATGACTACTGTATGATAACCTAGGAATGTAATTACATAATCTGGCATTTCAAAACATCCTGGTAGTTTGTGATATGCCGTTGTGACGTTGTGAACTTGAAATGCCAAGATAGAAGTCGTCCGTGTTATGGATTAACTGCCATGCATCCTTGTCGTGAATTTATACTGTGTTTTTAAACAAAATCTTAAAAGGACACACCTGTTTCATGGTAGTAGACCCATTTTGTTACTCAGGTTCATGCAATTAATTGGACGTCATGCACCAAATTGAATTGAATGTGGAATAGGCCGGGTGCGATTCCCCTTTGTATTCCGTTACTCATTCTAGTCCATAGGTCGTTCAAGCATTTGTATTGTGCATGCATTTCCTACATCACAGAACAGCTTCCTTGCCGGTACCATGCTTAAAGACATGTTCCACTATTCAATATAATTACCAGTACCATCTACATTCCCGAGGAAGGGACACTTCATATGACTTTACCTTTAATCGATAGAGCATGTTTTCCATAGGGCGCGAAGTGGCACCCATAAGAATATCAAGTTTCCATCACACTTGGCTTTTTACAACTGTTGCTTTCTACTTTGTGTATACATTGTTTACCAACATCGATGAAACCTTGAGAGTGCAAAATGTATAAACATGTAATCGTTGCCATGGTTTGCAGACACATTATTGATCTGTTTTGGCGTTACCTGTCTATTTTAAGGTTGTTTACTCACATACTGCTGACTATTTTCAGCGCACAAATCGATTTAGATTGTCACTGGAAAACAAACACAGTCACGTGCGTTTTCCTCGATTTCAATAAAAGGTATTGGCCATATAATTAATAGTTGTATCTCAATAATGTTCTTGTGAGGGATCGATACAATATAATTAAACATGAAATACATTCTAAGAGTAGAGTCAAATGGAAAGGTGGTTTTCGTAAACATGGTAAAATATCCTTGTTGAAAAAATGTCTGAATATGATAAAATCCTACTTGGCATATGGTCGTTGACAGAAAACTACTGAAAAGGTGTCCCCGTACTCGTCCCGTCGCATTCATTTATGTGATGCGATCACGTAAAATACGTACGTCCCGTACGTACAGCAGCTCCTTCCGTCCGTTACAACAATGGCCATCGCATTCCACTAAGAACACATGCCACATATTCGGGCACCTGGCTACGGTGGCTACCACACAAACGCACCCGCGCCGTTGTAGAAAAATTCCAGGTCTTAGGAATGTTTGCCGTACATATTTGGTGCCTAAAGAAATGTTGGCACAAAACCGACACCCGCACTACTCTAACACCTGTTAAGATCAGAGACACTACTGATAATCTTTCTAGGAATAAGGAATGTATATTATATAATCTGGCATTTCAAAACATCCTGGTAGTTTGTGACACGCCGTTGTGACGTTGTTAACTTGAAATGCCAAGATAATAAAGGTCATCCGTGTTATGGATTAAGTGCCATCCTTGTCGTGAATTTAATACGGTGTTTAAGATTTTCAGAAAAGGACAAACCTGTTTCATGATATGTAGACCGATTTTGTAACACAGGTTCATGCAATTAATTGGACGTCATGCACCAAATTGAATTGAATGTGGAATAGGCCGGGTGCGATTCCCCTTTGTATTCCGTTACGCATTCTAGTCCATAGGTCGTTCAAGTATTTGGATTATGCATGCATTGCCTACATCACAGAACAGCTTCCTTACCATGCTTAAAGACCTGTTCCACTATTCAATATAATTACCAGTACCATCTACATTCCCGAGGAAGGGACACTTCATATGACTTTACCTTTAATCGATAGAGCATGTTTTCCATAGGGCGCGAAGTGGCACCCATAAGAATATCAAGTTTCCATCACACTTGGCTTTTTACAACTGTTGCTTTTTACTTTGAGTAGGCCTATATACATTGTTTACCAACATCGATGAAACCTTGAGAGTGCAAAATGTATAAACATGTAATCGTTGCCATGGTTTGCAGACACATTATTGATCTGTTTTGGCGTTACCTGTCTATTTTAAGGTTGTTTACTCACATACTGCTGACTATTTTCAGGGCACAAATCGATTTAGATTGTCACTGGAAAACAAACACAGTCACGTGCATTTTCCTCGATTTCAATAAAAGGTAATACATGGTATAATTAATAGTTATATCTCAATAATGTTCTTGTGAGGGATCGATACAATATAATTAAACATGATATACATTCTAGGAGTAGAGTCAAATGGAAAGGTGGTATTCATAAACAAAGTCCTACTTGGCATGGTCGTTGACCGAAAACTACTGAAAATCAAAAAGGTGTCCCCGTCCCAGGCCCATCGCATTCATTCATTTGATGCGATCACGTAAAATACGTACGTCCCGTACTCCCGTATACGTACAGCAGCTCCTTCCGTAAGTTCCGTCACAACAATGGCCATCGCATTCCACAAAGAACAAATGCCACATCCATATTCTGGCACCTGGCTACGGTGGCTACCACACACACGCACCCGCGCCGTTGTAGAAAATTCCAGGTCTTAGGAATGTTCGCCGTACATATTTGGTGCCCTAAAGAAATGTTGGCACAAAACCGACACCCGCACTACTCTTACACCTGTTAAGATCAGAGACACTACTGATAATCTTTCTAGGAATAAGGAATGTATATTTTATAATCTGGCATTTCAAAACATCCTGGTAGTTTGTGACACGCCGTTATACAATCAACAAACTTGGTGAACTTGAAATGCCACGATAAAGGTCATTCGTGTTATGAATTAAGTGCCATCCTTGTCGGGAATTTAAACTGTGTTTAAGATTTTTAGAAAAAGGACACACCTGTTTCATAGTGTAGACCAATTTTGTAAAGTTCATGTCATGAATTGGACGTCATGCACCAAATTGAATTGAATGTGTAATAGGCCGGGGTGCGATTCCCCTTTGTAGTCCGTTACGCAGTGGCGTAGCCAGCCAGGGTCACTTGTCAGGGTGGGGGAGGGGGCTTGCGGCTTGTCCCCGAATAAGTGCTTGTACTGAGTACCCTAGATCTAGATCATGTATATATAGATGATCTGCAAAAACTAAATTTAAGGGGTCCCCCAGAAATATAAGGGGTCCTGAAGTTTGAGCCTTTGAAAATGATCAAAACGATTTAGAGAAATTAGAGGTCACAAACTAACTTATGATTTGGTTAGGGGATAGGGGTTAACTATCTCGGGTGAACTGCAGGGTCGCAAGAATTTGCTCCATAGTGAACGTGTAATTCATATACCTATGTCGTGTCCATGTTAATCAGTAGAAGATAATTATAGAATGTTTTTGAAATCGCTTGAAACTTTTGCGGAAGCGATTTAATGTGTTAAAAAACTTTTAAAAATACAGGATTTGCATTATATTTATCTTTTACGGACATTAACAAATTTACAATGTAGGAGATTGACAATTTTCAGAATGTCTTAAGGTTTCCACGTCCATACATTGTCAGATTTAAGGAGTCCCTTCATTTTCGATTGGGACCCCTAAGTGAAGTTCAATATGTAAACTTACGCATCCCACAAGAAAATGAGGGGTCCTAGGACGCGGGGACGCGCAATAACGCGATTGTTGGTCCTGTCACTCGATGGACACTGGATTGGGGCAATCAGAGATGGGGTATGCTAGCTTCATGATTGGGGTAAACCGAGGATCTAAATTTAGATCTACTCAGACCCCGTGGTACATGGTACATGTACGGAACCATGTATACCACCAGGTAGCTTTTATATCAGGATCAAAATGATGACACGTTTTGAGAATTGGATATAGGCCTAGGCTATATCACTATCAACAATGTAAGATCACTTTTTAGATAATTTATCTATCATGCAACCAGATGCAACCGACCACAAAATATGTTACTATAATCAGATAATATTTCGACATCAAAGATCACCGCCTGTTCATGATATAATAGCATACATGCAGAAATTATAAGGGCGAAACAAGAGCTGAAAAGTATGTTAAATCGCCATATAGGTGTTGGAATTGATACACTTAAAGAATTATTCAGTACTCTTTTTGTCTTCACCGTCCAGTTGCCGATGGCGCAACACGGAAGGTGTTCAAATGATCATGCCGTGGTCACAACACGGTCAAGAGTCACACTGTTGTAACAGGTATCATTTGGGGGTGGGTAGTGTACTGGGTAGTAAGGAAGCCGACAGTTTCTGCGGTGATTTCAACCTCCGTTCGCCTTTTGACCCGGTCATTGTCACCTTCAGGCCACTACCATCATCAGTAACTTGATTGTAATCGCGACATTCCAAATCTCATTCTTCTGATGCAGCAAAGACATGTGTTCATATTATCGGTAGGGATTGACTGGATTGGATAACTAGCCGACGAAAGACGCTCGTCAAAAGCGGTTTCCATCAACTAGGGATTTGTGTGCAACAAGTTACTGTTATTACTTAAACATAGCTGATTCAAGTTGACGGAAGCTTTTGAGCAACATAAAAAAGTTAACTAGGCTATTCTTCTAATATTTTTGATATCCAGCGAGATAATGTTTAGATGTATTGTTATTAGAAACTGAGAGACTTTCCTAAAGAGATTTTTATTCAAAGTAATATACCAGATATATGCCGCAGTTGAGTTACACAATCAAATGTGTGTTAAAAGGGGACAAGAAATATGCAGTAAATGACAAGAATGACTAATCTAATTCCTACCAAATGTACATTTCAGTAATCACTGCTTGCGCTGGATACATTATTATTATTCACTTAATAGTTGACTAAAAGTGTAACAAAAGGCTGGTCGTTTTTGCTACAGGTCATGTTTCCAACCATCATGACCATGTTGAAGATACCATTTTTGAATATCCCTAAATAAATAATTACTAAGGATGTTAATATTTTTGTAATATTCTTATTATCTAATTTTGATGTTGTTTCTGGTGAAAGATGCATTACTGTTTGCAATGGTAACATGGTAACGTTGATATGGTCGAACGGACGATGTGGAATGATGCAGTTTGGTAACAATTTGTTCCTGATATTCAGTTCGACAAATTAAAAAAGTACTTAAACACATTGGCACGCAGACTGAAGAACAATTAGATAGCATGATTTGATTTAGTATCTTAATTAAGACAAATTCTTAGTCTAATAAGAATAATATCAAGTTAATATTCAACTGATATAGCTCTTATCATGGGTCCATTGTTGTAAGCCCAAAGATAGTATCGTAAAATAGCGAGTATGTCCGGTGACCGTTGTAAGTCTTATCTTTGGTACTGCCACACAAGGCCCATTGTGAGTGCTATATCACCTGTATCTAAACTAATGACAATTCTTATCATACTTGAACTTGTTAAAGTAGCCTATATAATATGCATCCCTTCTGCTGCGTATATTGACGTAACAAGACATTCAGTTCCAACCCGTGGGTAGTGGTGCCGTGGATGCTGGTGATGGCGATGCGACGCGCGGCATCTCCGCTATATGAATTCGTAGAGGTCAAGTTCAGGACAGATCTACTGGGATTTCTCGGCACGCGTAATTTGCCCTTCATTGGAGCATGTCAGGTCATCGCTAGCTGCATGTCCCTACAGAACAACAGACCACACATATCACCACCCAAATGATGAGATGGCAATGGCATCATGTTATCATCTTTTGCCCATATCTCTGGACTTTTCACTTGTCATCGCCAATGCTAAAAGCCAATGTGTGAAATAGCTTGATGAAGTCATCAAAAACCCGTCGGATTTGATTTGCTTATTTGTTATTAAAACTCAACACATATATGACAATTTTGACATTCCATAGAATGCTCTTGGTTTCTGGGCCATCAAGTGCCTGTCTGTCTTAAACTCTGTCCCACTACCCAAACAAACAGAGCAATACACGATCCACACCCAGCCATTCACCTCAAACACTCTTGAGGTCATTGAGGTGAACTGGTGCCCGAGGGGACTGGAGGGATCACACGTTGTGAGCTAGCCTGTGTGAGTGATATGAAGTGCAACACTAAATACATAAACCCCGGTAGGGGAGGGCGTTTTGCACATTTTGGACTTCACTTTCAAAGTCATCACAGTTGTGTGTGCGTGACCTGACTAAGCAGTAACGCACATTGTCTTTGAATTTGTTTAAACTACTTCTGGGTTTATTCGCGTGTACAACAGCACAATAGCGGGCAGAACGGCGGACGCGGACGGGCCTTGTTTGGACGGAGCACTGTTGTGTTTGTCATTTGTACATTCAACGTTAGGAGCTGGACTGTTTTAAAACAATAGCAAATTGTTTTAGAGGCGTCAGTAGTATTTCACATCGTAACTGAATCGGAACGCAGATATATGGAATCGCTTTACTCTAACTTTAAATAGCAACCAATTTGAATCGGTAGGTGAATTCATTCATTGGGAGCAAATATACCGAGCAATAGGTTTCAAGCTTTGGGTCAGTGCTCTACAAAAGAGGGAGAGTGTGTAACGGCGGTCAAAGTTTCACAGCATCAATTTAAGCAGCAATAGGCCTAGTGTAGGTAGCAGCGAAGCATCAATTACGCATATGTTCATTATCGGTGGATTGTATTTTGATGGCTATAAAAACAGGTGACGATACCCGGGAATAGTACGTTGATGCTCGGCTATATGTGCAATTAGTAACCATCTTGTTTGACAACGTCTATTTGGTGGAGACAAGCCACATCATCACAGCAGGGTCTCGAGATTGACTGTTGTATGACCCATAACGAATTGGCTACTGTAATCATCAGCTAATTGTGGGGCGGGCGGCATATTTTGCAGGCAAAAACATGATCATGTATCTGACCCAGTTCAGCTCGACCTGATATCTCGTCAAATCGCGCGGTGTCACTCTCGCAGGACTACCGATAAGATACATTGCCTTAATGTAACATTAACCCGATATCTTCATAGATGATCATCATGTGTGTAGTTGTAGCCAATGGGGCATGACCTATATTTAACCGGCGTTCGTGCGTATCGAGATAATTGCCTCACTAGTATAACATAATGATGATATCTTTCAAATTGTGATCAACCTGTCACCAATGATCGCAGGATCATTAACCTTGTCACTTGCAAATGTTACAGAGTTCTGATTGAAATTCTTGTTGAAAGGATGCGCGGGGTAAGGATGCTGAAAGTTAATTCGGAATCGGTTTCAGTCCCATTCAGTCAATATTGCATGGCCTGCACAAATCTCATCGCGTAATTTGGTAGCAAAACGTTGTTGATCATCACATAATTGACTGTAAAATTAATTGAATTTGGTATATTTTGTTTCTTTGCAGATACAACTGACACCATACCTGTTCAGCTGTGAATAAGACCGTCAGCATGTCAGCCATACGGACCAGCGGAAGGCTGGTGTTCGAGGCGGTATGTCCGCGTTCACCATCCGTGGTCATCCCTTGCAGTCACAGATTCAAAAGTATGTTGGCAACTGCCGCGGCCACGGAAACATCTTCTAACACATTCAACTCTAGTACCACAAACAATATCCAAGTGCCTCCACCACAGTGTCCTATGCATCAGACTTATAATAAAAATCATGTATCTCTTAAATTGAACAATTCGCCATCCACGGCGACATCTTCACTATCTGGAAGCATGACGAGGACAACGACGTTGTTGACAAAAAACAACCATACGGGACACAAATCGTTTGATGAAATACCGGGTCCGAAAGGTTTACCGTTAATTGGCACACTGTTGGACTACACGGGTTTAGGTAAGTCATTTGTAAATTTAAATTGTATGTACAATGTGCCAACAATTGCGAACATCGTCGTTATGTTAACACTTTCCACGCGGCTACTATTTTTACCATACACAGAATTGATTTTTCAGAAACCTTTCACAATTTTCAAATTTATCTCAAAGATTACTGACCCAATACTAGGCATGTGTGTACTTATTTCAATGCATTTCTCATGGTGATTCTAAATATGGTAATGATATTCAATCATTTTGACATTTTTTAAACATTTTGTGAAATATTGGAATGTCGTCTGCAGCCGCCTGCCGCGTGGAAAGTGTTAAACAAATTTAACCAATTCATGTTCTAAGCAGATGCAGATGCAGTGTGGTACTAAAGAAGCCGTAAAGAAGATGCGTTTAAAACTTTTTCGCAGACGGCAGTTCCAAAAGTTCACAAAAAGTTTCGAAATGTCAACATTATTGATTTTCGGCATCGCCATTTTTTGGATTCACCATGAGAAATGCATTGAAATAAGTGCACACCTATAGTATTGGTTCAGTAATTCTTGAGATAGTGTTTGAAAGTTGGGAAAGGTTTCTGAAAAATCTATTTTGCATATGGTAAACTAGCCGCGTTGGAAGTGATAACATAGGCCTACGATGTCCAATTGTTTACAAACTGCAACGATTTGATTGGTTAACAACAATCGAGAATGTTCAACCAACAAATTCACTGTTGTGCAAGCCAAATCAGAAATGACTATTTGGTACGATCGAATACATATATAAGCGTAACTGCGTAATAATGTGAGAAATTACGACAAGACGAAGCAGCAGACGTACATAGCTTTCGGCTTCATTGGCATCATTAGGAAATTCATTCCTATAATTTATATGTTAACACAAGACAGTTTTTTTTTTTTTAATGGTTAATACATTAGTCGGAGAAAATACGCTTATCAAAAATACAAATTCATTCGTAATATAAAAATACGAATTCGTTTGTTAGGCTTATGATATATATATGTAGGCTTAACCATGATTTTAACGTAAGTCAGTGGCTTAAATATCAAAATATAAAAAATAAAAAATGGTGTATTAATTCATCGTTGAAACTTTTTTCGTTCAATTTCCTTGCCTTGCAACTTACTGGTCACTGACCAGTGTATGTAAAATCTTCAACTTTGGACATCGTTGATCCGTTTACATTGATTCTTTTAAAATCCTGATATTTTAAGTAAGTAAAATAAATGAAATAGTTACGCGAATGGCCATATGCAGGCCTACAAACAAATAAATAAATACATTTGAGGATGGAAAAATGTGCTTTAAAATAACATGTGACATCAACTACAGTTCAACGAACCTTAATGCTACCCGTATGACCATCATAATTCCCTTTTTAAAAGCTAATTACAAATGTTTTTAATTTTTCATACTGATGTATTACTTATCTAAATTAGGTCATTGAACTGTGTGTTTGGGAATTGTGATGACAGTTTATTTTAATTATGAATGGGACGGTAACAAACAATCGGCAGGGTTTGACCTTCCCGCCCAATTAAGCCAACATAAAGTCACTTGCATAGCCCAGGAATTCATGTAGAATTCCCTTTTGTCTTGACTCACTGTACCCGTATACGACCGGGCACACCGGTAGTAGGAGATAGCCTTCGTTCGGTCAGTCAACCCCGGGATTTTACTACAGGGCAACTTGGGCCAACAACCGTTCTTTTCGGGTTTCGGTGAATAAAATCAAGTTTCTGTCAGTCAGTCAGTTGAAATTTGAATCAATGTAACAACGGTTGTAGTTATTATGACATGCGTGTGAAAGTTTGCATGACAAATGTCAAAATGAAGTCATTAGAGATTACTTGAGGTCACACCTCCTTTTTAAACAAAATTATGAGGCTTAATCTTAAGACCATTGTCAGAAATGTAACAGCAGCAGTGTCACCATAATGACATCAGGCGTGTGAAAAGTTTGCATGACAAATTGTCAAGAAAATAGTCATTGGAGATTACTATATAAAGGTCACATTTTTACAAATTACAGGCTCATGATATTGTTATTTCTCAATGGATGACCAAGTTATGGGTTGCGTGAGAAAGTTAATAATGGCAAATGTCAATAACTCTTTAAACAGTTAAAGAGGTATCTTAAGGTCATACCATCCACATATGAACATTTTGAACGTTGGATATTTGCCAAGCCCAATTGCTGCTCAATGTTTGTTTTAGTTATCAATTGCTGCTCAATGTTTGTTTTAGTTATAAATTATATTGATATTATAAATTGTTGACAACTAATGACAACGTGCAATCAACATGTTCAATAACTTTTAAAAACTTATTTTCATCCCCAAAACATACCCGAAGTTGATGATAGATTACAATGTGTCTCAAAACTGGGTCCAAAAACCTTATGATAAAGTTAACTCAAAATGTAGGAAACGTAGCTGCTCTATATAATAAAATTAAATATCTCATACATGAATTGGTAAAATTATGAGACCAATCGGACGTACGGTTTTTGAGATACAAAGCTTTGAATACAGGTCATGCAGGTGGTCAGAACCTGTTTTTTCTTCTTTTCGATTTGCCCATGAACCGTCCATGCGTTGCATTTGCGCATCGTACTGACTTCATCAAAGTTTTGCCTTTGAGTTTGACCTTATTCGTTACAATGACTTACTCAAGAAATTTATCTTCGTCATAAGGTGGATTAAAAAGTGTAAATATCTTTGAAACAGTTTTAGAAACATTAATAAATAACCTTCTGCCATTCTGTGTAGCAGTTCAAAAGCCCTTTCCTCGGAATTGGAAACCAGCCATTAAGTCATTGATCATCTAAGGAAGACATTGGAAGAGGGATTAGAGGCAGGGTAGCAGATGTTGCTTCAACGTAAATACCAGCATGCAGTAGAAAAGTACTGTGCACTGAGATAATTCAGCACCTGATTTCCATTGAAATGTACAGAAATATCATGGTCTATTAGAAGAATTAATAATGGAGAGTTTTCATATCTGTATCAATTTATGAATTGGGATTCTATATATCAATACAGTGATACCAAACAAGTTGAAAAGTCTCAATGACAGAATGATTAGTTCCTCTAAAGGGACCATGATGTTTCTGTACATGTCAATGCAAATCAAGTGTTGAGTTGTCTCGATCATCACAGTGCACAATGCTTTTCTACTGC
Organism: Ophiura sarsii; assembly: GCA_035610835.1. Classification (NCBI taxonomy): domain Eukaryota; kingdom Metazoa; phylum Echinodermata; class Ophiuroidea; order Amphilepidida; family Ophiuridae; genus Ophiura; species Ophiura sarsii. Next base: position 66,211,905 of record CM069444.1, read on the forward strand.
ATGCTGGGATTACTTTGAAACAACCTCTGGGGTATATCAGGGCAAGGTTACTGCAATGGGTATTTATAAATTGTGAAACGCTGAATATTGATCCAAAATATGTGTAATTTAACCTTTTTTACCACCAGACATAAGTTACTTCGATGAATAAACACCATGCAGGGAAAACTTCCATAAACGCACAGATATAACTTTTATGGGTGGGTTATTTTCAAATTAAAAAAGTGATCTGACCACGCTCTATCATGTCTATTGAAGCTTGGTATTTCAATAAGTTGCCTTTCGATTGGTTTCACAATTTCACCAATTAAGGTCGGGTTTATTTTCCTCTATAATTGTCTCTAAGTACGAAGCTCAAGTTATAAGCTCTGCAGTTTTTGAACCCATTTGTTTGGGACACGCTGTATAACATTAATCCATACATATCATTGTATAAGTACAGGCTAGTTAATTTCAATGCCATATTACTATTAGATCTATCCATTTGAGCTATATGCATAAACACGACTTATACTTTTTTTAAATGATACTTTTAAAAATGATTTCATATAAGCCTAGAGGTTATCCATGTACACGGATTAGCTGCCATCTTATCGGTAATGATTACTGTGTTTAAGATTAGCAGAAAGAAGACACACCTGTTTCATGATGTGTTGGCCAATTGCCAATAACTATGATAACACGGTTCATGCAATGGCTTTGATGTCATGCACCGATTCTATCAAATCGATTCAGTCATGTCTTCCTCACGTATTTCATCTGGTATAATCATGAATATGTACCCCCATGTCTTAGGAAATCCGTGCCATGGAACTTTAGCGCTCAGATATGTATAGCATTATTATTATACAGACCACTTCTGTAGGTAATAAAGTTTTTAAAAGTACCGCGTAAAGACCAAATCGGCTTTAGAAAGAAAAACAGTCACATCTATAATGGACGTCGCCATATTGATCAAAGCTATGACTAGAAACAGTTTAATACGAGATGTCCGCATATTTGTTTTATGTATTGATATTATCGATTTATGCATTGAGCTCCTGCGTGATACCGTCCAGCGACCTGTTGCTGATGAGGCGGTTTTAGTGACGATGGCATCACAATATTGTGATGTCATCGTCCCTAAAATCCTAAAATCCGAATTTCAAATAATCACAGGTTGGGGATGTGCAGTTTAAATTAGTTTACTTGAACATTATAGTTCTGTGTTCAATAAAAATGGTCAATACACAATCATTAGATAATTATTTTCCTACCATATAATGCATGGTTTAATGAATAAAACGGCATTCTTTTAAATTCATACCTATGTCACAGGAAGGTACAAAACACTGGAGAAAATGCACGAAGCCACGGTCGACAGATTTAGGGAGTACGGACCGATCTTCAAAGAGAACATCGCGGGAACAATGAGCGTACACATCATCGAACCATCGGACATTCAGGAACTATTTCGCACAGATGGAAAAACACCTGGCAGGATACTCATGGAGCCCCAGTACCACTATAGAATCAGAAGACATCGGAATGTTGGTTTAGCTAATTTGTAAGTGGAACAATATTGTTGGCTTATTCAAGGTAAATTTTGTGACACGTCGGGGTGGGTTAGGTTCTAAATTGATTTTTGGAAAAATCCACTTATGAAAAAGTTGAGCAAGACAATTTTTACTCACGAAGTTATATATCGGCAAACTTTACATTAGGTTCTATCCTCCTACTTTATTTTAAGCAGGTAAACCTTGGCTTGAAGGTATCGTACAATTAATTGCTCAACGCCCATTTTTAAAAATTGGATGGCGCTCCTCCATATAACAAAACGAGTGAGTGCTTGAACAAATTCATGCCTGAAATTGTGATCTCGCGTGGCGCTAGATAACGTGACTCGATCGGACGACGGGTGTGAATCTCTGGGTACCGCTCGCGCTAGACCAGATGTGACCAAGAAACAATTTGTGCTCAAACCTTAGTTTATAATTTGATAAAGCATCTGACATGTAAAGAGTAATCAAATACACATTTCTTCGATTTAGTTAGTCTTTACTATCGTCGCGAAAAAAATACTAATTTCTGTTATAGCTCGCTATCCTAGACCTAAAACAATCTGGAAGATGTCACGGTACTATAAAAGCATCCGGGCTTTTGGAGCATCCGGGCCTCTGTAAAGATAGCAGACGATAGAGATTTCTGGCACGCGTTACTTATATAAATAGGGATGCTTCTCATTAGTCAAGTCCTTGGATTTGACAGGTATGAAAAGCGTACATTGTATTTGTACACTATCGTTGCTTTTCATTAAGAACCTAATTAAGACCTTGCGACAGAATTACTGAAGTTATTGAGATGATATCATCAGTAATTATTGTTTGGTAATGTTCAGGGATTCCATTATACAGGGTGTCCCAAAAGTCTATGCACGTTTTTGAAGAGTCATATCTCATAAAATATAAATCATATGGTATACATTTAACCATATTTTGATAGACGAGACTTGGGAAATTATTTTGATACCAAACACAACCCCATTGGTGAACCTAAAACATTATAACACTGGTTGGAAGTTTTTGGCCATGTGCCAGACCCACCCATACCAAATACCACACATTGTTGCTAAAATCAGGTGCGCATAAATTAACAGTATGAAAGCAACGTTGCGCATTAGTCCACATGCTTACCTTGCAACATTAATGTTATTACCAAACTCGGTCACTCATAACATAAATAGGCGTAGTAGACAACATTGCACAGTAAAAGTCTTCATTCAAGATGGTAAACAGCATAGGATAAGCGAATACAAATTGTATGGTTCTACGCTGAAACAAATTCAGTTCAACTTACTCAACAAAAGTTCAGAAAACATTTCAAAGTGAAACGCGCACAAGGAAGAATATCCATTTTGAAGTTAGTGGATACATCTTTTAACACAGGAACTGTGCATGGTTTGTATCGATGTGGTAGAAAGACTGGTAGATCAACAAGTCACATTGATGTCATAAGACATGCAGTAGCCAAAGGTCCAAAGAGATCTATTCGCCGACTTTCCGTAGAAAACAAGATTAAAAGATCAATTGTTCACAGAATTTTGCGTAAGGACTTGAAGAAGTTTTCATACAAGATTCAGATCAAACAAAACATTAAAGCAGCGGACAGATATAGTTTGTTATTATGATGGGATCACTGTAATGTAAAATTATAAATATTAATTGACGGGTCACTTTCCGTGTAACTAACTCTACCCGTCTTTTGTTAATCTCAATAGGTATGGATTTATGAACTTTATTCCTCCAAAGTATAAAATTACATTTTTACAGTAATATATATTTTACTTCTAGGGTGGAATTACAACCAGATGCTACTCCAATGTTTGGTATCAAAATTATTTCCCACATCTCCTCTTTCTAAATATGTATTCATATTTTCAATACGACTTATATTTTGTGAAATACAAAGCTTCAAAGTCGTGCATAGACTTTTGGGACACCCTGTAGAATGGGCATTCTTCCCAAGGATAGCAATTCGGTTTGCTATTAAGCATGTTAAGCATGTTAAGCGGGTGCTTCCACCGCCCGCGCCCGTTTCATGATAAGGGCAAAAATAAACACCCGTATAACATTATATAAGTGGACAAAAAAATACATATTTGCGATGATCGCATGCATGATGATGATACACATTATTGCATTGGTAACACGATGACAAGTAATAAATATGGATGGATGGTAATTGGTCCTGAAAAAATAACCACATTTTGTTTGTAAATGCGATTCCTGGTGCTGAGCCCCGAGGGGAAGTCACAATCGGAATGTGCTAAAAATAACTACTATTTTCTACTGAAAAGAACAATTTCTTAATCAATATCTCAATGTCCTAAGTGTTGCAAGAAAAGACATAATTTATAGATCTCCCTTATGTTAATAACGGGGTTAATAAATGAGTATCTCATCGAGTAAAGCATGACTCAAAGCTGTGAACTACCGCATTTAAATTAAAGATGATTGAATCGGTTTGTAGTACCGCCCACTTCTTAAGAAGAAATCCTTCTTAACAGTAACACAATCAGTCGTGTCAACCCGTGAAAAGGAATGTGATAATTTAATCATGCCTGGAACTCAGTATTTCAATTTGGGAAAAAGGTGGCGAAGAGCCGAAATGAAGACTGTATTGTATTGACGAATGTCGTAAAGCTGATTTTGACTTACTTTGAGTGTTTGGTAGTTGACAGAGCACTTTCTTAACTGTTATCCAGCGCAAATAAGAAATTTGTCTTATTTAATTTCCCTTTGGTTTTAGGGCAACGCCTCCCGACACACATTAAGCGCGTATATTGTTCTTCTTCAAAGTTCCTCCCATTGCCTTAGCATGCTTAGGGGAAAACCTCTCTGCAAACTTTCAGGAAAATAGGTTCTTTTAGAGAAACGCGTGACACCACCCACTATACCCAACTACAATTTTAGAGGAAGAGAATGTATTACCTCAAGCATGATTATAAGGTAGAGATACATATGGGAGTGCGCCCTCAATTTTTCTGAAAATCACATACGGGCATATACCATCTACCATCTGAAACCGTTAACCATCATGTAAAATAATTGTTCACGATCTGGTTACTTTGATGTAGATCAATGGTTATTTCGATGTAGATCACATCGAAATTATCAGCATCACTCACCACATAACTTGCTTCAACCAAATTTCAATCTAGCGCCATTATTCAACCGTTTTCATTTTCCCGACAAGATCTCAATGCCCCTTTAACATACTCTATCGCTAGAGTGCGTTATCAAAGTCTATATTAAAATATCAATTCAACCTTTTTATAACATTAATATTTCTATACGGCGACAAAAATAACCCTGTTTTACGGGCACACGGACCGCTCATAATTTGGTCGGTTGGTTCGGGCATTAGGCTTTCTTTTTTAACTAATTGACCAAAACATTTGACCAAAACAATCGTGCCCGTAATATTAGAACATGGATCTTTCGTCGCCTATACTGCAAAAATTGCAGAACACACGACGCGTTCAGAACATGTTCACGGTGTGTTCTCCAGGTGTTCCAGAACATGTTCAAAATGTAACATATTTAGAACATGTTCTGAACGTGTTCTGGATATGTTCTGAACGTGTTCAGAACACATCAGAACATGTTCTCAATCTGTTACATTTGAACACGTTCTGCAGTTTTTGCAGTGTAAAAAGTACATCATTAAATTGCTATATATTTTAGCATGATATAGGCCTAACATTGCTTTTATACTGTTTTCAGGCAAGGTGAAGACTGGCACAAAGTACGAAGTCCTCTGCAGCAGCTTCTAATCAAACCACGCAGCGCTCACAAATATTTGCCAAAGATGGAGAAATGCGCTGAAGATTTCATAGACCTGATGGCTGAAACGAAGGACGCGCAAGGCGAGGTACCAGATTTTCAGGACATAATGAAAAGATGGGCGATAGAATGTAAGAGCACACATGATTTACTCAAAGAAGATTTTTATGTCTTCCCACAATGCAATGCGCGAACGCCAGCCAACTAAAGCTTTTTTCACATGATGCATTTGTCGAGCTCTGAAGTTTTCGAAATAAGAAAAAGGATGCACTGATAACTAATTTATTCATTTATGTAAACTAGAAACTAAAGAGCTCCAACTATGAACGCGCTATGAAGCCATGATTGTGTGCATATGTCTATGGGATACCGAGACAAATTGGAGACCAGAATAAAAAGGGCATTTTGCATAAACGCAATGCATTGTGGTGGTGTCTTTAACATCTCCTTTGTGATTTACTAGTATATAATTTACTCATTATTTAAATGATTTAAATGCCTACGAAATATATATTTGTCAATTGCTTTAAAGATAAGGAACAACATTCTTTTTAGTCGCCTCCCTGAGTGTTTCTAAAACATGTATGGATAAACAGGTAATAATGCCCCATACAACAATTAAATGTTGATGACAAAATTCTAAATCCATGAGGGCGCACTTTCTATTTTATTCCTGAATTACAACATGTCCATAGACGGTATTACCGTTTATGGTTTATATTATACTTACTTCAGTTAATAATACTGGATGGATTAACGAGGTACGAGGATACTTGTCAGTCTCGTTACTCAGAGTATATAGTTTCTTGTAATAATAGACTTTTTAATCCATCTTTAAATTCAAATGAGTATTTTTCATTTAAAAGACATTTGACAAAAACATGAACGTTCAAAGGCAGGCAGGTTGCTCATATTATTATTACCAGTTTGAGTCATCGGCATGGGTGTGGCCCATTTGTGTTACGAACATGACCTATTTACATACAACATTAGGCAGAGTAACTGGGCGTGATGGGCCTGGGTCTATCTTTTGGGCTACGGTTTATGTATTCTTTATATACTTGTGCATTCGTGACAACTTCCTCAGCAATATATTTATAGATCCGGCGTCTCAGTTAATAAGAAAGAATTTGTTTCAAGATGTTTTCTGAAATATTTGATGACATATCGGGTTTTTACATTTCCTTTCAATAATTTACCATAAAGTAAGCAGTATCTTCAACATTTGATATAATATAAGCCACTCTTGTTTCCGCTACTTCATGTATTGATTAGTACCCAATTTTCAATATTACAGACGTATGGTCCACTTTATGATTTCGTTTGATTCCAATTGAATGCACCTGTCTTTCAATCTAGAAACACCATATCACCATCTGTACACAGTTCAACAAAAATAAGTTCCCCTTTAGATTATGCCTGATATTTTTAAAATGAGTTACTCCATCGAAACGATTTTTGGCACACGTGATGGGTGCACAGCAACGCTAGAACGGGGCTATAACTACGCAGGTGTTGTAATGCTTGAATGAGCACACATTGAATGGAGGAATATCTCAATTCAAAAGTTGCTAAATGATGTATTGAAAGAGGAAGGTTAAGCAGCTTGAACCAGGGTCTTTGCTTGAACACCGCACAGTTGTTGTGCTGCTTGAATGAGCACACATTGACTTGAGGAATACCTCATTTCAAAAGGTGAAAAATGCGGTGTTCAAGCAAAGACCCTGGTTCAAGACCCTGGTTCAAGACCCTGGTTCAAGACCCTGGTTCAAGACCCTGGTTCAAGACCCTGGTTCAAGACCCTGGTTCAAGACCCTGGTTCAAGACCCTGGTTCAAGACCCTGGTTCAAGACCCTGGTTCAAGACCCTGGTTCAAGACCCTGGTTCAAGACCCTGGTTCAAGACCATGGTTCAAGACCATGGTTCAAGACCATGGTTCAAGCTGCTTAACCATCCTCCTTCAATAAACCATTTAGCAACTTTTGAATTGAGGTATTCCTCCATTCAATGTGCGCTCATTGAAGCATTACAACACCTGCATAGTTAGCCCGTTCTAGTGTTGCTGTGCACACATTAATGTGTGCCAAAAATTGTTTCGATGGAGTAACTCACTTTAAACATATCAGGCACAATCTAAAGGGAAACTTATTTTGTTGAACTGTGTATATAGGCCTACGCAAGAGCAATGAACTTCCCAACAAAAAATCATTTTCCCCATTCAATAATGGAACTAATATTGCGATTAACACATGAATGTTGCAAGTCGGTGAGCTCAGTAACGCTCAACTGATTTTAAAACAAATGTTAACAGCCTTAGAGATAATTCCAATTCATGAAGACAGCTGATGCCAAATTACGATTGCTAACTTTACACGGCCATTTCTGATGAATAACCAATGCCATCAAACGAAAACCGTTAAGGTTAAAATAATAAACCTTAGTGTCGTTTCCCAATTCAATTAAAATGCAATAAGAACATTGAATTACTCATCTTATACATCTCGCATCTTTAAACATTCGTGATCTCCCGTATTTCACACACAGCCATATGCTATATATTCTTCGAGGAAAGACTTGGATGTCTGAAGCCGGACCTTCCCAAGGATTCAGAACCAGTGCGCATGATCGAATCGGTTGACCAGTTTTTCGAGGGGTTGAGAGACCTAACCTTCAAATTTCCGTTCTACAAGATGGGCATCGAAACGAAAACGTGGACGGAATTTGCAGACGCTCAAGATTTTTTTTACGCGTAAGTAGAACTATGATGACAATTTCGACAAGGAAAAGGCTCGACCTATCGTTTAATTTATGATTTTGGGCGGGGGGGGGGGGATTTGAGACAACATTTTTACTATTTTTCGAGACTTTGAAATTTGAATTAGTGTTTTGAGAGAACAAATCTTGGAAATTGTTTTAACAACAATTATTTGGGGATCGACCAATTTCTTAAATGTTGATGTGAAAAAACCACTGTAGACACCAAAGTATGTGCTATTACAACTAACTAATAAAACAAGATATCACTTTAAAAGGCCACATAAGGTTTGGAAACACTTAACATACAGATAGAGGAGATATGTGTTATACCATTATCTATTTTGTATGCATTTTCTATTTTAAATTTGATTAAATAATTATTTTTGCAGCCAATCTAACAAGTACGTTAACAGAACCCTCAATAAAATGAAAAACGAAGCGAAGAAATCCGATGGCACCAAAACTGAACACGACGCGCCCTTCATAGAGCAGCTGATGGCAAAATTCGATAATAACGTAGAATCAGTCAACAATGTTGTCAACGACTTGCTGTTGGGTGCCGTGGATAACGTAAGTATTCATCCATTTTCTTCTGATGCTACATTTTGTAACATTAGAGTGTGCAATATTGAAGACGCTACTTGTTGTTGTTATGACAACTCGGTCAATAGCAAAATTAATCCCAAATGTATATCACTACTGTCGCAATGACATTTAACCCCAATCCTGTATGTGGTATTGGCGTTGGTAACACCGTTTTGCTGATTAAGTGGGTGTTCTTGATCACTGTTGATAGGATGACTTTATATCAACCCCATTGAAAATCCTTAATTTTATTGATAAGAAAAAACCCCGGTCGTATACTATGTATTAAGGGGGCTGTCAAGTGTCGTTGTATGAATTTGTCAAGCACTGTAACTTTCAAACTATTTATGTGTTGTACATAAAAGTATACACTTTTTTGAATGAAATGAGTCGGGGAATCCATTTTTCGTATCAAAAATCGTGATATTTATATTTTTGCCCAAAAATGCCTCTTTTTTGCCTAAATTTTACAAACAACCTAACAAAATAATTTGTAGGTAAAAAATTCTAAAATTTTACAGAAAGCATCATAACCCTAACCCCGGTTTAGGATTTTTGACCGGGATCACAATTTTCGAGGAAAAAACACCAACTAAATTTCCGGGAACCTGCCGGGATTCGATCCGGGGACCCTCCGTTCTCGAGCCCCACCTTCCTAACACTAAGCCACGGCCCTCAGCTACACATTCGTGCAGTATACTGCACTCATTATATAGGCTCGGTTGACTACGTCATCGAAAACCGACGGCGCATGCGTTTGGAGAGGGACTTTGGATTAGCATTTTTTAGCACTCAGGGGGTTTAGGGTTAATTCAATTATCTAGGAACCGTTTTTTTTTTTTGCCTTTAACATTTTTAGTTTTGAAATTATTGACCAAAAAGTGCTAAAAATGTGAATTTTGAGATATTTTATCCCAAAATTCACATTTTTAGCACTTTTTGGTCAATAATTTCAAAACTAAAAATTTTAAAGGCAAAAAAAAAAAGGTTCCTAGATAATTGAATTAAGATGCTTTCTGTAAAATTTTAGAATCTACAGATTTACGGGTTTTGTTCTGGTCATTCGGAATTGTCCCTCGGGGGCTGCGCCCCTCGGGACAATTCCTCAGACCAGAACAAAAACCTCTGATTTTAAAACAAATTCACGAAAACAGTTGTTACGCAGTAATTATTCTCTAAATCATTGACGCATTGGATGAAGAAAATACTGAACTTCAACGCTAAACATTTTCGTGGAGAATTGCTCATCAGAAGAAATACAGCAGCTGCTTAAACTTTCCTAATTTGTCTTCATCAGATTTAATTTTCATGTATTACCATGCGTTGAGCTTCGTCGATTTCTCAGCAATTTTGTGTATAGATCGTTAAAATCGGCTAACTAAATCGTCTATTATAGTGACACCAGTAATCGATTTTGAGAATGTAATACCTATAGATTATAATCTTGCGCTCCTCTGGCAGTTCCCTCCGTAGCTCAATCGATAAGAGCGCTGTCTATGAATGCAAAGATTGCTGTGCTGCTGCTGGTTCGAATCCGCTTAGAATCACATTTTTTTTAAAAAGTAAAGCAACACGCAAGTCAAACGAGGGCGTCTTGAAAATAATTCCTCTCTAAGGGATGTGATCTAAACTTGAATTAGTCAAAGTCAGACAATATCAGAAAATGTCAATCTGATCAAAGATTACCGAAAATGAAGTCAAGGCAAAGAAGATTTTAAAGACACCACCACAATGTATTGCGTTTATGCAAAATGCCCTAATTCTTGTCTCCAATTTGTCTCGGTTCCCATAGACATATGTACACAATCATGGCTTCATAGCGCGTTCAACGTTGGAGCTCTCCTTTTTCTTATTTCTAAAACTTGACAAATGCATCGTGTGAAGAAAGCTTTAGTTGGCTGGCGTTCGCGCAATGACCTTAATATCTTCTTTGAAGTCAAGGGAGACAAGATTACCTATAGTCAATAATGAGGACAGATCAAATCGTAATTGAAGGTATCCACACACGATCAGGCCAGCTGACATCGATAATGAAGGACTTCTGGCACGTACTCTGTCAGTGTCTGTATGACATCTGTGTGTATACGATTAGATCTCAGTGTATGGAGGAGAAAGTGTTAATATTAAAAGATGTCAAACCTGTGTGGCCAATGACTTGTTGCCTTGATGTGATTGCAAGGACACTGAATTTGCCAACTATTTGTTTTGACTATACGACTTGAATTATCACAAGCCAGTATACAGTTAACATGTTAAAAAATAACTATACCTAAGCTTTTTGTCGAAGAAGATAAATGTGGATCTGTAACAGCTACCAACTAGGATTGAACAAAACGTAGAATACCTCTGAACATTGTTGCTCATGATGTGTCATGCATGTTATCATCTTTGAACATACCCATGAAACAGAAGGTGAACGGACACAATGTACATGACTATTGAGAGCATTATAGAGTTTTGAAGTGTTTTTGCTGAGATTTTGTTAGTCTTTGAAAGCATTCTTCCATACTAACCTCCCCTAAAAAGGTAGATGCAGTGACATCGAGTCTAATGTCTGGACGGAATTGATGACACTGCATAACATATAGCAGATGTGGTACATACATACAGTGCTGACTTCCGCGCTAAAATTAACCTCAGTTAGATCATGAATGAAGCGTCAATTATCGTACTGTCCATTGCAACAACCTTACACATTACCAGTATTCTGTCAACATAATTGGTTATTAACCATTGCCTGTCATCGTTGGCCCGTATCCACATGGCAGACCCAAACTGCTAACTGGACGAATGACCAGGACCGGAGATTGCTTCCAATGTAATCCCAGCATGCAGTAGGAGCGCATTGTGCAATGGGATAATTGAGCCAATTCAATCCTTGGTTTGCATTGAAACGTACAGACAAGAAATGGTTCATTAGAGGAACTAGTCGGTGAGACTTTTCAATTTTGTATCAATATATGAATTAAGATTATATTTCTCAATACAATGATACCAACAAAATAATATGAAAAGTCTCGCTGATTAGTTCCTCTAATGTACATTTCAATGTAAAACGCGGATTGAATTCGCGAAGCTCCATTATCCTATTATAAGATGATCCAATTGCACAGTGCGTTTCTATATACTGCATGCTGGGATTACATTGAACATGTTGAAGCAACCTCATCAGGACTTGACTTCCTACGATATTGATAAGATTATGATCAACGACCATATCCATTGATATGAGAGAAAAAATAGAATGACTCTTCTTAACAAAGTGTCTTAAAGAGACTAACACACGCGACAGGATGTTTATTTAGAGAGTGAACATGTTTCTACGGGAAATTCTCTAATATGCTGGCACGTTCACATAAGCATGATAAGGATTAACTTCAGGATAATAAGGCATTGTCTTCTAGTTCGTTTGTACGTGACTGAAATGTCTCAAAGATAACTTTCTAGCAGTGGGTTTGGATAGAGGTTAATGTCTTGCTGCTGTCCATAGGGGATAAGATGTTGACATTTTGGTCAACGACCTTATTCGCTGACATACCATACTGTCTTATTTATATATAATACTTCAATAGATACTTCTTAACCTCACATCATTACTTTCTTTATAGCTCCTTTCGATTGGTCTGTCAATTAACTTGGTCTTTCTCTCCGAATTTATGCACTCTTTTCATACCAATCTTGCGATTAATTCCTAATTTCGCACCCATTCACGACCGAAATATATACCAAACTAATTCTTGATACATCGATATTTGTTTGTAACTCTTTGCAGGTCTCCCATGCCGTCATCTTTAACCTGTACTGTTTAGCCAAGAACCCAGATGCGCAAGAAAAGTTACATAAAGAAGTGACATCACTCGTAGGAAATAAAACCAAATCGACAACGGATGTCCTGCAAAGAGCTCCGTATATGAAAGCTTGCGTGAAGGAGGCATTGAGGTAAGTAGTGTTTTGCACCGGGGATTTGCAGTCGGCGTCTAAAATGATAACCCATGACATCATGAAACTGAATTATAAACCGTATCATGGTTAACTGTCACAACTTCACAGCTTTATAATGTCGACTGACCAAACTAGACATTCTTGTTACGCCTACATGTACATGTATAGGTCTAGGTAGTTTTTGAAGGACTTGTTGTATATTGGCGCAGTCAACAATTCGTTCGTGGAGAGAATAAATTCCATGTATAAACACGATAGTGCATCCTAGGTTTATGTATATCGATATCATCTTCCAATGTATTCTAACTGAATTTAATACAATAGTCTATACACAAATATGTTTTATCTTCGGATAGTTTCAATTCGCTTCAATAATTGGCTCGTGTAGGTATAGCATATTACTAAATTCATTAGGGATAACAAAAGCCAGGAACGAACCTAATAATATTACCGTATGACCGGCACATCGATGACAAGTGCTTAGTTTTGACACGCAGATTGGTCAGAACATAAACCAATCCATGTAAACTCCGTGCACACTCCGTGCACACTTGCTAATTCAGTTGAATTCGCAGATTGTTGTAGATTTCACCAAACACTTTGCAGTTTGTATTAAACAGAGTAATAATATCAAATGAGAGGAGAAAACGAAATAATATAATAAACTGTTCACATCCTGGTCGAGATCAAAGCAACGCATTGCAATGAATTAACCTATACTAGTAATCAATTATTTATAGACAATTACAACTAATCATTTCAAATAATGTTAAGATAAATATAAGGATTTCTTATTCCATATGGTATATTTGGAAATTTGGAGTCAATTCCGTATATAAATCAACATTTTAAAATGTTACAATTAATATTTGGGCCAATTCATTAGAGAGGGATATACGTAATAGTAGTACACTTTTTATAGCAATTAACTTTCATATCATAATTATGGATTTCAGAATGTTTCCTGTTGTTGATGGAACGAGTCGTGTACCAAGCAGTGACATAGCCCTCCGTGGATATACTATCCCCGCTGGGGTAAGTACTTGACAATCGTAATTAATTCAAAGGTTTCAGGCCAAGCATAAGAATACTTTTCTATGGGCCCAATCCCCAATCGAGTCATATTCTTTCGTATTTTCGTCACCATATACGAGGGGGTATCAAAAAGTTCTTGAAATCACCAAGAAGTGAAGGAGCCAAAAACTTTTTTTTTAAATGTGACCCTTCAGAAATCTTTAAAAAGTCACTGTGCAAAGTCACACATTTCTCCCACTTTTTATTACCTGTCCACAGAATGCCATTGTAGAGATATTCAGATTGGTCTATCATTGATTGATCCTCAGATTGCCTCAGATTGCCTCAGATTGCGTTATTCCCAAAACAGCAATAAATGGTTTAAAGTGTTGACAGAAAGGGGTCAAAGGTAATGTATGGGTCATTTGAGGTCAATCTGTGTACTCCCTGTGTTACCCATAAGATTATTGTCAGCAAGCTTGTTTGTAATGACCTTTGACTGCTTTCTGTCAAAACTTTAAACTATTTATTGCTGTTTTGGTGAATAACGCAATCTGAGGCAATCTGAGGATCAATCAATGGCGGTCAATCTGAGGATCTCTACAATGGCGGTATGTGGACAGGTAATTAAAAGTGTAGAAATGTGTGACTTTGCACGGTGACTTTTTAAAGATGTCTGAAGGGTCATATATCAAAAAAGGTATCTGGCTCCTTTAATTACTTCTTGGTGATTACAAGAACTTTTTGATACCCCCTCGTATGATGTAGAAATTATTATTTGCAAATAAGATTTATAAGGTAAATAGTTCATAAAACTGATTAATACAAAATCTATATTCACCATGTTCACTGTGTGATCATATTACCCCATGTCTCTCGGTGCCGACTTACTTCTTTATAGTCTTCACAAGATCTAGATTTCGTTTGGCAACCTGAATTAATTGTAGCAAAAACCATCAACAGAGGATGGGTATCAAGGTTGTTGATAAAAATGAAGGCACTGTATTATAGACAGAGAACGACCCATCATTGTATCCGAGTGCATGAAAATAAATGGCTATTTGTGAACAATAAGGCCTACCTGCTCCGAAAATAATATACATCGACGTATTACGAAATTAGGCTAAAAACTATAATGGTCACACTTTCCTCTTATACGTCGTGTTCAGGGAATGAATTCTAAAGTGTCGGTGGAATACTGTAGGTGGGATGTAAGGGTATAATCTGCTTAAAAAACGCGAGTGCTGCAATATTAGTGAGAAGCCTAACTTCATTTGTTAATATTTAGGGGTCAATAGTGTGCCCCACTTATTCATTTTCTTCGTATGCATTGTTAATAACTGTAAACCTGATGACAAACATGGAAGTCGAAACATAAATGGGGGATTTGTAAGCAATTTAAAATAAATTACTTCAGGGAAATCGCCAAGCGATTGCGTGACTTTTAGATTTAGACTATGAACTTCAGTTTTGTCACCCCGTCGACTTGAGTTATACATCAGAAACATATTTTATCATTCACTTGTTTCACGACGGATTGATAGGGATGGTTATTGTTATTTAGGTTCACAGCTATGTTTACAACTATACAAGGTGCCTCAAAAACTAAACTGATGAACTATGTAATGTTGCATTATAGGCCAATATTTTACACAAACACTTTCCACGCGGCTATTGGTTTTACCATAATACAAAACAGATTTTTCAAGGATTACTGAACCAATACTAGGCATGTTTGTACCCATGTCAATGCATTTCTCATGGTGATTCCAAATATGATAATGAAATTCAATAATCGTGATATTTTTAAAACATTTTGTGAATATTTGGAATGTCGTCTGCAGACGCCTGCCGCGTGAAAAAGGTAACTGCTGACAGGCGACAAACACTCGGGGTACTGGATCTTTTTTTATAGAATCCGAATGAAATGTAGAAAAAAGTCAGAATACCATTATTGATAATACGATGACAATCTTTCAAATTGATGTGTGAGTCGCAAATCTTGATTAAGGATACTTTCAAAGTTTCTGAGGAGCGAGAGAGAACTAACATAAAGCATGTATTAACTTCAACTCAATACCATGCTTGTTCAATTCCAAGATTTACATTTGCCGGTAAATACGGTATGATATTAAATGTGACATTTTTATTCATATCCCATTCCGAATAGGTTAAATTTGATAGATTGCATTTTACATCTGAACTCTTCCCTTTCAAGTTTCAAGCTCGTACATTATAGTCTTGTCTTTCCTGCTAAAATTTTCCACCATTGGCCTTATACTTTTGATAGATTTTTTGAATATAGGGTCAGGAACCCTTTTCTCTAGGTCTATATATCGCATTGCTTTCAATGTGTATCGTACAGTTCCGTATACTGTGCTGCATGTATCCGAATCAGGTGTCGCGATCAACAAAATGCCATATCCGTATAAATGACAAATAACACGCATACATGTACTGTATCTGATTCTAGCCATTAATGCACCGATCTACTAATCCCCCTGATAAAGCGGCATCGCACATTTAATGAAACAGGATAACGTAGATTACCTCCCTTATTTAGCAATAATAAGATCCCGAGATTTAAAGATGTGGTCTTAACATCTTTAGAAATGCAGTAACAGGTGGTAGCATGCTCTGTGATATAATGACATTATCGTGAGAAAATCAAGCGATATTTCCCAAATTATAGGTTGTTATCATGATTAAACGATGGCATTTATTGCCATCCTGCAGGAGGATGACATGGATTAGATCATTATTTTACTGTAGTTCAACGTCTCCTGCTCACCTCCTATCCGTCCACTAAACCGAAGTATTCTTAGAACATAGTAGAATGTGAAGTGTAACTTAACGCTTTCCATGCGGCAGGCGGCTGCAGACGACATTCCAAATGTTGATAAAATGTTTCGAAAATGTCAAAATTATTGAATTTCATTACCATGAGAAATGCATTGAAATAAGTACAAACATCCCTAGTATTGGTTCAGTAATAGTTGAGGTAGACTTTGAAAGTTGGGAAAGGTTTCTGAAAAATCTGTTCTTGTATAATATGGTAAAACTAATAGCCGCGTGGAAAGTGTTATTTTAGTCATCACGCTTCTTGTGCGCAACTGCAAAAATGAATACTCTGGGATCCAGAATAAAAGTCATTTTGTTTATTTTGACTTTTACGATGTCGCCAAAGTCATTTTGTGTATCACCATAGCAAATTAATACTCGGGAATATTTGCTGGGGTTTATCTTGATCTCAGACATAGCAACATTTTGTCTCGGTCTCAATTCAATGTTCAATGAATCAGTACTCTAGGTAAACTAAGCCATCTGAACCGTAAATTTAACTAAGGCCTAAACATGAGCAGGACCATGGTGTCCCAAAAGTTTCGAAACCATGAGATATATGTATCTCTCTTAAAGTAAGTCGCAGTACCAAATTGAAAATATATTTGGAAAGAGAAAACTTGAAGAATTATTTCGGTACCAAACATAACTCCCTTTAGAAGCTCCCTCAATATAAACACACTCTGAAGGTTATGATACATAACTCACACTACCATACAATTGTTCGATTTGCTGGACGCACCGTATAAGTCACTCTAATAAAATGTAGCATGTTCCTCACATTCAATTCATGTAGATTTTGTTCAAAAAATGTTTCCACTTATTAAATGTTGTGCACAACATAATATAAGGATTATATCAATCTGAAATTAAAAAGAATCATTGTAGAGAACTTTTTTCTCTTCCCTACCTCTTTCAGTTTGTCATGATTGTCGCATGCTTGACTTTATTTAGCTCATTTATACTATACATGCTATACGCTTATGAAAGTCCTGTTTACAGTTCGGGAAACTTTCTTCTTCATTTTAGCGAAACATGTAGCTATAATAATTGTTGTTGTAAGTTTGGTACCAAAATAATCCTACAAGTCTTCTCTATCTAAATATAGTTTTATTTTTATACTGAGAATTGTTTAACCGGAGATATAAAGTTTTGAAAAGGTTTCGAAACTTTTGGGACACCCTGTACTTTTCTGGTGTTATATTTATTCAATAGGTGCTTTCTTTTTCTCCTTTTTTTCAAACAGACGGTTGTCAGAATTCACTGTGTCGCCGGAATGATGGAGGAGTACTTCAGCGATGCACACAAGTTCAGGCCAGAGAGATGGCTTCGCAACGAGTCATCTGACAATGTCAACCCATACTTGCATTTGCCATTCGGCGCTGGACCACGGGGGTGCATTGGACGAAGACTTGCTGAACAAGAAATCTATGTAATGCTTTTGAAGGTAAGTTGTTTTATCTATGGCATCTGTGACAGTTGTTTTAGTGTATCGCAAACAAGATTTTAAGGTCTTCCCAAAATGCATTGCGCGAACGCCAGCCAACTAAAGCTTTTTCACACGATGCATTTGTCATGTTTGTCGAGCTCTTAAGTTTTAGAAATAAGAAAAAGGAACACTGATAACTGATTTATTCATTGATGTAACCTGTGTATGGGTACCGAGACAAATTGGAGACCAGAATTAGGGCATTTTGCAAAACCGCAATGCATTGTGGTGGTGTCATTAAAATCATCTTTGAGTCTATCGTATTCGTAACTAAGGCAATCAAAATGCAAGAGGTTTTTTCAAATAAAAAGCGATTGAGTCAGTTAAACCAGGGACATGATACATTACTCTTATGGGAAAGCATACGTGTAAATGGGTAAAGACCTCAGTCCCGTTTGTCAACGACGCGTGTTTGTCATCAAAAAAGGAATTTACTTGTCTTAAATTAATGTTATTTTCATGCTTATGATCAATGGACTGTAACCACAAATTCTGAAGATAACACACTTATTAAGAAAGCTATTAATAAGTCACACGTCAGAGTCAGACATGCTGTTATAATATTTTTATTTCGGCAATTATCAACTAGGGGTCGTCTTGTTCCCATGAATGAAACAAATCTGTTAGCTGGAATAATTAGTTAATTGCGTCATGGATCCTTAAAGGGATCTATGATTGCGTCATGCCTAAGTAGTAGATGACAACATCGCTACAACTCTTCTGATAGTTTCTTAGAGAGTGAACAGCCTACTGTTTGAGGGGGAAGAGGATAACAGTCAAAAACATGAATGAAATGGCTTTCAATGTTCTAAGATTTGAAGCTTCATATTATTAAATAAGTTAGACCATTTGGAACGGTAGTTGCTACTCAGAGTTTCAGCTTATACCGAGGAAGACGTTGGTTATTGCGGACGTGGGCAAAGAAGATTTTAAAGACACCACCACAATTAATTATATGTAAAAGCATTACATAGATTTCTTGTTCAGCGAGTCTTCGTCCAATGCATTGCGTTTTTGCAAAATGCCCTAATTATGGTCTCTAATTTGTCTCAGTTCCCATAGACATAATGCACACAATCATGGCTTCATATCGCGTTCATCGTTGGAGCTCTTAGGTTCTAGTTTTAATCAATGAATCAATTAGTTATCAGTGTTCCTTTTTCTTATTTCTAAAACTAAAGAGCTCGACAAATGCATCGTGTGGACAAAGCTTTAGGTGGTTGGCGTTCGCGCAATGCATTGTGTGAAGACCTTAAAATCTTCTTTGGGACGTTGGTGTATATTTATATTATTATGTAATATTGATGATGTTGCACAATTTTGGGAATCTATTTCTGATTGATGATGTAACGTCACTCAGTGACAGGCAATCCACAGTTTATATTTAGTGTACCCCAATGGAATACCATCTCAACTTAAAAATACACGTAACAGGAGACCTCTTGATATTCATTTAATTGACAATCCTTGACATTAGCTACATGCAATGATCAGCACATAGTACACAATCAATGGGCAAATATCGGTCTGTATTTCAGAAGGGTTGTCAAAGTTACATGAGCTAGAGATACGGTGTAGAAGATACAAGGGATGATATTTGTATTAGAGATCGCATGACATCAGATAGAGGCAGAACAAGTCGTGAAGACTTTGAAGTTTAAAGTTGTTAAATGTATTCTTTCAAATGGGTGATACACTCTCCCTCTAACAAAAACGATAAAGATTAATTACATATACTATTTAAAGATACTATTTTAAGATATGGAACTGTAGTTTTAACAATAAAACACTAGATATCCCTAAAGAATACAATTGAAGATATTGAATTTGTAATGCGTCAATATTCTAACTTTCATTATCATTTTTTTCTCAACATTTCTGCCCACAGCTTATTCCAAAATACAAAATTGAGTGGCGCCATGACGATATGCAGCTCTTGTTCCGTCTCATAAATTGCCCGGATAGGCCGGCACAGTTTAACTTCATCGAACGCTAAGTACCGAATGTGGCAGGTAATGCCAAATCCTCGCCGTTACGGTAAGCGGCGTCCCGCTATAATTATGGTCGCAATCTATAACACTTACCGTGGACTTGTTGCAGGGATACTCTACACAATATTATACGGTACGTGTACGACGGGCTGTATGAACATTTGATCATTGCGGACAAACTTGATTTAGTAGTTGATCCACGTGATCGTCAAATATGGCTTGCGGCGTCCTATAGCGGCTGGATTCCTTCAATGAACTTGCCCGCAAAATCTCTGTCTTCAGATAACAAGACAATGAACTGATTTCGAGAACCACATGGAATATATTGGAACATGATTCAAAAGCCACGCCGATATCGCTGACACTTTGGATGATATGGCATAACACAAGCAAAATGGAACACATATAAATGGACAAAGAGTTGGTGAATCGTGTAAACTTTAAACACATCTGACGAGCGAGTGTCGACATCCTAAATAATTAAGTAAGAATAAGGAATGTATGAGGTAGTCATCATTTGACAGACTTCTTATCAACATTTCTGGCAACGAAAGGAAGTTATATGTAATTTTTTTTAACGATTTGGTTTCCAAAATGAAGAATAAGCAAGTGTTTGTGTACAGTTTACTTTTGCACATGACCTAACTGGATGTCTTTTTTCTTTATCATGTTTGTGGTTCAATTATAATAATTCAATATTTTATTTTATACATAGGGCCTTAAGGTTACGCTCAAATTTGGACTAGTTTGTAACTAAACGGTGTTGGATATTCATGATAGAAACACACGTTTTCTCAAACTTAAAGTATTCTTAAACTGTCATGTATTTTCCAAATGTGTTCATTTCACATATATGACGATAATATGATTTGTTAGTATATGCATATAGGCAGTAGCAGATTTTGATAAACATGTTGGAATAGTTTCATCAGGAATTCAGAAGAAAATTGTATGAATTTCCGGAAGAAAATTCTTAGTAGGGAACTTACTTTATTTTCCATACGGTGTTTTGTGTTTGATCCAGAGCTAGCGTTTCTAGTCTGTTTCTTGGTGACGTCATCAGAATTTGATGATGACTCCCTCTAAATCGCTCGGTAGCTGTACACGCAGTGAAAGAAAACCACATCATTAAATGGGATGACTTACAGATGATCGCCAGAGATGAGACTAGAAACACCAGATGGATACGTGAATCCATTTGGATTTGGAAGAAAGGCGGCACAGACAAACAAAAGCACATAATGAATGGCGACGAGGGGGCGTACCACCTCAGTCATCTTTACGACTCAGTGATCCAGAGGGCGTCATCATCAATTTCTGATGACGTCATTAAGAAACAGACTAGAAACGCTAACTCTGGATCAAACACAATCCACACAGGAAGACAACAGATTTGTTGTCGAAACCCGTATGGAAAATGTAAAGTTTCCTACTACGAAAAATATTACAATGATAAACATGTTATTTTACTTTTTTTAAATCTTATTTAAAGCTTGACATTTCTCAATAAGAATCTAGCGATTTTTAAAACATTTTAAGCTGACGATTTCGGTACTACGAATGATAAAAACCTGACTATTTTACTATTTTTACTTAATGCTTACTGATTCGCCTTATTAATACTAATATATCAGTTTTAATTAATAACCGAATCATCCTTTTATGCATTTTTAATGGCTTATTTTTATTATATTATTTATGTAATAAATAATGCTATATAGCACTTTCGGGTTTTATTTTTGGATAGTATGTTTAATTGATCATGGCTTGATGGCTTTACAAAATACTTTCTTATTCTTAGAAGATAATGTACAGTATGAATTATAATATAAGTTTATACATACTTAATTTTAACACTCCACGCGGCAGTCGTCTGCAGACGATAGGTCCAAAATTTCACAAAATGCTTCAAACATGTCAAAATTACTGAAGTTCATCATCATATTTGGAATCACCATGACAAATGCATTAAAATAATGTACATACATGTCTAGTATTGGTTCAGTAATTCTTGAGATAAGACTTTGAAAATAGGGAAATATTTCTGAAAACATTATTTCGATATGGTCAAACTAACAGCCGCGTGGAAAGTGTTGAGTTTGTTCTTCTTGTCAACTGCTGCTATA
Organism: Ophiura sarsii; assembly: GCA_035610835.1. Classification (NCBI taxonomy): domain Eukaryota; kingdom Metazoa; phylum Echinodermata; class Ophiuroidea; order Amphilepidida; family Ophiuridae; genus Ophiura; species Ophiura sarsii. Next base: position 66,233,974 of record CM069444.1, read on the forward strand.
TAATTTTAACCAACTAATTTTGAAACATCCAACATTAAAATGATAACAATCAAAGTAAACTACCTATTATAATTATACTTTATTATAAATAAGCTTATTATTATCAGTGTTATTGTGACTTAAACTTAAAAGTTTATGTTTTAACTTGTTTAAATAGCTCAATGTATTCAATGTAAAGTATAATCTTACACAACTGCAGTACACCTTATATTTATAAACGGCAATTAATTTCAGAAGTCTGGTAACCAAAACTCCCTAATTAAATCGCTTTAACCTTGTGGTTTTACTAACAGAACATATCATATTTTGACATTGAAAGGCCCCATAATGTCGCATATTATATGCGGCTATATAGCTTTCAGCAATTGTTTTAGATTTTAATTGATACACTGGCATGGTGTTATTACTAATTATGGTAGTCGACTTCGTACACACTGTTACACTTCACTCTATGGAACAACACATCTGCTGACCTAAAAGAGGGGCTATAACTTTAGCTCACTTAGCCGTGCCAAAAACCTTTCCTATCCGAGATTACCGAGAACCGCCCCATCGAGGCTATCAGTGGATGGGAGTCTGTCTGGTGGGAGTGGTATAACAATATAGTGAGCCCATAGTCAGAGAGTGTTTTGTTCATACAGCGACGAGGACAATGACAATGGACTATGAAGTGGACTATAATTTATGGTGGCTACACAGCAAAAACGTTGGGTAAACAATTTACCCAACGTTGGTTCAACTATGAACAACCCCGTTGTTGGGTATTATAATTACCAACGTTTGGTAACATGTTGGCTAATTACCCAACGGTTGGGTAAAGTTTTGGCTAATTACCCAACCGTTGGGTAAAATTTCACCAACAGTTGGTTAATATTATTTACCCAACAACGGGGTTGTTCATAGTTTACCCAACGCTAAATAATTGCCCAACGTTCTAACAGTGTACTAATTATCGCAGTAAATAACAAGGGATTTTGTTTTCTTTACTTATATGGAACCAAAACAGAAGAGGGGACCAAACTTGATGTTGTATTTTGTAGTACGGTTATTTATGGGTTGACTTGTAGCATATCACGTATTAATATTGTAAATAAGAATAAAATTTTATATATAGAAATGTGGCGTTTGACACTGGACATCGGGGCAACCACGATGTCTCTCAAACGGCATGCAGTGATTTAAGCAAGATTCTCCGGTATAATTTTTCATGGAGCTCATATAGAAGTTTAATCTGGTTAATTTGGTGATGTTGGTGATTCATGTTATATGTTGTTCAATCTCACATTGTTAAAATATAACTTGGTACTCCATGATATACAACGAAATAATATAGGTTTGCGTTTAATAATCATACTTTTTAAGACGTTTTAATTCAGACTCGTTTTATGTTTTATAGCGCACAAATTAAATATTTCAAATGCATGCTTAATTATACATGTGAAGTGGACGAAAATATTATTCCCTGCTATATTAAAATGTAAATTTGATGATAGCTTATACCAGACATGCCAGAGATGCTTGATTGCCCGGGGGGCCAGTCAAACATAATGGTGTACACATGCGTGACCAAATTTTTTCCAGACACCCCCTAAACAAGTTTTACCCTGCAAGCAAAATTACCCCCTAAACAAGTTTTTAGCGCGCTTTCCTTGCAAATTTTGACCCCTCAACAAGTTCTTGCCAAAATATGACCCCTAAACAAGTTTTGTCTATTTAACGGGGAACAAAATAAGTTACCCTAAACACGTTCGACCTGTATTTTAAGCCGGGATTTTAAGCCACCCTTTTTCTTGAAAATCAGCGTTTTTGATACCCTTAACGCGTCACGCGCGTGACGCGTCCAACACTGAAAAAACACCCCTTTTTACGCGTGTTTTTGGTCACGCATGTGTACAACATTATGTTTGACTGGCCCCCCGGGCTTGATTGACTACCAGAAGTCGGAATTAACAATGAGCTTGAAATGTTTTTATAATACCAAATTAGTATTGCGCATCCAAGAAAATCGTCGGGCCACATCAATCAATTATCTACGTTTACACCTCGTTTAGTCTTTTTACAACAAAGTTTAAGAATAAGTTATTGTTTTTTATGTACAAAATATCCTTCCTCGGTTGGCTCTTCATCATTAGGAAATCTTAAATAGGGGAAAAACAGACTCCATATATCTCTGTATATCTTCAAAACATTTACCAATCTGTTTATTGTTCTTTTTTGAAGGATTCCTATAATAGTTTTTTGACCCCACAAGAACAGAATACTCACGGAAACAATACATCTCCCCTAAAACGTGAAAGTCATTTCCTTTAGGCGGGTCTGCACAAATAGTACGCTGTGATCCAGAGTAAAAGTGACTCAAATACTCTGAACTGTTACGATGACCCACAAGTAAATAATTCGTCATATTATGCTTTAGGCCTACCTTTCGTACAATTCCATTTGAAAATTACAGTGTCGCACAATTTCTCAATGCAAGTTACAGTGAGATCAATGTAAATGTTACCCTATTTGCAAAAACAATCGAATTTTACCGAATTCATGACTATTTTGTATAGGTAAGGGACACAAACTACTCTGGCATCATCATCGTATATAGTCACTTTTATTCTAGAGCCCACCGTAATGATATTGCAGCCCCGCCATGTTACTAATCCAATTGAACTTATACGGTATTACGATATCTACATTATCAACTATTTGAGATCAAGTTTTTGTTGTTGATCAAGTATATTTTAGATCCTATAGGCGGGGGCATCAACTGCACGGTAAATGGTATGATTCACTTTATTCCATCAACGACTTGATGCAAGGACCTAGTTCACTATTTGCAACTATTGATATTATTAGTTATCCCCTGCATGTTCACACAATACAGAAAAATACCTATGGTTTGGCATGTCATATCACATGAGGCCGCAGGCCGAATGTGATATGGCATCTAACATATGTCTGGCTATGTTATATGCAGATCATTTATTTTTCGGAGTGGATTATACATTTTAGCGGTCTATTTCGGCCTCAGACATGTAACAGAAATCGAGTCACTTGCGTTTAAATCATCCGCCATTTTATTTGATTATTATTTACGTCTCATATTTTAAGCAACTCTTCCACAGACACAAAGCAATCCCTTTACACGGTTAACTGGTAACGCGGTCCTGGGAACGCGGTTAATCGACGATATGGAATATATCGTGTGGTTTGACTTTCTTGTTTACACTATATGGATCAGATTTCATACTTGTAACCAATGAGATTGAAGTATTTACACTTACAAAACGATAAAAATAAATGTCTCTATCGTATCTAATTATGTATATAACTATTTTTACAATGTATAATGTGTACGGGCGGATACAGACGACGTGAAAGTGATGGGAAGGATAAAACTGTATCTAATAAATTATAACTACTACGAGTATGTATATAGAACACTTTACATATATAATGTGATTGTGTGGTTGTCTATTTTCTTTGGGATTGGTGTTGGGACAAACTACGTGATGACTCTAAAGTAATTTCTGTTATAAACGCTTCCACATAATTGGGGACGGTTGTTTCCACACTCAAGACGCTGAAATTGGGAATGTTGAAATTGCGCGTTTGCAAGATTTTCTTTGAAATACAGAGTGAGTAAAAACAAGACGGCGCCGACATCCACTACTCAAAATATGGACCTGCCAACTGCCATCCATTATCAGAGCAATCACACGATAATTTCCATCTTTATTCTCAAAATTAATTGGATTTATTTACAAACGCATTTTCATCTGAAGTTTGTGTATTTTCTTCCTTCATTGTCATTGTTTCAGACACATCGTATCCTAAATAATTGTTTATGACAAAATTTGATTCGAAATGTCACAATTTCCAAAACGTGAAATAGTCAGAGCGTTTTGATTTTGGCTGAGATTGTGAACGCCATTTATAGATTTTTGTTGTGTGTGTCTGAGGATGATGCAGCTCTTAGAAAAAAGGGTGCTTCAGGGGTTCTTGGCTGTCCCGAGTGTAGCTCTTATCTCATTCATTTCCAGGGAGGAGGGCAAACTGATGGGTAAACACAAGTACATGACAAACGAATCATTTGTTAGGGTTAAAATACCAAAACATTTCAGTTGTTTTATAACCAAATTGTTATGCCAGATTCAATGAAAAATAAGATGACACCTTATCCGAGGCGCTGCCTTGTCCTAAGCAATTATACGATAGTTTAATAATGTCTGGCCTCTATGACCCATTCCTTCTACACCTCATGAATCAGGATAACGACCACATGGTAATAAAATATAAATCCTCCTTATACTAGCCCTCCTCGTACACTGCAAAAACACCGGTGTTAAAAATAACACCAATGGTGTTGTGAGAGGTCCACACCAACACCGGTGTACCGGTGTTAAATTATTGGTGTTATATCAACACCATGTAGTGTCATTTTAACACTGCAAGTGTGACGAATAACATAAGTGTTAATGTAACACCAAGATAGTGTTGAAATAACACTAATTGGTGTGGACCTCTCAGAACACCGAACAGTGTTATTTTTAACACCGGTGTTTTTGCAGTGTAGGGCCACTGTCCAGGGAAATACTATATTAAGATAGAATATAGAAACACTGAGTCAGCCATCCTCGAGCCGAGCACGGGTTCGGTTCTCGGGTTGGTCGGTTCTCGGATGGGGAGCAATTTTTCTAGGATTATAGATAGAGTAGTCCTAAAGGTAGGACTACCTTATACTTCAATCGTGTCCATCAAATTCATCGCTCTGATTTAGTACTAAAACAAAAATTTCATTGTCGATGCAATTTTTCATCAAAATCAAAATCAAAATGTACTGAGTTTTGTAAATAAGAGTAATCTTTTTGGAATCAGCACATTCTTCTACACGAGATAGGCTTGTCATACCTCCCTTAAATCCAGTGGCGTAGCTAATTTTTCATATACGGGGGGGGGGGGGGGGGGATATTGATCCGACAAGATGTTACTGATTAATCAAATACACGCGTAGCGCGCGAAAATGTGCTATTTTACACTCTAAATTTTGCCATGATTGAGGTACATTTCGGCTTTAAACGAGCTTCTAAAACATTAAATGGGACACTTGCGCGCGTAGCGCACTAAAATCATATATTTGACCTATATGTCCTCAGTTACCTCTCACAGTCACATTCATAGACTTCAAGAAAGCTTTCGACTCAATAAACAGGGAAGTCATGTTTGCAGTGTTGCGACATTACGGCAGGGGCGGACTGGCCACTGTGGCGTTGTGGCGATCGCCACATGGGCCGCTTGGTTTTAAGCCTCTCAGGGCCGGTTACTCAAATTTTGTGGCCGTGCGAAAATTTGTGACTGTGCGAATTTTTGTGACCGTGCGAAATTCTTTGACCGTGCGAAATTTTTTACCCCCCCCCCCCCCCCCCCCCCACAACTTACGTGAAATTCACGAGGTGACTGACTGGGAAAAAAATTGGGGCAACCTTTTACGAAAATTTACTACCGGGACGACATACTTCTGCCTGACATGGTCAAAAAGGGCCGCTTTAATAATTTTGCCACGGCCGCTTTCAGGTCCCAGTCCGCCCCTGCATTACGGAATACCAAAACCTCTTGTCGATGCCATAGGTGTGATGTACAACAACTCGAAATGTGCTGTGATGGTAGATGGCAGCATTTCAGATCCTTTTGCTGTCTCCACTGGAGTGCTACAAGGTGATGTCCTAGCTCTATTCCTATTCGTGATACTGGTAGACTACCCAGGGTTGCACAAAGTGCGGGAGCAGGGAGCACCGCTCCCGGGAAATAATGAGCAGAATTGGGGAAATAATATACCAAGTGGAAAAAAAGTATTGGGGAAAAGGGTGAAAAAGATGAAGAGAAAAAAATGCAACTTTGGGTTATGAGCTGTGGCTGCATGTATAATTATACTAACGTGTTTATTGTGTTATTGCTTTCCCCGGTGGCGGCGCTACATGGGGGGCAAGGGGGCATTTCCAAAAAAAATTGTTTGTGCCCCACCTCAACCCCCACTTTGCTCCCCAAAATCAATTTAGTTAATGATAATTTAAACATAAAAAGGCAATTTTTTCGCGCTCCGCGCACATTATCTTACTATATTAGGATAAATTTGACAATTTTAGCGTAAGATGCCACAACAAAATGAGCGCCGCTTCGCGCACATCATTTTTTTTCATGCCCCTTAAAAAACAACCTCTTCCCGAAGGTAAAATTATTACTATGGTACTGGTACATCTAAACAACACTATAGCTAACATATTGTATCGGATTTTTATCAAACCTGTAAGGGAGCAGTTCCATTTGTACGCGATAAAAATTGCGAGAATGTTCCGGGCCCCGATGAGTTTTTTATCAGGCCCCGATGAGATTTGTATCGCGTACAGTTGCGAGAAGCAAAGGATTATGTATCGAGTAGCGTATTACCGCTTGTTTAAATATAACGAAAGATAAGTGGTCGGTATGTAAATAGAGCTTCGGGCTATTTATTCTAGTTGTAAGGTACAAATTCAGCATTTCATATTTTTAGAGATAATGTTATTGATTATGGATGTTTAACGTAAATTTGTATTATCCTCGTGTATTTGCTAAACAATGTCCCGCTCTATTTGCTAAACATACCCCAGGGTATGGCAGAGGCCTTGTATCGGGCCCCGATGTCTATTTTATCGGGGCCTGATGACTATTTTATCGCGAATCAACTTGAAAAACATCGGGTCCAAAACATATCAGGCCCCGATACAGTCGCGATAAATTTATCGCGTATAAATGGAACTGCTCCCAGTACGTGTAGGTGGGGAAATGTTATGCTCGAAACCTTGCTCCTGGGGAAGAAACAACTTTGTGCAACCCTGAGACTACCTATTGAAGAAAGCCACATCTGACCTTGACTCGGGAGTTGTGACACATCAGCGTCGCTCTAGACGTCATCCCGCCGTTGTTCTAAACGACCTTGATTTTGTTGATGATATTGCCTTACTTGAGACCACAATTCCACGAGCTCAGACCCAGCTGACAAAAACTGCTGCAGCAGCAAAAGACCTTGGCCTCATCATTAGCGTTCCCAAAACAGAGTATATGACGGCCAACTGTAATCCTCACCCAACACTACAGGTCTATGGGGAAACCATCAGCCATGTGACGGATTTCAGATATCTGGGCTCTATGATGGCATCGGGTGCAAGTGACCTTAAAAGACGCAGGGCATTGGCATGGTGCACATTCTGAAAGTTGGAACACCAGTCCTGTGGAGGAGTCCTCAAGTAGCTATCGCAACAAAAGTGAAATTATTTAGCACCACCTGTGTGACGATTTTGCTGTATGGCTGTGAATCCTGGGTGATATCTCAAGATATGGAGTGTAAATTAAATGCCTATGCTACCTCTTGCTACAGGATAATGCTTAACATCAAACGCATGGATCATGTCCCGAACACCACCATTTATGACATGACCAAGACTGAGCCCTTTTATCAACCGTGTAAAAAGTCGCCAGCTGAGATTTCTTGGACATATTCTCCGTCTCCCTGATGAAGAGCCTGCTAGAATGTATGCCACTTACATACCATCACATGGCCGAAGGAGACCTGGTCGTCCCAAGCACATCACATCATACTTGAAGTACATACAGCGCTTACTTGGTGACAATGAAGGCATGTTTCAAGAACGTCAGATAGCCACTCTTGCTACAGATCGCCGTGCTTGGAGAAAACTTGTGGTCGCCTGCTCCGCAGCCGAAGGATGATGATGATGATGATGATGATGTCCTATAATTCCAATTCCTCTTGTCAAATGAACCGACAGTGTCAATCACAACCAACGACTCAAATATTTGCCCTCCCCAACTACGCCACTTACTGCACTTATCTTCTAAGGGTACGATGGCATTTATGGCGATATCGAAAACTTCGCATGTCTAATTTCACTCTCTGTACGGATGAACAGAGTAATTGGCCGGCGTTTATAAATAATATGCATTATAGATCACAAGATTCTAAAACACAATGACTATTATAGTTATTTGTTATAATAACATCAATGGATTGAGATGAGATGATACACAAACATATTATAATTGGTTTGAGTTATAAAATATGCGAGACTAAGTTTAGCGACAAAATTGTTTAATACCGAGACCATCCAGTATCTTTGTATACAATGTGAAAGAATGTAATTTTACCATAATATTAGAATTTATTTCGAAAACGAAATAAAAATGCATCATTGATGCACTCTTAATAATGACGCCGCAATCACAGCAGCTCGCGGGGTCCCACTGTGCACATATTTGACAGCTGGTTCCGACCGAGAACCACCCAACCACCATAAACACGTGGTTTGAACATGGTTAGATCATCGCAAACGGTTTTGACCAAGATCGAGTAAGATCGTGGAGCGCTTTAGGTATCTACAGGCAAGGGCGTCCCAGAGGGGGGGGGGGGGGGGGGGGGGGGGGTGGGGGGGGGGGGTGTCACACCCCCCCATTCATCAAATCTGTCGGCAAAATTATGGTGCTGTGGGCAAATCAAAGGAAGGAGGAAGAAAAGGGAGAAAGAAAAAAAGGAAAGAGAAAGGGAAAGAAGAAGGGGAGAAAGAAAGAAGGGGAGAAAGAAAGAAGGGGAGAAAGAAAGAAAGAAAGAAAGAGAAAGGGAAAGAAAAGAGGAAAAAAAGAAAGAAAGAAAAAAGAAAGAAAGTGAAAGGAAAGACGAAAGAAAGAAAGAAAAAGGGAAGAAAGAAAGAAAGCCCTATAACAATTATCGTATGCGCAAATGATGATGTTGTGTCGGCATATATGTTATTTTAACACAAATAAAATCAAAAATGAACAAAGGCAATGTAGGCATATGCATTTGTAGGCACTGTGAACGAGCCCATTTTTATGAGATTTTGTGTCGGCGCACATGAACAGCCTAGGCCCAAGTCTTTGCTTTGCTCATTGTCAAGACCCACACAAAAATTGTGTCGGAATAGTATAGGCCTAGGCTAGGCATAACGGGCAATGTGTGGGACCTTTAATTATAACTAGGCCTATTTCATTGTCGTTGTCAATGCAAACCAAGTCAATAATGTCGCCCAATGGCCAATCATGTTGGCGCATAGGTTACGAAATATTAACTAATTCGCCTATAATTATGTACATGTAAGTTGATGTAGGCCAATTGCTCTCATTGTAGGCCCTACTGATTGTAGACGCTGCAAGCTCACTATCAGTCTATCGCAAAAGTAAGTCCAACTCCAACATTTAGGTGTCAATGCAAAGTAAGAACTTATAAGTAGACTCTGTTCTAACTTCGACTTGAACAATGCAAATTATCATTATAATTAAGACAATAAGCACAACTGTCGTTATTTGCGTGAGACCAGGATTTACAAGTGTGTGCACCAGGGCACAATCGATATCTCACGTAATGGTATAGGTCTATGTCGTTGTCGGACATACAGGCTGTAGGCCTATCATGCCTATACTGAACATTTGACCATGTTTTTGTTAGCATTATTCAACAAAACAAGATGGCTTCAGGAAAGTGTTCCATGACCATTTTAGTGTAAAAACTCAAAATCTTTTGTGCGCTTCGCGCGCATTCTTTCTACAGGTTCCAACATTATAATGGATCTCGAACCAAACCAAATATGATGGGGGATGTTTAAAACGTCATACTGGACCCTTTTAGTTTTAGAAATGGCAAATGTTGCGCGCTTCGCGCATATTAGTTTCAATGTTTCATTATTCAAGCTGACAAGATGGCTTCAGGAAAGTTTTCCATGACCATTTTAGCTTAAAAACTGAAAATATTTTTGCGCTTTGCGCGCATTTCTTTCTACAGGTATCAACATTATAAATGTCGTCGAACCAAACCGAATATTATATGGGTGACGTTAAAATCGTTATACTGGACCCTTTAAGTGTTAGAAATGCAAAATTTTGCGCGCTTCGCGCGTATTAGTTTCAATGTTTCATATTTAAGCTTAATTTATAGTATCTGATGGTTTCCAACCAGTTTTCAATGACCATTTTAATTTTAGTTCAAAACCTGAAAAACTTTGCGCGCTCTGCGCGCATATTTTCTACAGGTTTTACATTATAATGGCCCTCAAACCATACGATTTGGATCAGGACTTGATATGTGTAACTATGCAATATCAAACCGTCAAAAACGTCATACTTGACTATTTAAGTGTTAGAAATGCCAATTTTTGCGCGCTTCAAGAAGCTTCAGGACAGTTTTCCATGACCATTAGTTCAAAAACTGAATTTTTTTGCGCGCTCAGGCCGCATCAGTGGCGTAACCAGCGGGGGGGGGGGGGGGGGGGGGGGGGCCTAAGCCCCCCACTTGGAACCCTTTCCCCCACTTGCCCCAAATGAATCATGGAATAATGATGGTACAAAGTAACAGATGAAATTTTTTCGCGCGCTACGCGTGCATGTCTTCATAACATGCAATATTCTATGGTACTAGCTTGTTTAGAGCCGAAATGTAGCTCAATCGTACAAAAGGTAGGCGTAAAGTCGAAATTTTTTCGCGCGCATACGCGCGCATTTATTGACATTGGAATGAAGCCCATTTCAAGTCACTGCCCCTTCTTGCCCCCCCCCCCCAAATGAAAAAGTCTAGTTACGCCACTGGCGCGCATATTTTCTGCAGCTTTTTGCGTGCTTTGTATTGGTTTCAACGTTTTAATATTTAAGATAAACAAGATGGCTTGAGGATGTGTGCCCCTATCAAAACAGTCCTGGGTACGCCCTTGACTCCCCCAAAACTATTCAATCAGCGCTGCGCGCTGCTTTATTTAACATTTAAATTATCATTATCAAATTTGTGTCCCCCATGTCTGAAAACTGATTGACGGTTCTGACCATACAGTCCATACTAAAATATGCGTGTATGAATCCCGGCGAGCGAAGCGAGCCGAAATTTTTTTTTGTCGGCACAAATGGCTCTGTCGGCAATTGATGACCTTTACACCCCCCCAATGAAAAGGGTCTGGGGACGCCCTTGTCTACAGGCTTAGAATTCTCCCTCTCATCAACCTGAATACCCCTGAGGTATCCAGATACTATATAAGCGCTCCTGTATTTTAGAAAATGTTGGCCAAAATATAGTTTCACCAAAAGATAATGAAGATTGGCAAAAATAGCCTAAATGAACAACGCCCTTAGTAATCGCTGTGTGGTTTTAAGTTTGGCATAACGATCGGGCGACTATGATACAATCATGCATAGTGAATACATAAAGCATGGTGGGATAGGAGG
>CM069444.1:66245332-66418120 GCA_035610835.1 Ophiura sarsii
CCTGTATCGCTTGAACCACTTGACGACCATAGCATATACTGCTATGAAGCATGATAAAGGTGACCGCCCTTCACTTTGCATTATATTTCTTAAACGCTTGTTTTTCTTCGGGATTGCTAGTGATCAGCACTCCCCAAATACTCCGTAGCGTACCCCACCTTGGCTTAGCTCTCGGACATACTCAAAAGATTAAGCGTAAAACACAAAAGGGATTAAGGTCTTTAAGTAAATCCAACAATCACGACAATCACCAACTCTTTAAGGGTTACCAAAGATGAAAAGAAAGTTCTGAAAGAATTATTAAAATAATCTGTGCATGCTGCCTGCCATCAGCAAGTCACGTACAGGTGGAACATGTATAGAAAAATATCAAACACAACAATGGCAAACTCGTGTCAACAACTTCATTTTTCATGCAATATGTTTGTTTGTTATTATCAAGTACTCCGAATGAATATTAAAAACAAAGTCAAACAGTATGTGACTGGACTTGGTGTGTGATTGTGACTCGAAAAATCCACCAATAGCAATTTTACGTCAACAATACACACACAAATTCACAAAGGAAAAACCGATGTGTTGTCATGACAAGGTCTAGTAAAACTTTTCACTCATTTTGAATGATTGTATTCGAGCAAATAATAAGGACAGTCACCATTTGTGTTCAAATTTGACCGATTAACCAGTATTTATGTCCACTGAACTTTAAATCATCGAGGCTGAACTTTATCGCTTAACTGTGCATATTATAGTATTACCCGATCGGGTTTGTCGACCGGAAAAGTTCAGGCACAAAAAACTAAGCACTCCCATCGTTCGGTCTGTATCTTCAAACACCTTCAAAACTATCTGTTATTCTTAACCTCAAGAATATGCTTGTTACATGGGTCCAAATATAATGTATGAATACTTACTACCATAATAAGTATGTGAATAAAAAACACTTTAAATAAAACCACGTATATGTATGTTCGTTCGCTTGTACCGTGGATTGAGTCTACATATCAAATGAAATAAAATCCGATTCCCGGGTTGTAGCTTTTATATTACTATTTTTTTTATCAGAATGAAAGGATTCCATGCTCTTTGGAGCTTTAAAATAAAAAATACATATCGATGATTGTACACTACGTGTTAACAATTTTGAAATATCTATACCTATAACTTAATAGAGTTGGACTCCACGAACTCTTCGAGATTCCAACATGTTTAAAACATGTTTAAATGTTGAGCGTGTGACGCGTTGTGATCAATACGCTATAGTAGAACAGTGGCATATACAGGGGGCGGAGAGGGCGGGGCGCGCCCCTTAAATTTGACAATATAACTTCTTTTTTTGTACCACTGTACCTTTTTCAGAGGCTAGGTAGGTTCCGTCGGTACATTTGCGAGTTCTACCATGCGACATTTTTTGCCGGTTTTGGAACGACCACATCGCTGATTTGTAAGAAAATCTTAGGTATATTTATCAGGTTTTGAATTGTGAGTAATTCCACTCGCTCCTCATGTCTTTTCCCAGTTACCCCGAGACTAACATCCGAACATGCCTAAGAAATACTTTTCTGTCACTCCCAGAGGACAGTGGTCAGTCAACTGATCTGACGAACTATAAAACGTTAGTGTGGCGATTTAATTGAGTTGTACACAGCCATATTTGGCGCAATAATTACACGAACATGATCACATTATTTGATATAAAGTAATGTAAATCCTCGTAATTAGTGGATTTCCTGAGTCAATTCTCAAGAACCTCAGTCCCTTGGGTATTGAACTGTAATGTCATGAAATGCCAATGAAAGACGCGTTTATGTAGCAAATGTTTATTATTAGATTACTGCATGTAATTGTGAACATTCTATTTTCAGACGGGCAGGAAATTATGTAAAGACTCAATAGTAAATATCATTTGAAGAAAAAAAATGGATTTCTTTGAAGTTATATTTATTAGCATCTTCGTCATGTTCGCTTGAAACATTTGAAAGGTTTTCTATCGAAATCCATAACGCTACAGTGCTAAGATATAAATAAAAATAGAAATAGGGATCGATGTTATTATTAGTTTGTCATTTACCCCGTACAAGAATTTAAAGGTATATTATGTGATCTTTCCAGGGAACGCCCTCAACATCGAAAAAAAAAATAGAAAGAAGATTTTCTTGCAGATTTACATTTCTGATCATAAATCATGCATACATTCCAAGTTACAGGGCGATACGATTCTTAATTACTTCAAAATCATGGTTTTAGAGTGACACAATAAACTGTCGGAATCCCGACAGTTTATATTTTTCACTCTAAATTCACTCTAAAACCATGATTTTGAGGTAATTAGGAATCGTATCGCTCTGTAACTTGGAATGTATGTATGATTTATGATCGGAAATGTAAATCTGCAAGAAAATCTACTTTCTAAAAAAAATCATGAATAGAGGGCGCTCTCTGGAAAATATCACATAATATGCCTTTAAATCACACCTTTGCCCTGCTCTTTTAGCCATAACTTGCTTAATTCTAAACCATTCTTCCCGGGCAGTATCACATAGGTTTGTGTTTTGTGAGGAAAAAATTCTCAATGATTTTGTAATTTTAGATTATTTAGATTATAGCATTTTCATCTGCTGGGAAGATTTCTTATGGGTTTTAATGTCTGAACAACTGCAAACAATACATTTTTTCACATAGAATTGAATTACTAAACATGAAGAGGAGAAATGCATCATTCGACATTTCTGCTTTCAGTGCGCTAAGCTACTTTACTACCCGAAAAGTTGCTACTTTTAGCATTGTATGATCATGATGATAGTCATCTCAGGTCTCGATCATCACACACACAATGTTGGCTTTGTACTTTGTGAATACATTGTTTACCAACATCGATGAAACCTTGAGAGTGCAAAATGTATAAACATGTAATTGTTGCCATGGTTTTCAGACACTTTATTGATCTGTTTTGGCGTTACCTGTCTATTTTAAGGTTGTTTACTCACATACTGCTGACTATTTTCAGCGCACAAATCGATTGAGATTGTCACTGGAAAACAAACACACCCCCGTGCATTTTCTTCGATTTCAATAAAAGGTATACATGGTATAATAGTAATATCTCAATAATGTTCTTGTTAGGGATCGATACAATCTTAAACATAATTTTACATTCTAGGAGTAAAGTCAAATGGAAAGGTTGTTTTCGTAAACATGGTAAAATATCCTTGTTGAAAAAATGTCTGAATATAATGAAATCCTACTTGGCATGGTCGTTGACAGAAAACTACTGAAAATCAAAAAGGGATCCCCGTCGCGATAACGTAAAATAGTACGTCCCGTACGTAATACAGCAGCTCCTTCCGTTACAACAATGGCCATCGCAACTACACTTTCTAGAAACACGCATTCCACAGAGAACAAATGCCACATAATGTAGTGGCACCTGATTACCACACACACGCACCCGCGCTGTTGTAGTAACATTCCAGGTCTCAGGAATGTTCGCCGTACATATTTGGTGCCCTTAAAAAAGAATGTTGGCACAAAACCGACACCCGCCTTCCCCACATACCACTCTTACACCTGTAGGCATGTTAGAGACACTACTGTCATGTCATGACTGTATGATAATCTAGGAATGTAATTACATAGTCTGGCATTTCAAAACATCCTGGTAGTTTGTGACACGCCGTTGTGACGTTGTGAACTTGAAATGCCAAGATAGAGGTCATCCGTGTTATGGATTAAGTGCCATCCTTGTCGTGAATTTGAACTGTGTTTAAGATTTTCAGAAAAGGACACAGCTGTTTCATGATATGTAGACCCATTTTGTTACACAGGTTCATGCAATTGGACGTCATCGCGGCACCAAATTGAATTGAATGTGGAATAGGCCGGGGTGCGATTCCCCCTTTGTATTCCGTTACGCACACTAGTCCATAAGTCGTTCAAGTATTTGGATTATACATGCATTGCCTACATCACAGAACAGCTTCCTTACCATGCTTAAAGACATGTTCCACTATTCAATATAATTACCAGTACCATCTACATTCCCGAGGAAGGGACACTTCATATGACTTTACCTTTAATCGATAGAGCATGTTTTCCATAGGGCGCGAAGTGGCACCCATAAGAATATCAAGTTTCCATCACACTTGGCTTTTTACAACTGTTGCTTTTTACTTTGTGTATATATATACATTGTTTACCAACATCGATGAAACCTTGAGAGTGCAAAATGTATAAACATGTAATCGTTGCCATGGTTTGCAGACACATTATTGATCTGTTTTGGCGTTACCTGTCTATTTTAAGGTTGTTTACTTACATACTGCTGACTATTTTCAGCGCACAAATCGATTTAGATTGTCACTGGAAAACAAACACAGTCACGTGTATTTTTCCTCGATTTCAATAAAAGGTTATACATGGTATAATAGTTATATCTCAATAATGTTCTTGTGAGGGATCGATACAATAATACTTAAACATAATTGAGGACCCTAGATCTAAAAGGGGGTTAAGTCACAATCTTGTGAAATTGTAGATAAGTATCAGTTTCTGCTACAAGGAGGATCTCTGCACCCTCTGTTCAAATGTTACAGTTAAGTCATGTGGTAAAGCTATGTAAGAGTCCATGTGCTGTACAACCCGAGTGGGTCAAGTCCACACACGGACACAATGAAACCCAGTTTTTGCCATTTTTCTCAATGTGACTTAACCCCCTTTTAGATCTAGGGTCCTCAATTTACTTTCAAGGAGAAGAGTCAAATGGAAAGGTGGTTTTCGTAAACATCCTTGTTGAGAAAAATGTTTGAATATGATAAAATCCTACTTGGAATGTGGTCGTTGACAGAAAACCACTGAAATCAAAAAGGTGTCCCGTCCCGTCGCATTCATTAATTTGATGCGATCACGTAAAATTCGTACGTCCCGTACGTACAGCAGCTCATTCCGTTACAACAATGGCCATCGCATTCCACAAAGAACAAATGCCATATATTCTGGCACCTGGCTACGGTGGCTACCACACACCCCACCCGCGCCGTTGTAGAAAAATTCCAGGTCTTAGGAATGTTCGCCGTACATATTTGGTGCCCTAAACCAATGTTGGCATAAAACCGACACCCCCCCCCCCCCCCCCCCCTACTCTTACACCTGTTAAGATCGGAGACACTACTGATAATCTTTCTAGGAATAAGGAATGTATATTATATAATCTGGGATTTCAAAACATCCTGGTAGTTTGTGACACGCCGTTGTGACGTTGTGAACTTGAAATGCCAAGATAATAAAGGTCATCCGTATTATGGATTAAGTGCCATCCTTGTCGTGAATTTGAACTGTGTTTAAGATTTTCAGAAAAGGACACAGCTGTTTCATGATATGTAGACCGATTTTGTTACACAGGTTCATGCAATTGGACGTCATCGCGGCACCAAATTGAATTGAATGTGGAATAGGCCGGGGTGCGATTCCCCTTTGTATTCCGTTACGCATTCTAGTCCATAAGTCGTTCAAGCATTTGTATCATGCATGCATTGCCTACATCACAGAACAGCTTCCTTACCATGCTTAAAGACATGTTCCACTATTCAATATAATTACCAGTACCATCTTCATTCCCGAGGAAGGGACACTTCATATGACTTAACCTGTAATCGATAGAGCATGTTTCCATAGGGCGCGAAGTGGCACCCATAAGAATATCAAGTTTCCATCACACACAAAATGTTGGCTTTGTACTTTGTGTATCATGTATATACATTGTTTACCAACATCGATGAAACCTTGAGAGTGTAAAATGTATAAACATGTAATCGTTGCCATGGTTTCCAGACACATTATTGATCTGTTTTGGCGTTACCTGTCTATTTTAAGGTTGTTTACTCACATACTTCTGACTATTTTTAGCGCACAAATCGATTTAGATTGTCACTGGAAAACAAACACAGTCACGTGCATTTTCCTCGATTTCAATAAAAGGTAATACATAGTATAATAGTTTTATCTCAACAATGTTCTTGTGAGGGATCGATACAATATACTTAAACATAATTTACATTCTAGGAGTAGAGTCAAATGGAAAGGTGGTTTTCGTAAACATGGTATATAAAATAACCTTGTTGAAAAAATGTCTGAATATGATGAAATCCTGCTTGGCATATATATGGTCGTTGACAGAAAACTACTGAAAATCAAAAAGGTGTCCCCGTCCAGTCGCATTCATTAATTTGATGCGATCACGTAACATACGTACGTCCCGTACGTACAGCAGCTCCTTCCGTTACAACAATGCCCATCGCTTTCCACAAAGAACAAATGCCACATATTCTGGCACCTGGCTACGGTGGCTACACGCACCCGCGCCGTTGTAGAAAAATTCCAGGTGTTAGGAATGTTCGCCGTACATATTTGGTGCCCTAAAGAAATGTTGGCACAAAACCGACACCCCCCGCTACTCTTACACCTGTTAAGATCAGAGACACTACTGATAACCTTTCTAGGAATAAGGAATGTATATTACATAATCTGGCATTTCAAAACATCCTGGTAGTTTGTGACACGCCGTTGTGACGTTGTGAACTTGAAATGCCAAGATAGAGGTTATCCGTGTTATGCATGGATTAAGTGCCATCCTTGTCGTGAATTTATACTGTGTTTAAGATTTTCAGAAAAGGACACACCTGTTTCATGATAGTGTAGACCAATTTTGTAAAGTTCATGTCATGAATTGGACGTCATGCACCAAAATTGAATTGAATGTGGAATAGGCCGGGGTGCGATTCCCCTTTGTAGTCCGTTACGCATTGGCGTAGCCAGCCAGGGTCACTTGTCAGGGTGGGGGAGGTGGCTTGCGGCTTGCCCCCGAATAAGTGCTTGTACTGAGTACCCCAGACCTAGATCATGTATAGATGTAGATGTATAGAATACATCCTCCTGACCACCACCAGCCCAGTGACCAGCCTTACATTTATCCAGGGGTAGCACTGGCTCAAAAATGTGAGGAGTCCCATTCATGCCATTACATTTTTCAGGACCCTTTAAGGACTGCAAAAACCTAAATTTAAGGGGCCCCCCAGAAATATAAGGGGTCCTGAAGTTTGAGCCTCTGAAAATGGTCAAAAAACGATTTAGAGAAATTAGAGGTCACAAACTAACTTATGATTTGGTTCGGGGATAGGGGTTAACTATCTCGGGTGAACTGCAGGGTCGCAAGAAATTACTAGTGAACGTGTAACTCATATACCTATGTCGTGTCCATGTAGAAGATACTTATAGAATGTTTTTGAAATCGCTTGAAACTTTTGCGAAAGCAATTCGGAAGCGATTTAATGTGTTAAAAAAACTTTTAAAAATACAGGATTTGCATTATATTTATCTTTTACGGACATTTACAAATTTACAATGTAGGAGATTGACAATTTTCAGAATGTCTTAAGGGTTTCCACGTCCATACATTGTCAGATTTAAGGGGTCCCTTCATTTTCGATTGGGACCCGTTAGTGAAGTTCAATATGTAAACTTACGCGTCCCACAAGAAAATGAGGGGTCCTAGGACGCGGGGACGCGCATGAACGCGATTGTTGGTCCTGTCACTCGATGGACACTGGATTGGGGCAATCAGAGATGGGGTATGCTAGCTTCATGATTGGGGTAAACCGAGGATCTAAATTTTAGATCTACTCAGACCCCGTGATACATGTACGGAACCATGTATAATACCACCAGGTAGCTTTTATATCAGGATCCAAATGATGACACGTTTTGAGAATTGGATATAGGCCTAGGCTATATCACTATCAACAATGTAAGATCACTTTTTAGATAATTTATCTATCATGCAACCAGATGCAACCGACCACAAAATATGTTACTATAATCAGATAATATTTCGACATCAAAGATCACCGCCTATTCATGATATAATAGCATACATGCAGAAATTATAAGGGCGAAACAAGAGCTGAAAAGTATGTTAAATCGCCATATAGGTGTTGGAATTGATACACTTAAAGAATTATTCAGTTCTCTTTTTGTCCTCACCGTCCAGTTGCCGATGGCGCAACACTGAAGGTGTTCAATGATCATGCCGTGGTCACAACACGGTCAAGAGTCACACTGTAACAGGTATCATTTGGGGGTGGGTAGTGTATACTGGGTAGTAAGGAAGCCGACAGTTTCTGCGGTGATTTCAACCTCCGTTCGCCTTTTGACCCGGTCATTGTCACCTTCAGGCCACTACCATCATCAGTAACTTGATTGTAATCGCGACATTCCAAATCTCATTCTTCTGTATAGCAAAGACATGTGTTCATATTATCGGTAGGGATTGACTGTATTGGATAACTAGCCGACGAAAGACGCTCGTCAAAAGCGGTTTCCATCAACTAGGGATTTGTGTGTTAAAAGTTACTGTTATTACTTAAACATAGCTGATTCAAGTTGACGGAAGCTTTTGAGCAACATAAAAAAGTTAACTAGGCTATTCTTCTAATATTTTTGATATCCAGCGAGATAATGTTTAGATGTATTGTTATTAGAAACTGAGAGACTTTCCTAAAGAGATTTTCATTCAAAGTAATATACCAGATATATGCCGCAGTTGAGTTACACAATCAAATGTGTGTTAATAAAAGGGGACAAAAAATATGCAGTAAATGACAAGAATGACTAATCTAATTCCTACCAAATGTACATTTCAGTAATCACTGCTTACGCTGGATACATTGTTATTATTTACTTTAGTAGTTGACTAAAAGTGTAACAAAAGGCTGGTCGTTTTTGGTATAGGTCATGAAAATATCGTGCCATTTTTGAATGTCCCTAAATAAATAATTACTAAGGATGTTAATATTTTTGTGATATTCTTATTATCTAATTTTGATGTTGTTTCTGGTGAAAGATGCATTACTGTTTGCAATGGTAACATGGTATTACGTTGATATGGTCGAACGGAGTGTGGAATGATGCAGTTTCGTAACAATTTGTCCCTGATATTCAGTTCGACAAATTAAAAAAGTACTTAAACACATTGGCACGCAGACTCAAGAACAATTATATAGCATGATTTGATTTAGGATCTTAATTAAGACAAATTCCTAGCCTAGTAAGAATAATATCAAGTTAATATACAACTGATATAGCTCTTATCATGGGCCCATTGTTGTAAGCCCAAAGATAGTATCGTAAAATAGCGAATATGTCCGGTGACCGTTGTAACTCTTATCTTTGGTACCGCCACACATGGCCCATTGTGAGTGCTATATCACCTACATCCAAACTAATGACAATTCTTATCATACTTGAACTTGTTAAAGTAGCCTATATAATATGCATCCCTTCTGCTGCGTATATTGACGTAACAAGACATTCAGTTCCAACCCGTGGGTAGTGAATGGTGCCGTGGATGCTGGTGATGGCGATGCGACGCGCGGCATCTCCGCTATATGAATTCGTAGAGGTCAAGTTCAGGACAGATCTACTGGGATTTCTCGGCACGCGTAATTTGCCCTTCATTGGAGCATGTCAGGTCATCGCTAGCTGCATGTCCCTACAGAAATATAACAACAGACCACACATATCACCACCCAAATGATGAGATGGCAATGGCATCATGTTATCATCTTTTGCCCATATCGCTGGACTTTTCACTTGTCATCGCCAATGCTAAAAGCCAATGTGTGAAATAGCTTGATGAAGTCATCAAAAACCCGTCGGATTTGATTTGCTTATTTGTTATTAAAACTCAACACATATATGACAAATTTGACATTCCATAGAATGCTCTTGGTTTCTGGGCCATCAATATTGCCTGTCTGTCTTAAACTCTGTCCCACTACCCAAACAAACAGAGCAATACACGATCCACACCCAGCCATTCACCTCAAACACTCTTGAGGTCATTGAGGTGAACTGGTGCCCGAGGGGACTGGAGGGATCACACGTTGTGAGCTAGCCTGTGTGAGTGATATGAAGTGCAACACTAAATACATAAACCCCGGTAGGGGAGGGCGTTTTGCACATTTTGGACTTCACTTTCAAAGTCATCACAGTTGTGTGTGCGTGACCTGACTAAGCAGTAACGCACATTGTCTTTGAATTTGTTTAAACTACTTCTGGGTTTATTCGCGTGTACAACAGCACAATAGCGGGCAGAACGGCGGACGCGGACGGGCCTTGTTTGGACGGAGCACTGTTGTGTTTGTCATTTGTACATTCAACGTTAGGAGCTGGACTGTTTTAAAACAATAGCAAATTGTTTTAGAGGCGTCAGTAGTATTTCACATCGTAACTCAATCGGAACGCAGATATATGGAATCGCTTTACTCTAACTCTAAATAGCAACCAATTTGAATCGGTAGGTGAATTCATTCATTGGGAGCAAATATACCGAGTAATTGGCTTCAAGCTTTGGGTCAGTGCTCTACAAAAGAGGGAGAGTGTGTAACGACGGTCAAAGTTTCACAGCATCAATTTAGCAGCAATAGGCCTGGTGTAGGTAGCAGCGAAGCATCAATTACGCATATGTTCATTATCGGTGGATTGTATTTTGATGGCTATAAAAACAGGTGACGATACCCGGGAATAGTACGTTGATGCTCGGCTATATGTGCAATTAGTAACCATCTTGTTTGACAACGTCTATTTGGTGGAGACAAGCCACATCATCCCAGCAGGGTCTCGAGATTGACTGTTGTATGACCTATAACGAATTGGCTACTGTAATCATCAGCTAATTGTGGGGCGGGCGGCATATTTTGCATGCAAAAACATGATCATGTATCTGACCCAGTTCAGCTCGACCTGATATCTCGTCAAATCGCGCGGTGTCACTCTCGCAGGACTACCGATAAGATACATTGCCTTAATGTAACATTAACCCGATATCTTCGTAGATGATCATCATGTGTGTAGTTGTAGCCAATGGGGCATGACCTATATTTAACCGGCATTCGTGCGTATCGAGATAATTGCCTCACTAGTATAACATAATGATGATATCTTTCAAATTGTGATCAACCTGTCACCAATGATCGCAGGATCATTAACCTTGTCACTTGCAAATGTTACAGAGTTCTGATTGAAATTCTTGTTGAAAGGATGCGCGGGGTCGGTAAGGATGATGAAAGTTAATTCGGAATCGGTTTCAATCCCAGCCATGTATTCAGTCAATATTGCATGGCCTGTACGAATCTCATTGGTAACGAAACGTTGTTGATCATCAGATAATTGACTGTAAAATTAATTGAATTTTGTATATTTTGTTTCTTTGCAGATACAACTGACACCATACCTGTTCAGCTGTGAATAAGACCGTCAGCATGTCAGCCATACGGACCAGCGGAAGGCTGGTGTTCGAGGCGGTATGTCCGCGTTCACCATCCGTGGTCATCCCTTGCAGTCACAGATTCAAAAGTATGTTGGCAACTGCCGCGGCCACGGAAACATCTTCTAACACATTCAACTCTACAACCACAAACAATATCCAAGTGCCTCCACCACAGTGTCCTATGCATCAGACTTATAATAAAAATCATGTATCTCTTAAATTGAACAATTCGCCATCCACGGCGACATCTTCACTTTCTGGAAGCATGACGAGGACAACGACGTTGTTGACAAAAAACAACCATACGGGACACAAATCGTTTGATGAAATACCGGGTCCGAAAGGTTTACCGTTAATTGGCACACTGTTGGACTATACGGGTTTAGGTAAGTCATTTGTAAATTTAGATTGTATGTACAATGTGCCAATAATTGCGAACATCATCGTTATGTTAAACATATTTAACCAATTCATGTTCTAAGCAAATGCATTGTGGTACTAATACACCTATCAGTTGTAAGACGCACTATACGACCCCCGGGAGTGGTGCGTCACTTTACCGAGGTGCGTCAACTTCTCATGTACCATGACGCAGCCTGTGTCAAAAAAACGACGGACCATTGCCATCCAAATACGCACCCTCAGTCAACTATCAGCCCATTCGCACCCATGTAAAGTGACGGACCTTTACGCACCCTCCGTCATTTTTTTGACGACCAAAGGCTGCCACTGACGTACCCTCCGTCAAGAATTATTGGTAAAAGACGCACCCACGACGCACCTCTCCCGGGGGTCGTATAGTGCGTCTTACAACTGATAGGTGTATAAAGAAGCCGTAAAGAAGATGGGCTTAAAACTTTTCTGCAGACGACAGCTCCAAAAGTTCACAAAATGTTTCAAAATGTCAACATTATTGATTTTCATCGCCATATTTGGATTTACCATGAGAAATGCATTGAAATAAGTGCACACTTAGTATTGGTTCAGTACTTCTTGAGATAGACTTTGAAACTTGGTTAAGGTTTCTGAAAAATCTGTTTTGCATAGGCATATGGTAAAACTATATTATATAGCCGCGTTGGAAGTGATTGAACATAGGCATACGATGTCCAATTGTTTACAAACTGCAACGATTTGATTGGTTAACAACAATCGAGAATGTTCAACCAACAAATTCACTGTTGTGCAAGCCAAATCAGAAATGACTATTTGGTACGATCGAATACATATAAGCATAATAATGTGAGAAATTACGACAAGACGAAGCAGCAGTCGTATTCAGCTTCATTGAATTCATTATGAAATTCATACCTATAATTTATATGTTGACACTGGACAGTTATTATTTAACTTTTTTTAATGGTTAATACATTAGTCGGAGAAAATACGCTTATCAAAAATACAAATTCTTTCGTAATATAAAAATACAAATTCGTTCGTTAGGCTTATAATAGATGTAGGCCTCCATGGAAGTGTGATTTAACGTAAGTCAGTGGCTAAAATATAAAAATATAAAAAATAAAAAATGCCGTATTGGTTCATCGTTGAAACTTTTTTCGTTTTATTTCCTTGCCTTGCAACTTAATGGTCACTGACTAGTGTATGTAAAATCTTCAAATTTGGACATCGTTGATCCGTTTACATTGATTCTTTTAACATCCTGATATTTTAAGTAAGTGTAACATAAATGAAATAGATACGCGAATGGCTGATGGAGGCCTACAAACAAATAAATAAATACATTTGAGGATGGAAAAAATGTGCTTTTAAATAACATGTGACATCAACTACAGTTCAACGAACCTTATAATGCTACCCGTATGACCATCATCATTCCCTTTTTAAAAGCTAATTACAAATGTTTTTAATTATTCATACTGATGTATTACTTATCTAAATTAGGTCATTGAACTGTGTGTTTGGGAATTGTGATGACAGTTTGTTTTAATTATGAATGGGACGGTAACAAACAATCGCAGGGTTTGACCTTCCCGCCCAATTAAGCCAACATAAAGTCACTTGCATAGCCCAGGAATTCATGTAGAATTCCCTTTTGTCTTGACTCACTGTACCCGTATACGACCGGGCACACCGGTAGTAGGAGATAGCCTTCGTTCGGTCAGTCAACCCCGTGATTTTACTACAGGGCAACTTGGGCCAACAACCGTTCTTTTTGGCCGGGTTTGGGTGAATAAAATCCACTTTCTGTCAGTCAGTCAGTCGAAATTTGAATCAATGTAACAACGGTAGTTATTATGACATGCGTGTGAAAGTTTGCATGACAAATGTCAGAATGAAGTCATTAGAGATTACTTGAGGTCACACCTCCTTTTAAAACAAAATTATGAGGCTTAATCTTAACACTTTCCATGCGGCAGGCGGCTGCAGACGACATTTCAAAATTTCACAAAATGTTTCAAAAATTTCAAAATTACTGTATTTCATTACCATATTTGGAATCACCATAAGAAATGCATTGAAATAAGTACAAACATGCCTAGTATTGGTTCAGTAATTCTTAAGGTAGAACGTGAAAGTTGGGAAAGGTTTCTGAATAATCTGTTTTGTATATATGGTAAAACTAATACCCGCGTGGAAACCGTTAAGACCATTGTCAGAAATGTAACAGCAGCAGTGTCACCATAATGACATCAGGCGTGTGAAAAGTTTGCATGACAAAATTGTCAAGAAAGTAGTCATTGGAGATTACTATATAAAGGTCACATTTTTACAAATTACAGGCTCATGATATTGTTATTTCTCAATGGATGACCAAGTTATGGGTTGCGTGAGAAAGTTAATAATGGCAAATGTCAATAACTCTTTAAACAGTTAAAGAGGTATCTTAAGGTCATACCATCCACATATGAACATTTTGAACGTTGGAAACTTGCCAAGCCCAATTGCTGCTCAATGTTTGTTTTAAAGAGGTATCTTAAGGTCATACCATCCACATATGTACATTTTGAACGTTGGAAATTTGCCAAGCCCAATTGCTGCTCAATGTTTGTTTTAGTTATAAATTATATTGATATTATAAATTGTTGACAACTAATGACAACGTGCAATCAACATGTTCAATAACTTTTAAAAACTTATTTTCATCCCCAAAACATACCCGAAGTTGATGATAGATTATATACAATGTGTCTCAAAACTGGGTCCAAAAACCTTATAATAAAGTTAACTCAAAATGTAGGAAACGTAGCTGCTTTATATAATAAAATTAAATATCTCCTACATGAATTGGTAAAATTATGAGACCAATCGGACGTACGGTTTTTGAGATACAAAGCTTTGAATACAGGTGGTCAGAACCTGTTTTTTCTTCTTTTTGATTTGCCCATGAACCGTCCATGCGTTGCATTTGCGCATCGTAATACTGACTTCATCAAAGTTTTGCCTTTGAGTTTGACCTTATTCTTTACAATGACCTCAAGAAATTTATCTTCGTCATAAGGTGGATTAAAAAGTGTAAATATCTTTGAAACAGTTTTAGAAACATTAATAAATAACCTTCATGTGTAGCAGTTATAAGCCATTTCCTTGGAATTGGAAACCAGCCAAAGTCATTCATCATCTAAAGAATTAGAGACAGGGTATCAGCAGAGGTTGCTTCAATGTAATCCCAGCATGCAGTAGAAAAGCACTGTGCACTGAGATAATTCAGCACCTGATTTCCATTGAAATGTACAGAAATATCATGGTCCATTTAGAAGAATTAATAATGGAGAGTTTTCATATCTGTATCAATTTATGAATTGGGATTCTATTCATCAATACAGTGATACCAAACAAGTTGAAAAGTCTCAATGACAGAATGATTAGTTCCTCTAATGGACCATGATGTTTCTGTACATGTCAATGCAAATCAAGTGTTGAGTTGTCTCGATCATCACAGTGCACAATGCTTTTCTACTGCATGCTGGGATTACTTTGAAGCAACCTCTGGGGTATATCAGGGCAAGGTTTCTGCAATGGGTATTTATAAATTGTGAAACGCTGAATATTGATCCAAAATATGTGTAATTTAACCTTTTTTACCACCAGACATAAGTTACTTCGATGAATAAACACCATGCAGGAAAAACGCACAGATATAACTTTTATGGGTGGGTTATTTTCAAATTAAAGAAGTGTTCTGACCACGCTCTATCATGTCTATTGAAGCTTGGTATTTCAATAAGTTGCCTTTCGATTGGTTTCACAATTTCACCAATTAAGGTCGGGTATATTTTCCTCTATAATTGTCTCTAAGTACGAAGCTCAAGTTATTAGCTCTGCAGTTTTTGAACCCATTTGTTTGGGACACGCTGTATAACATTAATCCATACATATAATTGTATAAGTACAGGCTAGTTAATTTCAATGCCATATTAGATCTATCCATTTGAGCTATATGCATAAACACGACTTATACTTTTTTAAATGATACTTTTAAAAATGATTTCATATAAGCCTAGAGGTTATCCATGTACACGGATTAGCTGCCATCTTATCGGTAATGATTACTGTGTTTAAGATTAGCAGAAAGAAGACACACCTGTTTCATGATGTGTTGGCCAATTGCCAATAACTATGATAACACGGTTCATGCAATGGCTTTGATGTCATGCACCGATTCTATCAAATCGATTCAGTCATGTCTTCCTCACGTATTTCATCTGGTATAATCATGAATATGTAGCCCCATGTCTTAGGAAATCCGTGCCATGGAACTTTAGCGCTCAGATATGTATAGCATTATTATTATACAGACCACTTCTGTAGGTAATAAAGTTTTTAAAAGTACCGCGTAAAGACAAAATCGGCTTTAGAAAGAAAAACAGTCACATATGGACGTCGCCATATTGATCAAAGCTATGACTAGAAACAGTTTAATACGAGATCAGGGGTATTTCACTGAGCTTGCCGATCGGGTCCACTTTTAGATTGAACTTAGTCAGCATAGAATTGGGGGCGCTATACCGATCAGGCGTGATGATTGTAGCAGACGACGCAACGCTGGCCACGCGTCTCTCAGACGACCCAATTTGGCAACGGGAGTGCACCATTTTGAATTATTTTTAACAGTCATCGCCCGGTTAACGATAAAAATCCTTTTAATTATGATGTATTTGTCAAAATGATAGTTTAAAATTCGCGATTACGTGTTATTCACTACGAATTCAAAATTTAGGTTTCGCGTGGCCACCGTCGTCTGTTTAAATCTACAGCGCCCCCAAACCTATGCTGACTAACATGCCGTTTAACCTGCCGTTAAACCTGGTTAAACATTGTTAAACGCGTTAAACGCCGGTCACCGACACATTCCAGACGATAACCATAATTTATTCAAATATGCAAAAGGGTCCGTTTTCGCTACGTACGTTAGTATACGACTTTCCTATCCCAAAGTTAATAGTATCCCTGACGAGATGTCCGCATCTTTGTTTTATGTATTGATATTATCGATTTATGCATTGAGCTCCTGCGTGATACCGTCCAGCGACCAGTTGCTGATGAGGCGGTTTTTAGTGACGATGACATCACAATATTGTGATGTCATCGTCAAAATCCGAATTTCAAATAATCACAGGTTGGGGATGTGCAGTTTAAATTAGTTTACTTGAACATTATAGTTCTGTGTTCAATAAATATGGTCAATATTACACATTAGATAATTATTTTCCTACCATATAATGCATGGTTTAATGAATAGAATGGCATTCCTTTAAATTCATCCCTATGTCACAGGAAGGTACAAAACACTGGAGAAAATGCACGAAGCCACGGTCGACAGATTTAGGGAGTACGGGCCGATCTTCAAAGAGAACATCGCGGGAACAATGAGCGTACACATCATCGAACCATCGGACATACAGGAACTATTTCGCACAGATGGCAAAACACCTGGCAGGATACTCATGGAGCCCCAGTACCACTATAGAATCAGAAGACATCGGAATGTTGGTTTAGCTAATTTGTAAGTGGAACAATATTGTTGGCTTATTCAAGGTGAATTTTGTGACACGTCGGGTTGGGTGGGGTTGTAAATTGAAACAATTTGAAAGATTGTGGGAAGGTATCCGTCACTAATGAAAAAGTTGAGCAAGACAAATTTTACTTAAACGAAGTTATTTATCGGCAAACACTTTACATTAGGCTCTATCCTCCAACTGTATTAAGCAGTTGTCTTGAAGGTATCGTACAATTGCTCAACGCCCATTTAAAAAAAAATAGGATGGCGCTCCTCCATTACCAAAACGAGTGAGTGACTGAGTATGCTTGAACAAATTCATGCCTGGATTTGTGATCTCGCGTGGCGCTAGATTACGTGACTCGATCGGACGACGGTGTGAATCTGGGTCCCGCTCGGATCGGACCGCTCCCGCTATAGACCAGATGTGACCAAGAAACAATTTGTGCTTAATCCTAAGTTTATAATTTGATAAAGCAGCTGACATGTAGGCCTAAAGAGTAATCAAACAAATATGTTTTCGATTTAGTTTGAGTCTTAATTGTCGCGAAAAAAATATTAGTTTCTGTTTTGGTCTATAGCTCTCTAGCCTCTCTATATCCTAGACCTAAAACAATCTGGAAGATGTCACGGTACTATAAAAGCATCCGGGCTTTTGGAGCATCCGGGCCCTCTGTAAAGATAGCAGACGATAGAGATGTCTGGCACGCGTTACTTATATAAATAGGGATGTTTCTTATTAGTCAAGTCCTTGGATTTGACAGGTATGAAAAGCGTACATTGTATTTGTATACTATCGTTGCTTTTCATTAAGAACCTAATTAAGACCTTGCGACAGAATTACTGAAGTTATTGAGATGATATCATCAATAATTATTGTTTGGTAATATTCAGGGATTCTATTATAGAATGGGCATTCTTCCCAAGGATAGCAATTCGGTTTGCTATTAAGCGCGTGCTTCCACCGCCCTAGTCGACTAAATATACCCTTTTCCTTTTCTTTGTCACTATATGAACATGTACCGATAGAGGGCTCACTCCCCATGGACCGCTCCCCATCCTCTGATCTCACCCCCGGGAAAAAGGTCGGTTCTCGGATGGGAAGTATCAGGGGGGGGGGGGGGGGGGGGGGGGGGGCGGGGTGTTGTTCGATTGTGTGACTGTGAAATTATACAAGGTATACTACAGTCGACTACCACCGCCCGCGCCCGTTTCATGATAAGGGCAAAAATAAACACCCGTATAAAATTATATACGTGGACAAAAAAAGACATATTTGCGATGATCGCATGCATGATGATATGATACACATTATTGCATTGGTAACACGATGACAAGTAATAAATATGGATGGATGGTAATTGGTCCTGAAAAAATAACCACATTTTGTTTGTAAATGCGATTCCTGGTGCTGAGCCCCGAGGGGAAGTCACAATCGGAATGTGCTAAAAATAACTACTATTTTCTACTGAAAAGAACAATTTCTTAATCAATATCTCAATGTCCTAAGTGTTGCAAGAAAAGACATAATTTATAGATCTCCCTTATGTTAATAACGGGGTTAATAAATGAGTATCTCATCGAGTAAAGCATGACTCAAAGCTGTGAACTACCGCATTTAAATTAAAGATGATTGAATCGGTTTGTAGTACCGCCCACTTCTTAAGAAGAAATCCTTCTAACAGTAACACAATCAGTCGTGTCGACCCGTGAAAAGGAATGTGATAATTTAATCATGCCTGGAACTCAGTACTATTTCAATTTGGGAAAAGGGTGGCGAAGAGCTGAAATGAAGACCGTATATTGTATTTGACGAATGTCGTAAAGCTGATTTTGACTTATACCTTGAGTGTTTGGTAGTTGACAGAGCACTTTCTAAACTAACTGTTATCCAGCGCAATAAGAAATTTGTCTTATTTAATTTCCTCTCTTTGGTGTTAGGGCAACGCCTCCCGACACACATTAAGCGCGTATTTATTCTTCTTCAAAGTTCCTCCCATTGCCTTACGGGAAAACCTCTCGGCAAACTTTCAGGAAAATAGGTTCTTTTAGAGAAACGCGTGACACCACCCACTATACCCAACTACAATTTTAGAGGAAGAGAATGTATACCACAAGCATGAAGTAGAGAGTGCGCCCTCAATTTTTCTGAAAATCACATACTAGGCATAGGACCATCTACTATCTGAAACCGTTTACCATCATGTAAAATTTCACGATTTGGTTATTTTGATGTAGATCAATGGTTCTTTAAATGTAGATCACATCGAAATTATCAGCATCACTCAAATAACTTGCTTCAACCAAATTTCAATCTAGCGCCATTATTCAACCGTTTTCATTTTCCCGACAAACTCTCAATGCCCCTTTAACATACTCTATCGCTAGAGTGCGTTATCAAAGTCTATATTCAAATATCAATTCAACCTTTTTATAACATTAATATTTCTATACGGCGACAAAAATAACCCTGTTTTACGGGCACACGGACCGCTCATCATTTGGTCGGTTGGTCGGGCATTAGTCTTTCTTTTTTTAACCAATTGACCAAAACATTTGACCAAAACAAACACATTGGTGATGATTGGTCGAATGTGCCCATAATATTAGAACAAGGATTTTTCGTCGTCTAAAAGGTACATGATTAAAGGCATATTATGTGATCTTTTCAAGAGAGCGCCCTCTATTCATGATTTTTTTAGAAAGTAGATTTTCTTGCAGATTTACATTTCCGATCATAAATCGTACATACATTCCAAGTTACAGAGCGATACGATTCCTAATTACCTCAAAATCATGGTTTTAGAGTGAATTTAGAGTGAAAATATAAACTGTCATGTTATCCCGACAGTTTATTTTCACTCTAAAACCATGATTTTGAAGATTAAGAATCGTATCGCCCTGTAACTTGGAATGTATACGTACGATTTATGATCAGAAATGTAAATCTGCAAGAAAATCTGCTTTCAATATTTTTTTCGATGTTGAGGGCGTTCCGTGGAAAGATCACATAATATACCTTTAAAGCTTCTATATGTTTTAGCATGATATAACATTGCTTTTATACTGTTTTCAGGCAAGGTGAAGACTGGCATAAAGTACGAAGTCCTTTACAGCAGCTTCTCATCAAACCACGCAGTGCTCACAAATATTTGCCAAAGATGGAGAAATGCGCTGAAGATTTCATAGACCTGATGGCTGAGACGAAGGACGCCCAAGGCGAGGTACCAGATTTTCAGGACATAATGAAAAGATGGGCGATAGAATGTAAGAGCACACATGATTTACTCAAAGAAGATTTTTAGGTCTTCCCACAATGCATTGCGCGAACGCCAGCCAACTAAAGCTATTTTCACAGGATGCATTTGTCGAGCTCTGAAGTTTTAGAAATAAGAGAAAGGTACACTGATAACTTATTTATTCATTGATGTAAACTAGAAACTATAAAGAGCTCCAACTATGAACGCGCTATGAAGCCATGATTGTGTGCATATGTTTAAGGGAACCGAGACAAATTGGAGACCAGGATTAGGGCATTTTGCATAAACGCAATGCATTGTGGTGGTGTCTTTAAAATCTACTTTGTGATTTACTAGTACCGTTAAACTTCATCTATAAGCACCCATTGACTAATAGTTAATAAGCAGAGAATAGATAAAAAGGTATGAGCGCCCTCTTTTGATCTAGAGAAATTAGCACGAACTTGTTTAGTGTATTCGATATTCAATACTATACAGTTGTATTACTCTCTAAATAATTTCATGGACAGACGAATTGCTCAATTGGTAAAGCGCCCGGTAAAGCGTCAACTTCAGTATCACGAGGTTGGTGGATCAATTCTCAACTACACCTTTTGCAATTTCTTTTGAAATCCAAGTGATATAGAAATTAATGCAAACTTGAATGTAAAATGATTACTCAATTATACTATAGCTTTATTGTTATTTTTCAAAAAAACAAGCGCATAATTAATTTGATTGTATAAAGTAATGATCTTAATAGTCCAACCTTTTTATAAGCTAAAACACATTTATACTACAAATTAACCACAGCAAAATGTATTCATTGGCTTATTTTAAATGTTTCACACAGTAATCTTAAACGTTTCCTTCATCATGATTTAAGGGCAAATTATGATGATGCATATTAGGTTGGTAGATCAAGTTAAGCAACAAAATGAAAGTAACTATGCAAACCACTATAATCCTGGTCTCACAATGAATGAATAGGTGAATGAATGGATGGCTATTAAATCAATTTATTTCCAATAAGATAGAGGGCCGTCCATTTATACCGACCCATCAATCATACATGTAGTTATAAAACAGTATCTGACACAGCAGTCTCGTTTAGATCAATTGGTAAGCCTGCAGTTAGGGCAATTGTGATCGCAGGTTCCAGATGACAATTCCTGGTTCGAATCTCACTTCAAGACTTCTTCTTTTGGAAAGTTTATAAATATTTACGGTGTATATCAAATTCTTAACTTTGTTTTTACCATGAATAAATAGTGAATCTATCTTTGTCTTTAATGTGGGTTTTCCCTTTTTTTCCCCTCTCTTTCTACTATTTTTAATTTTAATTTTAATGTTATCACAATCGTTTATAAATAGTACAAACATTTAAATCAACCTCAACGACTTAGTATTTTTGTGAAGACATGCATGGATGGAGTACAATGAGACAATACGTTGATTACAATTCACTGCTTTTCAGTTCTGCTACTTATGGTTTTGGCCATTGTTGGTTCTAGATGACAATTCCTGATTGAGTTTATAGAGACACATACATGTACATGTACATGTATATGGTTCACAGTTGATCGATACAAGCATGTAGCATGTCTATCGAATTTGGGGCAGAGGACTTCTTTAGTGATATAGACACAGTTTCGTAATTCTAAAACTAATCCGTTATAAATCAATAACACGTGGCCACTATACTACCATTTACATGAATGTAATGCATGACCTTCAATACCACGTGAGCTGCTCAAACTATGACATGTTCATTAGGCGTGCAATTTAAAGGCAATCCGTCAAACGTGTGTATTATAGTTCCGAAAAACTTAAACAGACTTAAAAAGATGGATGGTGCCGTAAATAAGTCCTTCGCGTGATTTCTTTTATTATTTCCACTCAGTTTTGTTTTATTTGTTTTGTGCTTTGTGTTTCTCCAAGAATAGGTATGGCACAAACGTGTAATATTGCGTTTCGAATCAATGAGGACAACAGGCAAACAGTCAAAATGTTATTGACTGGCCATGGCGTGCGTGTCCAGTTTGATTAAATTTTGTTTCATTTAAAAAATATATATATAAAAAAACCAACGAAAAAGATAGATTCCTTGTTCATTCATGATAAAAATAAAACACTGTCAAGAATTTGAAAATTATGACCTTTCCAAAAGAAGAAGTCTTGAAGTGAGATTCGAACCAGGAATTGTCATCTGGAACCCGCGATCACAATTGCCCTAACTGCCGGCTTAACCAATTGATCTAAACGAGACTGCTGTGTCAGATACTGTTTTATAACTACATGTATGATTGATGGGTCGGTATAAATGGACGGCCCTCTATCTTATTGGAAATAAATTGATTTAATAGCCATCCATTCATTCACCTATTCATTCATTGTGAGACCAGGATTATAGTGGTTTGCATAGTTACTTTCATTTTGTTGCTTAACTTGATCTACCAACCTAATATGCATCATCATAATTTGCCCTTAAATCATGATGAAGGAAACGTTTAAGATTACTGTGTGAAACATTTAAAATAAGCCAATGAATACATTTTGCTGTGGTTAATTTGTAGTATAAATGTGTTTTAGCTTATAAAAAGGTTGGACTATTAAAGATCATTACTTTATACAATCAAATTAATTATGCGCTTGTTTTTTGAAAAATAACAATAAAGCTAGTATAATTGAGTAATCATTTTACATTCAAGTTTGCATTAATTTCTATATCACTTGGATTTCAAAAGAAATTGCAAAAGGTGTAGTTGAGAATTGATCCACCAACCTCGTGATACTGAAGTTGACGCTTTACCGGGCGCTTTACCAATTGAGCAATTCGTCTGTCCATGAAATTATTTAGAGAGTAATACAACTTTATAGTATTGAATATTGAATACATTAAACAAATTCGTGCTAATTTCTCTAGATCAAAAGAGGGCGCTCATACCTTTTGATCTATTCTCTGCTTATTAACTATTAGTCAATGGGTGCTTATAGATGAAGTTTAACGGTATTTAATTTACTAATTATTTAAATTATTTAAATGCCTATACGAAATATGTATTTGTCGATTGCTTTAAAGATAAAGAACAACATTATTTGCAGTAGCCTCCCTCCCTGAAAGTTTCTAAAACATTTATGAGGTAAACAGGTAATGCCCCAAACAATTAAATGTTGATGACAAAATTCTAAATCCATGAGGGCGCACTTTCTATTTTGTTCTTGAATTACAAAATGTTCTTGAACTTAACTTTCCGGTATTACCGTTTATGGTTTATTATATATACTTCAGTTAATAATACTGGATGGATTAACGAGATACGAGGATACTTGTCAGTCTCGTTACTCAGAGTATATAGTTTCTTGTAATAATAGACTTTTTAATCCATCTTTAAATTCAAATGAGTATTTATTTTTCATTTAAAAGACATTTGAGAAAAACATGAACATTCAAAGGCAGACAGGTTGCTCATATTATTACCAGTTTGAGTCATCGGGTGGGTGTGGCCCATTTGTGTTACGAACATGACCTATTTACATACAACATTCGGCAGAGTAACTGTGGGCGTGATGGAGTCTATCTTTTGGGCTAAGGTTTATGTATTCTTTGTGCATTCGTGACAACTTCCTCAGCAATATATTTATAGATCCGGCGTCTCAGTTAATAAGAAAGAATTTGTTTCAAGATGTTTTCTGAAATATTTGATGACATATCGGGTTTTTACATTTCCTTTCAATAATTTACCAGAAAGTAAGCAGTATCTTCAACATTTGATATAATATAAGCCACTCTTGTTTCCGCTACTTCATGTATTGATTAGTACCCAGTTTTCAATATTACAGACGTATGGTCCACTTTATGATTTCGTTTGATTCCAATTGAATGCACCTGTCTTTCAATAGAAACACCATATTACCATCCACACAGTGCAACAAAAATAAGTTCCCCTTTAGATTATGCCTGATATTTTTAAAATGAGTTACTCCATCGAAACGATTTTTGGCACACGTGTATGTACACACAGCAACCCTAGAACATGTAGAACGGGGCGGCTTGAATGAGCACACATTGACTTGAGGAATACCTCATTTCAAAAGGTGAAAAATGCGGTGTTCAAGCAAAGACCCTGGTTCAAGTCCCTGGTTCAAGACCCTGGTTCAAGACCCTGATTCAAGACCCTAATTCAAGACCCTGGTTCAAGACCCTGGTTCAAGCTGCTTCCTCCTTCAATAAAATCATTTAGCAACTTTGGAATTGAGGTATTCCTCCATTCAATGTGTGCTTATTGAAGCATTACAACACCTGCGTAGTTATAGCCCCGTTATTGTGTTGCTGTGCACACATTAATGTGTGCCAAAAATTGTTTCGATGGAGTAAATTATTTTAAACATATCAGGCAAAATCTAAAGGGGAACTTATTTTTGTTGAACTGTGTATATACGCAAGAGCAATGAACTTCCCAGCAAAAATTAATTTCCCTAAAAAAACTAATATTGCGATGAACGCATGAATGTTGCAAGTCGGCGAGCTCAGTAAGACCCAACTGATTTTAAAACAAATGTTAACAGCTGCCTTAGAGATATGCCCATTCCAGGAAGACTGTTGGAAAAGACAGCTGATGCCAAATTACGATTGTTAACTTTACACGGCCATTTCTGATGAACAATCAATGCCATTAAACGAAAACCGTTAAGGTTAAAACAATAAACCTTAGTGTCGTTTCCCAATTCAATTAAAAAGCAATAAGAACATTGAATTACTCATCTTATACATCTCGCATCTTTAAACATTCTTGATCTCCCGTATTTCACACACAGCCATATGCTATATATTCTTCGAGGAAAGACTTGGATGTCTGAAGCCGGACCTTCCCAAGGATTCAGAACCAGTGCGCATGATCGAATCGGTTGACCAGTTTTTCGAGGGGTTGAGAGACCTAACCTTCAAATTTCCGTTCTACAAGATGGGCATCGAAACGAAGACGTGGACGGAATTTGCAGACGCTCAAGATTTTTTTTACGCGTAAGTAGAACTATGATGACAATTTCGACAAGGAACAGGCTCGACCGATCGTTTAATTTATGATTTTGGGCGGGGGGGCGGGGGGATTTGAGACAACATTTTTACTATTTTTCGAGACTTTGAAATTTGAATTAGTGTTTTGAGAGAACAAATCTTGGAAATTGTTTTAACAACAATTATTTGGGGATCGACCAATTTCTTAAATGTTGATGTGAAAAAACCACTGTATACACCAAAGTATGTGCTATTACAACTAACTAATAAAACAAGATATCACTTTAAAAGGCCATGCATAAGGTTTGGAAACACTTAACATACAGATAGAGGCCATATGTGTTACCATTATCTATTTTGTATGCATTTTCTATTTTAAATTTGATTCAATAATTTTTGTTGCAGCCAATCTAACAAGTACGTTAACAGAACCCTCAATAAAATGAAAAACGAAGCGAAGAAATCCGATGGCACCAAAACTGAACACGACGCGCCCTTCATAGAGCAGCTGATGGCGAAATTCGATAATAACGTAGAATCAGTCAACAACGTTGTCAACGACTTGCTGTTGGGTGCCGTGGATAACGTAAGAGTTAAACCATTTTCTTCTGATGTAACGATAGTGTGTGTGCAATATATTGATGACGTTACTTGTTGTTGTTATGACTACTCGGTCAATAGCAAAATTAATCCCAAAATGTTATCACTACTGTAGTACTGTCGCAATGATATTTAACCTCAATCCTGTATGTGGTGTTGGCGTTGGTAACACCGTTTTGCTGACTAATTTGGTGTTCTTGATCACTGTTGATAGGATGACTTTATATCAACCCCATTGAAAATCCTTCATTTTATTGATACGAAAATTTGATCGTATACTATGTATTAAAGTAGTTTTAATGCCTATTTTACGCGTATCTCTGATGCGATTGATCTTGCTATTTAGTTACACCATGTACCGCTTGAGCTCATCTAAACTTGAATTAGTCAAAGTCAGACAATCTCAGAAAATGACAATCTGATCAAAGATTACCAAGAGATGAAGTCAAGGCAAAGAAGATTTTAAAGACACCACCACAATGCATTGCGTTTTTGCGAAATGCCCTAATTCTTGTCTCCAATTTGTCTCGGTTCCCATATACATGATATAGACATGCACACAATAATGGCTTCATAGCGCGTTCAACGTTGGAGCTCTTATAGGTTCTAGTTTACATCAAGGTATTAATTAGTTATCAGTGTTCCTTTTTCTTATTTCTAAAACTTGACAAATGCATCGTGTGAAAAAAGCTTTAGTTGGCTGGCGTTCGCGCAATGACCTTAATATCTTCTTTGAAGTCAAGGGAGATAAGATTACCTATAGCATGTATAGTCAATAATGAGGACAGATCAAATCGTAATTGAAGGTATCCACACACGATCATGCCAGCTGACATCGATAATGAAGGACTTCTGGCACGTACTCTGTCAGTGTCTGTATGACATCTGTGTGTATACGATTAGATCTCAGTGTATGGAGGAGAAAGTGTCAATATTAAGAGATGTCAAACCTGTGTGGCCAATGACTTGTTGCCTTGATGTGATTGCAAGGACAATGAATATGCCAACTATTTGTTTTGACTATACGACTTGAATTATCACGAGCCAGGTATACAGTTAACATGTTAAAAAAGAGCTACCTCAGCTTTTTGTCGAAGAAGCTAAATGTGCATCTGTAACAACTACCAATTAGGATTGAACAAAACCTCTGAACATTGCTGCTCATTATGTGACATGCATGTTATCATCTTTGAACATACCCATGAAACAGAAGGTGAACGGACACAATGTACTATTGAGAGCATTTATAGAGTTTGGAAGTGTTTTTGGTGAGATTTTGTTAGTCTTTGAAAGCATTCTTCCATACTAACCTCCCCTAAAAAGGTAGATGCAATGACATCGAGTCTAATGTCTGCACGGAATTGATGACACTGCATAACATATAGCAGATGTGGTACATACATACAGTGCTGACTTCCTAAAATTAACCTCAGTTAGATCATGAAAGAAGCGTCAATTATCCGACTGTCCATTGCAACAACCTTACACATTACCAGTATTCTGTCAACATAATTGGTTATTAACCATTGCCTGTCATCGTTGGCCCGTATCCACATGGCAGACCCAAACTGCTAACTGGACGAATGACCAGGACCAGAGGTTGCTTCCAATGTAATCCCAGCATGCAGTAGGAGCGCACTGTACAATGGGATAATTGAGCCAATTCAATCCTTGGTTTGCATTGAAACGTACAGACAAGAAATGGTTCATTAGAGGAACTAGTCGGTGAGACTTTTCAATTTTGTATCAATATATGAATTAAGATTATATTTCTCAATACAATGATACCAACAAAATAATATGAAAAGTCTCGCTGATTAGTTCCTCTAATGTACATTTCAATGTAAAACGCGGATTGAATTCGCGAAGCTCCATTATCCTATTATAAGATGATCCAATTGCACAGTGCGTTTCTATATACTGCATGCTGGGATTACATTGAACATGTTGAAGCAACCTCATCAGGACTTGACTTCCTACGATATTGATAAGATTATGATCAACGACCATATCCATTGATATGAGAGAAAAAATAGAATGACTCTTCTTAACAAAGTGTCTTAAAGAGACTAACACACGCGACAGGATGTTTATTTAGAGAGTGAACATGTTTCTACGGGAAATTCTCTAATATGCTGGCACGTTCACATAAGCATGATAAGGATTAACTTCAGGATAATAAGGCATTGTCTTCTAGTTCGTTTGTACGTGACTGAAATGTCTCAAAGATAACTTTCTAGCAGTGGGTTTGGATAGAGGTTAATGTCTTGCTGCTGTCCATAGGGGATAAGATGTTGACATTTTGGTCAACGACCTTATTCGCTGACATACCATACTGTCTTATTTATATATAATACTTCAATAGATACTTCTTAACCTCACATCATTACTTTCTTTATAGCTCCTTTCGATTGGTCTGTCAATTAACTTGGTCTTTCTCTCCGAATTTATGCACTCTTTTCATACCAATCTTGCGATTAATTCCTAATTTCGCACCCATTCACGACCGAAATATATACCAAACTAATTCTTGATACATCGATATTTGTTTGTAACTCTTTGCAGGTCTCCCATGCCGTCATCTTTAACCTGTACTGTTTAGCCAAGAACCCAGATGCGCAAGAAAAGTTACATAAAGAAGTGACATCACTCGTAGGAAATAAAACCAAATCGACAACGGATGTCCTGCAAAGAGCTCCGTATATGAAAGCTTGCGTGAAGGAGGCATTGAGGTAAGTAGTGTTTCGCACCGGGGATTTGCAGTCGGCGTCTAAAAAGATAACCCATGACATCATGAAACTGAATTATAAACCGTATCATGGTTAACTGTCACAACTTCACAGCTTTATAATGTCGACTGACCAAACTAGACATTCTTGTTACGCCTACATGTACATGTATAGGTCTAGGTAGTTTTTGAAGGACTTGTTGTATATTGGCGCAGTCAACAATTCGTTCGTGGAGAGAATAAATTCCATGTATAAACACGATAGTGCATCCTAGGTTTATGTATATCGATATCATCGTCCAATGTATTCTAACTGAATTTAATACAATAGTCTATACACAAATATGTTTTATCTTCGGACAGTTGAAATTCGCTTCAATAATTGGCTCGTGTAGGTATAGCATATTACTAAATTCATTAGGGATAACAAAAGCCAGGAACCAACCTAATAATATTACCGTATGACCGGCACATCGATGACAAGTGCTTAGTTTTGACACGCAAATTGGTCAGAACATAAACCAATCCATGTAAACTCCGTGCACACTTGCTAATTCAGTTGAATTCGCAGATTGTTGTAGATTTCACCAAACACTTAGCTGTTTGTGTTACATTAGGTTACAAGGCCCGTTTAGCAGCGCTATAAATTGATGCCCTAAAAACCGTTAACAAATTTAAATATTCGCCTTCCATCCCAGCTGGTTGCTATATATGACATAATTCTCGTATGCAACCAACCGGCTGTATTGAGTAGTGTAAAGGCATGAGCGTAGATGTAATTTGCAACATAATGGAAACTTACCCATGCAGTTAGACCCGAATTTAAATTATATGCACTGGGTAATCCTCTCGTAGTATTGATAACAATATAGGTTTACCAGAGCGAATTAATAGCGCTTCTAAGCGGGCAATTTATGTCATGAACAGAGTAATATCAAATGAGAGGAGAAAACGAAATAATAAACTGTTCACATCTTGGTCGAGATCAAAGCAACGTCATTGCAATGAGTTAATCTATACTAGTACACAATTATTTATAGACAATTACAACTAATAATTTCAAATAATGTTAAGATAAATATAAGGATTTCTTATTCCATATGGTATATTAGAAAATTTGGAGTCAATTACGTATATAAATCAACATTTTAAAATGTTACAATTAATATTTGGGCCAATTCATTAGAGAGGGATACACGTAATAGTACACTTTTTATAGCAATTAACTTTCATATCATAATTATGGATTTCAGAATGTTTCCTGTTGTTGATGGAACTAGTCGTGTACCAAGCAGTGACATAGCCCTCCGTGGATATACTATCCCCGCTGGGGTAAGTACTTGACAATCGTAATTAATTCAAAGGTTTCAGGCCAAGCATAAGAATACTTTTCTATGGGCCCAATCCCCAATCGAGTCATATTCTTTCGTATTTTCGTCACCATATACGAGGGGGTATCAAAAAGTTCTTGAAATCACCAAGAAGTGAAGGAGCCAAAAACTTTTTTTTTAAATGTGACCCTTCAGAAATCTTTAAAAAGTCACTGTGCAAAGTCACACATTTCTCCCACTTTTTATTACCTGTCCACAGAATGCCATTGTAGAGATATTCAGATTGGTCTATCATTGATTGATCCTCAGATTGCCTCAGATTGCGTTATTCCCAAAACAGCAATAAATGGTTTAAAGTGTTGACAGAAAGGGGTCAAAGGTAATGTATGGGTCATTTGAGGTCAATCTGTGTACTCCCTGTGTTACCCATAAGATTATTGTCAGCAAGCTTGTTTGTAATGACCTTTGACTGCTTTCTGTCAAAACTTTAAACTATTTATTGCTGTTTTGGTGAATAACGCAATCTGAGGCAATCTGAGGATCAATCAATGGCGGTCAATCTGAGGATCTCTACAATGGCGGTATGTGGACAGGTAATTAAAAGTGTAGAAATGTGTGACTTTGCACGGTGACTTTTTAAAGATGTCTGAAGGGTCATATATCAAAAAAGGTATCTGGCTCCTTTAATTACTTCTTGGTGATTACAAGAACTTTTTGATACCCCCTCGTATGATGTAGAAATTATTATTTGCAAATAAGATTTATAAGGTAAATAGTTCATAAAACTGATTAATACAAAATCTATATTCACCATGTTCACTGTGTGATCATATTACCCCATGTCTCTCGGTGCCGACTTACTTCTTTATAGTCTTCACAAGATCTAGATTTCGTTTGGCAACCTGAATTAATTGTAGCAAAAACCATCAACAGAGGATGGGTATCAAGGTTGTTGATAAAAATGAAGGCACTGTATTATAGACAGAGAACGACCCATCATTGTATCCGAGTGCATGAAAATAAATGGCTATTTGTGAACAATAAGGCCTACCTGCTCCGAAAATAATATACACCTAGCACATAAAGTCCCTGCTCAGGTGCTTTGAGGTTGACTAATTCAAAATATATAATCGGTACCAAAAATCTGAGATATACAGTAAATGAGCAAATTTCTTCTCCGCAGTTTGATACCTCATTCAACAAAATCGAATGGATACTTTTAAAGTTATGTCGATTTCAATGACCGCGGATGCAACAGAAAAGTGGCACTAGGTATAGGAAATCATTGATTTGTGTGTGATTTACCATAGACGGTAAAAATCAATGTTTTACCCGTCTATGGATTTACGCACTGAAAAACTCACAGCTTATCAGCTAAGACTTGTATTCTTCACAGCCAGATACACCCTTTGTCCCGCACATTGCGGTTATCACTAAAGACCCATTCATCTGTCACGTTCAGATAGCACACAGTTATCACACACAAATCAATGATTCGTATACCTAGTGCCACTTTTCTGTTGCATCCGCGGTCATTGAAATCGACATAACTTTAAAAGTATCCATTCGATTTTGTTGAATGAGGTATCAAACTGCGGAGAAGAAATTTGCTCATTTAATGTATATCTCAGATTTTTGGTACCGATTATATATTTTGAATTAGTCAACCTCAAAGCACCTGAGCAGGGACTTTATGTGCTAGGTGTACATCGACGTATTACGAAATTAGGCTAAAAACTATAATGGTCACACTTTCCTCTTATACGTCGTGTTCAGGGAATGAATTCTAAAGTGTCGGTGGAATACTGTAGGTGGGATGTAAGGGTATAATCTGCTTAAAAAACGCGAGTGCTGCGATATTAGTGAGAAGCCTAACTTCATTTGTTAATATTTAGGGGTCAATAGTGTGCCCCACTTATTCATTTTCTTCGTATGCATTGTTAATAACTGTAAACCTGATGACAAACATGGAAGTCGAAACATAAATGGGGGATTTGTAAGCAATTTAAAATAAATTACTTCAGGGAAATCGCCAAGCGATTGCGTGACTTTTAGATTTAGACTATGAACTTCAGTTTTGTCACCCCGTCGACTTGAGTTATACATCAGAAACATATTTTATCATTCACTTGTTTCACAACGGATTGATAGGGATGGTTATTGTTATTTAGGTTCACACAGCTATGATTACAACTATACAAGGGTGCCTCAGTCAAAAGCTATACTGATGAACAATGTAATGTTGCATTCTAGGCCAATATTTTACACTGTAACACTTTCCACGTGGATATTGGTTACCATACATAACAGATTTGTCAGAAACCTTTCCTAACTTTCAAAGCCTAACTCAAGGAATAAGGACTACTGAACCAATACCAGCCATGTTTGTACTCATGTCAATGTATTTCTCATGGTGATTCCAAATATGAATTGAAATTCAATAACCGTGATATTTTTAAAATATTTTGTGAATATTTGGAATGTCGTCTGCAGACGCCTGCCGCGTGAAAAAGGTAACTGCATGACAGGCGACAAACACGTGGGGTACTGGATCTTACTTTATTGAATCCGAATGAAATGAAGAAAAAAGTCAGAATACCATTATTGATAATACGATGACAATCTTTCAAATTGGTGTGTGAGTCGCAAATCTTGATTAAAGGCATATTATGTGATCTTTTCCAGAGAGCGCCCTCTATTCATTATTTTTTTTAGAAAGTAGATTTTCTTGCAGATTTACATTTCCGATCATAAATCATACATACATTCCAAGTTACAGAGCGATACGATTCCTACTTACCTCAAAATCATGGTTTTAGAGTGAATTTAGAGTGAAAAATATAAACTGTCGGAATCCCGACAGTTTATTTCACTCTAAAACCATGATTTTGAAGTAATTAATAATCGTATCGACCTGTAACTTGGAATGTATGCATGATTTATGATCAGAAATGTAAATCTGCAAGAAAATCTGCTTTCAATTTTTTTTTCATTGTTGAGGGCGTTCCCTGGAAAGATCACATAATATACCTTTAAGGATACTTTCAAAGTTTCTGAGGAGCGAGAGAGAACTAACATAAAGCTTCAAATCAAGACCATGCTTGTTCAATTCTAAGGTTTACCTTTGCCGGTAGATATGATATTAAATGTGACATTTTTTCTCAAATTGGATAAATTGTATTTTGCGTCTAAACTCTACACTTTCAACATCGTACATGATAGTCTTGTCTTTGCTAAAATGTTCCACCATACTTTTGATAGATTCTTTTAATAAGTGGGCATAGGGCCAGGAACCTATTCTCTAGGTCTATTATATACAACATTGCTTTCAATGTGTATCGTAAAGTTTCTTATAAATACTGTGCTGCATGTATCCGAATCAGGTGTCGCGATCAACAAAACACCATATCCGTATAAATGACAAATAACACGCATACTATATCTGATTCTAGCCATTAATGCATCCAAACTAC
The DNA here is from genome assembly GCA_035610835.1 of Ophiura sarsii. Taxonomy (NCBI): domain Eukaryota; kingdom Metazoa; phylum Echinodermata; class Ophiuroidea; order Amphilepidida; family Ophiuridae; genus Ophiura; species Ophiura sarsii. The sequence continues at coordinate 66,279,000 of CM069444.1, forward strand.
TAATCCCCCTGATAAAGCGGCATCGCACATTTAATGAAACAGGACAACGTAGATTACCTCCCTTATTTGGCAATAATAAGATCCCGAGATTTAAAGATGTGGTCTTAACATCTTTAGAAATGCAGTAACAGGTGGTAGCATGCTCTGTGATATAATGACATTATCGTGAGAAAATCAAGCGATATTTCCCAAATTATAGGTTGTTATCATGATTAAACGATGGCATTTATTGCCATCCTGCAGGAGGATGACATGGATTAGATCATTATTTCACTGTAGTTCAACGTCTCCTGCTCACCTCCTCACGTATCCGTCCACTGAACCGACTATAAAGTTACATAAGTATTCTTAGAATGTGAAGTGTAACTTTATCACGCTTCTTGGACGCAACTGCAAAAATGAATACTCTGGGATCCAGAATAAAAGTGATTTTGTTTATTTTGACTTTTACGATGTCGCCAAAGTCATTTTGTGTATCACTATAGCAAATAAATACTCGGGAATATTTGCTGGGGTTTATCTTGATCTCAGACATGGCAACATTTTGTCTCGGTCTTAATTCAATGTTCAAATTCAGTACTCTGGGTAAACTAAGACATCTGAACCGTAAATTTAACAAAGGCCTAAACATGTGCAAGACCATGGTGTCCCAAAAGTTTTGAAACCATTTGAGAGATGTGTATCTCTTTTAAAGTAAGTCGCAGTACCAAATTGAAAATATATTTGGAAAGAGAAAACTTGAAGAATTATTTCGGTACCAAACATAACTCCCTTTAGAGGCTCCCTCAATATAAAACACACTTTGAAAGGTTTGGCTATAACTCACAATACCATACAATTGTTCGATTTGCTGGACGCACTGTGGTATAAGTCACTCTAATAAAATGCAGCGTGTTCCTCACATTCAATTCATGTAGTTTTTGTTCAAAAAATGTTTCCACTTATTAAATGTTGTGCACAACATAATATAAGGATTATATCAATCTGAAATTAAAAAGAATCATTGTAGAGAACTTTTTTCTCTTCCCTACCTCTTTCAGTTAGTCATGATTGTCGCATGCTTGACTTTATTTAGCTCATTTATACTATACATGCTATACGCTTATGAAAGTCCTGTTTACAGTTCGGGAAACTTTCTTCTGCATTTTGGCGAAACATATAGCTATAATAATTGTTGTAAGTTTGGTACCAAAATAATCCTACAAGTCTTCTCTATCTAAATATATTTTTATTTTTATACTGGAATTGTTTAACCGGAGATATAAAGTTTCGAAAAGGTTTCGAAACTTTTGGGACACCCTGTACTTTTCTGGTGTTATATTTATTCAATAGGTGCTTTCTTTTTCTCCTTTTTTTTCAAACAGACGGTTGTCAGAATTCACTGTGTCGCCGGAATGATGGAGGAGTACTTCAGCGATGCGCACAAGTTCAGACCAGAGAGATGGCTTCGCAACGAGTCATCTGACAATGTCAACCCATACTTGCATTTGCCATTCGGCGCTGGACCACGGGGGTGCATTGGAAGAAGACTTGCTGAACAAGAAATCTATGTAATGCTTTTGAAGGTAAGTTGTTTTATCTATGGCATCTGTGTCAGTTGTTTTTTGGTGTATCGCAAAGAAGGTTTTAAGGTCTTCCCACAATGCATTGCGCGAACGCCAGCCAACTAAAGCTTTTTTTCACACGATGCATTTGTCATGTTTGTCGAGCTCTTAAGTTTTAGAAATAAGAAAAAGGAACACTGGTAACTAATTTATTTATTGATGTAACCTGTGTATGGGTACCGAGACAAATTGGAGACCAGAATTAGGGCATTTTTCAAAACCGCAATGCATTGTGGTGGTGTCATTAAAATCATCTTTGAGTCTATCGTATTCGTAACTAAGGCAATCAAAATGCAAGAGGTTTTTTCAAATAAAAAGCGATTGAGTCAGTTAAACCAGGGACATGATACATTACTCTTATGGGAAAGCATACTGTAAATGGGTAAAGACCTCAGTCCCGTTTGTCAACGACGCGTGTTTGTCATCAAAAAAGGAATTTACTTGTCTTAAATTAATGTTATTTTCATGCTTATGATCAATGGACTGTAACCACAAATTCTGAAGATAACACACTTATTAAGAAAGCTATTAATAAGTCACACGTCAGACATGCTGTTATAATATTTTTATTTCGGCAATTATCAACTAGGGGTCGTCTTGTTCCCATGAATGAAACAAATCTGTTAGCTGGAATTATTAGGTAATTGCGTCATAGATCCGTATAGGGATCTATGATTGCGTATTGCCTATGTAGTAGATGACATCATCGCTACAACTCTTCTGATATTCCAATGGATAATAGTTTCTTAGGGAGTGAACAGCCTACTGTTTGTGGGGGAAGAGGATAACCGTCCAAAACATGAATGAAATGGCTTTCAATGTTTTAAGATTTGAAGCTTCATATTATTAAATAAGTTAGACCATTTGGAACGGTAGTTGCTACTCAGAGTTTCAGCTTATACCGAGAAAGACGTTGGTTATTGCGGACGTGGACAAAGAAGATTTTAAAGACACCACCACAATGCATTGCTTTTTTGCAAAATGCCCTAATTCTGGTCTCTAATTTGTCTCAGTTCCCATAGACATAATGCACACAATCATGGCTTCATAGCGCGTTCATCGTTGGAGCTCTTAGGTTCTAGTTTTCATCAATGAATAAATTAGTTATCAGTGTTCCTTTTTCTTAATTCTAAAATTAAAGAGCTCGACAAATGCATCGTGTGGAAAATGCTCTAGTTGGTTGGCGTTCGCGCAATGCATTGTGGGAAGACCTTATAAAATCTTCTTTGGGACGTTGGTGTATATTTATATTATTATGTAATATTGATGATGTTGCACAATTTTGGGAAACTATTTCTGGTTGATGATGTAACGTCACTCAGTGACTTGATGTGGATAGGCAATCCACAGTTTATATTTAGTGTACCCCAATGGAATACCATCTCAACTTAAAAATACACGTAACAGGAGACCTCTTGATATTCATTTAATTGACAATCCTTGACATTAGCTACATGCAATGATCAGCACATAGTACACAATCAATGGGCAAATATTGGTCTGTATTTCAGAAGGGTTGTCAAAGTTACATGAGCTAGAGATACGGTGTAGTAGATACAAGGGATGATAGTTGTATTAGAGATAGCATGACATCAGAAAGAGGCAGTACAAGTCGTGAAGACATTGAAGTATAAAGTTGTTAAATGTATTCCTTCAAATGGGTGATACACTCTCCCTCTAACAAAAACGATAAAGATGAATTATATATACTTTTTAAAGAGACTATTTTAAGATATGGAACAGTTACTGTAGTTTTAACATTAAAACACTAGATATCCCTAAAGAATACAATTGTAAATTTTAAGGCGTCAATATTTTAACTTTCATTATTATTTTTCCTCACAATTTCTGCCCACAGCTTATTCCAAAATACAAAATTGAGTGGCGCCATGACGATATGCAGCTCTTGTTCCGTCTCATAAATTGCCCGGATAGGCCGGCACAGTTTAACTTCATCGAGCGCTAAGTACCGAATGTGGCAAGTAACGCCAAATCCCCGCCGTTACGGTAAGCGGCGTCCCGCTATAATTATGGTCGCAATCTATAACATTTACCGTGGACTTGTTGCAGGGATACTGTACACACTATAATACGGTACGTGTACGACGGGCTGTATGAACATTTGATCATTGTAGACAATCTTGATTCAGTAGTTGATCCACGTCATCGTCATAAAATATGGATTGCGGCGTACTTTAGCGGCTGGATTCCTTCACTGACCTTGCCCGCAAAATCTCTGTCTTAATCAGATAACAAGACAATGTTAAATGGACTGATTTCGAAAACCACATGGAATATATTGAAACATGATTTAAAAGCCACGCCGATATCGCTGATACTTTGGATGATATGGCATAACACAAGCAAAATGGAACAAATAGAAATGGACACAAAGATGGTGAATCATGTAAACTCTAAACACATCTGACGAGCGAGTGTCGACATCCTAAATAAGAATAAGGAATGTATAAGATAGTCATCATTTGACAGACTTCTTATCAACATTTCTGGCAACGAAAGGAAGTTATATGTAATTTTTTTTAACGATTTGGTTTCCAAAATGAAGAATAAGCAAGTGTTTGTGTACAGTTTACTTTTGCACATGACCTAACTGGATGTCTTTTTTCTTTATCATGTTTGTGGTTCAATTATAATAATTCAATATTTTATTTTATACATAGGGCCTTAAGGTTACGCTCAAATTTGGACTAGTTTGTAACTAAACGGTGTTGGATATTCATGATAGAAACACACGTTTTCTCAAACTTAAAGTATTCTTAAACGGTCATGTATTTTCCAAATGTGTTCATTTCACATATATGACGATAATATGATTTGTTAGTATATGCATATAGGCAGTAGCAGATTTTGATAAACATGTTGGAATAGTTTCATCAGGAATTCAGAAGAAAATTGTATGAATTTCCGTAAGAAATTCTTAGTAGGAAACTTACTTTATTTTCCATACGGTGTTTTGTGTTTGATCCAGAGCTAGCGTTTCTAGTCTGTTTCTTGGTGACGTCATCAGAAGTTGATGATGACTCCCTCTAAATCGATCGGTAGCTGTACACGCAGTGAAAGAAAACCACATCATTAAATGGGATGACTTACAGATGATCGCCAGAGATGAGACTAGAAACACCAGATGGATACGTGAATCCATTTGGATTTGGAGGAAAGGCGGCACAGACAAACAAAGGCACATAATGAATGGCGACGAGGGGGCGTACCAACTCAGTCATCTTTACGACTCAGTGATCCAGAGGGCGTCATCATCAATTTCTGATGACGTCATTAATTAAAACAGACTAGAAACGCTAACTCTGGATCAAACACAATCCACACAGGAAGACAACAGATTTGTTGTCGAAACCCGTATGGAAAATGTAAAGTTTCCTACTACGAAAAATATTACAATGATAAACATGTTATTTTACTTTTTTTAAATCTTATTTAAAGCTTGACATTTCTCAATAAGAATCTAGCGATTTTTAAAACATTTTAAGCTGACGATTTCGGTACTACGAATGATAAAAACCTGACTATTTTACTATTTTTACTTATGCTTACTGATTCGCCTTATTAATACTAATATTTCAGTTTTAATTAATAACCGAATCATTCTTTTATGCATTTTTAATGGCTTATTTTTATTATATTATTTATGTAATAAATAATGCTATATAGCACTTTCGGGTTTTATTTTTGGATAGTATGTTTAATTGATCATGGCTTGATGGCTTTACAAAATACTTTCTTATTCTTAGAAGATAATGTACAGTATGAATTATAATATAAGTTTATACATTGTAAGCACATACTTAATTTTAACACTCCACGCGGCAGTCGTCTGCAGACGATAGGTCCAAAATTTCACAAAATGCTTCAAACATGTCAAAATTACTGAATTTCATCATCATATTTGGAATCACCATGACAAATGCATTAAAATAATGTACATACATGTCTAGTGGTTCAGTAATTCTTGAGATACGACTTTGAAAATAGGGAAATATTTCTGAAAAAATTATTTCGATATGGTCAAACTAACAGCCGCGTGGAAAGTGTTGAGTTTGTTCTTCTTGTCAACTGCTGCTATATAATTTTAACCAACTAATTTTGAAACATCCAACATTAAAATGATAACAAACAAAGTAAACTACCTATTATAATTATACTTTATTATAAATAAGCTTATTATTATCAGTGTTATTGTGACTTAAACTTAAAAGTTTATGTTTTAACTTGTTTAAATAGCTGAATGTATTCATTGTAAATTATAATCTTACACAACTGCAGTACACCTTATATTTATAAACGGCAATTAATTTCAGAAGTCTGGTAACCAAAACTCCCTAATTAAATCGCTTTAACTCCCTAATTAAATCGCTTTAACCTTGTGGTTTTACTAACAGAACATCTTATATTTTGACATTGAAAGGCCCCATAATGTCGCATATTATATGCGGCTATATAGCTTTCAGCAATTATGTTTTAGATTTTAATTGATACACTGCCATGGTGTTACTACTAATTATGGTAGTCGACTTCGTACACACTGTTACACTTCACTCTATCGAACAACACATCCGCTGACCTAAAAGAGGGGCTAACTTTAGCTCACTAAGGTGCGTTCATACTCACGTCGTTGCGCGTCGGCCGACGTCGACGGATATCGGTGCGCGAGTTGAAGCAATGTCAACTTTTGTCCGTTGACGTCGACCGATACGCAACGACGCGAGTATGAACACACCTTTAGCCGTGCCAAAAACCTTTCCTATCCGAGATTACCGAGAACCGCCCCATTGGAATTATCAGTGGATGGGAGTCTGTCTGGTGGGAGTGGTATATCAATATAGTGAGCCCATAGTCAGAGAGTGTTTTGTTCATACAGCGACGAGGACAATGACAATGGACTATGAAGTGGACTATAATTATGGTGGCTACTAATTATCTCAGTAAATAACAAGGGATTTTGTTTTCTTTACTTATATGGAACCAAAACAGAAGAGGGGACCAAACTTGATGTTGTATTTTGTAGTACGGTTATTTATGGGTTGACTTGTAGCATATCACGTATTAATATTGTAAATAAGAATAAAATTTTATATATAGAAATGTGGCGTTTGACACTGGACATCGGGGCAACCACGATGTCTCTCAAACGGCATGCAGTGATTTAAGCAAGATTCTCCGGTATAATTTTTTTCATGGAGCTCATATAGAAGTTTAACCTGGTTAATTTGGGGATGCGTTATTCATGTATATTGTTCAATCTCACATTGTTAAAATATAACTTGGTACTCCATGATATACAACGATATAATATAGGTTTGCGTTTAATAATCATACTTTTTATGACGTTTAATTCAGACTCGTTTTATGTTTTATAGCGCTCAAATTAAATATTTCAAATGCATGCTTAATTATACATGTGAAGTGGACGAAAATATTATTCCCTGCTATATCAAAATGTAAATTTGATGATAGCTTAGGCCAAACAAAGAAGAAGGTCTGTCTCAGAAACATTGTGCAAAAAAGCTAAGTGCTATGCGATTTTTTTTTTTTTTTAGAAAATAGGCTATGAGGTATGCGATTTTTTTTTTTTTGCGATTTTTTTTTGTTTGTTTTTTTGCTTATCCAAGCTTACGGAGATTTTTTTTTTTTTTTTTTTTAAACCTAATTATTTTAAAAATAAATTAAAAAATTAAAAATTAAAAAATTAAACAAAGGCATTTTTAAGCCCCCAGCGCATAGACCTACGCGCCGTAGCTCATTCCACATACCAATGCGGGCGGGCTTCTGAGACAGACCTTCTTCTTTGTTTGGCCTTACGACATGCCAGAGATATTGACTGACTACCAGAAGTCGGAATTAACAATAAGCTTGAACTGTTTTTATAATACCAAATTAGTATTGCGCATCCAAGAAAATCGTCGGGACACATCAATCAATTATCTACGTTTACACCTCGTTTAGTCTTTTTACAACAAAGTTTAAGAATAAGTTATTGTTTTTTATGTACAAAATATCCTTCCTCGGTTGGCTCTTCATCATTAGGAAATCTTAAATAGGGGAAAAACAGACTCCATATATCTCTGTATATCTTCAAAACATTTACCAATCTGTTTATTGTTCTTTTTTGAAGGATTCCTATAATAATTTTTTGACCCTACATGAACAGAATACTTACGGAAACAATACATCTCCCCTAAAACGTGAAAGTCATTTCCTTTAGGCGGGTCTGCACAAATAGTACGCTGTGATCCAGAGTAAAAGTGACTCATATACTCTGAACTGTTACGATGACCCACAAGTAAATAATTCGTCATATTATGCTTTACCCTTCGTACAATTCCATTTGAAAATTACAGTGTCGCACAATTTCTCAATGCATGTTACAGTGAGATCAATGTAAATGTTACCCTATTTGCAAAAACAAATCGAATTTTACCGAATTCATGACTATTTTGTATAGGTTAGGGACACAAACTATACTCTGGCATCATCATCGTATATAGTCACTTTTATTCTAGAGCCCACCGTAATGATATTGCAGCCCCGCCATGTTACTAATCCAATTGAACTTATACGGTATTACGATATCAACATTATCAACTATTTGAGATCAAGTTTTTGTTGTTGATCAAGTATATTTTAGATCCTATAGGCGGGGGCATCAACTGCACGGTAAATGGTATGATTCACTTTATTCCGTCAACGACTTGATGCAAGGACCTAGTTCACTATTTGCAACTATTGATATTATTAGTTATCCCCTGCATGTTCACACAATACGGAAAAATACCTATGGTTTGGCATGTCATATCACATGAGGCCGCAGGCCGAATGTGATATGGCATCTAAAAAATCTGTAACAGGCTCTGCGCCGCACCTCTGTCCATAGAATCATCGCGAAAAATATGTCTGGCTATGTTATATGCAGATCATTTATTTTTCGGAGTGGATTATACCTTTTAGCGGTCTATTTCGGCCTCAGACATGTAACAGAAATCGAGTCACTTGCGTTTAAATCATCCGCCATTTTATTTGTTTTTTATTTACGCCTCATACTTTAAGCAACTCTTCCACAGACACAAAGCAATCCCTTTACACGGTAAACTGGTAACGCGGTCCTGGGAACGCGGTTAATCGACGATATGGAATATATCGTGTGGTTTGACTTTCTTGTTTACACTATATGGATCAGATTTCATACTTGTAACCAATGAGATTGAAGTATTTACACTTACTAAACGATAAAAATAAATGTCTCTATCGTATCTAATTTTGTATATAACTATTTTTACAATGTATAATGTGTACGGGCGGATACAGACGACGTGAAAGTGATGGGAAGGATAAAACTGTATCTAATAAATTATAACTACTACGAGTATGTATATAGAACACTTTACATATATAATGTGACTGTGTGGTTGTCTTATTTTCTTTGGGATTGGTGTTGGGACAAACTACGTGATGACACTTAAGTCATTTCTGTTATAAACGCTTCCACATAATTGGGGATACGGTTGTTTCCACACTCAAGACGCTGAATTTGGGAATGTTGAAATTGCGCGTTTGCAAGATTTTCTTTGAAATACAGAGTGAGTAAAAACAAGACGGCGCCGACATCCACTACTCAAAATATGGACCTGCCAACTGCCATCCATTATCAGAGCAATCACACGATAATTTCCATCTTTTATTCTCAAAATTAATTGGATTAATTTACAAACGCATTTTCATCTGAAGTTTGTGTATTTTCTTCCTTCATTGTCATTGTTTCAGACACATCGTATCCTAAATATTTGTTTATGACAAAATTTGATTCGAAATGTCACAATTTCCAAAACGTGAAATAGTCAGAGCGTTTTGATTTTGGCTGAGATTGTGAACGCCATTTACAGATTTTTGTTGTGTGTGTCTGAGGATGATGTAGCTCTTAGAAAAAAGGGGTTCTTGGCTGTCCCGTATATGGAACCCTCAGGGTTAAAGGTTCTTTTAGTTTAAAGAACCCCCAAAACGTCTGTAGAGAACCTTTAGGGGTTCTAAAGACGCATTTTTTGGTTTTTTTAACCTTTAAATGTTCTTTTTAGAACCTATAAAGGTTCTATAAAGGGTTCCATATACGGGACAGCCAAGAACCCCTGAAGCACCCTTTTTTCAATAGTGTAGCTCTTATCTCATTCATTTCCAGGGAGGAGGGCAAACTGATGGGTAAACACAAGTACATGACAAACGAATCATTTGTTGGGTTAAAATACCAAAACATTTCAGTTGTTTTATAACCAAATTGTGTGCCAGATTCAATGAAAAATAAGATGACACCTTATGTCTGGCCTCTATGACCCATTCCTTCTACACCTCATGAATCAGGATAACGACCACATGGTAATAAAATATAAATCCTCCTTATACTAGCCCTCCTCGTAGGGCCACTATCCAGGGAAATACTATACTAAGATAGAATATAGAAACACTGAGTCAGCCATCCTCGAGCCGAGCACGGGTTCGGTTCTCGGGTTGGTCGGTTCTCGGATGGGGAGCAATTTTTCTAGGATTATAGATAGAGTAGTCCTAAAGGTAGGACTACCTTATACTTCAATCGTGTCCATCAAATTCATCGCTCTGATTTAGTACTAAAACAAAAATTTCATTGTCGATGCAATTTTTCATCAAAATAAAAATGGTCAAGAGAAGGAAGTCAAAATGTACTGAGTTTTGTAAATAAGAGTAATCTTTTTGGAATCAGCACATTCTTCTACACGAGATAGGCTTGTCATACCTCCCTTAAATCCAGTGGCGTAGCTAAGTTTTCATATACGGGGGGGGGGGGGGGGGATATTGATCCGACAAGATGTTACTGATTAATCAAATACACGCGTAGCGCGCGAAAATGTGCTATTTTACACTATAATTTTGCCATGATTGCTGAGGTACATTTCGGCTTTAAACGAGCTTCTAAAACATTAAATGGGACACTTGCGCGCGTAGCGCACTATAATCATATATTTGACCTATATGTCCTCAGTTACCTCTCACAGTCACATTCATAGACTTCAAGAAAGCTTTCGACTCAATAAACAGGGAAGTCATGTTTGCAGTGTTGCGACATTACGGAATACCAAAACCTCTTGTCGATGCCATAGGTGTGATGTGCAACTACTCGAAATGTGCTGTGATGGTAGATGGCAGCATTTCAGATCCTTTTGCTGTCTCCACTGGAGTGCTACAAGGTGATGTCCTAGCTCCATTCCTATTCGTGATACTGGTAGACTACCTATTGAAGAAAGCCACATCTGACCTTGACTCGGGAGTTGTGACACATCAGCGTCGCTCTAGACGTCATCCCGCCGTTGTTCTAAACGACCTTGATTTTGTTGATGATATTGCCTTACTTGAGACCACAATTCCACGAGCTCAGACCCAGCTGACAAAAAATGCTGCAGCAGCAAAAGACCTTGGCCTCATCATTAGCGTTCCCAAAACAGAGTATATGACGGCCAACTGTAATCCTCACCCAACACTACAGGTCTATGGGGAAACCATCAGCCATGTGACGGATTTCAGATATCTGAGCTCTATGATGGCATCGGGTGCAAGTGACCTTAAAAGACGCAGGGCATTGGCATGGTGCACATTCTGAAAGTTGGAACACCTGTGGAGGAGTCCTCAAGTAGCTATCGCAACAAAAGTGAAATTATTTAGCACCACCTGTGTGACGATTTTGCTGTATGGCTGTGAATCCTGGGTGATATCTCAAGATATGGAGTGTAAATTAAATGCCTATGCTACCTCTTGCTACAGGATAATGCTTAACATCAAACGCATGGATCATGTCCAGAACACCACCATTTATGACATGACCAAGACTGAGCCTTTTATCAACCGTGTAAAAAGTCGCCAGCTGAGATTTCTTGGACATATTCTCCGTCTCCCTGATATAGAGTCTACTAGAATGTATGCCACTTACATACCATCACATGGCCGAAGGAGACCTGGTCGTCCCAAGCACATCATACTTGAAGTACATACAGCGCTTACTTGGTGACAATGAAGGCATGTTTCAAGAACGTCAGATAGCCACTCGTGCTACAGATCGCCGTGCTTGGAGAAAACTTGTGGTCACCTGCTCCGCAGCCGAAGGATGATGATGATGATGATGTCCTATAATTCCAATTCCTCTTGTCAAATGAACCGATAGTGTCAATCACAACCAACGACTCAAATATTTGCCCTCCCCCAACTACGCCACTGCACTTATCTCTTAGAGTACGATGGCATTTATGGCGAAAGCTTCACATATCCAATTTCACTCTCTTGACGGATGTACAGAGTTATTAACCGGCGTTTATAAATAATATGCATTATAGATCACAAGATTCTAAAACACAATGACTATAACATCGAATGGATTGAGATGAGATGATACACAAACATATTATAATTGGTTTGAGTTATAAAATATGCGAGACTAAGTTTAGCGACAAAATTGTTTAATACCGAGACCATCCAGTATCTTTGTATATGTAATTTTACCATAATATTAGAATTTATTTCGAAAACGAAATAAAAATGCATCATTGATGCACTCTTAATAATGACGCCGCAATCACAGCAGCTCGCGGGATCCCGCTGCTGTGCACATAATTGACAGCTGGTTCCGACCGAGAACCACCCAACCTCCATAAACCACATGGTTTGAACATGGTTATATCATCGCAAACGGTTTTGACCAAGATCGAGTAAGATCGCGGAGCGCTTTAGGTATCTACTGGTATACAGGCCTATAATTCTCCCTCTCATCAATCTGAATACCCCTGAGGTATATCCAGATACTATATGCGCTCCTGTATTAGAAAATGTTGGCCAAATATAGTTTCACCAAAAGATAATGAAGATTGGCAAAAATAGCCTAAATGAACAACGCCCTTAGTAATCGCTGTGGGGTTTTAAGTTTGGCATTACGATCGGGCGACTATGGTACAATCATGCATAGTGAATACATAAAGCATGGTGGATATAGGAGGGTCAGTATTTGGCACGGGTATAGATGGGGTGACAGGTGACGTCACACCGGGCATTTGGCCAGCAGTTATCATTGTTCTTTGCCAGTTTGCGCGCGCATCCTGTTTTGTTTAGGACCCGTGCTTTTAAAATTCGCGCCAAAGCATTATAAAGGGCAATAAGGCATAGCGGACAGTGTTGTGGTCATGTGCTGTTCACTCAAGCATGTATCGACAGTCCAGTCCCTTCGACCGTTGCGTTTGTTGATAAACATTGCTGTCACCTATAGCCTACTCAAAGGAGAGGGCATACTTCCGTGTGGGTAAAACCCGGGAAATACAAAGAATGTGCAGTCGGGTGTGCACAGTTCACCATACATTACAAGAAGGCGATTATTGCAGCAGGCAACTTAGTTTGTAAACTACTCAACGTATTTGCAGATTTAGTAAGGAAGTCCGTGTATTTTTAAGGTCTTTGTTAATTTAATTCACGCCAGTTGTCCGAGTCTATATATTGTTTCAAATAACTTAAGAAAGTAGATTTTCTTGCAGATTTACATTTCTGATCATAAATCATACATACATTCCAAGTTACAGAGCGATACGATTCCTAGTTACCTCAAAATCATGGTTTTAGAGTGCATTTAGCCTAGTGCAAATATAAACTGTCGGTGTTATCCGACAGTTTATTTTCACTCTAAAATCATGATTTTGAAGTAATTAAAAATCGTATCGCCCTGTAACTTGGAATCTATGTACGATTTATGATCAAAAATATAAATCTGCAAGAAAATCTGCTTTCTATTTTTTTTCGATGTTGAGGGCGTTTCCTGGAAAGATCACATAATATACCTTTAAGAACAAAACGGGTCATTTTTCAATGAGACTATAATACTATAGCAAAACAGCTACGAACTATTTTTTTCTTCTTCTAATATTGTAACGCTACTGTATTAGGTTAGTAAACTGCTTTCAAAGGCCAAAACACACTCAGAAGACCGCTTTTAAATTTATATTCACATTTACCGCATAACCTTTTCCTAATTTTTTCTTGAACTTTTGAAAATGATGGTGTGACTGTGAGCCAGTGACTGTATCATGGAATGTTATTTATTGGAATTTGTAGAGGGCGCTCACACCATTTATTTTAAAACCAGGGAAGGTACTCGCACGCACCAGCACAACGACCTTTGATGAAAGGCTATATTGTTACGATATGCCGGGGTTATGAACATTACGATACACCCATGCACAATACATACATTAAAGGTATATTATGTGATTTTTTCCAGGGACGCCCTCAATCCTCGAAAAAACAATTGGAAGCAGATTTTCTTGCAGATTTACTTTTCTGATCATAAATCATAAATATATTCCAAGTTACAGAGCGATAAGATTCCTTATAACCTCAAAATCATAGTTTTAGAGTGAATTTAGATTGAAATTTGACCAAAATAGATTGTACCGCTCGTTCGGTAGGCTACAATCTATTTTCAAACCATGATTTTGAAGTAATTATGAATCGCATCGATCTGTAACTTAGAAGATCTTTATGATTTATGATCAAAAATGCAAATCTGCAATAAAATCTGCTTTCATAGTAAAAATCAATGATAGAGGGCGCTACTTGGAAAAGATCACATAAATCAGACGACGGTGGCTACGAACGGCCGTTAATTTTGAATTTCCGTTGGTTTCAATGTAACAATGGATTTTGATTATATGACCCCATAAAATTCATCATAGGTTAGAAGAAAATGTTTCCAATCCAAAACCGTTCGGGATGGCTTTTCATCCCAATTGTAAATGCTATTTTTTGAATTTAAACCGTTTTAAGCGGTCTTCCCATTCACTTGATCACGTAACCTCGTTCGCATATTTTAACCTGAATACTCGTGAATACGCCTATGTCCAGCGTCGTCTGACATAAATGCCTTTAAATCATGTTTAAATAATTTAATATTCCGTGTTTAAATAATTTAATATTCCCTTTTGGATTTCCATAAATTTGATTGATTGACCCGAATTGCATTGTGGGTCATATTATGATAAATAAACAAAATGGCGTCAAACAAGAAACTCAGCGAAGCCGAGGAACTCATTCAAAGCGCTGAAAAAAGGTATAGACATGATGATTTGTTTGAAATATGTATGTTTGGAATTTTAAGTAATATTCTGCACCTCTTTTTAGTACGTGTTAAATGATATCCCTCAAAACCCTTTGAAATTCATGACATTTACGAACTGGAGACGATCGAAAAGAAGCGTATGCTGCCGAATTCGGCAAGGTTTCGTCACAATAATTCGTTTTTAGATCAGGTCATTCCACACAGAGCTCAGTATATATGTCAGGGCTGTCAACTTTTGGGATTTGCTTGGAGGGAGAGATACCAAGGCTGATGATTGTATTGTACCCTGCCGCGGCAATCCTGTATTTTGTACCTTGCCGCGGCGGCAATCCTGTTTTTAGGGGGTTAAATTGATCTGACGGAATAATAAAGGTCCGTAAAAAAGGCGTAAATATATTAAATTTAATGGACATTTATTTATATAGCGCCGGTATCCGTCGCAAGCGACGCTCATAGCGCTGTAGCCTGATTATTATTACACTGTCGCAGGCGCGTACGCAGGATTTTGTGAAGGGGGGTGTTTTAGAAATATTGATATAAATATTTCACTATCCATGCCTGCGCGAATCGCTGGCCGGGACACGCTTGCGTGTCCCGGTGGGGGGGTGGGGGGTGAGTTCGAGGGGGGTATCCCCCCTCGACGCCAGAAGTTTTTTGAAATTCACGGTTGAAAAGAACGCATTTCCTTGCATATTTTTGAACACTTCACTGAAAGCCAAACTGGAGTCAAGTGACTCTTGAAATGGAGTAAATCGGCCATGACTCTCCAAAGGAGTCATCCTGACTCTTCAAAGGAGTCATCCCGACTCTTCAAAGGAGTCGTTCTGACTCCCCAAAGGAGTCATCCTAGCCGTCGGAAAGAGTCATCGGCCATGACTCTCCAAAGGAGTCATCCTGACTCTTCAAAGGAGTCATCCTGACTCTTCAAAGGAGTCATCCTGACTCTTCAAAGGAGTCATCCTGACTCTTCAAAGGAGTCATCCTGACTCTTCAAAGGAGTCATCCTGACTCTTCGAAGGAGTCATCCTGATTCTCCAAAGGAGTCATCCTGATTCTCCAAAGGAGTCATCCTATCCTGACTCTCCAAAGGAGTCATCCTAGCCGTCGGAAAGAGTCATCGCCCATGACTCTCGAAAGGAGTCATCCTGACTCTCTGGAGCTAATTTGCATATTTTACTTGGTCTTATATTAGCCGAGTAAAATGCACAAATCGCTCATTAGCATAATTGCAATGGTACAAAAATTAGCACCGATGCTCGTGTATACCATTTCAGTTATGCTTATGAGCTAATTTGCACATTTTATTTATTTAAACCTATTAATTTATTTGAATTAAGTCGATGCCTTAATTTAACACCGTTGAATGCATATTGATATGCATATTTCTCACTGGTATTAAGGAAGGGAAGTGATTGCTCACTAAGTAAATACAAATACATTGAGCAAGAACATAAACATCAAAGAGCCAATTACCCTAAAGCCCCCCCCCCCCAGTTATTCTTATTCCTACCTGGAGTCACGGTAACTCTATTTAGCCAGTTGGAGTCATTATTACTCTCGAAAGGGAGTCCAGCCTACATGTGACTCTATGTCAATATTGACTCCATTTGAAGAGTCACAAGACTCCCTTGAAGAGTCATGCATCATGACTCTCCAAAGGAGTCAGTAAATGTTGACTCTCCAAGGGAGTCATGTGACTCTCCAAACAGAGTCAATATTGACATAGAGTCACATGTAGGCTGGACTCCCTTTAATATAGAGTAACCCTGACTCCAGTTTGGCTTTCAGTGTTATTGCAGATTTATTCTTAGTTCAACGTTGCAATTTCTCACCAGTAACTATGTGTTAACACCAAATCTTAATACTGACTGAGTTTCAACCCTAAAAACATAATTATATATATACAGTAATCCGCAGACAAGTTGGTTTTACCGGCGATCTCATTGGTTCAATGTGTATCACATGACACGTTTCTTTCAAGTTTAACAGACAGACAGAAAAAGCATCGACGCCTAATACTCATTTCAATTTAGTTTCTTTTAGTTTATCTATTTTTCTCTCTTTTCATTTTTATCCTGTCTTTTCCCTTCCTATTCTCTTATTTTTCTTTTCACCCCGGCGTGGAGGGGGTGTTTAATATGTGGTTAACCCTTTGAACCCTATAGCTGTCCCCGCCTGTTTGTAACCCTCACTGAGGGCAATGGCGTATCCAGGACTGTTTTGATGGGGGGGCCAACAAAAACCCTGAAGCCATCTTGTTGATCTTAAATATTTAAAAGTTGAACCTTATACGCGCGAAGCGCGCACAAATTGTGATTTTAACATTAAAAAGTAACGTATGACGTTTTTAACGTCCCCCACATAATATTTAGTATAGAAAAATTGGTGTGGTTTGAGGGCCATTATAATATCAAAATCTCTAGAAAACATGCGCGCGGAGCGCGCAAAATTTGGAGTTTTTGAACTAAAAGGGTAATGAAAAACTGTCCTGAAGCCATCTTGTTAAGCTTGAAAAATGAAATATTGAAACCAATACGCGCGCTGAGCTCGCAAAAAATTGCATTTCTAACACTAATGGTCCAGTATGATAATAACGTCCCCCACATAATATTTAGCATTTTTGGTGTGGTTTGAGGGTCATAATAATGTTAAAACCTTTATTCGCGCGGAGCGCACAATTTTTGTTGAGTTTTTGAATTAAAATTGGTCATGGAAAACTGTCCTGAAGCCACCTTGTTACGCTTAAATAATAAAATATTGAAATTAATACGCGTAAAGCGCACAAAAATTGCATTTTTAACATTATGGTCCAGTATGATAATAATATCCCCCACCTAGTATTTAGCATTTTTGGTGTGGTTTTTGCATTAAAACTTTGGTCCAGTATGATGTTTTTAACGTCCCCCACATATTTAGAATATTTGGTGGGTCTGAGGGCCAATATAATGTTAAAACCTGCCTAAAATATCCGCGCGGAGCGCGCAAATTTTTTAACTTCTTGGACTAAAATGGTCATGGAAAACTATCCTGAAGCCATCTTGT
This sequence comes from Ophiura sarsii, assembly GCA_035610835.1. Lineage (NCBI taxonomy): Eukaryota > Metazoa > Echinodermata > Ophiuroidea > Amphilepidida > Ophiuridae > Ophiura > Ophiura sarsii. The sequence goes on from CM069444.1 coordinate 66,296,787, forward strand.
CAAGCTTGTATAATGAAACATTGAAACTAATGCGTGCGATGTACGCACAAATTTATATTTCTAACACTTAAATTGGTCCAACATAATATTTAGAATATTTGGCATGGTTTGAGGGCCATTATAATTTTAAAACCTGTAGAAAACACCCCATCGGCAATCTCAACCGACATACAGTCATTACTGGAGGGGCGATCGCCCCCCTCGACCCCCCTCTGGTTACGCCACTGCCTCTCCCCTGTCTCCGCTGTCCCCTCTCTCCCCCTTCTCTTTTTCCTTCTCCTTTTCCTTCTCTTTTCCTCTCCTTTCCCTTTTTATTTTTTTAGGACAGACCCAAGGGGGGTGTTTCACACCCAAAACACCCCCCCCCTGCGTACGCGCCTGCACTGTCGTTGGGAAATCGTCACAATCATTTAATTTATAATTAATATTAAATAATAACTTCATTCATGAATTGAATTGACTGTGTAGTGTAGTAATACATCTAGTACTACTAAATTACTATAATATACTTAGTTGTTAGTACCGTCAGTAGTCAAATTCATGAAGTATATGGTTTATTCAGTCAATCAATTTAACCCCCTAAAATACAGGATTGCCCCTGCCGCCTCGTCACATTTTTGAGGGGGGAGGGGTCTCTCGTGACGTGTGAACCCCAAATTTATTGGCCCAAACTGCGCGCAAAATTGAGGCTCGATAAAACCCCACTCGACTCAAATTGGTGCCCTCGCCAACAGCCCACACACTGTATTTTAATATATAAGCGGAAGAAAGATTGTCTAGGTGGGAGAATCCCGCCAAATGCGTTACGTATCGTTTTTTAATATTTGTATTGTTTTATTCAAGACTATTTATAAATTGTGTGTTTTGGACGTTTTTTGTGCATTTTTTCCCCATTCTTTTCATCAAATTGTTGTTTTCCGCGTTTAACCTCAATTCCGCGTATTCCGCAACACAGAAAACTTTGGCCCTAAGGATTGGGGTTATAACATCTTTTTGTACGGTTCTCTTAAAGAAATGAATTGTAAGCTAAAGATTTTCTTAGAAAATTAATTTATTGTTACCTCCAATAAATATTACTATCACAATAAGGCCAAAAAACAAAATTGTTTGCTTGTCCATAGATGGGTCAAAAAAAGTTGGGTCGGTCGGTCAGAAAATCTTTTTTTCTTCTTTTTTTCCCTCTTTTTTTAACATTGGTTGGTCTGGCCCTATCCTACAAACACAAAAACTAGCATGCACCATATTGAGCCTTATCAATGGCAGGCTAATGGCAATGGTTAATTTTAGTGGTTTAGCCCACATTTGATTTGAAATAACCAACATATTTATACCCCAGACCCACAGCATAGCTTAACATGGAGGTGACATGAAAAGGGTATTGGCTCACATGAAGATTAACGTAGGGTTCAATATAGGTCATTCAAATGAATGTTAAAAAATTAAAAATTAAAAAAAAAAATTAAAAAATTTCTTTTACAATTTAAAACAACAACAAAAAAAAGTTTTTTTCTGACCAGTCGGGACTGCCTCACATGGTCGGTCGGACGAGGGCAAGCAAACAACTTTTTGGCCTAATAGTGCTTACAAAAAGTGGCCTTTAATTTTGTGAGTTGTGACCCGGCATAAAACAATAAAGATAAGAATTATATGAAAGAAGAATAATATAGGGTGGGGGGGGGGGGGGCGTTATTTGGTGGATGAGAGAGTTCCTAGTCACTGTCATAACCATAATGCTATGGACGGAATTGTAGCATGTTTTGTTGTTGTTCGCTGAGCTGCGTCCAGATACGCACGCATTGGTGGAATTATGTCCATAGCATATGACGCTGTCGCTGTGTCTTAATTAATAATCTATTATTTCTTAACTCACATTTATATCTACGATCTTAATTTCAGTTTGAAAACATCATTTTTCAAATGGAGTCCAGACTACGATTCAGCGGCCCATGACTACGAGAAAGCAGGTAAAACTCTACACCCTAGAAATTATATGGTGTGTCAAAATTGTGGTGCATTCTAAGCTGAGATATATAATTGTCTGAACATAAGCTTATCCAATATCCATTATTAGATTTCAAGCATGGAACTGCCTTTTCAAAAAATAATTATCCTCCAAGCAAGTTTCAAATTTGGTTAAAATCTGAACAAAAAAATCTTATTTTTCTAGGTTCTTATTTAATATTATTATTTTGAATTAAAACCAATGTTAATTAAGATACAGAAATCTTTTTAAAAAGGGCTTGCATTAATGTCATTGTGTAAACAATATGTGTACATCTTTGATTAAGTTCATCTGGATTGTTTGTAGGCATAATATTGAAATTTCTTTGTGTACAAATCCAAAAGAAGTGAAGGATGTTACTCACTGTTTAATGACGTTTCACTACCACGCTTCATCAGACTGGCAACTATGACTTCTGCTCACTGGGTTTTTATAGTGACTGATACCCGTCGTAGAGGGCGTGGGCAGAAGGAGTTGATCGTAGACGTATAATATGTGTACATATTTAGTATCGGATCTGATATTTGTCATCCATGATCGTTAAATTCTTTACTCTCGTGTGTTCTGTTCTTTTCTTCAGCTGTATGTTACAAGAACGCCAAATCACCGGAAAGCGCTAAGAAGATGTATATGAGAGCTGCGGAATGCCACAAGCAATGTCAGGCGTATCCTTGCTTAAAAATACCAAACATTACGGGAGGGGCCTTGCCTTTTTACAAATAGAGGAAAGATTGAGGAGATGCGCGGGAAAGCTCGCTCTTTTTTCTATTGTTAAGGGAAGTGTCAACCCTATTATTTTGATGATCAACTTTTGCTTCTAAGTTTGAGAATATTGAATAAAAGTACATAAAAGTATACAATTTATAGAAAGGAAATTTGATAAAGAATCCGATGGTGATATCAATGTGATACCAAATAAACTAAATTTTGAGAAATGAACCAAAAGGCAATTTTTTTTAACCCCCAATTCCGCTTAAATTCCCGCCAAATAACCATGCACCTTTTCCTGACTCAAACTTACCAAAACAACAATTTAAAATCACCCAAAAGAACGGGAAATAATCGCTTCCAATTAGTAATTTATGATGGTAATGATAAAAGTATAAAATAATAGAGAAATGTGAAATTCAATTTTTGAAACAAGTGCCGGGTTTCAAAGGAGTGAAAAAGGATCGGTCATAAACACCCTACTGATAAGAGCCAGGTTTTATGAAATGGGTAGTGATGCAAATCAGATGTCTGTATTGTGAGTGCTTAATTGCAACATACAACCATAGCCACTTAAAATGGATGGGTTTGACACTTATAGAGAAGGATATAATGGGTACTTCAACTTGAATGTTACCTATATTGATTTGAATATTTTATCACCAGGAAAGCTCGGGATTAAAAAAAGAGCGCTCTTTCCTTGAACTTTCCTCGCTCTTTCTTCTATTTATAAAAGACAAGGCCCCTAAACCTTGTTCAGGATAACACTGATGTTCCCAAAGGATTGGTCATAATGTAACCATTTACAGTTAATAGCATATCAACCAATTAATGGACCATATTATTGTGTCCAAAGCTGTGGTCCTGCACAAGTTGCATTTTGTTTTATTTGTGATAATAATGATCTATAGAAAACCACTATGGCACCGAGCGGACTAGCAGAATCATGATCTGTGGTTGAAAGATGAGGTTCTTTAAAAACATCGCTGGCAATTGGTAAATTAATGACTTGCCCATTGCCATTGCCCATGAAATTGCTATTAGTTGACCCAAGGGAACGTTGAAAAACATCAGCGTTGTTGTTATCATGAGCAGGGTTTTATCAGATTTCCAGACGGCTCAAGGCAGGGTAGGCTCTATCTCAGTTTTTTGAGATTTTGTATGGTCATTTTGAAGGGGGAAAAGCAGGGGGGAAATGCTGACCGACCGACCCAGTGGCGGGAGTCGAACCCGGGTCACACGCCGGGCTCAAATTAATCAAAGGCATTGGAAGGCAATTGCCTGCAATTCCCCACCTAATGTACATGTAGTTGCCTTGATGCCCTTGATTTCTGGCTGTTATATATCATAATTGAACATAATTGCAGATGATATAGTTAGCATTACAATGAATAGTTGTCAAAACCTTCAAATGAGAATGATTTTAGAGTTATTTTTGCCATAATATGTCTATTTTGATGGATTCCATGGTAACCAGTTGTAATCAAAATGTGTACACCAAATCCATCTCAAATTCTACACTAGGCTATTTAGAATATATTGGTGATATCTTGGGGTATAAATGTCAAATATAGTTTATTTAGAGCAATTTTACCAAATCTATTGCTCAAAATGTCTTGGTTCCTAGATTTTTGAAATCAGCGCAGAAGAAGAGCTTTGTTGCAAACAGGCCACCAGGCCACTCCAACATGTTACTCATTTTGCATTATTGAATTTGCATTGACAAGTCCATGGAATCAATCAAATTGTTGTATGTCTGTGTTCATTCTGTTTCTATATGACTTGGATTAGCGTATCCATGCACGCCAATTGAGGCACCAAACAATACAAGCAACATTCCACATTAAATGAATAGCCATCCATTCAATAATGCAAAATGAGTAACAGGTAGAAATGGATGTAGGGCCTTTTGCAACACAGCTCTTCATATATAATAACTTGATCAGGAGTGGAACTGTAGACATAATGGCTCGTAGTAAGCAATAACACAGATTTATAAACAACTCTTGTATAATCCCAAACCAGCTTTGTTCCTTAATGATTTTTTCCTGTAGTCTCTTTCATGCTGCCAAAGATTATAAACAAGCAGCATTCATAGCAAAGGTGGGTGTTCTGTATAGGCCTAACAAGTGGTGCTCACCATCATTGATGAAATGAGTCAATTACTAAATTGGTCTAAGTCCACTTCGTCCAATAGCCACATGGTCCACAAGTTAAGGGTTTGTTTAGGATTAGAGCTTATCTGGTTATTGGACAAATTGGTATTGACCATGAAAATAAGACAAAAAGATGGATGTTTTTGAGACCGGTTCCATTTAACAGAATTATTGAGTATATCAATTGAGTTTTTATACACTTTTGAGCAGGGATAATTTTTTATTTATTTTTATTATACAAATTTTGTGTTCAAATTCAATCAGGTTATTAAACAAGGTAAACACTTCATATTGATTAGTAAAGGGTAAATTGAACACTAGCCAATTAAAGCTAATTGAGACTTAAACCAGCTCAGTAAAAACTAAGTAAGTCTCAATGGGTGCTTGATCATTTTGTTGATTATATGTGGAACCCTTCCCTTAAGCGGCCAACATTTAGTGGGTTTTCTTTAAAATATTTGTGTACACACTTTGTGATTATGCTTGTCTTTACACATTATTTGTACCGAAGTAAAGACAGTAAGCACCTTCCTGCACTCACTATAATCTGCTGTCTTTGATGTCTGTCATTTTACTCTGTAAACTCCTTAATGTTCTATGAACCACAGACTCTTCCACGCAGCTAGGGCTTATGAACAAGCTGGAAGTATTTGTAAGGTAGGTATGTGGCTGAGTTATGCTGCAATCACCTGCTCCCTGTACCCACCATCTCCCTTAAAGGGGCACTCATGACACTGTAAAAACAGAAGTACTCGTTTTGGTCAAAAGTACTCATTTTCAATCCATGGCTAACAATGGACACTTGACTTCTATTGACACATCAATACCAGTACCAATTCCAGTACCAATAGGAGTACTTCATACCACTTTTCTGATAGCCCAATGCAAACTGTCTAGACAACTGTCTAAGCCCATCATCAATTTTATCACCATCAGTAAACAGCCCATTTGTCATGACACCTATTGTGTGAAATGGACAACAAAGCATTGTCTGGCAACACTGCCCTATTATCCCTTGTAAGTGCTTGTTGCCGCACACACAGATGGTATATCTTGGTTTTAATATCCAATATCAATCCACCCGATTGGGACATAAGTACTCGTTTTGGTACTACTATTCGTGTTCGATTTAAAGAGGATTCAAGAGTATTACATGACCAGTACAAAGAAGGGACAAAGGCTAATTCCCCATAGAACTGGGGTCTTTAAAACGAGTACTTTTGACCAAAACGAGTACATTTTGTTTTCCATGCGTATAGCAGTGCACCCTCAATTTTCCTGGAAATCAGGTTTTGTGCACCTGAACTTGGGCGTATAATAACTACCATCTGAACCCGTTTACCTTATAATGCTGTCTATCATGTATAATTTCACCATTTGGTCAGTTTGATGTGGATCACATAAAAATGATTAGCTGCACCACTCCCCACATACATTGCTTCAACCAAATTTCTATCTAGCGCCATTATTCAACCATTTTCCCATAAATTATTACACTTCAGGGTTCCTACGTACCTCATCTATTTAAACAATTCATTTTGTCCAATTTTCGTTTTACATGTACTTGGTAATCTCTCTGTGTCTCATAAATGAGCTGTTATTGGTGACCAGTCCTCACAGCCATTGGCCTCAGGTGGTACTAGAAATATTGGTATTTATTCTCTATTGGGAAATTACATTTAGAGAATGAAATATAATTTGCTATAATACGTTGGTCTGATAATGTACTGTAAAACTCTTTAATTCCGCGGAAACTTTATTTCGCGAATTTAAAATTACTGCTATTTTAGAAGGCATTTAATTTCGCGAATCTGGAAATGTTACTGTTATTTTCAATGCAAAATTGTCAGTTTTCAGGGTATTTAATTTTGCGAATCCACATCCCTTGCAAAATTCGCAAAATTAAATCCCTTACCATATTTGGACACACGGCAACTCTGCGCGCCATTAGCTATAACACTGTGCACAAGGTCCGTTGCGGATATTGATGTTATTGTTGGCCAATCGATTATCATCATTCAGTTCAATTTGTAGCACAACCTCATAATTTGAGTTTTCGCGCTATTCTGAATTCGGTATTATCCACACATGTATTTTCATTTTTTAAATAACCTGGACACACTCTAGTATATATGGGATAGTTACTAACATACAAACCATGATAGATTTCTAAAAAGATTTATATCGCTAGTTTTTTGGCATTTCAGAATGTTGAAAATGGTTACAATTGGAAGGATCAACTATATATAATTGTTTACTGTTGTCTCGTTGTTTTGTTCAATGTCTTTTCTTGAGTTAGCTATCTATAATTATAACATTGTATATGAAACACTGGGCACTGTCTACCTTTGCCCAACCTCAAAATGATATATTAACCCTTATCACACCAAATCAGTCGCCACTACATTTGGAGACTATCACTGATTGAAATGCCTATAAACAAGCGAGTTGTCATCTTTATTTCTAGAGATTTGTGCATTTCTGGTTTTAATTTGAATTCTGAATATAACTGTTTTGGTCAATAAGAGAAGTCAGATCTCCAAACATATCATTACACAGGCCCCTATCTGATGTTGTGAGCGTAGCCAACGTGTTTATTTTGTGGGATTTGTGACCTTTTTTTTTTTGAAAACAGATTGACATTTTGGTTCAACGATCCACTTTTCCGCCCCCTCCCCCTGGTAAAAAGTTCCATATTTTGGAAGGAAGGTTCACTTAAACAAAATCTGACAAAAATCCTGGTTACAGGCCTGATTAAGCATCTCCAAAAGACAGATATAAAACTTGTCGGACAGCGAAACCCGTTTAACTACTTATATCTCCAAAAGAGTTGCTAAAGTTTGTATTTCTTTTCAGGATTTGAAGAATTATGAAGAATCCATACATTTAATCAAGAAGGCAGCCGCTATGTTCAGAGAACATGGTGTGCCAGACACAGCTGCAATCACACTAGAAAAGGCGGGAAAGTAAGTACATAATTGTCCACAGTAGGCTGATTTCCTGTTGATAAACAATGGAAATGTTTGCCTGCTGATTTTCTATTCACATTCTAACACTTTTTTTGATAAATTTGAATTAATGCACTACAAACTAAGAGCTCTCAAGGGGTCAGTTTCCAAAGGACACTGCTGTAAATCCTGCCCTATAGCCGTACATTAAGCATTATACATCAATTGTGTTATGCGCTCCATAAGCATGGTTTTATTATTATTGTTATTATTATTATCATTGATTCATCATTAATGTTTCTATAACTTTTGCATGCCAGGCCTGGAATTAACCAGAGGACAGAACTGAAGGCAATTGCCTTTCGGGGCCGAATGTCTGTACCTTGGTACTCCAGAGATTTGCCTTCATATTTGTTTCCTACAGGTGCCCCTTTTCAAAATCACTGAAATTGCCTTAACCCTATACAAAATTCAAGGGCTAAGTTGTATGCAATATAATACAACCTATATGATACTTGAAATATAAAGGGAAACATATTTTCTACTTTGTCTGTCCACCATATCTTTATCCGATCCGATATTGCGTGACTTAATAGAAAATCGGTGAATACCTGTTTTTCACTTTCAACGTATTTCAATTCCTAGAACTCACACCACCCTTCAAAACTGCCGCTTTTATAAGAAAGTATGGTATAAATCACTCATGCTGAACAATTCCCTCTCACCATTAAAACATCACGGAAAGTTGATACCTATTAACTTGTTGTTTTACTTCACTTATATAGGATTTCTGTGGCCTTAATAAAGAAGGCACGACGCATTTTCTGTATATCATTTAAATTGAGAACTCTACCGAAATGATAAGTTTCTAAAGAGGTAATTTTGGCAAAAAGTGTTTTCAAAAGCGTGCAGTAAGAAACATCCAATTATCAATAACAATAGTAAAGATTAGTTTGGTATTCCTTTTAATTCTGGCACAAATAGCTACATAACTTACAAATTGGATGCATGAATATTTCTTTTGCAATGTTCAATGTTGCTCAGTGTTCTCATGAGAAAGCCTCAGCATGCAGGAAAGTTGTGGTAGGAAAAGCACCAATCATGTCAAAAGTGTGTTTATACCAATCCTTGACAGAGAAGGGCATTATATACTTAGAAATTGGACTTGTAAGTCAACTTCAATTTTTGCCATAAGCATGATAAGAACAATTTAGCATGATAAGAATATGAATAAGTTCCCTTTAGCCTATTTAAATATGTTATATTCCACTGTCATGTTACTCTACCTTTACTGTGTGAATTACCATTGTACATACTACAAAATGAGTTGACTTGCCTAGTTGGTCACACTTTCCTTAATTGATGATGGATTTTTCTCATCTTTTCAGGATTTTAACTTTATTAGTTGTGCTTTACAATGAAATCAAATTGGTCATGGTTCAGTGGTTCTAATCAGGATTAAATCCACGCTAAAAGAGACTCCTATTGTTTTTTGATACACCCTGTACATATTACAATTAGAATCATGAGCACTCTTTGACTAATAACAATGATATTCATAGCTAAATTCTGGGACATTCTGTGTATGATTGCAGTCACTCCACATTTTTAAAATTAATTTTGACTTATTCAGAATGATGGAGACGGTCAACTCAGAAGTAGCGGTAGATTTATATATGGAAGCTGCGGAAATTGTGTTGGTAAGTCAAATCCTCGGCCAGATATTGTATTCAAATTCCACTTGATATTCTACCTGGTGCTAGTTTTGTTTTATCAATGGGATGATTCACGCATTATTATTGAGGGATTTGACATCCAAGTTAATCTAACGGTAAGGCGACAAGGAAACATGCATTTATATTGAATTTTCAATTCATCATTATCTTTTAAACATTTTTTGAAATGATTGAAAATTGTGACGCGATCCAGCAAAATAAATGCGAAGTCGAAAATGTCTTATTTTGAGTTTTTTACTTGATTGTATAGGTCGTTTGCAAAGCTATATTTTGCAGACAACCCTATTAGAAATGGATGCTCAGTTCCAAAGATATGAGCTATTGAAAGGTTTTCAAATCAACGAAAACCACAAATTCCTATCCTTTGTTTGATTTTATATATCAAAGTCAATATTCCCGACTTATGACACATTTTCACAAACATTTGGGGACAATTCCTGATGACCGACCCTAACTGTAATGTCTATTTGCCACATAAAACATGGATTTTTGTCACCTAAGATCTCTGCATCTTCTACTGCTCACTTTTTCACTCCTGAAACCATCATTTTATGGGTATAATAACTTCATTCCAAATATTCATCTGGACATCAACTATCGAAATCACCCTTAGGGGCCTTGTCTTTATGCAATTAGAGGAAAGCTTGCCACTTTTTTCTATCGTTAAAAGGAGTGAAAAAGGCTCGGTGATAAGAGCAAGGTATTATGAGATGATGCAAATCAGATGTATGTATTGTTAGTGGCTAATTGTAATGTACAACTAGTCACTTGAAATGGCTGGGTTTGACACTTTTAAAAAAGGATGCATGGGTACTTCAACTTGAAAGGAGCGCTCTTTCCTTGAGCTTTCGTCGCCTTTTCCTCTGTTTGCAAAAAGGCAAGGCCATTTTAGTTTGTTGTTGTGACGTTTTACAAGTGAGTGCATACTGTTGCAGGTTAAAACATGTTACAAGAGCACTATTATATCATGGATCATTCATGAAAGAACTGGACAGTGCATGCATTGTAATTTATGTACCATTCCATACCAAACCAAAATGACTGAATCGTGTGTAATTTCCTGCATATTGTTTATCTACCCAAAATCTCTCACAGATTGTGTAGAGCAGCCTGCAAAATCTCTCACAGATTGTACAGACCCAGCACACACAATATATCTCACAGATTGTACAGACCCAGCACACAAAATCTCTCACAGATTGGTAGGCACACAAAATCCCTCACAGATGTGGGTGGGACCAATGCCAGGGAGATTCATTATGATTGGAGCTCTTGACCATGGCACATCTATTCTGGTTGTAGAACTTGACCACTACACATCTATATGATAGCCTGTATATAGCCTGTACATAAGATTCTGAATGTAACTTTTGACCTGTACACTTCCAAGTCTACATGATTTAATAAGAATATGCAATTGTATTGAACGTGTATGAGTGTCTTCTTTATCTCAATAACTTTGTCTAAATCGCAACAATTGGTGGCAGCCGTGGGATTATTTCATTGTCTAAATCTCGACAGTACCATAAGAACCGGACAGTGCATTGTAATTTATGTCCCATTCAATACCATTTAACCAAAATAACTGACTCGTTTGTGTATCATATAAACAGGTGGACGAGAGAATACACCAAGCTGTAGATTCTGTTGCAAAAGCGGCTAGGTTGACGATCAGAGTGCGCAACTTTGACAGAGCCTTGGAGATCTTGAAGAAAGAGATAGATATGCATGTTGAAATGGAAAATGATGGCAAGATACACAGGGTATGTTAATCATCTTCAGACCTGCCAATTTCTTTATTTTTGGAGGTACTGTCCCTCTTTTTTTCTTTGTGGAAAACACAAACATTTCTTAAAATTTGAGTAATGTCAAATTAAGTAGTAAAAGCAATTGATTACATGTTGAGTTGTTAATTATTTGCTTACTGCAGATGGCATTTGATACTAAACCATATGAAAGTGTCCATCATGATCATTTTTTCAGGTTGTGTGAGGGGTCCTGTTTCATTAACTTTGAGTACCCTCTGGACCCTGGGCCAGGGGTGTCCCTCTTTCTGACTGTAGTTGGAACTGGGGTTTTAATTTGTTGTTGTTTAGGTGTCTTTGTTTTATATAAAGGTGTTATGAATTTGAGTGATATATGAAGCAAACATTTATCTTCAAATTTGGCATAGAACTTAACTAGACACAAATCTCTGCTGTGGTATATCACATTCAGGACTGTACTTACCTGGCCGCACGCCCATGGCGGGTAACTTTAGCGTCGGGCAGGTAACTTTTCAAATATACACGCCCGGCTGGACGGTAAGAATTTTGCTGTTGGTAAATGAAGATTACTTGTTTGGCTGGTAAGTTTACAGTCGGGCTTGTAACTTTCACATGCTACCAGCCCATCTGGCTGGTTGGAGAAAAAATAAGGGTACACCCTGATCACATTTAGAGATTATTAAATACGTTTTCTCTTATAATTCCTTTATTAAATGAAGCAATTTATGTTCAAAATGCGAATAAGGTATTTATTCCTCTTGATTGCTTACCTGAGCAGTGCTTTGTTTATTTGAATGTAATTCTGATACCTTTATTTGTTTTGGTTTTGTCAGTGCGTTTGTATTCAGGTCCTGGTACACTTACATAGAGGAGACTGGGTTGCAGCGGAGCAAGCTTCTAGAACAGCAATGACGTAAGTTAACTTCACCAATTGGAAATGTCAAATTTGAACCTACGATCACACTCCTTGCACTAGAATCCATACTTCTTGGAAAATGCTGGTATTCCTTGTCATCATTTATTTTAGGGATTATATGTACAAAGGATGGATGGAAACAAGATATCTTCATAAAGTGTAACAAAAAAAATTGTTTCTGGTAGGCCGCGAGCATTTCGTTTTAAATACATATTACTGTAGAAAAGATTAAAATGTTGCACAAACAAATGAATCTTATTGCTCTGGGTAGCTCAGTAACTATGATATGGGGCACAGTAGGATACTGGCGGTGGATATTTGTGTATTGAGGGTTCTCGGCCTATGGTTTAGATTGCCTTTGGAAAGTCATCCCACCGCACTTCTCCCCCTCAAAAAAAATCTTGCATCTTGGTTTTCACCTACCGGAAACAAACTTTTTTTTTGTATCGAAGTCAACTGCAGTTATTTGGATACAACTTGTGAGCAATTCATTAGCAACTTGGACAGACTTTTTCAGCAAGTTGTTGCGGGGGATTTTGAATAATTTACCAGGAACAATGACAAATTATGTTAAACAAGCCCTCAGAAACACTAAATCGCTTTAGGTGTTGTAAAGCGTACGACCGACTCTTTTTTTAAATATTTTAATTTGATAATTAATTTTAAATGATTTATATTTGGTTGTAAGTTTTGAAAATTCACCAAGAGTTTCACAAAATAATTTAGAAACAAATAAACTCCCTGCCTGAGAGGTCCGTTTGCCTTTTTTACGCTTTAAAGATTTTCACCCGTTCGTTAATATTATGTACATTTATATTTCAGGTACTTAGGCTATGCACAAAGTGATGTGTCTGTCTTAATGCAGGAATTACTAGAGGCGTATGACCAGCAAGACCAAGATGAAATGTCAAAATTGCTGTTTAACCCATACTTTACACATCTAGACAATGATGTAAGTGATTTTATTGTAAGGCAAAAAAAAGAAGTTGTGTTGCCCTCAGCGACCGGCCCTAAAATCGTAAAAACTAGGGTCGCATTTGTTTGTTTTTTTAGATTTAAATTTGATTAAAAGTGTCCAAATGTTACTATTTCTTGCTTGAAATGAATAAGTAAGCCAAAATAAATGTTTTTCTTTAGACTATTGTCACACTAGAAACATTAGTTAAATTGACATATGGGCCTATACAAATTTTGTCTTGACATAAACAATATATTTTTCAGCCCCCCCCCCCCCCCCCAAAAAAAAGAAGAAAAATAGAAAGAAGAAAAAAAATGGGAAAAAAAAAAATCCGACCGACCGACCTGATTATAAACTGTTGGCACTTGAGGGTAACACAACATACATTTTTTTGGCCTATTCCTCAGATTAAATTGGCATCACACTGTTTTGAAATTTCTTGAACATTGAAAATAATATAACACAATAAATTAGTAAAAAGAATCATAGCTAAATGTAATTTGAAGAAGGAAAAAACCCCATTTCATTTCAGGATAGGCTTTCGATCACTGATTGAGTTAGAGAGATTTTCATGACAGGAATCCATAATGGATTAAAGAGTATGAAAACAAATACTGTGACCATATAATGTAATTGGTCAAGCTTCTTTTTTTTTTAGATTCTTTTTTTCATTGTAGAATTCTTTTAGGAAATTGTTGAGAAAAGTAGGGACAGAATCCAACAGACTGACTCAATGTGTAGAGGTTTGGGAAAAAGTGTACTTTAGGTCCCAGATTCTGGACTGTACTAGTAATGTCCGATACTGGAACACCCCAAAGAAAATTTCTTGATGTACCCCATCATGCTTAGCGCCCCTACAGTACCAGCAGGGCTTATCACCAAAACAAACAATTCCACACATGTGTTAAATTAAAGTAATTAACAGCTGGAGGTCGTCTGACCTCTACCATAGTAATGCATGGTGCAGATAGGGTAAACTTGGCCACAAATATGAAAGAAGTTGAATCCCAACTAAAACTTGTATTTATAAAAATATAGGGTCTTTAAGAAAATCAAGAGAGGAATGTATTAACGACACATCAATCATATTACTTGCAACAGGATTTTCTTAAAGACCCTCGTTTAACAACTTTATAAGCATTTCCTTGCACTGTAATGTCTATGGGAACCAGTAGACACTGGTGACAGAAATCAGTGGTCATGTGATGAAAGTGAAGCATCCTGGGGTGCATCAAGAAATCTTCTTTGGGAACACCCAGTATTGGGCGATACTGGTACAAAGTCAGTGTTCCAGTATCGGGCGATATGTACCAGTATCGTTCAATATTGGGACAAATTACCACTGGTAGCATGTGTACAAGTATCGAATGATACTGGAACATAAAAACGTTCCAGTATTGACCGTAGCAGAATCTGTGAACTTAAGTACACTTTTTCCGATTCGTCCATGACATTTACCTTCAATTCTCTATTAAATTGACAGTATGTTAAGCTTGCAAGGACGCTAAGGGTACCGGGTGGAGGGGCAGTAGCAGGTGGAGGAGCGCAAGCAGCAGATGAAGAGGAAGATGAATACGGTGGCGGACTCTGCTAATAATCCATCTCGTTCCTTGTGTATCATACGGATGTCAAAGGTCATTGACTACTTCCTGTCATTTGTAAGTCTGGTGATTTCTCAATTGTCTAATGTTCAATCTTGTAGCCCGTAGACTGATGGCAATAGGTGGCTGAGATGATCAAGCAAAGATATGGACCTCATAATAGTTCCCATGCATCAATTGCTTGAAATGAGCTACATTTCTGCAGAGCCTTGATCAGGCGCTTATGAATTTGCTGTGGAACTGTATGCATAAGTTAAGGGATATCTCTGAAATCCGGTAATCACAGTTGCACAATTCCATTGGCATCTAGGCCCTGCTGATATTGAGAATATGTTGGGAGGATGGATTATGTACACATTATATGTACACTGATTTTAAGGATATTGAGATTGTGAGAGGCGTGTTAATTGTACTCTATATGTTAGCTATAGTGAGTATGGGACTTGGGAAACCTAGAAATTGTATATCAGAACCATGTAGAGATGGAATTTATCAAGATGAGGTTTCAGAATGCTAGTAATGACTTACTAGATAAATAATGCAAGAGGACCGAGTTGAGTATCTTTTTCGTTGTGCCCACATTTGCCAGTTTTAGATATCAGCATTATTTATACACGACACCATCCAGGCTCACCACTTACCTACTAAATACTCTATCTATACTCAATCACTTGAACACATATTTCCTTTGTATATAAAAGGTTATCGGTATCAATTGAGATGCGAAAATTAACTACTGTGTGACTGTATACAGGCCATGCACAACTGTATGCTGCACAAAATACCTTCACCAATCATAATATTGTTTGTAAACTGTCATGATATTTTGTTCTGTTTCCTAGTATTATCCAAAAGAAGCAAAAACTAATCGCCATTTTTTCATAGAAACAAAAATTAGGCTGTTGGTGATTTTATAGTGAATTCCATTTTCCCCACATAAGATACATAAAGTCTACATAATTCGAAGGGCTAAATGCCGAAATCCTGCGCTCGAGTGACACGAAATTGCCATCAAATCTCACTTCTTTCCCCGTGTTTCCACATACAGCGGTGAAGAAGTGGTCATGTAATTCTAATTAGTAAATCTAAAATGGCTTCATTGTTATATGCTTTTGGATTCAAATGGCTTCCATTCAAATCAAAATTCCTATTCACTGTCAAAACATTGTCACTGATATCAAAAATGATAACACTGATGCTAAGAGTTGCTTCACTGAATTCATTCGAATCCAATAGCAGCTACTTGGAAGCTATGTGATGCCATTGAGATCCATTGAAGCCAAAAGAATGACAATGAAGAGTTTTCCCAGTGAAGTACATTGTAGACAATGCATTGTTTGATAAACCTGGACGTCATAACATCATGAAATCACATAAACATTATATACAATTCAACATAGTCCAGGTTCACTAAACAAAACATATGACACTCTTAACCCTTACCCCCCTGATTGCTAAAAAATGCTAATCCTAAGTCCCTCTCCAAACGCATGCGCCGCCGGTTTTCGATGACGTAGTCAACTGTGCCTATATAGTGAGCGCAGTTTACTGCGCGAATGTGTAGCTGAGGGCCGTGGCTTAGTGGGTGGGATGTGGGGCTAGAGAACGGAGGGTCCCCAGATCGAATCCCGGCAGGTTCCCGACGATTCAGTTGGTGTTTTTTCCTCGAAAATTGTGATCCTGGTCAAAAACCCTAAACCGGGGTTAGGGTTAATAATGTATCAGCTCGTCGTTTTATTTCTCAATTGCTCTACAGAAATCCACCTATTCTGTAATTTACTAGAGTTGTTTAAAGTGCACAGATATTGTTACATTATGGCATGTATGTGTTTCTGATTCATGATTAATACCAAAAATAAATGTATATATACTAAACATATTATATATATATGTGCATAATTTGCACTTCAGTATTGTATAAAGAAAGTATGTATGCATTAAGAAGTTTGAGATGGTGTCAGCAAAATGCTATAAAAACTATTTTTTTCTTCCAATTTGATGTAATTTATAATCTCCGAAATTATTAGATGGATTTAGATCAAATTAACAACTCAAAATTGATGACTTGTTGTGTCAGTGAATGTATTTACAATTACCAATTAACTCTTTTCTAATATTGGATTAATCTTTCGGTGTCCCTACACTACAGTCTTGTTAAGTGTATTAGAATTGTTGTTTTCTTCTGTAATTCTATTATGTGAATGGTTTTTTCCCTGTAAGCCAACAGATTCTCATATCTCAAAATGTCTGTGTATTTATTGAGATAACTGGGTTTTTTTTTATCCATGGGTAATTTGAAAGCTGTTATGTTTAAATGGAGATGCATACTTAACACTTTCCACGCGACAGGCTGCAGACGACATTCCAAAATTTCTCAAAATTGTTCAGAAATGTCAATATTATTGAATTTAATTACCATATTTGGAATCACCATGAGAAATGCATTCATATTAGTACAAACATGCCTCGTATTGGTTCAGTAATTCTTGAGATAGAGTTTGAAAAATGGGAAAGGTTTCTGAGAAATCTGTTTTTTATATGGTAAAACTAATAGCCGCACGCATGGAAAGTGTAAATGAGTGCCAAATACTTGAAATAGATTGTGCACACTCATTTCAGGAGTATAATAACTGAAATACACTGAGCCAAAAAAGAAACTTATAAAAAAAAAAACTTATACAATTTAACAGATCACCAAATAATATTCTGTGCATGAAAATGTACCAAATTTAGATACAATATTACTGCAATGTATCGCTTCAAATGGCAGTCATTATAAATTGTTTGCTTCAATGACACAAGAGAAATGTGCACTGCCCCTATGGTGATCTGTTAACATTTTATAAGTTTCTTTTTTGGCTCAGTGTAGGTGGACCCTCTTATGATGATAGGTTTGGAAATATTTAAGCTACATGTTTTGCATAATAATAATAAAAATTATTTTATTTTAAAGTGATTAGCAATTAGGGTAATTTATGAATTTGATAGTGAACTTGTGAATTGCTTTTAAGTTCTGTCTATTTAATTTGTATACTCTCAGTGTTAAATGAACCTAGCATGTGACAAATGCAGCTCAAATTTGCCCAGAGTCTGTAAAATTAATACATCATTATCATATAGTCATGGTCTTTGAAAGCAATGGATTATTAGAGCAGTGCGGTATAGGTGCTTACACTACATGATTGTAATAAGTCATGAGTCATAGCCAAATTACCTTTGCCAAGTTACATTTAATTTTCTAGGTTGACAGATGAATTAAAATTATTTAGGGCCATTTGTCACAGTTACTTATTTTACACTACTGTTTGTTTAAATAATGTTTGTAATAAATATACATAATTATATTAAATGTAAATATCATTCCATAGAAAGGTGTTATATTAAAATTACCACTGTTATGTTATTATTTTACAATATACAATTTATCAGTAGACTAGTTTTGTGATACCTTACATGAACGTAGATCCCATTATGGTGGCTTCCATTGGAATCCAACAGTTGCAATTGATTTGAAATGGATTCATTGAAGCCATTCTGGGCTTCTGTGTAGTCAATATTGATGTCTGTGAAGCTGTTTTGACTTCAGAGAAATCTGACATGTACATGTATGGCTTCATTGCCATCAGTGCATCCATTTTATGACTTAATGACTTTGTTTATTAATCTGTTATTGTGTGAATAAGAAAATCCTCAAGGGTGTAATGACAAAAGAAACCCAAGTCTATCCTACTTCACTGATGACAAAAAAACGACTTCAGAGATACCAAAACAGACTTCACTGAAGTCAAAACAGTTACATTGTCAAAAGTGATTTTATCAATTCTAAAAATGGCTTCACCGAATCTATTTGAATCAAGCGATGGGATGCCAATGGTGGAAGCTATGTCGACTGGATCCCCGCATCCCTCAATATATAGAATCAAGCTATGGGATGGGATGCCAATGGAGGAAGCTATGTCGACTGGATCCCCGCATCCCTCAATATATAGATTCAAGCTATGGATGCCAATAGAGGAAGCTATGTAGACTGGATCCCCGCATCCCTCAATATATAGAATCAAGCTATGGGATGCCAATGGAGGAAGCTATGTAGACTGGATCCCCGCATCCCTCAATAATAGATTCAAGCTATGGGATGCCAATAGAGGAAGCTATGTCGACTGGATCCCCGCATCCCTCAATATATAGATTCAAGCTATGGATGCCAATAGAGGAAGCTATGTAGACTGGATCCCCGCATCCCTCAATAATAGATTCAAGCTATGGGATGCCAATGGAGGAAGCTATGTAGACTGGATCCCCGCATCCCTCAATAATAGATTCAAGCTATGGGATGCCAATAGAGGAAGCTATGTAGACTGGATCCCCGCATCCCTCAATAATAGATTCAAGCTATGGGATGCCAATGGAGGAAGCTATAGACTGGATCCCCGCATCCCTCAATAATAGATTCAAGCTATGGGATGCCAATGGAGGAAGCTATGTAGACTGGATCCCCGCATCCCTCAATATATAGAATCAAGCTATGGGATTCCAATGGAGGAAGCTATGTAGACTGGATCCCCGCATCCCTCAATAATAGATTCAAGCTATGGGTTCCAATGGAGGAAGCTATGTAGACTGGATCCCCGCATCCCTCAATATATAGAATCAAGCTATGGGATTCCAATGGAGGAAGCTATGTAGACTGGATCCCCGCATCCCTCAATAATAGATTCAAGCTATGGGTTCCAATGGAGGAAGCTATGTAGACTGGATCCCCGCATCCCTCAATAATAGATTCAAGCTATGGGATGCCAATGGAGGAAGCTATGTAGACTGGATCCCCGCATCCCTCAATAATAGATTCAAGCTATGGGATGCCAATGGAGGAAGCTATGTAGACTGGATCCCCGCATCCCTCAATATATAGAATCAAGCTATGGGATTCCAATGGAGGAAGCTATGTAGACTGGATCCCCGCATCCCTCAATAATAGATTCAAGCTATGGGATTCCAATGGAGGAAGCTATGTAGACTGGATCCCCGCATCCCTCAATAATAGATTCAAGCTATGGGATTCCAATGGAGGAAGCTATGTAGACTGGATCCCCGCATCCCTCAATAATAGATTCAAGCTATGGGATGCCAATGGAGGAAGCTATAGACTGGATCCCTGCGTCCCTCAATATATATTTGAAAATGGGGGATCAAATCTAGGGTTTAGGAAAAGAACACGATATAAAAGTGTGCGGTTACACAAGTAATTAGCATGCACATTTTTATGTCATGAATAAAAAAGAAGTGTTGAATATGTAAACGAAAGTGATTCTAATTTGACCGCCTGTGGGCAAGTCAGCCCGACAACATGCTCAAGCACCTAATTGGCAGTCAAACTCAAATTTAAACTGTGCTGTGAGAGTGAGAGGTTAGTCAGTGCGCCTCATCGCGACATGCAATGCAGTGTGGCGTGATGGTGCTCGAATATAGGTCATGCATATTAACAAGTTCATCAGCGCACCCTTTGGGAACTGTATTTTTTTCAGTCTTCACCTTTGGAACACCCTCACAGTTGTCGTGTGTTAATTATAGTGAATGATACAATTACAATATAGGAAACTATGTGTAGCCTATGAAGCCAACACTACGGCAATGAATCCTTTTCAATGTTCCCAGTACATTAGTTGGAACCCAAATGAAATGAGATAAGATTGACACATGGTAAAGGTTCATAATCATAACTATCATAATGCCAGGGGATTTATTTCAAGAGTAAACAGATATCTTTCACAATTATCTCAAATAATACTTGTAAATGTAACCACATGGTGCAATATTTATTTTATAACATATAAGTTGTGTAGTTATAAATTGTAAAGCTTGAGTATTATTAAATACAGGATAGATTCAAATTGAAATTGTTGTTTCACTGATTCTCTATTTTCATGCCAGCTTGCCGAGATGGTCCCTTGAATTCTCTTTAAGCAATTTAAGTGCCTGGCAAGTTTCTTTGAATAATATAGTATACAGCTCAGCAAACAAGTTATAATGTAAGTTAGTGTTTGGTAGGTTAAAGCCCTGGGTGTCACTGCATACGTAAGTGGTACCCATGCTCGTCACAGCATTGGACCTTTAATTGGCGTAAGGTACCTGGGCAGAATCATTTTCAATCAAGTTCGTCCGGATCTTTATTGTTATGGGATATATTTGTGAACCTATCCATTGACGTCTTCAGTGGCAATATCCTACTACTAGTTCGGAATTTGGCAGACGAAATGTCGTCTTTCGGTGCACGGGATATCGTTCCATGCGCTCTCAAAGTGTTCTACGCAATCTTCCACCCCCTTGTCGTTGTTTGGTTCGCCGCCATTCCAGTGTGTGTAGTCCACTAAAACATGGGATTGAACAGAGAACCAAGAGTAGGGTTGTTAGTGCATTATGTTCCCATCCCGTAACACTTTTGGACCGGTAATTTTGACATTTCGCCGCTAATAAATCATCTAATATGTTGTCAACCGCTGACTATGTGGCCCATTTTCAGGGTTGTGGAGGTTAGTTTATGGCCTTGGGGCATAATTATGTCCTTTGCTATCTTTCAATTGGACCACATAGTAGTAAATAGACACATCCTTAGATGATTTATTACCGGCGAAATGTTAAATCACCGGTCCAAAAGTGTTAAGGGAGTGGGAACATAATGTGTGTTTGGTGGCCATCCATGTGGGCACGTGCTTTGGCTTCGGACCAGACTGATGGGATGTGTTTAAAATCGGGTTGTTAAGGCCAAACAAAAAAGGTCCGTCTCAGAAGCCCGCCCACATTGGTATGTGAAATGAGCTGAAATGAAAATTGATTTTTTGTAAATTTTTTAAAATTTTTTTTAAAAATGGAAAAAAGTTCTCGGTAAGCTTTGGATTAGCAACAACAAAAAAATGGCATACCTCATAGCCTATTTTCTAAAAAAATAAATCGCACAGCACTTTAGATTATTTGCAAAATGTTTCTGAGACTAGACTTTCTTCTTTGTTTGGCCTAAACACGTTGCTAATAAAGATAAACTCGCGTTTAATTTAGACACGCGTTTAGTTAGACCATAGATTTATATCAAGACGGAGATGGACAAGTTGGCGGGCAAGTTGGTAATTGGTTTGAAGCTATGTGTGTTTCGAAAGGTCCCTACACAAAAACCGATGTAGCCTTTCGGCCTGTCATGAAATAACTTCTCAACATCCATAAATAATATGCCACTCTCGTTCCCAGCTGCATTAAATCGCCATGAATCGATTTCAAAAGATGTGCTATTTGTCCATATCGCAATCATCATGGGTTCGAGTTTACATAAAAAGCTGGGGGAAATAAGTCATTTTGTAATTGCCTATAAACTTCACAAATAGCGTTACATCTATCGCATCGATGAATGTGTGTATTAGATTAATATGTTTCAAATATAAGAAGTATTTTAACTTTCACGGTTGCTTTTTTTATAAAACTAATGTTATGTATCCCGTTAGCTTGTATTGGTACTGTAGTTGCAATAGACTATCAATACCTATCCTATTTACCGGGCTTTTCAAACATGCTAGTCATACACGGCCCCTTCATGGCAAAAGCACCTAACTTGGAAAATTGACTTTTTGTGTTAGAATCATTTCTGGTTAAATCGGGGGCGCTCTTTCAATTTCTCCAAGTCTCAAGTGACGTAAATGTTCCGTTTCAAAGATAGCCTGTCCTATCTCAGGCATTTTCCGGTACACAGACACTATATTTTTGGCAGAACAACTTATCTTTAAGTTAAGTGGTGTCCAGAAACAGTCTTTTATGGCAAAGAATCCTAACTCAGAGTTACGCGATTTTGCAAATAAAACTGTGTGAACAAGAAATATGCATTCATGGCAAAAGAACCTAACTAGAAGATAGGTTATTTTGCCATGAAGTTATGTTTGGATAAAAATCATCGCAAATCAATTAATCATTCATAATTATATACTCTTTGTTCAAGAAGTGGGTCTGTCTTAGATTAAAATGCAATTTATACTGCCAAGATAGGTTGTGTTGCCATATTTTTGTATAATGCACAGAAACCATGTTTAATTAAGATAGGTGGTTTTGCCATAAAATCCACATATCAGACGTGTATCATTTTCATGGCAAATCAATGTAACTACACAAAGTTGGTTATTTCTCCTCTAATATTTAGTTGTATTGGCTGAAAATTAAACAAGAAAGATAAAATGACATGCTACACATTTCTAAACTTGCCAAATTAAATATACTTCGACTAAATTAAAAATGTAAATGGGTAAGCTTTGAAAACTCTTTTCTCAAAACGCTGTTTTTCAAGTTAGGTGCTTTTGCCATGAAGGGGCCGCACAGGTACAGGTGTGTGCGAAACCGATAGATAGATCAGCTCCACAACATTTAAATAGAGATAATCCGGGAGATGATTATCCCTTCTTGACGATTTATGGTTAGACATGGTTTTAAGCTAAATCCGTGTTTTTCGAGAATTATAGGGCCTATGCAATGTTTGTTTTTCAACTCATTTGATACTAAAATAAAATTCAAATACTCACACTTCGATTGATCTGCCCTATACGTCATATCATTTAAACCAATTATGGGCTTGATAAGTTACACTGCGAATCATACCCCCAATGAAGCTGTCTTGAGCCGAGTTGTGAATACTGGCAAGATTGGCCCCGTATGTTTGACAAATTGATAAGGCGGTGACCCACTCTTCGCTCGATGAGGTGAAAACCTTGTAACAAACGCCGTTGTAGTTTGTCCAAGTGGTATCCGGGCATCCCGCTTTCACCAGATGAAGGACTAATAGTCCCTCAGCTAAGATTAGAAACACGACTGCCGTATTCATGATATCTTAGTCGCGTTAATTAATTTGTGAATAAAACAACTGCGTGTGAGTTTGAGAGAGCCACGCTAGATGTACATGCAGGTCTATTCATCCAGTATTTATGGTATATTTATTATCTTGCAGGCGCATGTATATGCATGATAAAGGCCATGTGAAAAACGGCCGAGACTCCCGGGGGTACTCGAATTTGAAGAGGGTAGGGTGTGTCACTGGGCAGTCTGAAAACGGGCGTACCGAACTGACACAACCTGAATTGGGGGTCTTATGGAACTGATGGCATCTTTGAAATGGGGGGTCTTGGCTAACTGCCCATGGTTGAAATGGGGGGGTGGGGGGGGGGGGGGGGGGGGTCTTGGCGCACTGCCCAAGGTTGAAATGGGGAGTCTTTTCTCTCGAAAATCCTCGTGTGTATTAGCTATCGCAAGCAGACCATCTCGAGACTATAGAAGACAGCTCGCGACTATAACCTCTTCCCAACTACACAAGACCACCATTTTTCAAAATCGGCTGAAAGTGAAATCTTGTTCAAACTTGCACAATCTACATTTTGGATCCCGACCAGTTGATGAGCAGGGATGATTAGTATGCGATATTCCCCGCCTTCAACAAGACAAGAGATGCTGAATCACCTACCAGTAGGCGACAGCATCATGAAATCAACAAGATCAAGCATGTTTAATCGGCGACGCCACTTGTTCAGTCCCGATCAATCGCCGACCTTGACACGACGTCACAAGTTGTGACATTTGCTGTCAAGACTGCTCGCCGATTTGTACATGAGCAGTTGGCTACAAGTCGGCGACTGATCTTCTGTAGTCGCCGATTTAACATGTCAAGTTGGCTTGCATAAGTTCTCTCCCGCTTGGAGCAGACTCATTGGGCCGACCACTTTCCAACTACACACAACCACTCATGATGCAGGCCAACTCATTGGCTCCCGCTTCCAAACCGCTCATGTGTCCATGCCGACCTTCCCGATTAAAAAAAAACCACCACGATTTTTTTAACTGCGAAAATAAATCGTGGCGGGTTTGTCAAATTTGCAACGTGCTCCCGACCACACAAGACTGCAGAAGACTGCACAGGACAGTCCCAGACCTTGCCGACACTACACATGTAAAAAGAAAACTGCTCACGATTTTCGAATAATGGCCCTAGTAAAACATAGGCCCTGAGGAACATTAGTGAATGTAAATTTAAAATAACCAAGTAAGTTGCCGTGCCAAAAAGAGTGAAATACCGGTATCTTCTGGTGATTTTCATAAAGACTGTAACAGTGTAAACGGGACATTTGCAAAGGTCGAGAAGTTGAACCTAGACTTTACAGATGAAATGACTTATAATAGTGGAGCGGATATGTAACAAAAAATGGCCAAGATGTTCACTTTTGGCAGGAAGCATGAAAATTGGCATATAGGGGTGTTTTGATGCACTGATTTCAAAAAGCCAGGAACCCACATTTTTCGAGCAATGGTGCGGCGGCCATCTTGGATTTCAAAATGGCCGCCATTCAAATATAGGAGATTTAGTAAAATTGCTCTAAATAAAATATTTTTGAGATTCATACCATGAAATTTCACCAATATGTTCTCTATAACACGGTGCATAATTTTAGGTGAATAGGTTGTGCCAGTTGTACTTTGTTTATTACTTGTTACCATGGAAACCATCAAAAATAGACATTTTTGGGCAAAAATACCTCTAAAACCACTCTTATTTGGATGTTTTTGTCATCTATTCATCATGAAATTGTTTTTAGTATCATCTGCAATTATACATAATTTGGATGAGAAATTTGCATTTCAATTTTGAGTGGTATCCATGGAAACTTTTTCAATGGCGGTTTGACGAAATATATGTCAAAATCACTCATTTTTCAACCATTTTCACCAATCTGTTGCTGGTAAAACACTATTATAGTGAATCGGGTGTGAAAAAGATGTTCACTACTGGCAGGCAGAATTAAAATTAGTTTAAAGGAGTGTTTTTAAGCGCTGATTTCAAAAATCAAGGAACCCACGTTTTTCGAGCAATGGTGCGGCGGCCATCTTGGATTTCAAAATGGCCGCCATTCAAACATAGTAGATTTAGTAAAATTGCTCTAAATCAACTATTTTTGAGATTTATACCCCGAGATTTCACCAATATGTTCTCTATCACATGCTGCCTAATTTTAGATGGATTGGTTGTACCATTTGTAATTTGGTTATTGCTTGTTACCATGGAAACCATCAAAAACAGACATTTTCAAGGGAAAATACCTGTAAAATTGCTCTTAATCAACTATATTTGACATTTATACCCCGATATTTCACACGTATGTTCTCTATAACATGGTGGATAATATTAGATGGGTTGGTTGTGCCAGTTGTGCTTTGTTTATTACTTGTTACCATGGAAACTATCAAAAATAGTCATTTATGGGCAGAAATACCTGATTTATAATGTTATGATCTGTAATTATATATATGTTGATGATAATGTTTTGAGTGGTTTCCATGGACACCTTTTAAATGGCGGTTGAACTAAAAGGTCAAAATCACTCCTTTTCAACAATTTTCACAAATGTTCACCAATCTACGGCTTGTAGTTTTTTGCCCTGTAGTCAATTGAGCTGGCCTTCCCGGTCAAAGCCGTTGGGGTGGCACATGACCACCCGGGAGGTACTCTAATGACAGGAACAAACTGGTATGGTAAGGGCCAGCCAAAATGTAATGATCCCATACAGTTGGGAAACGAGCAGGGGTCCATAAAACGCCGGGATACAACGGTCACCCAAATCAGTGTAAAAATATGATATGTTAGTATGGACAGAGGTGTTGTATTTGTGATTTAGTCATTTTTGACAACGAAAGAATATACATCGGACATTATTTGTAGTGCAAGTTTCAGAGCTTTGTCAATACATTTTCTGAGTGAAAACAAAAGTTCATACCTGAGGATTGTGAAGCGGTATATGCAAAAGCATCGATAGCCAGTACACAGTGAGGCAAGAGGGTGCCTAGACTGAAAGATAGTCATCTTTCATGTTTGGTGCCTAGACGGATAATCATTCAAATTATCCTTAAAAAGTAGGATAATGTAGAGAGATTAGCCGGCTAAAAAGCGGTGAGAGCTCTGTAGAAACAACGTTCAGCGAAATTAGACAGCTAATCGGAAATTGCTACGAGCATGAGACGCATCATTGATCATAGATACCAATAAACTGTTGATGAATTAATGTGATGGGATCGATTATAGGATAGCGTTGAATTGAGTTGTTGTTCATTTTCATTAGTATTTAAATTTTAGCCTTTTGCTATATCATGGACGTAGCACGGATGCAATCTTCCTTCTATTTTTATTCAATCCCTATTATTCCCACCATGTTTCTAACATGTGTGTTCCTTCTATGCACCTTCATCATGTTCATGCTTTGCTTGTACTATTATTTCTTAAGATGGTAGATTATTAAGGTGGTAGATAGTCTAAACGACTTCTTCACTCTGTGAACACCCATATGCTGATCTACTTTGGTCACATCTCACGACGAGACGCAAGGGTAACAACTTAGAGAAGGTTATTATGCAAGGCATGATTGAAGGGAAGAGAAAGAAAGGCAGATCTTGGTCCTGATGGATTGACCAAATAATATCTATTACTGGACTCCCTCTCTGTGATTGTTACTCCTTTGCTGAAAATCATCATCTGCGGCGTAGTATCTGCGAGGTCACGAGCTGTCAGTCATGACAGGAACCAACCAACCATCCATTTCATCACCCTTATAGTCTACTGCAATAGTTCCCCAGGAGTAGCTCTCTACTGATCATTGTCATTATGGGTAAATTAGGTCGGGAATTTGCGTTTTTTAAAGAGGACTAATTGTGCTGCCTAGTTTTGTAAAAAAGTGCATATGTTTTGCAAAAAAAAAGCACACATGCCTGAAAAACACACAAGATGGACGCAAACAAATGTGCTGTTGGATGTTTTTATCGCATTTTACCGATTGATAGGGTAAATAGTCCTAACTACGGGCTAAATAAGTTTCCCCGGAGCAGAGCTAATCAGCGCTGATCACTCGTATAGCTTGCCCGACCGGGCCAAAATAACCGGGGATGTGTTTGATTACGAGGGCGGATCAGTGCTCCAGCTACACAAGAAAATACTTTCTTTATTGTGTTATGCCATACTTTTTACCACATTCTTAGCTTCCTCTGCCGTAAATTTCTTGCAGGCTTTTAAGATATTAGCCGTCTTTTGCATGTCTGTAGAAACAGTACAGCTAAAGTTTATCCTCTAGCCGCTGATAAAGTGTATGGCAAACTGAAATCGCATGGCATGCTGACTAAGCTATCCAGTGGTAGTAGTCTCCGCTGTCTCCACTGGAGTGCAACAGGGTATATTACATGCTGGCTTCATTCCTTGTTGCAATATTTGAAGACTACAATTATTGAAAAAGGCTGCATGTGATCTTGACTGAGGAGTTGTGACACATCTACTTTCCTTGAGACGGCATCCTGCCCTTGTTCTAAAACGACCTACATTTTGCAGATGACTTCGCCTTACTTGAGACCACAATTATGTGAGCTCAGCTGACAAATACTGCTACAGCAGCAAAAGACCTTGGCCTCATCATTAATTAACGTATCCAAAACAGTATAGATGACTGCCAACTGATGCAGTCCTCACCTAACACTCCAGGTATATTGGTATGCTATCAGCCATGTGGCGGATTTCAGGTATCTTGGGTCTATTATGGCACATATTTCAGGTATCTGTGGGTCTATTATAGCATCGGGCGCAAGTGACCTTAAAATATGCAGGACTTAGCATGGTGTGCATTCGGGAAGTTAGAATGTCAGTAGAGGAGCCCTAGCTATCACAACAAAAGTGAAACTATTCAACACGTGTGACACGTTTGCTGCATGGCTGTGAATCTCAAGATATGGAATGCAATATTAATGCCTCTGCTATCTCTTGCTACAGGATAATCCTTAACACTTTCCACGCGGCTATTAGTTTTGCCATATATACAAAGCAGATTTTTCAGTAACCTCTCCCAATTTTCAAAGTTTACCTCAAGGATAACCAAGACTGGGCTTGTTTGTATTTCTTTCAATGCTTTTCTCATGGTGATTCCAAAGAGGGTATTGAAATTCAATGCAATATGTCATTTTTAACATTTTGTGAAATTTTGGAATGTCGTCTGCAGACGCCTGCCGCGTGGAAAGTGTTAAATAACGCACGGATCATGCTCCAAACCACAATTTATGACATGGCCAACTTACAGAGCCTTTTAACCACCGTGTAAAGTGCCGACAGCTGAGAATCCTTGATGAAGAGCAATGTATGCCACCTACATATACTAATTGCCGAAGGTTAGGCTTGCACGACCTGGTCGCCCAAAGAAGACCTGGTCGTCAATGTACATCATATTTGACCTACATGTATATACAACACGTAATAGTGGACAATGAAAGCTTGATTCAAGAACGACTGTGACAGATAATCACTCTTGCTGAAGACCTACGTACATAGAGAAAACGTCTAGTCGCCTGCTCTTCAGATGAAGGATGATGATATATTATCACGAAAGCGCTTTTGCCCCTTAACATTATCACAGGCATTACAGAATATTTAAGGCTACAATGGGACAGAAGAAATTTTGCAACGCGAGCACACAATCTTTTTTGTGTGAATTAAATTAAAACATTTTTAATATTAATTTTGAAAATATTAAGTTGTCTTGACCATCACAGAATCTCGATCAGTTGCACACTATTTCGACTCTAGAATGTGCACACAATGCACTGCAATCGTAACCCATGACCTTCTCTTGCAGGTTTTAAAGATATTAGCCATCTTTTGCGAAAAACTAGAAACAGTACAGCTCAAATGCATCTGCTTCTCTAGCCGGTTATCTTGTCGCTGTTAAATAGCAGGGACTATGTAGAAAACGGTCTAAAGTCTGCATTAAAGAAAATGCCACCTAAAATGGTTGTCACCTCCATGATGCAAGAGGGTGCCTATACTGAATTTAAAAATGGTGTCTAAACTTGATTTGAGGGATTGGTCGTGTACCTGCGAGAGGGTGCCTAGACTGAAAGCCTATAGTCGTCTCCATTAAGAATGGTGCAGATAAACATTAAAAATGGTGCCTATACATGGGTACTTCGTCGTCTCCCTAAGAGAGAGTACGTAGACTGAAAGCTTGGACGTCTCCCATCAAGACAGGGTGCTTAAACTGTAAGCTTTAAGTGAATGAACAAAGAAGAGCGAAATTAGGATCAAGAATTATTGCTTGATTTATAGGTACATACGTAAACAATGGCGAGAAAAGGACATGAAACCATTGCCTGTAGATTCAAGACAAAATGACGAATAAGAATTATTGCTTGATTTAGGTACGAACATGAACAATGGTGAGGACAGGACCTCAAACCACTGCCTGTAGAAGTGTGAATGCAAGGCAAGGTAATGATCGAGAATTATTGCTTGATTATTAGGTACAAACTTAAACAATGGTGAAGGCAGGACCTTTATAAATGTTATATACTACACGTATTTTCCAAAACACAATTAGAAATAATAAACGACTTCTTCATTCTATCAACACCCAAATGCTGAGCTACTTTGCCCACATCTCACGACGCAGTGGTAACCACTTAGAGAAGGTTATTACACTGTTAGAACGTTGGGCAATTATTTAGCGTTGGGTAAACTATGAACAACCCTGTTGTTGGGTAAATAAATTTCGTCGCTATTCTTTCAAAACCTCGTATCTTCAACTTACCTCGAAATTGATTTTTGTGTGTTTATCATGATGTCAGAGACATTATGCAAATGATGGTAATGTTTTTATTTGTCACATTCAGAAGGCAGACAAATTTAGCTTTGTCAGCACCTGTGTTTCAAAACCTCGTATGTATACGAGGTTTTGAAACACAAGTGCTGACCATGTGCTGAGGGGAAACTTCCAACTTTCTTGATATTTCGCAGCAAATGTGTGAACTAGAGGTGAGATTTTATTGCAAATGGCTTGAATTGATATACGGACTGGTTTATGGCAGTTTTTTTCGTTTCTATTCTTTCAAAACCTTGTATCTCCAACTTTCTTTTTTTTCATCCACACTGAAATATACACCTAGCACATAAAGTCCCTGACCAGGTGCTTTGAGGTTGGCTAATTCAAAATATATGATCGGTACCAAAAATCTGAGATATACTCTAAATGAGCAAATTTCTTCTCCGCAGTTTGATACCTCATTCAACTAAATCGAATGGATACATTTAAAGTAATGTCGATTTCAATGACCGCGCATGCAACAGAAATGTTGCACTAGGTATAGGAAATCATTGATTTGTGTGTGATTTACCATAGACGGTAAAAATCAATGTTTTACCCGTCTATGGATTTACGCACTGAAAAACTCACAGCTTATCAGCTGTTTCTGCGGAGAAAATTCCCAATGATGAATTTATCGTGGCGTGTGAGAAAGCCTGTTGGAAACTACCACCGAAAAAGGCACAAAACCTTAGAGCAGAAGTGGCAGGCACATTAAAATCCGCCAAGATTCCAAAATCCAACATCACAAAAGAGGAAAGAAAAGCGTTGAAACAACTCCAGAAAGAAAAGGACTTAATAATAATGGGAGCCGACAAAGACAGGAGTACGGTGGTCCAGTCTAAGGATGGCTATGAAGAGAAGGTTAAGACCATGCTAAGTGATACAAAGACTTATGAGAAGCTTAAGAAAGATCCCACCAGCACTTATAAGCGTAAGCTTACTAGCATCATCCAAAGACTCAAAGATGAGGAGAAGATTGACAACAAACAGTACAAACTACTTTACCCGACGGCTGAGAATACTCCCCGCCTGTATTGTACGACCAAGATCCACAAACAAGGAAACCCTGTACGACCGATAGTTGACTACACTGGATCTATTGCATACCAGACTTCTAAGGCACTAGCAGAAATTCTTGGACCATTAGTCGGAAACTCCCCACACCATGTCTTGAATTCCAGACAGTTATCGGAGGAACTCGCAGGCATCATGATTGAAGAGGATGACATCTTTAACTCACATGATGTAATAGCGTTATTCACCAATACTCCCATCCAGAAGACACTGGAAATCATCAAAGCAAGACTGGAGAAGGACACCACACTCAAAAACAGAACAAAACTCAACATAGACGACCTAATAGAGCTCTTACAATTTGTGTTAACAACCACCTATTTCATTTTCCGAGGAGACGTCTACAAACAGAAGTTCTGAGCCGCCATGGGCAGTCCTGTCAGCCCCATCATTGCTAACTTGTTCATGGAATGGCTAGAACAGGAAGCCATTGCTACAGCTCCCATCACTTGCAAACCAAAACTGTGGAAGCGTTATGTAGATGACATCCTCGAGATCATCAAGAAAGACACCACACAACAACTAACAGACCACCTTAACACAATTGACGACACGGGCAACATAAAGTTTACATATGAAGAGAAAGAGAAAGGACAGATACCATTCCTCGACACCCTTATCGTCCGTAAGGCAGATGGCTCTGTGAAGTTGCTCATTTACAGGAAAAAGACCCACACGGACCAGGACCAGTACTTGAATTTTTCGTCACAACATCCTCTACACCAAAAACTGGGAGTCATACGAACTCTGTTCGACAGAATGAACAAAATTGTCACAGAAGAACCAGACAGGACAGCAGAGGAAAAACGAATCAAAGAAGCATTGGGACGCTGTGGATACCCCAGCTGGACCTTCAAAAGAGTGCAACAACAGATGAAGGATAAGACCACGAAGAAAGCCAAGAAAAAGGATGACACCAAAGTGAGCAATGACATGGTGGTTATCCCCTACATCCAAGGTGTGTCTGAAAGGCTACAAAGGTCCTTTAAGAAGTATGACATCCAGACTGCAATGAAACCCTATAACACACTTAAGCGACTGTTAGTGCATCCCAAGGACAAACGAGACATGTTACAGACCAGCGACTGTGTTTACAAAATCCCTTGTCACTCTTGTGACAAAGCCTATGTTGGTGAGACGCCGTCTGTTTGGAACAAGGTTGAATGAACATAAGAAAGACGCCAAGAAAGTTAGCGACAAAAAGTTCACGAGAGCCAACAGAAAAGATTCCACGACGGAACAACATAAATCAGCGGTCACCGATCACATAGCACAAGAGAATCACACCATCGACTGGGAAGGGGCATCAATCCTCGACAAAGACTATGACAAACACAAACGATGGATAAGAGAATCCATTTGGATACGAAGGCAGGGGGCCAAAATCATCAACCGCGACGAGGGTATTTATTCTCTAAATCATGTATACGATCCACTGTTAACAACACCTGAGCTTCCTGGGAACGAGATTGGAAGAAATTCTCGCGGGAAAAACAAGTGGATCAAGTCACTACCGAGGAAGTCTTCCGAACGGGAAGACGAAACTGTCTAGTCGTGAGTAGATATTTGGATTTGTAAACAAAACATTTTTATAATTATCAGCTAAGACTTGTATTCCTCACAGCCAGATACACCCTTTGTCCCGCACATTGCGGTTATCACTAAAGACCCATTCATCTGTCTCGTTCAGATAGCACACAGTTATGACAGTAATCACACACAAATCAATGATTCCTATACCTAGTGCAACATTTCTGTTGCATGCGCGGTCATTGAAATCGCCATAACTTTAAAAGTATTCATTCGATTTTGTTGAATGAGGTATCAAACTGCGGAGAAGAAATTTGCTCATATAATGTATATCTCAGATTTTGATACCGATTATATATTTTGAATTAGTCAACCTCAAAGCACCTGGTCAGGGACTTTATGTGCTAGGTGTATATTGAACTGTTGTGTTTAGAAACTAATAGAGTGGTGAACATTTTGAAATTGTTGAAAAAGGAGTGATTTCGACCTTTTTGTTCACCAAACTGCCATTTAAAAGGTTTCCATGGAGACCACTCAATTAAAATGCCAGTTTATAACCTAAATTATGTACATTTGTACGTGTAGGCCTATACATGTGTAAGTTATGTACATTGCAGATGATACTAAAACAATATCACAGTGAATAGTGGACAAATAAGAGTAATTTTACAGGTATTTCTGCCCATAAATGTCTATTTTTGATGGTTTCCATGGTAACAAGTAATAAACAAAGCACAACTGGCACAACCAACCCATCTTAAATTATGCACCATGTTATAGAGAACATACTTGTGAAATATTGGGGTATAAATGTCAAATATAGTTGATTAAGAGCAATTTTACAGGTATATTCCCTTGAAAATGCCTGTTTTTGATGGTTTCCATGGTAACAAGCAATAACCAAATTACAAATGGTACAACCAATCCATCTTAAATTAGGCAGCATGTGATAGAGAACATATTGGTGAAATCTCGGGGTATAAATCTCAAAAATAGTTGATTTAGAGCAATTTTACTAAATCTATTATGTTTGAATGGCGGCCATTTTGAAATCCAAGATGGCCGCCGCACCATTGCTCGGAAAATGTGGGTTCCTTGATTTTTGAAATCAGCGCTTAAAAACACTCCTTTAAGCCAATTTTAATTCTTCCTGCCAGTAGTGAACATCTTTTTCACACCCGATTCACTATAATAGTGTTTTACCAGCAATAGATTGGTGAAAATGAGTGAAAATGAGTGATTTTGACATATATTTCGTCAATCCGCCATTGAAAAAGTTTCCATGGATACCACTCAAAATTGAAATGCAAATTTCTCATCCAAATTATGTATAATTGCAGATGATACTAAAAGCAATTTCATGATGAATAGATGACAAAAACCTCCAAATAAGAGTGATTTTAGAGGTATTTTTGCCCAAAAATGTATATTTTTGATGGTTTCCATGGTAACAAGTAATAAACAAAGTACAACTGGCACAACCTATCCACTTAAAATTATGCACCGTGTTATAGAGAACATATTGGTGAAATCTCATGGTATAAATGTCAAAAATATTTTATTTAGAGCAATTTTACTAAATCTCCTATATTTGAATGGCGGCCATTTTGAAATCCAAGATGGCCGCCATTGCTCGAAAAATGTGGGTTCCTGGCTTTTTGAAATCAGTGCATCAAAACACCCCTATATGCCAATTTTCATGCTTCCTGCCAAAAGTGAACATCTTTTTCACATATCCGCTCCACTATAAAGGAGATACACAGCTTACAATACCAGTGGCAATATAATAAGCCATGTAATGAATTTAAATTGTGTATGGACATGATGGACAATGAATGAACAGTTGGATCATAACGAATGCTTGGCAAAATCACTAATCTATAACAAAAAATGAAAGGAAGGGTGATGATTGGAAGTTATAACCTTTTATACATAACTTACATGTGGTTCAATGGCTACTAAATTGTTACCTTTAATAGTCTATTATAGTCATTAACAAAAACACTTGTTTTATAAAGAAGGAAAGATGTAGAATAATTGCCTATTCATAATATCACCTATATTATGTTGTTATAATATGGATCGCATGTGAGCATGCGCAGTGTGCTTACTCGGAGAGTGCCTGCATGTCAGTAGCTAGTAAAATAATGCCTCCCAGTGTCTGTTATTATTAGTGTCTGTTATTAAAATACCAATAATAACAACATCCAACAAGTACCTCCTCCCTTCCCGGGCCGAGACTGTCGTGTAGCGTAATCTAGGCGTGCGCAGGATTTTTTTTACCCGGGGGGCTTACAAATGAAAAAAATTGAGTATGCATGATTGACGAGGGCAGAGGGTGTTGTGCCCCCCTCAGAATTCTTTTTTTTTCTTCAATTTTCGAACCCATTTGGTGCGATTTGGTGTGTACTTTTGACCAATATTTGATTGAAAAGCCTAGTCACTTCATTTCCAATCAATATTGGCTTATTATCAATATCATTCAAAATTTGATTGTTTTCCCCTTCAATTTTGCAAAAGCAAACAACACGGCGTAAGGGTTTGGAATTCCATGGCTATGTATAATATCATTATGCGGCGCGAACGAAGTGGAGTGACCGGCGCGTTTTGCGGCGTGGATGGGGTCTGAGTATAGTATACATTTTTTAAGGTCCCGAAAAAGGTTTGGGCGATAATTGGGTTAAATGTTTCAGTATTAAAGCTTAAAATGCTACCTGTTACGCTTGAATGATGATTAAACAGTGAAACTAATTCGCGCGAAGCGAGCAAATTATGTCTATTTTAAAACAAAAAGGTCCAGAAAACGTTTCTGAAGCCATCTGGTTTAACTTGACTAACAAAATATTAAAAATAATTCTCGCGGAGCGCTATAAAGATTTAGAATAAAAAAGGTTTAGAAAAACGTTCCTCAAGCCATCTTGTTAAGCTTGAATAATAAAACATTGAAATTAAGTTGCGCGTAGCTTGCAAAATTTGGTTATTTTAACATTAACTTTGTCCTGAAAACGTTCCTGAAGCCACCTTGTTAAAGGAGGTGTCCCGCAAGCATAAAAGTGTACATTTTATGTTAGAAACATAACTATCGAGCCCAACTTTTGTAATTATATAGAACAAAACACCACACTTTTGACAAAAACAAATAAAAACCGCTATCTCTCAACATGCACTTTTTAAAATTCGCGGTGATCAAAAGTCCCAGTGTCGATGATGTCAAAGTTATACAATGCACATGCGCAAATTTGAGCACCGATACCCATGACGTCATCGACACCGGGACTTTCGATCCCCGCGAATTTTAAAAATTGTATGTTGAGTGATGGCAGTTTTTATTCATTTTTGTGACTAGTATGGTGTTTTGTTCTTTATAATTACGTTATTTCGGCTTAATAATTATTTTTCTAACAAATAATGCTCAATGTTGTGCTTGCGGGACCCTTCCTTTAAGCTTGAACAATAAAACAAAAAATGGTTATTTTAACACTAAAAAGCTCCAGAAAAACGTTCCGGAGCCATCACGTTTATAAGCTTGAATAATTTACGCGTACAAACTGTCAGTTTTTTAAACTAAATTGGTCCAAAAAAACGTATAAGTAGGTATACTGTACAAAGTTATTGATGAGAACATGCACACGTGTAACGAGGTGATATCATTGCTGAATGATGATAATGTTATTAATCAGACAGATAAAAATTGCTATCATGGGACAAAAGTTTACAATACAATATTAAAATTAAAAATGTTTTCATAAGTTTCATAAATTTCTTGTGTGTGTGTATGATTTGTCAAGTATGCCGAATAAAATGTAACAACTTAACACTTTCCACGCGGCTATTAATTTTACCATTACAAAACAGAATTTTCCGAAACCTTTTCGTAATTTTCAGAGTCTATTTAAAGGCTTACTGAACCAATACTAGGCATGTTTGTACTTAATTCAATGCATTTCTCATGGTGATTCCAAATATAGTAATAGAATTCAATAATTTTGAAATTTTTGAAACATTTTGGGAAATTTTGGAATGTCGTCTGCAGCCGCCTGCCGCGTGGAAAGCGTTAACATTTACTTTGACTAGACTGTTTCTTTTTTCTTTATAAATATGAGCAAAGCTTTGACTATAGTTTTAAAGTTAGTAAAAGTATTTAATTCAATTTGGAATAATTGATATAGTGATTGCCATTTACCAATTTGCAAATAAAGGTGACCTTTTTTAGATATCTGCAGCGTCTAGGTGATCTCTTTTACGTTCCTTGTGCTTATTTTGATGGACCCAAATTGAGGGTACCACCTTACCCAGGGGTAGGGTATGCCTTCAAAGTCAGAGGTTATGGGGGGGGGGGTCGTTGCCATCTTACAATTACAAAAATGGATATTTATACACATGGATTAGATAATGCAGAAGGCCTACACATTTTGGCGCAATCCCAATGATTGTTTAAGCATGTAATATACAAAGTTATTGATGAGACCATGCACACATGTATCGAGGTGATATCATTGCTGAATGATGATGTAATGAGACAGATAAAGATTGCTATCATCAGACAAGAGTTTACAATACAATATTCAGATATTAAAAGGTATAAATTTTTTCCATTTTCTTAAAAATTAAGTTTAAACAATATAAATGAAAACTGAGTTCCTGTGCTAGACTTGCTATAAGTATGCCGAATAAAATTAAAAAACTAACATTTACTTCATGTTGTATGTGTCAGTGGCGTAGCTAGGTTTTTCATATTGGGGGGGGGGGGGGGGGGGGGGTGGGGGCAAGAAAGAGTGTGTCTGACTAAATAATTTCTACTTCTATACTTATTTTTGCACTTATTTTAGCTTTAAATGGTGCTAATCATGGTTTATCTTTGTTGTTAAGTGGCAACTTTGGTATCAAATTGTGCCTGAAAGAATCATCCAAATGTCTATTTAGTCTGTTTGGTCAAAAAATAATCAGAAGTTACTCTAAAGGACCTAAACAAAGTGTATGACTTTCTTTTGTTGAGCACTTTATTACATGTATTAAATTTGGAATGCGTGGGATACTGGGACACCCTGTATCAAACCAGACGGACGTGTGGATCGTGCTACCGAATATTCAGATCGAGAAGTTTTTTTTTTACTATCAGCTGTCAACATTTCAACCTTTGAGAATTGTCGACGATAATTATAGTGATATATAAACTGATGACAAAACGATAACAGTTTGTTTTTCTGTCTGCAAAGAGTGTCAATCATTTGATGCTACTGCATAACCCTGACCCCCGAGGCACCTTTTCCAAAGAAATTTGTTTTGCGGCCAAATAGCGAGGGGGAAAAGGGCCCCTACGCCTGGGCTCGAATCCGGACCTCTTGGTTCAGAGGCAGACGATCTACCGCTAGGTCACGGGGAAAACCATACATGGCTCTGTATACTTCGCCATCTATAAACCCTGGGGCATTATTTCATCGAGAAACTGCCGAGCCGGGTGACACAAGCACGCCGCATCGTACACTGCAAAAAGGTTGCTTAAAATTGCTAAAAGTACTTTATCATCCGTTGGTTGACGCGTTGATTAAAATTTATTCAATAATACAATACATTTTTAGTGAGTTCACACGCTCAACATAGGCCGGTGAACAATGATGTCAATAAAGAAACAAACCAATACAACAACAAAAGAATTTCAACACATTTCCCAATCGACACTCTGCCCATCAACGGCTAATTATCGGCGTTTGAACCACGTCATCTTAGCATAAAATCACACGCTACTACACATGAATGCCTTCATTGCACACTGGTCAGGCGCGTAGCCAGCATTGTCATTCCGGGGGGGGGGGGGGGGGGGGGGGGGGGGAAACATCAATATCGTCCCTATTTTTAAGCATTTTCGTAAAAGGTTGCCCCAATTTTTTTTCTAGTCACTTACCTCGTGAATTTCACGTAAGTGGGGGGGGGGGGGGGGGGGGGGGGGGGGGGGGGGCTTGATTCAATATATAGAATCAAGCTATGGGATGCCAATGGAGGAAGCTATGTAGACTGGATCCCCGCATCCCTCAATATATAGAATCAAACTATGGGATGCCAATGGAGGAAGCTATGTAGACTGGATCCCGCATCCCTCAATATATAGAATCAAACTATGGGATGCCAATGGAGGAAGCTATGTAGACTGGATCCCCGCATCCCTCAATATATAGAATCAAGCTATGGGATGCCAATGGAGGAAGCTATGTAGACTGGATCCCCGCATCCCTCAATATATAGAATCAAACTATGGAATGCCAATGGAGGAAGCTATGTAGACTGGATCCCCGCATCCCTCAATATATAGAATCAAACTATGGGATGCCAATGGAGGAAGCTATGTAGACTGGATCCCCGCATCCCTCAATAGAATCAAGCTATGGGATGCCAATGGAGGAAGCTATGTAGACTGGATCCCCGCATCCCTCAATATATAGAATCAAGCTATGGGATGCCAATGGAGGAAGCTATGTAGACTGGATCCCCGCATCCCTCAATAGAATCAAGCTATGGGATGCCAATGGAGGAAGCTATGTAGACTGGATCCCCGCATCCCTCAATATATAGAATCAAGCTATGGGATGCCAATGGAGGAAGCTATGTAG
Source organism: Ophiura sarsii (assembly GCA_035610835.1). NCBI lineage: Eukaryota > Metazoa > Echinodermata > Ophiuroidea > Amphilepidida > Ophiuridae > Ophiura > Ophiura sarsii. The sequence continues at coordinate 66,336,464 of CM069444.1, forward strand.
ACTGGATCCCCGCATCCCTCAATATATAGAATCAAGCTATGGGATGCCAATGGAGGAAGCTATGTAGACTGGATCCCCGCATCCCTCAATATATAGAATCAAGCTATGGGATGCCAATGGAGGAAGCTATGTAGACTGGATCCCCGCGTCCCTCAATATATATTTGAAAATGGGGGATCAAATCTAGGGTTTAGGAAAAGAACACGATATAATAGTGTGCGGTTTACACAAGTAATTAGCATGCGCATTTTTATGTCATGAATAATGACATAAAGAAGTGTTGAATATGCAAACGAAAGTGATTCTAATTTGACTGCCTGTGTCCAAGTCTGCCCGACAACACACTCAAGCACCTAATTGGCAATCAAATTTAAACTCAAATTTAAAATCAAACTCAAATTTAAACTGCTGTGAGAAGTCAGCGCGCCTCATCGCGACATGCAATGTAGTGTGGCTTGATGGTGCTCGAATAAGGTCATGCATATTAAGTTCATCAGCGCACCCTTTGGTAACTGTATTTTGTTCAGTCTTCACCTTTGGAACACCCTCACAGTTGTCGTGTGTTAATATAATAGTGAATGATACAATTACAATATAGGAAACTATGTGTAGCCTATTACCTATGAAGCCAACACTACGGCAATGAATCCATTTCAATGTTCCCAGTATATTAGTGGGAACCCAAATGAAATGAGATAAGATTGACACATGATAAAGGTTCATAATCATAATACCAGGGGATTTATTTCGGCATAATTCTGTTATACCCTGCACACCTACATCGGTAGTATGCGTCGTTCTTAAAATCATGCACTATGAATACCTCTGTGAAGAGTATAACAGAATTGCTCCTTTATTTCATGAGTAAACAGATATCTTTCGCAATTATCTCAAATAATACTTTGGAAATGTAACCACATGGTGCAATATTTATTTTATAACATAAGTTGTGTAGTTATAAATTGTAAAGCTTGAGTATTATTAAATACAGGATAGATTCAAATTGAAATAGTTGTTTCATGATTCTCTATTTTCATGCCAGCTTGCCGAGATGGTCCCTTAAATTCTCTTTAAGCAATTTAAGTGGCTGGCGAGTTTCTTTGAATAATATATAGTACGCAGCAAACTAGTTTATAATGTAAGTTAGTGTTTGGTAGGTTAAAGCCCTGGGTGTCACTGCAGACGTAAGTGGTACCCATGCTCGTCACAGCATTGGACCTTTAATTGGCGTAAGGTACCCGGGCAGAATCATTTTCAATCAAGTTCGTCAGGATCTTTATTGTTATGGGATATATTTGTGAACCTATCCATTGACGTATTCAGTGGCAATATCCTACTACTAGAACGGAATTTGGCAGACGAAATGTCGTCTTTCGGTGCACGGGATATCGTTCCATCCGCTCCCAATGTGTTCTACGCAATCTTCCACCCCCTTGTTGTTGTTTGGTTCGCCGCCATTCCAGTGTGTGTAGTCCACTAAACATGGGATTGAACAGAGAACCAGGAGTAAGGTTGTTAGTGAGTGTGTTTGGTGGCCATCCATGTGGACACATACTTTGGCTTCAGACCAGATTGAAGCAACATGATCGCAAGACCTGGGATGTGTTTAAAATCGGGTTGTTAAGGCCAAACAAAAAAGGTCTGTCTCAGAAGCCGCCCACATTGGTATGTGAAATGAGCTACGGCGCGTAGGTTTATGCGCTGAGGGCTAAAAAAAACTTCTATTTTTTTATATTTTTTAATTAAATTATTTTTTTAAACTTTTTTTGTTTTGTTTTAAATTGAAAAAAGTTCTCACAGTAAGCTTGGATTAGCAACAAATCAAAAATAGCAAAAAAAAATGAATACAAAATGGCATACCTCATAACCTATTTTCTAAAAAACAAACAACGCACAGCACTTTGCAAAATGTTTCTGAGACAGACTTTCTTCTTTGTTTGGCCTAAACACGTTGCTAATAAAGATAAACTCGTGTTTAATTTAGACACGCGTTTAGTTAGACCATAGATTTATATCAAGACGGGGATGGACAAGTTGGCGGGCAAGTTGGTAATTGGTTTGAAGCTATGTGTGTTTCGAAAGGTCCCTACACAAAAACCGATGTAGCCTTTCGCCCTGTCATGAAATAACTTCTCAATATCCATTATGCCACTCTCATTCCCAGCTGCATTAAATCACCAGGAATCGATTTCAAAAGATGTGCTATTTGTCCATATCGCAATCATCATAGGTTCGAGTTTACATAAAAAACTGGGGGAAATAAGTCATTTTGTAATTGTCTATAAACTTCACAAATAGCGTTACATCTATCGCATCGGTGAATATGTGTATTAAATTAATATGTTTCAAATATAAGAAGTATTTTAACTTTCACGGTTGCTTTTTTTATAAAACTAATTGTATGTATCCCGTTAGCTTGTATTGGTACTGTACAGAGACCCTATAACTATGGGACAAGTATCTCGGAGGCAAAGTCCCCCGTTTACTATGCTTAAATTGACGGATGATGATCTTAGAGGGGCGCACTATCATGGTCGTAACAAACCAGACGACCTAAGACATGGTGGATTTTATCGGCTCAAAATATGATTTGTGGCACAGAAATAGTACATCAATATTAAAAAAAGCTGATTGTGATTTAGAGTAAACTTATTTGCTTTGATGATAGCAGAATTTAGTTCTTATATGACCCGAAACATTCAGAATTGGTTATTTGAAATTAATTTTCACGTGGAACAAAATACGAATTTCAAATTGTGGATGGCTTCGTCTGACAGTGACAGAGGAGGGGCGTGGCGTTATTTGCATTTTATGAATATTGTAATCAGATCAGTTGGGAAGGACGCTGGATCGCGACGATCACATCGTGTGAGGTCATGAATAGTCATGAATGAATATTCATTCACAACGAATGATTGACAGTTTACGCTTAACTTCCGGATGATGAACTTATAGAGTGCGCTATACTGTGAAACAAAATCTCAACAATGGGCAAATAGGGTGTTACATCACCCTGTACTGTAGTTGCAATAGACCAGGCTTTCTCAACTAGATTTACTGATGCGCCACATTTTAGTAACAACTTGTTGCAGCTCCACTTGGTCATATTTTTTTAGAATTTACAATGACAAAATCCCCTTCCCATAAATAACTAATATTACTCTTTTGGCACATGCGCGAGAAAAATTGCTGTATTTATACATCTGACCGTCATAGGCCTATGAAATCTGGCTCTATCATGATATGATATTTTTTTATTTTAAATGTTAACCACTCTCGCGCCACTTAGGATGCCTTTATGCGCCACAAGTGGCGCGCGCCACCAGTTGAGAATGCCTGCAATAGACTATCAATACCTATCCTAAAGGGTTCAACAAAGAAAGTATACCACTTTGTTTATGTCATTTTGAGTAATTTTTTATTTGTTGTTGACCAAACAGCCTAGATAGGCATTTCGATGAATCTTTTAGGCATAATTTGATACCAAATTTGCCCCCTAACAACAAAGATAAATCATGATTAGCACCATTTTAAGGAAAATATTCCATTTTCAAAAGTCGCATTTCCAATACACAGCACGAGAAGATTTGGTTAATCTGTCCATGTTCTACCCATCCATAACATTCCTTTACATTCAAATCCTTCACCCATGCATCAGTTTACATTTGAATTAGCCCGCGCATTGAGGGATATGCGCGGCGCGGTGATCAGTACGGGATAAATACGGCATATGTGTGTGTTAACAATTGCCCCTTTCTTCTCGTGCGCTGTGTATTGGAAATGCGACTTTGTATTATCTTTGTTGTTAGGGGGCAAATTTGGTATCAAATTATGCCTAAAAGATTCATCTAAATGCCTATCTAGCCTGTTTGGACAAAAACAAATTGAAAGTTACTCAAAATGACATAAACAAAGTGGTATACTTTCTTTTGTTGAACCCTTTATTTACCGGGCTTTTCAAACATGCTAGTCATACAGGTGTGTGCGAAACCGATAGATAGATCAGCTCCACAACATTTAAATAGAGATAATCCGGGAGATAATTATCCTCTCTATGGTTAGACATGGTTTTAAGCTAAATCCGTGTTTTTCGAGAATTATAGGGCCTATGCAATGTTTGTCATTTGATACTAAAATTCAAATACTCACACTTCGATTGATCTGCCCATTTGTAAACCCCTTCATACGTCATATCATTTAAACCAATATGGGCTTTAGAAGATTGACTGCGAATCAAACCCCAATGAAGCTGTCTTGAGCCGAGTTGTGAATACTGGCAAGATTGGCCCCGTATGTTTGACAAATTGATAAGGCGGTGACCCACTCTTCGCTCGATGAGGTGAAAACCTTGTAACAAACGCCGTTGTAGTTTGTCCAAGTGGTATCCGGGCATCCTGCTTTCACCAGATGAAGGACTAATAGTCCCACAGCTAAGATTAGAAACACGACTGCCGTATTCTAATATATCTTAGTCGCGTTAATTAATTTGTGAATAAAACAACTGCGTGTGAGTTTGAGAGAGCCACGCTAGATGTACATGTAGGTCTATTCATCCAGTATTTATGGTCTATTTATTATCTTGCAGGCATGTATGCATGATGAAAACGGCCGAGACTCCCGGGGGTACTCGAATTTGAAGAGGGTAGGGTGTGTGACTGGGCAGTCTGAAAACAGGGGTTTACCGAACTGACGCAACCTGAATTGGGGTCTTATGGAACTGATGGCATCTTTGAAATGGGGGTCTTGGCTAACTGCCCATGGTTGAAATGGGGGGGGGGGGGGGGGGGGGGGGGGGGGGATGGGGGTTCTTGGCGCACTGCCCAAGGTTGAAATGAGGGAGTCTTTTCTCTCGAAAATCCTCGTGTGTATTAGCTATCGCAAGCAGACCATCTCGAGACTATAGAAGACAGCTCGCGACCCAACCTCTTCCCAACTACACAAGACCACCATTTTTTTCAAAATCGGCTGAATGAGTGAAATCTTGTTCAAACTTGCACAATCTACATTTTGGATCCCGACCAGTTGATGAGCAGGGATGATGCGATATTCCCCGCCTTCAACAAGACAAGAGATGCTGAATCACCTACCAGTAGGCGACAGCATCATGAAATCAACAAGATCAAGCATGTTTAATCGGCGACGCCACTTGTTCAGTCCCGATCAATCGCCGACCTTGACACGACGTCACAAGTTGTGACATTTGCTGTCAAGACTGCTCGCCGATTTGTACATGAGCAGTTGGCTACAAGTCGGCGACTGATCTTCTGTAGTCGCCGATTTAACATGTCAAGTTGGCTCATTGCATAAGTTCTCTCCCGCTAGTGGAGCAGACTCATTGCCGACCACTTTCCAACTACACACAACCACTCATGATGCAGGCCAACTCATCGGCTCCCGCTTCCAAACCGCTCATGTGTCCATGCCGACCTTCCCGATTAAAAAAAACCCACCACGATTTTTTTAACTGCGAAAAAAAAATCGTGGCGGGTTTGTCAAATTTGCAACGTGCTCCCGACCACACAAGACTGCAGAAGACTGCACAGGACAGTCCCAGACCTTGCCGAAACTACACATGTAAAAAGAAAACTGCTCACGATTTTCGAATAAATGGCCCTAGTAAAACATAGGCCTTGAGGAACATTAGGGAATGTTAATTTAAAATAACCAAGTAAGTTGCTGTGCCAAAAAGAGTGAAATACCGGTATCTTCTGGTGATTTTCATAAAGACTGTAAAAGTGTAACGGGACATTTGCAAAGGTCGAGAAGTTGAACCTAGACTTTACAGATGAAATGACTTATAAAGGAGATACACAGCTTACAATACCAGTGGCAATATAATAAGCCATGTAATGAATTTAAATTGTGTATGGACATGATGGACAATGAATGAACATTTGGATCATAACGAATGCTTGGCAAAATCACTAATCTATAAACAAAAAATGAAAGGAAGGGTGATGATTGGAAGTTATAACCTTTTATACATAACTTACATGTGGTTCAATGGCTACTAAATTGTTACCTTTAATAGTCTATTATAGTCATTAACAAAAACACTTGTTTTATAAAGAAGGAAAGATGTAGAATAATTGCCTATTCATAATATCACCTAGGCCTATATTATGTTGTTATAATATGGATCGCATGTGAGCATGCGCAGTGTGCTTACTCGGAGAGTGCCAGCATGTCAGTAGCTAGTAAAATAATGCCTCACAGTGTCTGTTATTATTAGTGTCTGTTATTAAAATACCAATAATAACAACATCCAACAAGTACCTCCTCCCTTCCCGGGCCGAGACTGTCGTGTAGCGTAATCTAGGCGTGCGCCGGATTTTTTTTTACCCGGGGGGCTTACAAATGAAAAAAATTGAGTATGCATGATTGACGAGGGCAGAGGGTGTTGTGCCCCCCCCCCCCCCCCCCCCTCAGAATTCTTTTTTTTCTTCAATTTTCGAACCCATTTGGTGCGATTTGGTGTGTACTTTTGACCAATATTTGATTGAAAAGCCTAGTCACTTCATTTCCAATCAATATTGGCTTATTATCAATATCATTCAAAATTGGATTGTTTTCCCCTTCAATTTTGCAAAAGCAAACAACACGGCGTAAGGGTTTGGAATTCCATGGCTATGTATAATATCATTATGCGGCGCGAACGAAGTGGAGTGACCGGCGCGTTTTGCGGCGTGGATGGGGTCTGAGTATAGTATACATTTTTTAAGGTCCCGAAAAAGGTTTGGGCGAGAATTGGGTTAAATGTTTCAGTATTAAAGCTTAAAATGCTACTTGTTACGCTTGAATGATGATTAAACAGTGAAACTAATTCGCGCGAAGCGAGCAAATTATGTCTATTTTAACACAAAAAGGTCCAGAAAACGTTTCTGAAGCCATCTGGTTCAACTTGACTAACAAAATATTAAAAATAATTCTCGCGGAGCGCTAAAAGATTTAGAATAAAAAAGGTTTAGAAAAACGTTCCTCAAGCCATCTTGTTAAGCTTGAATAATAAAACATTGAAATTAAGTTGCGCGTAGCTTGCAAAATTTGGTTATTTTAACATTAACTTTGTCCTGAAAACGTTCCTGAAGCCACCTTGTTAAGCTTGAACAATAAAACAAAAAATGGTTATTTTAACACTAAAAAGCTCCAGAAAAACGTTCCGGAGCCATCACGTTTATAAGCTTGAATAATTTACGCGTACAAACTGTCAGTTTTTTAAACTAAATTGGTCCAGAAAAACGTATAAGTAGGTATACTGTACATGAGAACATGCACACGTGTAACGAGGTGATATCATTGCTGAATGATAATAATGTTATTAATCAGACAGATAAAAATTGCTATCATGGGACAAAAGTTTACAATACAATATTAAAATTAAAAATGTTTTCATAAGTTTCATAAATTTCTTGTGTGTGTGTATGATTTGTCAAGTATGCCGAATAAAATGTAACAACTTAACATTTACTTTGACTAGACTGTTTCTTTTTTCTTCATAAATATGAGCAAAGCTTTGACTATAGTTTTAAAGTTAGTAAAAGTATTTAATTCAATTTGGAATAATTGCTATACAGTGATTGCCATTTACCAATTTGCAAATAAAGGTGACCTTTTTTAGATATCTGCAGCGTCTAGGTGATCTCTTTTACATTCCTTGTGCTTATTTTGATGGACCCAAATTGAGAGTACCACCTTACCCAGGGGTAGGGTATGCCTTCAAAGTCAGAGGTTACGGGGGGGGGGGGGGGGGGGGTCGTTGCCATCTTACAATTACAAAAATGGATATTTATACACATGGATTAGATAATGCAGAAGGCCTACACATTTTGGCGCAATCCCAATGATTGTTTAAGCATGTAATATACAAAGTTATTGATGAGACCATATACACATGTATCGAGGTGATATCATTGCTGAATGATGATGTAATCAGACAGATAAAGATTGCTATCATCAGACAAGAGTTTACAATACAATATTCAGATATTAAAAGGTATAAATGTTTTCCATTTTCTTAAAAATTAAGTTTAAACAATATAAATGAAAACTGAGTTCCTGTGCTAGACTTGCTATAAGTATGCCGAATAAAATTAAAAAACTAACATTTACTTCATGTTGTATGTGTCAGTGGCGTAGCTAGGTTTTTCATATTGGGGGGGGGGGGGGGGGGGGGGGGCAAGAAAGGAAAGTGATTGTCTGACTAAATAATTTTCTACTTTATACTTATTTTTGCACTTAAGATAAGATTGACACATGATAAAGGTTCATAATCATAATACCAGGGGATTTATTTTGGCATAATTCTGTTATACCCTGCACACCTACATCGGTAGTATGCGTCGTTCTTAAAAATCATGCACTATGAATACCTCTGTGAAGAGTATAACAGAATTGCTCCTTTATTTCATTAGTAAACAGATATCTTTCGCAATTATCTCAAATAATACTTTGGAAATGTAACCACATGGTGCAATATTTATTTTATAACATAAGTTACACTTGTGTAGTTATAAATTGTAAAGCTTGAGTATTATTAAATACAGGATAGATTCAAATTGAAATAGTTGTTTCATGATTCTCTATTTTCATGCCAGCTTGCCGAGATGGTCCCTTAAATTCTCTTTAAGCAATTTAAGTGGCTGGCGAGTTTCTTTGAATAATATATAGTACGCAGCAAACTAGTTTATAATGTAAGTTAGTGTTTGGTAGGTTAAAGCCCTGGGTGTCACTGCAGACGTAAGTGGTACCCATGCTCGTCACAGCATTGGACCTTTAATTGGCGTAAGGTACCCGGGCAGAATCATTTTCAATCAAGTTCGTCAGGATCTTTATTGTTATGGGATATATTTGTGAACCTATCCATTGACGTCTTCAGTGGCAATATCCTACTACTAGAACGGAATTTGGCAGACGAAATGTCGTCTTTCGGTGCACGGGATATCGTTCCATCCGCTCCCAATGTGTTCTACGCAATCTTCCACCCCCTTGTTGTTGTTTGGTTCGCCGCCATTCCAGTGTGTGTAGTCCACTAAACATGGGATTGAACAGAGAACCAGGAGTAGGGTTGTTAGTGAGTGTGTTTGGTGGCCATCCATGTGGACACATACTTTGGCTTCAGACCAGATTGAAGCAACATGATCGCAAGACCTGGGATGTGTTTAAAATCGGGTTGTTAAGGCCAAACAAAAAAGGTCTGTCTCAGAAGCCCGCCCACATTGGTATGTGAAATGAGCTACGGCGCGTAGGTTTATGCGCTGAGGGCTAAAAACCTTTTTTTTCTTCTTTTTTTTTTAAATTAATTTTTTTTTGTTACTTTTTTTTTTTAATTTATTTATTTTTAAATTGAAAAAAGTTCTCACAGTAAGCTTGGATTAGCAACAAAACAAAAATAGCAAAAAATGAATACAAAATGGCATACCTCATAACATATTTTCTAAAAAACAAACAACGCACAGCACTTTGCAAAATGTTTCTGAGACAGACTTTCTTCTTTGTTTGGCCTAAACACGTTGCTAATAAAGATAAACTCGTGTTTAATTTAGACACGCGTTTAGTTAGACCATAGATTTATATCAAGACGGGGATGGACAAGTTGGCGGGCAAGTTGGTAATTGGTTTGAAGCTATGTGTGTTTCGAAAGGTCCCTACACAAAAACCGATGTAGCCTTTCGCCCTGTCATGAAATAACTTCTCAATATCCATTATGCCACTCTCATTCCCAGCTGCATTAAATCACCAGGAATCGATTTCAAAAGATGTGCTATTTGTCCATATCGCAATCATCATGGGTTCGAGTTTACATAAAAAACTGGGGGAAATAAGTCATTTTGTAATTGTCTATAAACTTCACAAATAGCGTTACATCTATCGCATCGGTGAATGTGTGTATTAAATTAATATGTTTAAAATATAAGAAGTATTTTAACTTTCACGGTTGCTTTTTTTATAAAACTAATTTTATAGTGTATCCCGTTAGCTTGTATTGGTACTGTACAGAGACCCTATAACTATGGGACAAGTATCTCGGAGGCAAAGTCCCCCGTTTACTATGCTTACATTGACGGATGATGATCTTAGAGGGGCGCACTATCATGGTCGTAACAAACCAGACGACCTAAGACATGGTGGATTTTATCGGCTCAAAATATGATTTGTGGCACAGAAATAGTACATCAATATTAAAAAAAGCTGATTGTGATTTAGAGTAAACTTATTTGCTTTGATGATAGCAGAATTTAGTTCTTATATGACCCGAAACATTCAGAATTGGTTATTTGAAATTAATTTTCACGTGGAACAAAATACGAATTTCAAATTGTGGATGGCTTCGTCTGACAGTGACAGAGGAGGGGCGTGGCGTTATTTGCATTTTATGAATATTGTAATTAGATCAGTTGGGAAGGACGCTGGATCGCGACGATCACATCGTGTGAGGTCATGAATAGTCATCAATGAATATTCATTCACAACGAATGATTGACAGTTTACGCTTAACTTCCGGATGATGAACTTATAGAGTGCGCTATACTGTGAAACAAAATCTCAACAATGGGCAAATAGGGTGTGACATCACCCTGTACTGTAGTTGCAATAGACCAGGCTTTCTCAACTAGATTTACTGATGCGCCACATTTTAGTAACAACTTGTTGCAGCTCCACTTGGTCATATTTTTTTAGAATTTACAATGACAAAATCCCCTTCCCATAAATAACTAATATTACTCTTTTGGCACATGCGCGAAAAAAATTGCTGTATTTATACATCTGACCGTCATAGGCCTATGAAATCTGGCTCTATCATGATATGATATTTTTTAATTTTAAATGTTAACCACTCTCGCGCCACTTAGGATGCCTTTATGCGCCACAAGTGGCGCGCGCCACCAGTTGAGAATGCCTGCAATAGACTATCAATACCTATCCTAAAGGGTTCAACAAAGAAAGTATACCACTTTGTTTATGTCATTTTGAGTATTTTTTTTATTTGTTGTTGACCAAACAGCCTAGATAGGCATTTAGATGAATTTGTTAGGCATAATTTGATACCAAATTTGCCCCCTAACAACAAAGATAAATCATGATTAGCACAATTTTAAGGAAAATATTCCATTTTCAAAAGTCGCATTTCCAATACACAGCACGAGAAGATTTGGTTAATCTGTCCATGTTCTACCCATCCATAACATTCCTTTACATTCAAATCCTTCACCCATGCATCAGTTTACATTTGAATTAGCCCGCGCATTGAGGGATATGCGCGGCGCGGTGATCAGTACGGGATAAATACGGCATATGTGTGTGTTAACAATTGCCCCTTTCTTCTCGTGCGCTGTGTATTGGAAATGCGACTTTGTATTATCTTTGTTGTTAGGGGGCAAATTTGGTATCAAATTATGCCTAAAAGATTCATCTAAATGCCTATCTAGCCTGTTTGGACAAAAACAAATTGAAAGTTACTCAAAATAACATTAACAAAGTGGTATACTTTCTTTTGTTGAACCCTTTATTTACCGGGCTTTTCAAACATGCTAGTCATACAGGTGTGTGCGAAACCGATAGATAGATCAGCTCCACAACATTTAAATAGAGATAATCCGGGAGATAATTATCCTCTCTATGGTTAGACATGGTTTTAAGCTAAATCCGTGTTTTTCGAGAATTATAGGGCCTATGCAATGTTTGTCATTTGATACTAAAATTCAAATACTCACACTTCGATTGATCTGCCCATTTGTAAACCCCTTCATACGTCATATCATTTAAACCAATATGGGCTTTAGAAGATTGACTGCGAATCAAACCTCCAATGAAGCTGTCTTGAGCCGAGCTGTGAATACTGGCAAGATTGGCCCCGTATGTTTGACAAATTGATAAGGCGGTGACCCACTCTTCACTCGATGAGGTGAAAACCTTGTAACAAACGCCGTTGTAGTTTGTCCAAGTGGTATCCGGGCATCCCGCTTTCACCAGATGAAGGACTAATAGTCCCTCAGCTAAGATTAGAAACACGACAGCCGTATTCATGATATCTTAGTCGCGTTAATTAATTTGTGAATAAAACAACTGCGTACGTGTGAGTTTGAGAGAGCCACGCTAGATGTAGGTCTATTCATCCAGTATTTATGGTATATTTATTGTCTTGATATATGTGCATGATAAAGGCCATATGAAAAACGGCCAAGACTCCGGGGGACTCGAATTTGAAGAGGGTAGGGTGTGTGACTGGGCAGTCTGAAAACAGGGGTTTTACCGAACTGACACAACCTGAATTGGGGGTCTTATGAAACTGAGGGCATCTTTGAAATGGGGGGTCTTGGCGAACTTCCCATGATTGAAATGGGGGTGTTAGCGAACTGCCCTAGGTTGAAATGAGGGGTCTTTTCTCTCGAAAATCCTCGTGTGTATTAGCTATCGCAAGCAGACCATGCTTAGAGAACGGGTAGGCCCTATACAGGATTCCGGGCTAATGATGACTTAAATACATGCGTTAATATACGAAATTTCCATATATGAAGAGGTATTTTGCAAAAGGGCCTACATCCACTTTGGCTCTTATTGAGAAAAAGTCAAAAAACTGTTTCTAAATATTCAAGTTGAGCAATTGAAAAACTGAATGGATTATGAAAGAGGCACACTACATACTAATTGAAATTGAAATAAATTTTAAATGTGCTAGTTTTAATTTTTTTTAAAATCATGTTTACATTTTTTGAAAATTTGGATGTAGGCCCTTTTGCAACAAAACTCCATCTGTTTGTACATAAAGAAAAAATACCACACACAAAAAATCATTTATTTTAATCATTTCAAATAAATAAGTTTGATATTGAAATGTATAGGTCACAATCATATGTTTCAAGGAAATAAAGTCATTTTTTTCAAAAATACCTACATCTCATTGTAAACAGCCATTGAAGTTGTTGTTTTGTTGCAAAAGGGCCTGTATCCCGATTTAATTCTGGATACAGGCCCTTTTGCAACAAAACAACAATTTCAATGGCTGTTTACAATGAGATGTAGGTCTTTTTGAAAAAAATGACTTTGTTTCCTTGAAACATATGATTTTTCCCTATACATTTCTATATCAAACTCATTTTTTGAAAAAATGCACCATAGCCCTTTTGCAAAATACCTCTTCATATACTTCCAATATACGAAAATTATCATAACTTTGCAGGGGAATATCCGATTTTGTTCATTTTTGAAGCAAAAGAAAGCTACTTCTCTGGGCTGTAATTTAACATGTTTAAAGCCAAAGAAAAACAAAATCCATAATATAAAACCTCTCAACCCCTAATTCCCACTTAAGTGGCGCGAGCGAAGTGGAGCGAGCTGCGCGTTTTGCGGCGTGGATGGGGTCTGTAGTATACATTTGTAAAGGTCCCGAAAAAGGTTCCTATGGGCGCGAATTGGGTTCAATGTTTCAGTATTGAAGCTTAACATGCTTTTTGTTACGCTTGAATAATGATTAAACAGTGAAACTAATTCGTGCGGAGCGAGCAAACTATGTCTATTTTAACATGTTTAACCATGACACTAAAAAGGTCCAGAAAACGTTTCTGAAGCCATCTTGTTCAACTTGACTATAACAAAATATTACAAATAATTCGCGCGGAGATTGGCTATTGTATATAAATAAAAAAGGTTTAGAAAAACGTTCCTGAAGCCATCTTGTTAAGCTTGAATAATAAAATATTGAAATTAAGATGCGCGTAGCGTGCAAAAATTGGTTATTTTAACACTAAAATTGTCCTGAAAACGTTCCTGAAGTCACCTTGTAAAGCTTGAACAATAAAACAAAAAATGGCTATTTTAACACTTAAAGGTAGATGACCCGATCACATTTCGATTTTCAACTTGAAGTTTTCTATTCTACATGAAAGGTCATCCTTAAAAAAGTCGTGTTCCAAAGTTTGAGTTGCATAGCTCTAATGGTTCTTATTTTACACGCACAAGATGCTGTGAACTGTACCCATTGAGTAGTACACAAACTATATCGGTGGTATACCACCATTCGCGGTAATTCGACGTTATTTCATCGATTTCTCCGTAATTATACCGATTTAGGCCGTCAAATTTCAGTATGACGATGAGAAAAATACGAGCTTTCATATGATATGAAAATCTCCGTATGTTTGAAATAATTCTGTGTTACGAAAATGTGATCGGGTCATCTACCTTTAAAAGCTCCAAAAACGTGCCGGAGCCATCACGTTTTAAGCTTGAATAATTTACGCGTACAAACTGTCATTTTTTAAAACTAAAACGGTCCAGAAAAACGTATAAGTATAGGTACGGTACTGTACAAAGTTATTGATGAGAACATGCACACGTGTATCGAGATGATATCATTGCTGAATGATGATAGTGTTATTAATCAGACAGATAAAGATTGCTATCATCGGACAAAAGTTTACAATACAATATTCAGATATTAAAAGGTATAGGTCTTAAATGTTTTCCATTTTCTTAAAAATTAAGTTTAAACAATATAAATGAAAACTGAGTTATTGTGCTAGACTTGCTATAAGTATGCCGAATCAAATTTAAAAAACTAACATTTACTTTGACTTAATTCGTTATAGAATAATTATATTTAGTAATTTCTTGTGAGCAAAAGTTTTGACTATTTTTAAAGTTAGTGAAAGTATTTTGTAATAAATGATATGATAGTGATCCTATTTACCAATAAAAGGTGACCTTTTTTTGAGTAATCTGCAGCGCAATTTACTTGTATTTTTTACCATATCCTACTAGAGGAGGGTGATCATTTGGAAGCGCACGGGGGGGGGGGGGGGGGGGGGGGGGGACAAGAAAGGAAAGTGAACCGACAATATTGTCTGACGAAATAAATGCGCGAAACAAACAAACAAACAAACAAGCATTACACTTATTTTTGCACTCATTTTAGCTCTAAACGAGCATCTCAACCGACGCGACAGTCAACATAGGGGCCCTTGTCCCCCTTGCCCCCTGGCTACGTCATTGGTCCACTGCAAAAACTCCGGTGTTAAATATGCAACACTGAGCCGTTGTTACGCTCATGGTGTTAATGTTGGTGTTAGGTCAACACCCTAGGAATAACTGATGTAACACTTCTCATGGTGTTAAGTTTCTTGTGTTAAACATAGTGTAAGAATAACTCCCATGGGTGTCATTATTCCACACATGCGCACGGAGGTTGGGTATATTAGTTTTGTAACACTTTGGAATGTATATTTATACATCATTGATTTAGTGATTCGAACTGCAACATGCACCATTCCATAATTAAATGGCAAGTAAGAACATTAATTCACAAAAACGTTTTATTAAATTTGAACTGTTGAACAGTGAAATACGGTATGTTATTTGCAAGCATTTTATTGTTAAAGTAGGCCTACTTCAACTTATCTAACATTAATATTTTAACACCAGAAGTAGTAAAAATTAACATAGGAGGGTAAAATTAACACCCTGAGAGTGTTAATATAGCAAAATTCATCAATACCAAAGACAGGTGTTAATCAACACCAGAAAATGTGGACCAGCTGGGACACTTATGTGGTGTTAAAATTAACACCATCGGGGTTGATTTTAACACTTGTGTTTTTGCAGTGTATATGTCGGTACGTGAATATTGCTGGGAGGTGTCTCAGAATGATTTATACCAGAAAAATGTGCATTTTTAAACTATGAATACCATTGTTATTAGTCAGAACATATATTTAGCGTTCGTAGGAATTTTGAATTACAAAAGTCGGAAGTTTCTGACAAATTTTATCGACTCCTCTGCAAAAATGGTATATTCGTTTTTTGACCTAAATTACCTCTTTTGAAACTCATAAAATCATTGAACATGTTAGGTACAAATCTCAAATTAAATGATACGCTGGTAATTTCCCATGTTCTCTTTTTATTTCCACTACATATTTAGTAGATTTGTGTTGTTTTATGAATCAATATTTGAATGGTGTGAGGGAATTGTTCAGCTTGAGTGAATTATACCATAGGGCCTACTTTCTTAACACTTTCCACGCGGCAGGCGTCTGCAGACGACATTCTAAATTTCACAAAATGTTTAACAAAGGTCAAAATTATTGAGTTTTATGACCATAGGTAAAGGTAAAGGTAAAGGTGGTCGATCCTGTAATACCAGGAGCGGAGTTCCCATCTCTCTTTCAAAGCGATAGGGCCAGACTCACTCCTTTTTATAATGTTGCTGTGTGGGGCTCGCTACACCTCCACCACAGCGAGTCTGTTACCTTCCCAGCACTGAAGAATGCCGGTACCCATTTAAATACACCTGGGTAGAGAGGAGTAATTGCGGTAAAGTGCCTTACTCAAGAGCACAACATGTTGACCACAGCGGGACTCGAACCCACAAACTTCAGATCATGAGTCCAGTGCTCTACCCACTGCGCCACACATGACCATAATTATTTGGAATTACCATGTAAAATGCATTGAAATAAGTACAAACATGCCTGGTATTGGTTCAGCAATCCTAGAGATAGGGCCTTGAAAGTTGGGCAAGGTTTCTGACAAATCTGTTTAGTGTTTTGTATAATATGGTAAAACCAAACAGCCGCGTGGAAAGTGTTAAGCGGAATTTTGAAGTTGTGTGTGAGTTTTATCTATCGAAATACGAAACAGGTTTTCACCGATTTTTAATAATCACATGCCATCAGAACGGAAAAGGATATTTTGATGACATTGACAGAGCATAGAAAACATGTTCCTCAATATAAAGTGCTCACCAAAAGAAAGTTATACACTTTGTTTAGGTCCTTTAGAGTAACTTCCAATTATTTTTGACCTACTAGACTAGATAGACATTTGGATGAATCTTTCCGGTACAATTTGATACCAAAGTTGACACCTAACAACAAAGATAAACCATGATTAGCACCATTTAAAGAAAATTAGTCACTTTTCAAAAGTCACATTTTCAACGCACGCAAGCCGCGAGAAAATGATGTGCGTGGCACTTGGATGGCTGGGAATGAAATGGATATGCAACTGCGTTGGGTCGTGCCTGAGCGAGCGGGCTATTTGATTGTGAAGACTGGTAACATGTGGTCTTTTCTTCCCGCGTAGTGTATTTAAAATGTGACTTTTGAAAAGTGACTAATTTTCTTTAAATGGTGCTAATCATGGTTCATCTTTGTTGTTAAGTGGCAACTTTGGTGTCAAATTGTGCCTGAAAGAATCATCCAAATGTCTATCTAGTCTGTTTGGTCAAACAATAATTATATAAATAATAGTTACTCTAAAGGACCTAAACAAAGTGTATGACTTTCTTTTGTTGAGCACTTTATTACATGTATTAAATTTGGAATGCGTGGGATACTGGGACACCCTGTATCAAACCAGGCGGACGTGTGGATCATGCTACCGAATATTCAGATCGAGAAGGTTTTTTTTAAATTTTTACTATCAGCTGTCAACTTTTCAACCTTTGAGAATTGTCGACGATAATGATAGTGATATATAAACTGATGACAAAACGATAACAGTTTGTTTTTCTGTCTGCAATGAGTGTCAATCATTTGATGCTACTGCATAACCCTGACCCCCGAGGCACCTTTTCCAAAGAAATTTGTTTCGCGGCCAAATAGCGAGGGGGAAAAGGGCCCCTACGCCCCGGGCTCGAATCCCGGACCTCTTGGTCCAGAGGCAGACGATCTACCGCTAGGTCACGGGGCCGGACGGGGGCATACATGGCTCAGTATAATTCGCCATCTATATACTATACCCTGGGGCCATTATTTCATCGAAAAACCGCCGAGCCGGGTGACACATGCACGCCGCATCGTAGTAATTCGTAGTACTCAAGAGTGTTAGGGTTAATGAGACCAAAATTAGAAAAAAAATGAAAAAAGAAAAATAGTGAAAAAAAATCGCTCCTTAAGAAGGTGTCAACCCTTTTTATGAAATTTATCAAGCACTGTAACTTTTAAACTAATAATTTAATGTACATAAAAGTAAATAATTTTTTTAATGAAATAGTGATTTTTACATTTTCCCCCAAAAATCACTTTTCTGACGCCAAGATTTTTCAGACAACCTAACAAAATTAGTTTTTGGTTACAAATTCCGAAATTTCACCAAAATCATCTAAAGTCAATTATCTAGGATCAGATTGTTTTTTTGCCTAAACATTTTTAGTTTTGAAAATATTGACCAAAAAGTGCCAACAAAGTGCCAACATTTTTGCGGCACTTTTTGGTCTCAAAATTACCCCCGATCCTAGATACAAATTTACATTAGATGATTTTGGTGAAATGCTGGAATTTTTAACCCAAAACTGATTTTGTTAGGTTGTCTGATTTTGTGTGTGTAAAAAAGCACTAATTTTAGTGAAATTTGATACCACAAATGGATTCCCTGTCTCATTTCATTTATACAAAAATGTACTTTTATGTACATCACATTTATAGTTTAAAAGTTATACAGTGCTTGATAAATGTGGCGCCAAAAAGGGTTGACACTTCCCTTAATCGTATTAATCTAACGATGTGATAATACCTGTTACGGTATTATCACATCGTTAGATTAAAACACTTTCCACGCGGCAGCCCCATATTTGGAATCAACATTTTTGTCAATATTTTCAAAACTAATTATTTTAAGAAGAAAAAATCACCCGAAATTGATCCTTGCCATCAAGAGTTTTTAATAAATTAACCAGTTTGAGCTGTCCACGAAAAGCTAAATCTTTTGGAATTATCCGTCTAAATGAGAAGCAAAGAGTACACATTCATTCAATTCAATATTTATTTTCCATCTTATCAACATAGACAATATACAATGACAATTTAACACGTAATATGATGAAGGAGGAACAGCTTAACAAAAGCCTGGCGTTGATGCACCCCATTAAACAAACGAAAAACACTACAAACTAATACAGCTTGAATAGACAAAATACAATTACAGAAATATAAGTTAATATAAAAGACAACAGATACAAAAAGGTAAACAAGCAATGGATATTCATGATATTCCAAGTGGGAGCAGCAACACCTTATTTTTGGTTTTGATTTGTGTAAGTAGAATAATTTTGGTTGCTGGTTTTAAGTATATATATATCGTATTGTCACGAAATTGTACACCACTATTAAATTATACAACGAGAGTATCAATATAAATGTAATGAACCTAAATGTAATGAAACTGTAACTACATGTATGCCCTTTTCATCATAACATTGATAATATAATTAAATATTGAACTTGGTGCTATACAATAATGAACTTTGTTTTCTTGGTGCTATTATTAAATTACATATTTTAGTACTGATCGCGATGAAAGGTTCATACTGATGAATTCAAATTCAACAGATATTTATACCCGAGTTATTCAAAAAATAAATCATATGTTTAAAGAACATATTCTTCTATTCATCTTAATTAAAGATATCGCTGGAGTTCACCTTGCTATCAAGAGATGTCTCTGTTTTGATAAAACCCATATTGCCTCAGGCGGGATGGGACATCAATTACTGCACACGGTATAGATAGATCATGAAATGAGGGGCAAAGAGTACACAGATTAATTCAAATTCAAAAGATATTTATATCTGGGACATTCAAACACAGAGAGGAATGACTTATGTCTTTTTCTAAAAGAACCGAATTCTTTGAGCTGTCAACAGAATTCGTATGGAAAAAAAGCAATAGAAACATCATTTTAAAAATGTCATTCTCATTTCAGAGAGAAATTGAATCACACCCGAATTTATAAGTATTCCTCATAAAATGATATCGTTGAAATCGATGGGAAAACGGTCAAAGCTATCGAAACCCTACGCTTCTTCGTCTGGACTGAATATGCATGGTACGAGAAACGACGTACAACCAAAGAAGAAATATCAAATCAATGGTGTCAAAATAACAAAAATGGCAGAAAATTACCAATTACGGATGTTTTGATCCAGAATTGTTCTCTGAGTTGACGACAACATTTAGATTGTTTACCAAGGCTCACTGTGACAGTGAGAGAATTAAGATTATGATTGTGGAGGACACAATGGGCTGCGACATGTTTATCAAGATGTTCAAAACAGACTCCGAGCACCGGCCACCTGGACCCTGGGTTTCGCCACTGCATGTATAATGATGATAGATGGGGCAATATTTGCCCGTGATATGACTTTTGACATCTAGGTTTACCGCTCGGTTGGCATCCATCATTAGCAGTGATATCCAATATAGTGTGACAGGGCCTTAAAGGGTAGATACCAAGTGTACATATTAAATGGAATATGTCAATGGGGACATTGAATATAGTGTCATGTACAGTAGATATATCCAGTATATACTTTGGATTATGTGTATACGGTCAATAGGAAGGAGAATTTGTAAAGCTAAGACAATCAATCAATTGAAAAGTAGATGATATATGCCATACATTGAGTAGTATACAGTATGATGTAGAAGCCAGACGAGCCTATGAGAGGAATATCCAGATTAAGGAACTATGTACAAAGTATAGTAATAATAGTATGGACAGATACACATCATAGCATAAATAGCATGTAAATGATGGTTACCAACTGTACAGAGTAAATGATGGGAAAATGTCAATGGAAACAGTGAATGTAGTGTCATGTTCATATGTAAATCGCTGCAATTAATGTAATTGAGTTTGACAAATGCAGACTAAGCTATGGCATTTGTGATGTGATGAGAAATAAGAAGGAGGATAAAACGGAAAATAATAATAATGATGATACGTTAATCATGATATGTATATGAGCTATACTGCCCCCAGCATACCAGACTAATTTAATATTTTGAGCTAATTGGTTCTGACTGTGCTGAGCCACCAATTACTTGTACATTAAATGTAGATACTCGTATTTGTTGGTGTTTAGGGCTTTAGACGGAAGATGGGTATGTATTAAAACCATAGACCTACACTAATGGTTATAACTCAATGTTGGCAGAGCTCTCTGTTACGCAGTTTGGTCATGGGAGGGCAGTATAGCATGTGCGCCTTTCATCTTCAGTAACCTGTGTCTATTCGATGATAAGAGAAGGAGGAAAAATGTTTAAGCAAAGGATGTGAATAAGGTATAGATAGATCGTGAAATGTAGGAGCTATGTCTACTCGATGTAATATAACAATCTTTGGTTTGCATACCACATTCAATCTCTGTACACGTCTCAATTTCCAAGGGTAGCGCTCCCTGACAAGTAAAATTAACGGTATATTCAGGATCTTGATGAACACAAAGAGCTGTTCTGGTTCGGTTGCTTCCTACACACGGGTTTCCACATGAACTCCATTCTGCCCACGGACCCCAAGTAGCAACATTTCCTGAAATGAATTAAAAATGATGCTTAGTACTCATATACTCGCTACTCATATTTTGTATTTAGACAGGTTTCTTCACCAAACCTTCTGTGTGTAATTTGCCCAATAATAATGGTGTGCGCTCATGTTATTTAAACTTGGGAGTAGGCTACCTAGAGTTGTCAAAATTACATTGCCATTTTGTCATCAACCAGCAATAACGGTTAGCTTTTATTTAATTAGTATTTTCATTGGCAACATATGTGCGTTTCCAGTAACAGTCAGTACAACGTAGGTTTTCTCATGCAAGCGGCTCCAAGTAAGACGTAGGACATCTGCCCGCTAAAAAAAGTATAATTGAGGAAGCAAAGGTAGAACTCCTCTCTAGCTAACCCGCCCTGTCTTGTTATTTATTATCACCAGACTGAACTGTGCGAGTAAACATGGACATTTGAGTAACTAGTAATTCGGGATTATTCCATACCGCACTCATTTTCGGAACATAGCTCCGTTTCCAGGGGTGACGCCCCTTGACAAGTAACATTAGCGTTGTAATCAGGTTCTGGGTGGACGCATAGAGTATTTCTAGTTCTGTTGCTTCCCAGACACGGACTTCCACAGGAACTCCACTCGGACCATGGACCCCAAATAGCTAAATTTCCTGAAATTAAATCATACATGATGTTTAGTAATACTAGAGGGTATCATTATCACTATTAACATATGTTAATTCTCAGTATGGCATTGATATGCGCTATAGACTTTACTTCAGAAGCACCTGGATTTCTTTGATGTTACAGATGGCATCGACATTTTGTCATTAAACAGCAAATTCCCTAGTTTTTATTCAGGCCTTGTCATTGATAGTTGAAGTATTTGAAAGGTTTTCCGTCAAGGCACAATGTAGGTTTCCCATTTTAGCGACCCCAAGTAAGACGACAGATCACTTTCAACTAAAACAATCATTGAGGAAGCAGCAAATGGACGACTCTCTAGCTAATCCCAGATCGTCTACCTGTAGATCGTATATTTTGTATAAACATACTGAACTTTGTGATTCAAATACGATCAAAAGGGTAATTAACAGATAAAGTAATAAATAACTCGTGATAATTCCATACCGCACTCATTTTCGGTACATAGCTCCGTTTCTAAGGGTGATGCTCCTTGACAAGTAAAATTAGCGCTGTAATCAGGTTCTGGGTGGACGCACAGAGCTGTCCTGGTTCTGTTGCTTCCTATACATGGACTTCCACATGAACTCCACTCCGCCCACGGACCCCAAATAGCTACATTTCCTGAAATTAAATTATACCAAATATTTAGTACAAGTAGTATATGTGTTAATTTTGTATCGCTAAATTTCCTGAAATTAAGTTATACATGATGTTTAGTACTTCTAGAGGGTATCATTATCACTATTCATATATGTTAATTCTCAGTATGGCATTGATGTGCACTATAGACTTTACTTTAGAAGCACCTGGATTTCTCTGATGTGACAGATGAAATTGACTCTTTATCATTAAACAGCAAGTTTCCTAGTTTTAATTCAGGACTTGTCATTGGTAGTTGAGGTATTTGAAGTAGCTAGATAGGTTTTCCGTTAAGGCACAATGTAGGTTTCCCACTCTAGCGACCCCTAGTAAGACGACAGATCACTTTCAACTGAAACAATCATTGAGGTAGCAGCAAATGGACGACTCTCTATCTAATCCCAGATCTTCTACCTGTAGATCGTATATTTTGTATGAACATACTGAGCTATGTAATTCAAATACGATCAATATATAAAGCATAAACAATAAATAACTCGTGATAATTCCATACCGCACTCATTTTCGGTACATAGCTCCGTTTCCAAGGGTGGCGCTCCCTGACAAGTAAAATTAGCGCTGTAATCAGGTTCTGGATGGACGCACAGAGCTGTTCTGGTTCTATTGCTTCCTATACATGGACTTCCACATGAACTCCACTCCGCCCATGGACCCCAAGTTGCCAGCAACCCTATTCAAAACACTGGCATCTATTAACATGTATTAGTTTAAGCGATGTCATATATACTATATAAGCATTATGGTTGGTATACATATTAGCAATACGTTTATAAAATTGTAAACTCGAATCGTGTTATTGAAGATAAAAAGTCTGTTTAAAATTATGAAAAAATTGAAACCTGAATATCCTGGAGTTGTTCTTCAATGAATACCTGTGATATTGGCGATGGAAAATTTACTATGGCGTCATCGTACGTTATAGTGTAAAAGGCATTTTTAGTTCGAAGCCCAGTCCCTGCTTACGATATCGTTTAACGCAAATGTTAATGATGTTGGGCGACGAAAAAAACTGTTTGTGTACATTTTAGTCGAAAAAAGTTTTCACTGAGTGATCCCTCCTTTGTATGTAAAATATCTCAACGTATAATCCCTAGTTTTGAATCACTGTGCGATCATCCCCCGTATACTTCAGAGGGTTTTATTTTGTAGCGATACATACCACAAATGTCTTCCGTACAGCTTTGTGTTTGAACAGGTGGTTCGCCAACACAGGTTATGTTTGCAGTTGTTTCTTCGGGGTGAAAACACAACGCCGCTCTTGATCTACTGCTTTCCAAACAAGGAGATCCACATGTGCCCCAGTTACCCCACTCACCCCACGATCCTGGAGGTGTATCAATCAAATACAAAATAGCATAAGATGTATTACATTTACGTGGTTATACATTAGAGTGACAATAGCCGATTCACATCCTGGTATCCGACAACGTATATACGTATAAGGACAAAAATATGTGCTTTCCTGAAACTGGAGCGGAATTATTTTTCACTCACTAAATGTCTTTCCATATTTTCAGTTTCAATATGATTTAGCTATCTTAACATAACCATTTGTTTATAGTATTTTTATCAACCATAAGCAAAATAATGCAGTCTCTGCTCATTTTGGAGATAATCTTACTCACAACGAAAATAAAAATATTATCTTTTAGGAAGCTTTCTTAAATGTGACCTTCTGGCGACTCATGTCAGAATCTACGGAATAACAAATTACTCCATGTGTAAATGCAATCATGTATCACGTTCAAATGAGTTGTTTCAACAAATTATACAATATTACTTACCGCAAACGAATCCTTCGTCTGGATTAACTGGAGACATAATAAAATGAACATAAAGACATAGAGAGCATATTCAAAATTGATTAATAGTTATTAAACCAGATGTGGGACATGAAATAGAAGAGTTAGTGACAGGTGGTCGTATGTGCAAATGGCTACCCTGTGATAGTTTATGCATCAAAGCAATGGATCTTAATATGTTATCAAAATAATAGTATATGGCAGCTATAAAAGCTTAGCTCTTTTATATCAATATAGAGCTTTCTGACAGTGAACTCTAAAATAATTCGTGTGGATGCATACATCATTAATTTGACATAAATAGATCAAACATGTCACCGAATCCTACTGGTAGGCTTACGTAGAATACCCGTATATTTTATCCACGATCTCTGCTTATATCTGAACAACGATTGAAAAAGCCACACCATTGAATATTTTACAACTTTTGAATGTAAAATTGAGATTTGTTTACCATTGTTACCTATTTGAAATACCATTAGCGTATGGATTGATTTCTTTAAGGGATCACTGATTTTCTAACACAGTGTATATCGTGAGATACGACAGTATATTATGCGGGCAACGATATAACCAAAGAAAGTACCAATAACAAGGATCACGAGATTATGGAAAATCTCACAGTTTATTGCATATTTAACGTTATATTACGTACCAAGAATATCGGTTACCGTGACGTCATATTAGCCCCGCAACGGAATATTAATGTTTCCGAATTTCATAATGTGTAATGTATAATTCACAGCTTATTCAATTGAACATACATTATGGGTTCCCAAAATGGGTACCACTAAAATCTTGTAATTGTGAACCGCGTCTAGAATTACTATATTTACCAAATTTGAAAAAGTCTGGCAGCTATATATTTTTACTTTTAACATTATGGCCATTAGTGCTAAGTTATATCATATGCGGACGGAAATCTTAAGACCTCTCGAAGCTGACTCCGTGGTATCCTTATATATGACCAGGACTGTCATTTAGGCGACCCGGGTTCTATTCCCGGCTTTGCAAAAGTCAGTTTCCGGCTTAATTTGACCCGTTTTTTCACTGATTGCTTTATAACCAAAACCACACCTAGTGGGATAGGTTATAATATTCTTACCGCATAGGCCGCACATCTTCGGGCATCCATCAGGAATCGATGGGTGAGCATCGCAGTATTGTGGCCCTGGCCATCCGGGACTTTTCCAACAGTTGTCATGCCAATCCTCACAGAAATCTAATACGCAATGATATTATATGATATTTGATTGTTAGAATCTATGGGCACTGAATTAAATTATCTGTACTGTTTGGCTGTTAAACGTTAAGGAACTACAAAACGATACTGTGTGAACATTGTTAAATATTAACACGTAAAAACACCGCCTAGCACCGTCACCAATAAAAAGCAGTAGCTCATACCGTCATACAAAAAATTATTAACAATTTCATTGTCAAAGATTGATTTTTAATAACACTAATTAGTTCATATAAGTTCAGAGTTTAACGAGTTCGCCGTCGTCCGAACTCGTTAAACTCTTATCTTTTATTATGAATACCCGTCGTAAAAGCGTATCTCACAACTAGTTAGTTCGTTAGACTCTTTATTAGTGCAACATTCCAAACCATTTACATTATGAGAAACAGAATAACCACAGAGGGACCTCTACAGGGTGAGTCAAAAAGACTGCCATAGTGGTAAAAGCCATCTTGGTTTCAAAACCAAGTTGAAGTTTAAAACTTTTTAAACGTTGCAAGAATGATATATTTGTTCTTTACTTTATGTGATAAAAATGAAGTCAATCGCATTTTTGTTTGTCTTTGGTGAACCTTCTTGCTGCACAACCCTATTTACTTGTTTGTCCACGAGCATAGTGATTTTCAATTGAAATTGCACACATTTCATGTTCACATTTGAATATCCCGCCAACAAAAAAAATGGAATAATTTCATTTTTATTGAGATTTAGAACATTATAAGCAATTCATAGCATGGGTTATACAAATTGATTATTTTATCTTCCAAGTAAACAAGAAAGGATGCCTAAATTCCAATCACGTCACAAATTGACGCGAATGTTCACATTTTAATGAGAGACGCATGTTGCAATTTTATGCATGTTTTGGGTGTTTCGTGGAAAAGCGTGTGAAATGGGTGCATGGGTAAAAAGGTTCACCAAAGGCAAAAGAAAAGTGCGATTCACTTCATTTTTTTTCACATGATATCAATCACAAATATGTTATTCTTATAACGTTTAAAAAAAATCAAACATCAACATGGTTTTGAAAACAAGATGGCTTCTTTCTACTATTACAGTCTTTTTGACTCACCCTGTATAAACACGTACCAAGTTTTTTAAATCATTGAAGTGATAACAAATGGAACCGAGGAAGTGTCAAGTAAAGTCAATTTTCACTACTTTATTTAGTTGGACAAACACTGCATATCTAAAACCGCAGGTATAGTGTTACATGTGACTCTCGTCCATTTCATGAAGGTTCTAAAAATGCATATCCTCTCAAAAACTGAAAACCTATATACTTAATACAATTCTATGTGTAAAAGATATATGAACGAAATTAGCAAGAAACCCTAATCCATAACCTAACCCCTTATCCTGATCTTGATCCTGATCCTAATCCTGGTTACTGACCATCCTAACTCAAACTTTAAATAAGATTTTAAAGTACCGATTTAGATAAATCGTTTATAATTATATTCAACAAGAAACAGTAAACGTACCTGCACAATCGGGTCCGTACCAGCCGTTTGGGCACTGACATGTGCACGTTTTTTCGTTGACAATACCACAATTTGTACAAT
The DNA here is from genome assembly GCA_035610835.1 of Ophiura sarsii. Lineage (NCBI taxonomy): Eukaryota > Metazoa > Echinodermata > Ophiuroidea > Amphilepidida > Ophiuridae > Ophiura > Ophiura sarsii. The sequence continues at coordinate 66,363,693 of CM069444.1, forward strand.
GTTGGCGACAATCTAGAAAAAAGTTATTTCAAGAAAAGAATTTATCATAATTTCTCAGATCTCATTCATGTTTCAGTTATTTTATGTTTTTTAATGAGATTTCTATTATCATCAGCCAACCTATAAAATAGGGACAAATTGATCAAATCACAGCAGTGATATAAATTCTTTATTGACCCAATGAAGCGATTCGAGGTTGTGTATGTTAGAAAATCCTGCAATGGAAAGGGCCATTGATATTTGGCTATCCATATTTTAATATGGATAGCCAAATAACGGCACATCCTCGTACCCACACCTGTACTGGGTGTTACCCAGTACAGGTGTACTGGGTAACACACTTTCCCAGGACATGCTGGATTTAAATATGGGTCTACTAATATTTGATATTATATAATCTCTAACAGACATAATACATACGTACCGCAAGGTTCCTCATGTTCTGAACATAATCCTGGGGAAAGGGAAAAAAGACCATTAACATTAACAAGGGCACAGTGTGTTCTTGATTATTCATGAAGAGGCTTAGCATTCAATCTAATAGACATCTTATTGCAAATGACAATAAGATTTTGCAAGTAGAAAAACTAACTTATAGTAAGTATGCTGTCAAAGGCATATTATGTGATCTTTTCCAAGTAGCGCCCTCTATCCATTGATTTTTACTATGAAAGTAGATTTTCTTGCAGATTTGAATTGTTTATCATAAGTCATAAAGATCTTCTAAGTTACAGATCGATACGGTTCCGAATTACTTCAAAATCATGGTTTAAAAAATATATTGTACCGAGCGGTACAATCTATTTTTCAAATTTTACTCTAAATTCACTCTTTAAACCATGATTTTGAGGTTATTAGGAATCGTATCGCTCTGTAACTTGGAATATATTGATTAATTATGATCAGTAAAGTAAATCTGCAAGAACTGTTTCCAATTTTTTTCGAGGATTGAGTGCGTCCCATGGAAACGATCACATAATATACCTTTAATACTCACAAATCAGTTTGATCATGGTCTCATGTACCTGGAACGTAATTCATATCGTATGTATTCCAAAGAGCCTCTATCATCCCATGCTTTGTCTTAATTATACATTTGTTTACAGTTTTGAAGTATTTATATGCGTCTGATGAAGAACATATAACACTGGTTCTGTGCCTGCGCCATACACCTAGCTAGTTAACCTGCACAGTTTGATACCTCATTCAACAAAATCGAATAGATACTTTTAAAGTTATGGCGATTTCAATGACCGCGCATAACAACAGCAAAGCTGTACTAGGTATAAGAAATCATTGATTTGTGTGTGATAACTGTCATAACTGTGTGCTATCTGAACGAGCCACCTAGGTATCTGGATGAATGGGTCTGGAGTAATAACCGCAATTTGCGGGATAAAGGGTCTGACTACATGTAGCTGTGAATAATCAAATTCTTTGAGTCTTTACACACACATTTTCAGTGCGTAATCACACACAAATCAATGATTTCCTATACCTAGTGCAACTCTGCTGTTGTTATGCGCGGTCATTGAAATCGCCATAACTTTAAAAGTATCCATTCGATTTTGTTGAATGAGGTATCAAACTGCGGAGAAGGAATTTGCCAATGTAATGTATATCTCAGATTTTTGGTACCGATTATCTATTTTGAATTAGCCAACCTCAAAGCACCTGGTCAGGGACTTTATGTGCTAGGTGTATATGAGCTTTAACTACGTACTTGTGTTCCATTGTACAAGTCATGCCGTATGAGCTATACACCCATCAAAATAGGTAAGTTCCCCCCTAGCATATACTAAAACATTTCCAAACATACTTGATGGATTTAAATAATTTTCAGCTAGAAAGATGCACCCAATTGTTAGGCACATTTTGATACCAAATTTGTTGGGCTTGAGACAATGCAACGATAAGAAATTGTGCCATTTACCAATTTTTATACAGAAAAAAAAGTGGCACTAAATCTCACTGGGTATGGCTGGATTGTCCATACATCAATAAGCAGATCATAAGCAATAAGCAGATCATAATCTTGTTTGTTAATTTTATGGACAAAACCAGGTATCAAAATGTGCCTAACAATTGGGTGCATCTTTCTAGCTGACAATTATTTAAATCCATCAAATATTTTTGGAAATATTTTAGTATATGCTAGGGGGGAACTTACATATTTTGTCGGGTGTATTTCAAGCTGCACTGTTAGACAGGCACTGCTATTCTAGATGATCCTACATTGTGATTGTAACCCAGGCAAATAAGAATGGTCTATCATCTTTGCTCTAAGCCTATCAAACTTAGTGGGCATTTCCCTTGATCTGTTATAATAATCATGACCTGGCAGTGACAGCTGATCATAAAACAGATCAATCTCCATCCAGATCATATTACGATGTCTTTCGCAGATGGGTGTGAAACTAGTGCTACTTCTACATTGCATTTTATGTTTATATATGTAATGTATCTGATGGAAATCCGTAGGAATATATATTGTGGATAAGACATTAAAACGGAGTCCTGAAACTTACTGCACATGTTATTGTAGCACTGTCCTACATGAGATGCGCAGTGGGTACAGCTTGGTCCCAACGTGTACGGTTTGGATCCTGCGTAATTACCGCTATTACAAAAGAAGTAAAACATTTCATTGTCAAAAAGGTTTATTTGTATAACGATGAAACGCAATAACTAAATCTAGAGTCATTTATTAGCCGACTAAACACTTACGCTGGTCCATAGTGACAAGTTAATATCCATGAATTAATCGGGCCCCAGTTCTCTGTTTCGAGGCAAAATGCTAATCCACAACCAACTGCTTTCGATGATGCCCATACTACCTGCAATAATACACAAATCAATTGTTGATTCAACAATTTAATTGAGATATTCTGATAATTATGAGAGGGGTTTCATAAATAGTGATCAAAAAGAAGATCATCTAAGTACTAATGTTCATAGGAATTGTATCAACATTTTATTGAAAATATATTATAATTGATCGGTTACAAATATTTTGCAAAACAGTCTGTAGTACACATGGTACAAGCCGCCCTGTTAGAATTCAAGGAGTGTGAACTAAAATACCCCGCAATCACTAGCGGTATATGTCGCACTTACCTGCGTATAATGACCACATTGCTCGTTAGGTACGCAGCTATTCTTGTCGAAATTATAAAAGTCGACCTCATTATGCCATGCAATGATCCCAGATCCGGATTTGGCTGTTGAGTGGAACCCCCGCGAATCCATAGGTTTTGACCTATAGAATCGTAAGGCGAGATATTTGGAACTGTGCCGTGACCCCAATAGCATTTTTCACTGTATTGCACTGCCATAGTTGCTAAATTATCGTCCCATGTCTGGAAAGAATTAGAATTAATGGCGTAAGGCCCTACTTAGGGGTCATTTAATATACTCTATCACAGCTTTCACCAGCTTTACTGGGGAAAGCCCAGCACTCCCAGGCGTTTGAATGAAAATACCGGGGAATATTGGACTTTCCTCGGTAAAGCTGGAGAAATCTGTGATAGAGTATATGGAACCGTCCCTTAGTCAATTGGTATCGAGAGGCGCCCTCAAGAGACTTTCCTCGGTAAAGCTGGGAAATCTGTGATAGAGTATATGGAAACGACCTCTTTGTCAATTGGTATAGAGAGGCGCCCTCAAGATTGTTATTAATTTGGATTTCTCGATATTAATTGAAAGTCAATATCTTTGAGATCAATGGTAAAAGTAATATAGAAACTGGAGCGCTCAGCAACCAGAGTGTTAACAGCTAGAGTTTTGTCGGTGAACTTTTTGTGTGAAATTGCCCCACTATAAAAATCGCTCTTTTACATTTTACTTACTAAGAACAAATCATTTTAAGCTTTCGGTGTGACATATTACGAAATGTCTGATGCAGAGATATTATACAGCGTGTCCCAAATAACTGGGCTCAAAATTTTGCGAGCTCATAAATAATAAAGTAGGAAGAATGGATAGTTTATAACTTAAGGATATCAAACAAAATATACCTGACCTTGCTTGGTTAAACTCTGTGACCAATCCAATATAAACTTTTTGAAATACAAAGATTTGAATAGAGCGTGGTCAGAACCCATTTGTCCCACTTTTCAAGGAACACCACACGTGTTGCAATTGCGCATTGTTGTGACTTCATCAACGTTTTGCCTTTCATGCTTTACAAAGACTTGGGCAGTAGACAAAATTATCTGGGTCATATTGCAATAAAACAAGTTCATTATTTACATAAACGTTAATACAAAATGTTCTTTGTTATAGTCCGAGTTATTGTTAAGTTCTTTCGGAGAATAAACCCCATGCCGGGAATACCGCACATAGCGCACAGTTTCATGCAACGCACGGATGGTTTATTCCTTAAATCGGGACAAATGGGTTCTGACCACGCTCTATTCAAATCTTTGTATTTCAAAAAGTTTACATTTGATTGGTCTCCGAAATTACCCAATTAAGATCAGGTATATTTTGTTTGATATCCTTAAATATTAAGTATCCACGTTTCCTACTTATTTCGTTATAATCTCGCAAACTTTTGAACCAAGTGTTGTGGGACACGCTGTAGTGTGAATGTGTCTCTTACCGGTGGGTAATAGTTTTTTTAAACTCCGTTATTTAAGGTAAGGTAAACCTAACCATTGTGATGGAAATAATCATATTATACAAACCATATATTCCATATTAGCAGCCTCAGGTGAAACGTTTCCACGATATTGCTGATGCAGTGATGTCATAGTATGAATTTCCTCTGGCGTGAAAACAACCGATCTTTTACTTCTTCTATTGTGATCCTCCGATTTAATTTGAACTAGCGTTTCTAAATTGAAAAACGATTCGTGTGACGACGCTGTGGTTATGTCATTGTCTTTACTTAGGACGGCACAGCGACAGAAGAGGAGTAGACATATGAATGTTCTTTTTTTGAATTGTTTCGTCAAAGTTGAGCAAACGGTGCAGGCAGACATCATGAATAGCAATCAGTCACCAACATTCTTTTCTGCAATTCATTGTCAAAAAACTAAACACGTCGGATTATTAATAAATGATTGGACATTGATGATCAATATTTGTTTATTGATGGTATTTTAAGTGTGTGATGGACGTAATCATTTTGTCATTATCCCAGTGATTATGTTGTAAAATTGACGTTGATGCTGAATGATGCAACGTCGCAACGTTGTATTATGGTTGTCACTTGGTTGGATACAATCGTCTGTTACGTCAGAGGCTGATTTAATTTTGCCTTTAACCCCCGGATTTAACCCCCCCCCCCCCCCCCCCCCCCCCGATCCTTGGGTGTTATCCTCGTGAAATAAACCCCACAGACAACGCGAACGCCTTTGTAGATTGGTGATACACCCCTACATGAAACAAATGTCATAACATCAAAGTTTCAAGGAAATGATCGGACGTATATCCACGGATACTGATCCAGTGATCCACATTATAATTATTTTTGTATACATGTATACAGTTACACGTGGAACACATAATAATAGTGATAGCCATACAGGTGATAACCCGAGGTCAAAAGCACTTTTTGGACACTCTAGGTATAATATCCAAATAAAAGGTCAATTAAATGGAGGATAGCATTTAAAAGCTATAAACAATGCAAATTATCCAATAATCTCATTCGCAATTTAAAACAAGGAAATAATGATATGAAATCATCGGTCTCAAAGACATTTCCGCTCGTAGTCTAATAATAATATAACGATAGGAACAACGATGTTTCACTAACCTATTTTCTCGATTTATAAAACCAGGCATTATTATTTTTTGAATATTGGAATTATATTTGTCTTACCTTTGGTATTATTTTGAGAAATTAGTGCCTAGAAGTATGCTCCAGAGTAGGCTTACCTACAGGCAATATGGTCCGACTGCATGCCGTACCGACACCTCCACCGTAAAAACATATGTGACGCATCCAGGTTTGCTGTTGAGCGTGTTGGTTTGGCTATGAAAGCTTATCTTACATCCACTATTGTCTTTACAATTTCCTTTTGGGTATCCTGTATTGGTTGTGTACCTTTTTTTTCTTGATAGAATATACCTATACATGGACAGCGTTTAAGAGATGTAATGATGCCTTTTTTGATGTCAGTCGATTCATTATTATCTTCTAGCAATTGATTAAGCAATCACGGGTAATGTAATCAACATGTATTTTGGTTTCCTTGGATTGGTTAGTTGCTGTGCACTGTCGGTAATGATGATAAATAATGTTGACATTTATACAGCGTGTCCCAAAGAAACTGGGTCCAAAGGTTAGCAAGCTTATAATATGATAAATAAGTGAATGTATTGTGTCCTGTTCTTATAGGCCTGTGAAGTATATAATGTCAGAAATTGACAGGACGAAATGGAAAAGCACGAAATTACATTAGGTCGAAATAGGAAAAGACGGGATGAGGATAGGACAGACTGACCAACGGATGAAATTGCATTAGGACGAAATAGCAGGACGAATCGGGAGGGGACGAAGTGTGAAAAGACAAAAAGGCAGAGAACGAAATGGCAAGAGGAAGAATTGGGAAAGGACGAATTGGGAACATACCAAATTATTAGCTCTCTCATTTTGACCCACTTGTAGGGACACGCTATAGTATCAATGTGGCGAGACACGTTTAATTATCACTTATCTGTGGAGACACGTTTAATAATCACCTATCTGTGAAGAGTTGTAAACATCTGGTTAATAACATATATCTTATTCCGGTTTGTATTAATAGGTGTCATTAAAATGACAATAAGACATAATACTCTATGACACACGACATTGTTGTTATGGGCATTGAGATATTCATGGGGAAATGTTCTGGGTATTCTCGTAATCATCACTGTTGACTCATCTCTATTGAAAAAAATCCCAAAAATACTATTTATCAAATAAAAAATGCGAGATTAGTAACCAAAGCTATAGACGTTTTTCGTAATTTCTAATTTTATTAAGCTAAAGAGGGAGACATACTCTGATGTGACGTCACTAATCGTAACGAAAGCGAGGCCAATATTGGTAAATTACGTAAACATTGGTGTCATGTGACGTAATTTACCAATATTGGCCTCGCTTTCGTTATGATTAGTGACGTCACATCAGAGTATGTCTCCCTCTTTAGCTTGAAATCGCCAATTACGAATAACGTCTATTACTATTAGGACTACACTTTTGTTGGGATGGCGTCACATTCCTCCCAAGTATTAAATTTGGACTGTAACATTTGCTATGAGTTGAGCGACTGTATTGCTGAATCTCTTCGCATCAATACTAAAATTCATGTTTCCTAAAACATAACATCTGTCTATTCCATTCCGTGAATTTATGAATTTGTTTTCTTCCAATCCCAATACAGAATTCCCTTAGGTGGAAATAGCTCATGAATTAAGCTCATTATAGCCAAAACAATTTGAATCTATTCGTAGACCTTCAGACCAGTGTAGGTAATGATCATGCTGAAGGCTAATTGACCACTGTGTAATTGGCATGTAGTCCAAGAGCATTAGGTTTTAACCGATAAACAAATCACACAAAGCTGTATTTGTCAGGATAGTACCCCAATGATATGAGGAACAACATTATTAAAAGTCCCAAAGTTTCCCGAATGTGCCACATTTTATTAGAGCCAAAATTGGCTGCCAAACAGGGTCAACAATTCAAATGTCTTCAATTAAGTTGACAAGAATACCAGCTTCCGATGTTTTGTTACCGAGATAATAAGCAAAATGTGAAAAGGTCATTGACCTTTGCATTTGAGGTCAAAACTTCAACATCTGATCACAATAAGGATTCCAGAAATGGTAGTTTTACGAGCTTGGTAGTTTGTGTGCCTTATACAGGGGTCAAAAGGTCAAGTTCCATAAGTCTATAATATGAACTTGACCTTTGGACCCCTGTATAAGACACATCAAATATTTTAGACGATAAGGCCCCTTGCAGTTAAATGTGAGTTTACTATTGCGTTTTTTGAAAAGCAGGACGAGGTGACTATTCAATATTAATATTGTAATATTTTGGGGTATAGTCACCTGATTTAATATTGTCGGCGTTTTAAACTATTATCCAAGGTACAAATACAATTCAAATGCTGTTAATTATGTCCTACCACCACCTACTGCCTTGGCTTTGCATTTTGTTTCTTTTATAAAGGAGTCTACTCATATTTGCATCCCTATTTTGAATATTAATGAGATATTCGAAGTTTGTATTTTTTTCGTTACGCTAGCTAAGATAGCGATCGTAAACAAACCTGAAATATTACCCAGAATGCACTAGGAAACTCCAAAGAAATTCAGCGGTTCGGCTGATCGCGGACGCTCGGCAAAAAACTAAAAATAACTCGGCAATGTGTTGATGTGACGTCATGCGCAGAAGCGATTGCGCAGTGACCAAATGCCGTGCGAATATGCTTCAAATGCACACATTTCAATACAAAGCGACAGTTGCAAGTTTCGTGCAGAGTTTTATAACCCGGAAGTATTGAAATGCGGCTCATCGGCTAATTTTATCGAAACCCGTTTCCGGCAGCCTGGTGCTAAGCATTGGTTTCCAGTTTCCAATACGATTTATTCCGTTAAAATATACTACCGGGTTCCAAATTGTCGGTTCCTTTCATCTATGCTTAGCAAACCAGGCTGCTTGAAACGAGATTCAATTTTATCGCCCGAAAAGCCCCGAAAAGTGTAAAAAGCTTATGGAAAAGCTTTAAACAATGAAATAATTACGCGCGCGGGCAACAGTAAACTCACATTTGACTGCAAAGGGCCTTACGACTACTTTTTATGGTATTCTTGTGATCAGACGAACAATTTCAGATATAGTTTGTCAAAATCGAAGCAAATTTAAATTTGGACCCCACATGCAAAGGTCCACGACCTTTTTACATGTGGACCTTTACACATTTTGCTCAATATCTGTGTACAAGTACCCTAATATCCGTTTGTCAATTTTGACCTCTTTTCATAATAATCTTCGCAATTTTTTGTCAATTTTGGGTGTCTGAACACAATTATTTTTATAAATGTGGAGGAAAATTATGGGGGAAGAAATGTAATTGCATATCTCAGACATATAATACATACATCTAGCTTATAAACAGATCATATTGAAATATAGCCTACTACATGTGTGTACACAGCTCTGAGCTCTTCTGCTATAGGCCTGTGTTATAACTTATAAGTGACACGCAAGTGTCAAAGCAAATACATTTAAAGGCATTTACAGTCCAGTCAAAAAGGTGCTGCCAATGATTAAATGTCATTATTGATGTAAAGATATGTTAATTGACATTCTTTGTGAACATGATAAACTTAATTAGCTCTTTTATCATACGTGTGTCCGTATCAACTTATGAGGAGTGGGCTTTTAATTAAAATATGAAGTTACCGATAGATCTACCAAATAAAACGAACATTCTTCAGGCCATATTCCAACTATTTCAAAGAATAAAAACAAATATACAGGGTGTCCCTAAAAAATGGTTGCACGTGTTCCATGTCATTGCCCTCATTTATTACTAAATATTTGGCTGCAATATAATATTATCTTAAAGATAATTTAGTTACCTCTCGAATGCCGTAATTTTATCGTAAATGATCCCCTCAATCACGAGTACTTAAAAATGGGTTGTGCCACTTTTTAAGGAAACCAAATTCCTTTAAAAGGAAAGGAGCGCTCGCATAAATAATAACATTATTATATAGCCTTGAAGTGTATACCGGGGGTATAAATGCTGATGTTTTCATAGCAGATGAGCAGTGAAAAGAAATGGAAGGACTGTGAGAAGTGTTTTGGTATATGAAATAAAAAAGTAGCAGTAGGCAGGGTATATTATATTTATACGTATATTTTGTATGGGGTGCTGTAAATTTGGAAGTCTTCACCACTACGGCGTGGGGTCGAGGAGCCCGCATTAGGGCCCCTGAAGCGAGCCTTGTGGGGTCCAGGGGCGAAGCCCTTGGCGGGCGTTCAGGGATAGGAGCCCCCTAAAGCTGTTGGGTTTTAGGATGTTTGAATGGCCTAGAAAAACTCTCCTTGCTATGAATATTTACATTATTTGTAATAAACTTTGACTTGGTTCAGAGACAGCGTGGGTTCAGGGAGCGAAGCCCCATGAAGCTCTTGGGTTAAAGCATGTTTGAATGGCCTAGGAAAGCTCTCCTTGCTATGAGTATTTACATTTATTTTTAATAAACTTTAGCTTGGGTCATAAACACTCTAAAAAACGAGAAACACTAATAAAAGATGAAAAATGTTACACTAAAACTACAACGCGCGAAGCGCGCAAAAAAAATCCATTTGTTTAACTAAATGGTCCAGAAAACTCTTTTTTCTTTGAATAAGTTCATCAGAATTGTAGATATACATTAAAGTTTATATTTTGTTGGACTAATCCAAGAAGTGTACTCACAATTAGACGGTTTCGTCAACCAGTTCGGTTGACTTCTTCAGTAATGGCTTGATCTACTTCTTTTTCCCGCGAGAGATGATATTCTCGTTCCCAGGATGCAAAATTGTAATGAGTGGATCAAACATGTGACTCAGAGAATAAATGCCCTCGTCGCGGTTGAGATATGTTAGGCCCCTGTCGTCGTATCCAAACTGCTTCTCGTATCCATCGTTTCTGCTTATCAGTGTCTTTATCTAGGATTTTTGCCCCTGTCCAGTTGATGGTGTGGTTTTCCTGTGCGATGTGGTCAGTCACTGCTGATTTGTGTTGTTCAGTTGTTGACTCTTTTCTGTTGGATCGTCTGAATTTTCTGTCACTGACTATGTTGGCGTCCTTTTTGTGTTCGTTTGGTGCCAACAACACGTCCCGTTACTCCAACATATAGACCTTATCGTAGGATTGACATGGTATTTGGTAAACACAGTCCGTTGTCTTCGCCACATCGCGTTTGTCTTTAGGATGGATAAGTAGACTTTTGAGAGTGTTGTAAGGCTTCATGGCATTTTGGATGTTGTACTTTTTGAAAGATCTTTGAAGTCTTTCCGAAACTTCCTCGATATATGGTATTACCACCATACCGTTGCTCACCTCGTTACTGTCCTTTTTCTTGAGCTTTTTCTTTGATTTCTCCTCCATCTGGTTTTTTTTCCACTCTTTGGAACGCCCACTTTGGATAACCGCATAGACTAAGCGCTTTCTTTATTCTCAGTTCTTCTGCTAATCGGTCAGGTTCAGTCAGAGGTGATAAATACTTGTGATAATTGTTGTGTAGTGTAAGTGTAATACACGTTTTATACCAGTAAACCTACCCCTTCTCTTCCCTCCTGGCTCCAGCTCTTGAACTTATTATTGGATTGACACCGTGTATTTTTTCAAAATTTTTAAATTCTTAGAGGGTGCTGCGCACCCCCTTAAAAAGCCACGGGGTGCTACAGCACCCCAGCACCCCCACTTCCAAGGGCTTGGCAGTAGGCCTACATAGCAATTTATGGTATCCTCGACACGTGAAAGGAAAGCAAAGCAATACTTGCAGGTATAGGAATATGGCCGGCGTCGGTAGCATTACGATTCGTATTTTTTATTTATTTATTTATTCACGGTATAAAAATAGTCAGCAGGCAGCATAAGCTGAAAAAGCCGGTTTTACAATAAAAATATATACCGTATATATATATCAAAAATACATGCATAAAAATATTGCAACGAAATACAGACATCAGCTAAATACATTAATTATCCAAAACGCCATTGAGCTTTTTTATGATGTAAGGAATGGTGGATTTTTGGTATTTGTTGGTATTGCACAATGGTTGAGGAAATATGTTGCTGCGACGGAGGTTGTGGTTAATCGATCTCTTCTCTGGGAGAAGGTGGCTATGTCTTTCAGAGTTGAGGACCTGCTGACCAAATTTCAAAACTAATTCTTCCCTGCGATCGACAAGACTGGTGATGTTTAATTCGCGAAGCGCAGACTCGTAGTCTTGATATTTGTTGCCAAGGATGATTTTGCAAGTGGGCTTTTGAATCCTTTCAATTTGGTAGCTTTGATTTTTGGTAAGCGCAGGATGCCAGACAGCACAAGCATATTCCAGAATTGGTCGGATATATGTTTGAAAGATGGTCAGCATGTCCTCAACTGGGGCAGCATGTTTACGAAGAGAATACAACATAAATAAACGTCTACTGGCACGGGATATCATATTTTTGACTTGGATGTCCCATCCCAGATTGTTTTGGATTTCAAGACCAAGTAATTTCATGTGATCAACAACTTGCAGGACCTCACCACCAAGAGAAAGTTGTGGAAGCAAGACAGGTTTTTAAAAAAAAATTACATGCAAAACATGACATTTGGTTGGCTTAGGCAGCATATCGTTAACCTTACACCAATCATCTAAAGCATTCAGATGGTGTTGGAGCTGATGATTGTTTGTTTTAGAGTTAATCATTTCTGCCAGGGTGAGATCATCGACAAATTTCCATCGATCAGAAGAAGTTTCAGCAGCGTCATTAACCATCACAGTAAAGATACCGGGCCCTAACTTTGTTCCCTGTGGAACACCACAAGTGATGGTTTTGAGACTAGAAAGTTTGCCTTTGTGCTTAAAGCATTGGGTACGATGTGTCAACAAACTACTGATCGTTGGAATTATCGAGGGTCTCACTCCGGAAGAAATAATTTTGTTAACAGCAACATTATGGTTTATTCGGTCGAATGCTTTGTGAAATCAACCGCGACCAAAGTAGCATAGTTGGAAGGTTTGTCAATAAGGTTTGTATTAGAGAAGTAAAGTTTAGCATTTAATATATACATAAGCAAATATAGATAGACTCTTGATTGTAGATGCATTTAACATGGCTTCATATCTGAGCCAGATGATTTTCAAAATAGGTCTATTTGGGGAAAATCAAGATTTTCAATTCAACTTTGTCACGTCACACGTCGGGTCCTTTAAAATGAAAATCTAGTTTCAGTTTTCAACTTAATTTCGTATTTAATGGTCATCTCACAATAACCAAATATTTCCCCCGGGTTTTACATCACTTCCAATCATAAAATGTCCTTATTTTATTGTAATATGAATTCATTTTACAACCTATAAGATTAGACGCCGACAAAAATTACCCAACGGTTGGTTGGTTCGGTCAGTCGAGCTTTTTTGTTCTTTTTCCATCTTGAAAAAAAGCCCACCTATTGATAAGCCCTTGAAAATGATTAGGCAATATTCATTTGCATGTAAAACTTCTTAAACCAATTAAAAAAGAAAAGAAAAAGAGTTGTTTACGCCAGTAGAACAATTTTAGTTTGTGGTTTCTGCCTTGCTATTAAATTTTCAGTATGAGCTCAACTGCCTTCTCATTTTTATCTTTTCATAATAAAATGTGTTGGTCAGAGTGACCGGGACGCGAAATTCGCGACCGGGACGAGGCATAGTTTTGGTGATTATTGAAAAAAATATCTTCATTGCAATTAAACCATGAGTTCAGTTGTAGATCTTCGATGTTTATTCCTTATTAATGAATAACTTGATATCGAATATTTTTATGCTGGTGGTATATTATTTTTTTTAACAATTTTATATTTAGATTATTTACAATCACAATAAATAAACTAAGTGTTTATAATATATATGTGCGACTCTTAGTGTGATTTCAACTTCTTGTTGGCTGAACTTTGAGGTTCCGCTGGTATAAGAAAATTTAAAACAAGAATAGTAAATAAAAAAAATCCGCCCGCCCGCTCCTCCTCTCTGAGTGCTCTGAAGTACAACCAAACATTTGTTTGGCTTTATTTAGATAGATATGTGCCTTGTCACTATTAATATTATTATTTGATATTATTATTATTATAAAACTTCTACGATATTGCGCATTTTTTATTTTTTTTATTCACTGAATCCGGTGAAGCGGCGAGGTCAATTACAGAATACTAGACTACTCCTATTATACACCTGTAACACAAAACAGTCCCGGACCAGGAGCTTTGATGTTGGCTATATTCAAAATCCATAATCGGTACGAAAAATCTGAGATATAGGCCTACGTTTAAATGAGTAAATTACGTTTCCGTAGTTTGATACCTCGTTCATGAAAATGGTTATAGGATAGTTATGAAGTTATGATTGTTCTAACTACCAAAATAATGATTGCACTGTCATTGGGTTTTATTTCTATATACATGTATGCGATATCATTGCTTGTGTGTAATTACGCAGTGAAAATGTGTGTGTCGTGTACAAACTCTGTCGATACCTGTAGTGTTACCCATTCATCCGGATGACCGGTTCAGATAGTACAGTCAGACAGTGGACTAATACCATGCAAGTACGATTCTTCCATGCTAATACGAATTAGTGATATCCCATGGAAACGAATTTCAGTGCGACTTTGTTGCCTTTAGTCGTGAATATTTAAATCATCATAGAGTATCCATTCGATTGATTTTGGATTGGCCAACATCAAAGCGCCTGGTTCGGGACTTTTTGTGCAGAACGGTGACTTTAAGTCTATGATTTTGCTGCTTTTTGAACACTCGTTTTAAATACTAAATACTTGTTTAATATCTTTTTACTGTAGTGGCACTTTTATGGAGCGTTTGAGCCGAATTCAACAGCTGATTTAGATAATATTAAGGTGAGTGGTGAGCACGTTCAAAGTCATGAACCCCAAATAAGTTCTTGTGAATACTTAACCACCTGAGAACTACCGGCCGATTGGTTAAAAAGATGGATACATTACTTATTGCACCAATGAGAGAATTGGCTATTCATATGAGTACATATTGTAATAAACCAATCAGAACCACTGTAAGATAGACAGGTAGACCCCAGGAGTTGTTTGAAGCTATGTGTGTTTCGGACCAAGATAAAGACCGTGTAGTATTTATAGCCCTGTCATGTTTAAATAACTCCACACCAAGTCATCGATTAATATTCACCCTCGTTCCCTGAACGATTACATCTATTATTAGTATCGATCTGAACATTATGAGAGCACGTGTGGTCCAACGGAACAGTGCGGGATTCATGATCATGAGGTTGTGAGTTCTAGCCCCGCTGTGGCCAACTTGTTTGTGTCCTTGGCAGGGCAAGATACTTAGTCTCTATTGCCTCGTCAACTCAAGCGATATTTGGGGAGCTGTTAAGAATCACAATCTACATGATCTAAGTAGTGCTGATACGCTGTGCACTGTTGGCCGGCCGATAGCCGCCTAAGTGTATCGATGAAAAGGGTTCTGATTCAAATCGGGAGCGATAATAATGGCCCAAAAGCGCTTTTGGACTTTGCTTGCATTGTGGAAAGCGCTATATAAGAACGGTACATGTATTATTATTATTATGATTATTATTTATTATCCATGTGCGTGTGGGTTCGAGTTTAATTCTATAAAAAGGTGGAGAAGTTATGTTCAATTATCACAAACATAGTTAGGCCTACGTCAATCGGACACGGTGTAGGCCTATGTATGTGATGATTTAATATGTTGAAATTGTTAGAAGTATTAACACTTTCGCCGTGTCATCTCTTTTTAAACGTTAGCTTTGTGTCACAACAGCCACTACAAGGGCCATGCTGTTGTTGCAAGAGACTACCAATGCCTATACTAATCACTGCGCTTTTCAACTTACAGGTGTCGCGAAACACACATAGTATCGTACAATGTCGTTTTTATGTCAACATTTTCCCTAGATAAGCATCCCTGTAAACTTCATAGAAGATATTTGATGGAAGCAACTGACATATATTGGTACCATGCAGCTTTATTCATCATGAGCTGTAGAATATCACTTAGGTCAAGACCCATGTACTTTGTAATGCTGTCAGGATAGGTGGTGTTTTTCCTGCCACGGTTAGAATGGCCATATTTAGGAGTCCAAAACAGCAAGAGGGAGATAGGCTGGTCCTTATATAGTAATAAATGCTAACATTTTGCGCTTGTAGCACGCATATTTCGCCCCCCCCCCCATTTTCTTGCTCCCTCCCCTCCCCCAATTTTTTCTTGCCCCTGTTTTCCCCAAATATATTTTGATGCTGGTGCCGCCACTGCTGGTCATGGTTGAGGTTTTGGCCAATATTCGGTGAGTCATATACTCGTATAATGAGTCATATTTCAATGATTTCATTCAGTCCCTATAGTAATGTAATGTGACAAGGTAATTGATGTGCTGATAACTCTAAAAGTATAACTCCTACATTATATACATATTAAAGTATGAAGTTTGTTAAGGAATTTCTCCCCTTTAATTCGAGATATTGCACTCTAGAAATGGTTGATTATTGAGGAAGTTACAATCCCAAATGTAAGGTCAAGTCTGATTTTCATTTTCACATTTTTCTTGTCAACACAGGGAGAGTATGACAGGTAAAGCGTGTGTGCCGTATTGATCAACAGGAACAATACGGCCAGCCGATTATCTAACATTACCAACCTGGGCATCGACAGGTGTATTAACGCTACCACTATCAGTAATCAATGATTTGCTCTTCTGAGTCCGCGTGTAGAAAAACAAAATGCGAAAATGAAAATGTGTCTTGACATTTGGGATTGTAACTTCCTAAATGATCACGCATTCTCACTGAGCGTGCACTATCTCAAATTAAAGAGAAGAAATTTCTCAATAACTTTATAATCTTATCTTAATATAATAATAATATGTTTATGTAGGAGTTATAGTCTTAGAGTTATCAGCACATTCATTAGCCGTATATTCATAAAAATAAGCAATTGCTTTTACTAACCTTTTACTAACCATTTACTTGAATCTTGATACATAAAAATAAGCAATTACTTATAAGCAAAATCTAGAAATTTTAAGCAAAATTAATTACTAATTCTTATAATTAATTGCTATACAGATAAGTAAATTCATGAAAGGTCATTCATTAAAACTCATGATAATGAGCATTTACTTGTTTTTTTACAAGCACCTCCATTTGAAGCATGTCCTTTTTCCAGCACAGTCATGTCACGTTTGCCGCCGTGTTTCTACCTGTGATGGGCCCCTCACATGTATCCGTGTGAGTTGGGCGGCCCCTTACCGTCTTATAGAAAAATAACAGAGTCCAACACGGTGAACAATCAGCAAAAAATGTCAACGGCCGCATTGATTTTTTTTTGTAACCGGGTTCATACCGTTCTATACCGGGTCCTCATCGGCCTGGAACCGGGCTCATATCACCTCCTCACCAGGTCCTTACCGGCCGGAACGCCTGGGTACCGGCCGAACCGCCTTGATAACGTCATCAAACGCCCTTTATAAGCTGAGCGCTCAATCTCGCCGCTTCACTTAAATTCCGGGAATCTCTGTATTACTCACATGTATCCGAGTAACCTGGCCGAACCCTTACCGTGTGACAAATTGGTGCAGACGGCGGTAAACGATGAGGACACACTGTGGGCCGTTTCCCGTCCGTTGAACACGTTGCCGGGAAAATTGCCGGCCATCCGCGCCCGGCAGGAATTTTAAGCATGCTTAAAACTCCTGCCGGGTGAGTACAAGCGGCGGCGAAGTGTGAGAGCCCGGTTTTAGGACGGTATAAATACGGCGCACACGTTTCGCGCCCGTTCGCAGGGCGGAGGTGGTAGGCGGCCACCTTACCGTCTAATAGAAAAACAACAAGAGTCCAAACAATGGGGAAAAAATGTTAACGGGTGCATTGATTTTTTGTTGTGGTCACCGGGTCCATACCGTTATATACTGGGTCCTTACCGGCCGAGTACCGGGCTCACCGCCCTCATACATTTGTAGCTTACCGTTCTCAACGGGTGCATAACACCTCCTCACCGTGTCCTCGGTCGATACCGTTTGTCAGGTTCATTATTTGAATTATAAATTGTCCTAATCATAATACTGGAACCTTGCTGTAACACGAGGGATTATACAAAATAATGGTACACGATAATATTCAAATATCAATTTTTAATCTATAAATATATATTCTCATAATTCATATACAGTTGTATATATCGACATAGATCATTACATCAATCAGTACATTCTGTTGTCATGAGCAGATTATCAGTTAATAACTTCATTTCAGAATAAATTCACATTCATGTAAGGACTGTATATTATATGTGCAATCCAATAGTATCCAATTAGATCATTGACTCATTACTCACTGGAGTTTTGATGGTCGAGGTCAAATTTCTATTTTGACAGCAATTAATCAATCCCTCAACAAGGGATCATGTCATATGTTATATGTATACATACAATCAATATTACACATACAATTCATCAAATCAACATTTTTATATGTTTGTATATATGTTTGCAAATCAATATGGACGATCAGAGTTTATCATTATCAAAATACCTCGAAGACAAACGATGACGTGATAACCTTGGTGATGTTGCTTCTCCATACGCTTTCCCGCGAATATAGATTCTGTGATTTGCGATATCCGAGATATGAATGTCTTTTCGCGTTAAACACCTATGCGTAGTGGTATGGTAGTGGAATACTCTCGTATTGGAATCCAAACTGTGTGATGCCCAGTCCTGACCCAGATTGAAAGTCAAAATAAAATAACACAACCCGAAATGTCTAATAATAATAACGTATGAAATTATATACCATGCATACATTTATTTAATTTGTATAACATAATTTATCATAAAACATCACAATAATCGGTGGCTCAAAGGATAATTTTAGTTCAGTCAGATATCTATTTTATTATCACGCAACATGTATTTATACAATCCAATTAGCGGCAAATCTCCACTTGTAAATGTCAATGTTTACAGTTCTGCGATTAATCGAGTGACCGGTTTATAATACATTTCTATGGTGAATTCGAAACCGGAAAATGGATGTCTTTTAAATAAACACGAGACTTAAAGTTAAACTTTTTGCATTTTATTTTTACAAACTTGTTTCGTGAAGGCCTTGTTAGACTCTCACTCTTCAGAAAACAAAATGCAGAATGGCTATTGATTCTGCAAAACAGAGAATAGAGAATACTGTGAGCGCGGAAGCTTACACGCTACATAAATATAGCGCGCCATGAAGCGCGAATATATAAACGCGAATATATATGCGCATTATGTCCATGCAACGACGCTCTACAAAAACGCGCGTTTTTGTAGGGAAGTAAAAAGCAATTACTAATGCTTAAAATTTGCAGCTTTTACTTCAAAGTCATTGCTTATTTCTATGAATAAATATTTAAGTAAAATAGTCGGGTATCTACAGAGGGTTAGTGTGCACCCCCCCCCCCCCCCAGGACTCCCCCAAACCAACTTTTTTACTTCCTATTATGATCCTAAGACATAATCAGGATGTTAACAAAAATATTTTCATATTGCTAAGGGGTTATGCAAGATGGCGTCCAAAATGGCCGCCATAACTGGTCAAATCTCATAAAATGACATATAGCTATCAAATTATATAGTGAAAGTATAGTTTTAATAGTGGGATGTATGTAATAGACCACTAGACACTCATATCCAGAACTTTTGCTTTGTTAACACACCTAAATCCAAGATGGCCGCCAAAATGGCCGCCAAAATGGGTAAAATTCCATATATTGTCATATATGAACCAACATGTATGATCAGAGTACAGTTTTAACAATGGGATGTATGTGTTAGACCACTAGAAACTCAAATCTAGTATTTTTGCTTTGTTAACATACTATAAAAACAAAATGGCCGCCAAATTAATGGCCAAAAGTGGTCAAAAGTGGTCAAAATTCCATAAAATAGCATAATATCAACCGAAATGTATAATAAAAATATAATTTTATTGATGGGATGTATGTGTTAGACCACAAGTAACTCATATCCAGTATCTGTGCTCTGTTAAAATAGTTCAAATTCCAAAATGGCTGCCAAAATGGCTGCCAAAATGGCTGCCAAAATGGCCCCCAAAATGGTTCCTAAAGTGGCTGCAAAATTGTCAATTCCATAAAAATGGGATAATATCAACCTAAATGTATGATGAAAATATGTTTTAATGATGGGATGTATGTATTAGACCACTAGTAACTCATATCTAGTATTTGTGCTTTGTTAACATACTTAGAAATCCAAAATGGCCCCCAAAATGGGTCCCAAAGTGACTGAACAAATTGTCGAAATTCCATAAAGTGGTATAATATCCAAATAACCAAAATGTATGATAAAAGTATGAAAGTATAGTTTTAACATTGGGATGTATGTATTAGAACACTAGTAACTCATATCCAGTATATTTGCATTGTAATAACATACTTTAAATCCAAGATGGCCACCAAAATGGCCGCTGTAAATGTATAAATAGTCTACATGAGTGTATGATAATCCACAATAGATATTGTAAGAGTGTATATTACATCACATTCACCAAATAGTACGTTCGAAACTGCTAAGCTATTGGCTTTTAGATATAAGGCCCACCTCTGTGACAATTTTGACTCTGTATCACTTTCTAAAATGGCTTCCAGAGTGGTTAAGTTGATGTTAAATGACCTAAAATAATTGTTTTGTATTGTAAATGACCATACTATGTTATACCAATACCCCTCTAAATATAATAAGATAGCATTCGATTTATGTCTTGATAAAGCCTAGGGGCTGTTAATCTAGTTTGAGTATTTTAAAATATATAAGATGGCTGCAAAAGGTTAAAATAACTGATAAACAGTATTAGCTTTATTGTTAGTGTTACATTAAATATGAACAAAAGATTATATCTATAAATTGCAATACACCCAGTTTAGCGTATCTGTATGTGACAAGGTATGATTGAATGGGATAGACTCCATATTTTGATCAATTGGTGACCACCGGTGGTAATTATTTTAACCATTTGGAGGTAATTTTATTGACCATTAGGGGGTCATTTTAATGAAATTGTCATTATAATGCCCATCTTAATAACATCACATTGTCAAAATGGAGTCTATACCATTTAATTATACCTTGTCACATATACAAATAATTATGTTTACTGGATGGATTAAAAGCTGTAGATATAATAATTTGGTCATATCTAATGTAACACTAACAATAAACTAATACTTTTTTTTCAGTTATTTTAACCTTTTGCAGCCATCTTGGATATTTTAAACTACTCAAAGCTATACAGATCTACTGACAGCCCCTAGGCTTTATCATAGATATAGTGAATACTGTCCCATTAAATTTGAGGATATTGGTATTGTATTACATAGTATGGTAGCAGTTTAGAATAATACTATTTGATGTAATATACACTCTTACAATATCTATTTTGGATTATCATACACTCATGTAGACTATTTTCACATTTACAGCGACCATTTTAGTGGCCATCTTGGTTTTAAAGTATGTTATTACAATGCAAATATACTGGATATGAGTTACTAGTGGTCTAATACATACATCCCAATGTTAAAACTATACTTTCATCATACATTTTGGTTGATATTATCCCATTTTATGGAATTTCAACAATTTGTTCAGTCATTTTGGGACCCATTTTGGGGGCCATTTTGGATTTCTAAGTATGTTAACAAAGCACAAATACTAGATATGAGTTACTAGTGGTCTAATACATACATCCCATTATTGAAACTATAGTTTCATCATATATTTCGGTTAATATTATGCTATTTTATGGAATTTGACAATTTTGCAGCCATTTTAGGAACCATTTTTGGGGCCATTTTGGCAGCCATTTTGGATTTTGAACTATTTTAACAGAGCACAAATACTAGATATGAGTTACTTGTGGTCTAACACATACATCCCATCATTAAAATTATATTTTTATTATACATTTCGGTTGATATTATGCTATTTTATGGAATTTTGACCACTTTTGACCACTTGTGGCCATTAATTTGGCGGCCATTTTGTTTTTATAGTATGTTAACAAAGCAAAAATACTAGATTTGAGTTTCTAGTGGTCTAACACATACATCCCATTGTTAAAACTGTACTCTGATCATACATGTTGGTTCATATATGACAATATATGGAATTTTACCCATTTTGGTGGCCATTTTGGCGGCCATCTTGGATTTAGGTGTGTTAACAAAGCAAAAGTTCTGGATATGAGTGTCTAGTGGTCTAATACATACATCCCACTATTAAAACTATACTTTCACCATATAATTTGATTGCTATATGTCATTTTATGAGATTTGACCAGTTATGGCGGCCATTTTGGACGCCATTTTGCATAACCCCTTAGCAATATGAAAATATTTTTGTTAACATCCTGATTATGTCTTAGGATCATAATAGGAAGTAAAAAAAGTTGGTTTGGGGGAGTCCTGGGGAGGGGGGGGGGGGGGTGCACACTAACCCTCTGTAGATACCCGACTAAAAGGTTAGTAAAAGGGGGTTGTTACTTTAGTAAAAGCAATTACTTATTTTTTATGAATACGGCCTATTATTTAGGTTTGACAGGGAACATGTGGATTGGCTTGCCGAAACATTTATACCGGAAAATAATGAGACTCGTGGTGGATGTTTGGCACCATTGGCGCAAATGGAAACGACTTTGGCTATCGGGCTATCAAACTTCTGTAGGCCAGATCATGGGCATATCTCAGGCCACTGTTTCCAGATATGTCACATGCACTTAAAATTGCATTATTGCATTATTGCATTATTGTTATATTCCGAGCAATTGCTTATTTGTGACAAGTAACGGGTGTTCTCATAAGTAAAAGCTTATGAATATGTTTGTTAGCAATTACTTATTACTAGTAATTACTTATTTTTATGAATACGGGCTAATGTGTTGACTGTACATGTATATTATTGAAAACATGTACAATGCGATGCTCTACTACACATTTAAACTCAGCAACCAAATATTCAGGCGAAACCCATAACAATACATTATTCTGTGACACTGTTAACACGCTATGATCCGTAACCGGCGCACACCTATAAATTGTCTATGAACCCTGGCATTGTCGAGCCATAACCGAAACACTAGTAGCCCGTATTTATAAAAATCAAAAGTCATTACTAACTAGTAGAAGCTATAAGTAAAAGCAATTGCTAGATAAGTAAAAGGTCTAGCATAAGTTAGTGCTAAAAAAACGCATTCATAAGCTTTTACTTATGAGAACACACCTGTTACTTGTCACAAATTAGCAATTGCTCGGAATATAACAATATAACAATAATGCACTAATTCAATTTAAAGTACGTGTGACGTATCTGGAAACAGTGGCCTGAGATATGCCAAAGATCTGCTGGCCTACAGAAGTTTGATATCCGGATCAGCTAAATAAGCCAAAGTCGTTTCCATTTGCGCCGCCGCCAATGGTGTCAAACATCCACCACGATTCTCATTATTTTCCTGTATAAATGTATCGGCAAGCCATGTTTCTTGTCAAACCTAACTAATATTCTGTAGTATACTAGGAGGATTGACTTTAGTATGGTCAAACCTGTCCTTATACAACTTAGGTTGTCCTTTCATAGGTAGAAACATGGCTGCAAAAGTGATATGACTGTGTTGGCAAAAAGACTAGCTTCAAATGGAGGTGCTTGTAAAAACACAAGTAAATGCTCGTTCTCATGAGTTTTTATGAATAACCTTTCATGAATTTACTAATCTGTCTAGCAATTACTTATAAGAATTAGTAATTACTTTTGCTTAACATTTCTAGATTTTGCTTATAAGTAATTGCTTATTTTTATGTATAAAGATTCAAGTAAATGGTTAGTAAAAGGCGAGTAAATGCAATTGCTTATTTATATGAATACGGGCTATTAGGCCGTATTCATAAAAATAAGTCATTACTAACTAGTAAAAACTCTAAGTAAAAGCAATAACTAGATAAGTAAAAGGTCTGCGGCATAAGTAATTGCTAAAAAACGTATTCATAAGCTTTTACTTATAAGAACACCTGTTACTTGTCGCAAATTAGCAATTGCTTGAAATATCACAATATAACAATAATGCAATAGTTCAATTTAAAGTACGTGTGACGTATCTGGAAACAGTGGTCTGAGATATGTCCATGATCTGCTGGCCTACAGAAGTTTGATAGCCGGATCAGCTAAATAAGCCAAAGTCGTTTCCATTTGCGCCAATGGTGTCAAACATCCACCACGATTCTCATTATTTTCCTGTATAAATGTATCGGCAAGCCATGTTCCTTGTCAAACCTAACTAATATTCTGTAGTATACTAGGAGGATTGACTTTAGTATGGTCAAACCTGTCCTTATACAACTTAGGTTGTCCTTTCATAGGTAGAAACATGGCAGCAAAAGTGATATGACTGTGTTGGCAAAAAGACTAGCTTCAAATGGAGGTGCTTGTAAAAACACAAGTAAATGCTCATTCTCATGAGTTTTTATGAATAACCTTTCATGAATTTACTAATCTGTCTAGCAATCACTTATAAGAATTAGTAATTACTTTTGCTTACAATTTCTAGATTTTGCTTATAAGTAATTGCTTATTTTTATGTATAAAGATTCAAGTAAATGGTTAGTCAAAGGTTAGTAAATGCAATTGCTTATTTATATGAATAATGGGCTATTGTCCTGGAGGCAATTCTTCTCGTTCATGAGTTGAGTTAATATTCCGTGTTTGAATCAATTCATTAGGCAAGGAAAGACACACAACTTGTTTTACTGGCCCGACCGACCCACTTTTGGGGTTTTTTTTTTTTTTTTTTTGTTACACTGCAAAAAGGTTGCTTAAATATTTACTCAACATTTTACACAACGTTGTTGAAGTATGCAACCGCTTAACAGTTGCGTAAAATACCGTTGGATAACATGTTTTCACCAACAGTTGAACAATTCCAGTTACTCAGCAGTTGCACAATTTTAATTACACAATAGTTGGGTATTATTATTTAACCATTTGTTGGGCATTTTGTGACTGTTGCTTAATTTGTGAATTGTTTTCATTATATATTGAGCATTTTTGTATAGCAACTGTTGCTTAATTGATCAAATATAGCCATATGTTGGGTATTTTATTTGTGTCAAGTTTTTATTATATATTGAGCATTTTTGTATAGCAACACGCGGTAGGCAATATAATGTGATTTCTGGGCGATGCAGCAGAGCTACATACATCACTTCCTCCCGGTAGTGAACCGGTAACTTGTAATGGGAATTCTAGGCGATGCAGCAGAGCTACATACACTATTCCCGTTCGGTAGTGAATCTGTAATATATTTTAACATGTTATTAAACTGTAGGGTTATACATAATATCTGACATCTCTTATCAATGGTGTTTTTACTGTGAACGTTTGCCAAACGTAGTCTTGCTATCTGGGTATGAAGGTATAAATAGTCCATTTGATATAATACATAAACATATTTATGTGATTCTTTTGGTGCAAAATAGATCAGATGACATGAACTATTCAGTATATGTCTATGTCGTGTATTTTTTGGCTATAAAAATCGATTATTCAATATTCATCGCTAGTGACGTCGCTATAACACCGTTGAAATGATATTCATAAACAAATATATGTCAAACAAGGATGGCAATTTTAAACTATTTGTCAGTGTATTCCGTTTTGGATGCCAAGACAGAATAAATCTAATTGTGGTCCTGCGCTGCAAAAAGGTTGCTTAAATATTTACTCAACATTTTACACAACGTTGTTCAAGTATGCAACCGCTCAACTGTTAAGTAAAATTTGCCCAACACCGTTGGATAACATGTTTGCACCAACAGTTGAACAATTCTAGTTACTCAAAAGTTAGACAATTATATTCACTCAACAGTTTTTTTGGACAACAGTTGCCTAAAATTCACATGTGCGTAACTTGCATCAACTGTTGCGTGATTGTCCTCAATGCTCATGCAACAGTTGCCACCAACATTTTAAGGACATTGTTTTCGACGAATTGCTCAACGCTGGGGATTTTTTACTTTTATACAACGCCTAACTTTCTACATATATTGAATGACTTTTATCAACACGTCAACCAACGGATGATAAAAGTACTTTTAGCAACGTATTTTAAGCAACCTTTTTGCAGTGTAAGACACTTTTTTCTCAAATCATGTAAAATCAGCCGGTTTTTTGCCGAAAATATGTCGCAAAATTCCCGATTTTTGCAGATTTTGGTGGCATTTTAGATTAAACTTGACAGGTCCGTAAATGTAATTCTAACTGAAGATGATTTAACTTGAATTGAACTAAAATGTTGGATCTAAATTCAAACTTTGTGTAGGTAGGCTGTTTGAATCCAAGAACTAGCTGTGATGTATTGAAACGTGTTTATAGTCCCAGTGTTAGTTGCATCGGATCTTCTTGCACAACACCTTCATATATACCTTAAATGCAATATGATCCTAACGAGCATACGATTACACTCAAACGGAAATGAAGCGTCTAATTAGCATGTTTTTCGTCCAAAATCGAACATAAAATGTTCTCTTTCTGTTTTTCGTACTGACATGACCAAAATGTCATCATATTAAAGATACAATCAGTGGCGTAAGGGATCACGTCAAAACTCGACCGCCCGGCAACCGCCGGTTACGGCCGGTTCCGTTCGGTTCTCACAAAACGTGTCGTCTGTTATAATATACACACATAATGAGGTCAAATAGTAACACTCTGGTGAACACGAACGGTAGAAAGTGCCTCGTCACACACGTGAGCAATAACATCTTGAAGTAATGGGCTCTTTTAAGACTTAAAAGTCTCAGTACAATACAGCTATTGATTTTCGCTGGGGTTGGCTTTTTCAATCTATTTATAGCTCAATTAACTTTTTAAAATCAATACCGAAAGTCTATGAATGTTTTTTTTTTATAGAACGATTATAGAGAGAGCTATTATGACCGCAAAGTAACAGATTGATATGATAGTGTAAATTGGTCAGATTACAGCATTAAGTCAACCGGCGGTTGTTCAGTGTTGCATGCGCGAATATTCATATACCAGTAAAACATTTGACCTGAAAGAACCGGGCGGAACCGCCCGTAACCGGCAGTCAACGGGCGGTCGAGTTTTGACGTCTCCCCTAACTGGAGAGGGTGGACGGGGCATCAATGGCGGAAATCCCAGGGGCTGGGGGACTTTTTGACTTGGGGGATGGTCAATGTTATCATCCCCAATGATTTTTCACATCCATCCCCAAAAAATAAGGAAACGGGGAAAAAAAGGGGGAAAAAAGAAAGGAAAAAAGGAAAGAAAGGCGGGCGGGGAGACATGCGAGCGATATAAGAACGTTTGGAGTTTATTGGACGTCGGTCAGGATACATACGCGTACGTACGTTGACTAGAACCGATCTTTTGGAGGTAACTAGTATGACTTCTTTCTGGCATAGGCCTATATAAAAACCCAATATTGATCAGAAATAAAGTAATTGCTTTTCAATAAAATATTGGTCAAAAGTGTACACCCAATCGCACCAAATGGGTTCGAAATTAAAATTTAAAAAAAATTCTGAGCGGGGGGGTACATCACCCCTCAGCCTCCCCCTGTTCGAGCTTTTAAACAATCTAAATACTTAAATCAAGAATATTTCAGTAGGCCCTATATGCTCAAATTCTTTAGTGCATTGATAAAAAACAAAATATTTATTGAAAATGAAGTGATGGCTTTTCAATACAATATTGGTCAAAAGTATATATCAGATCGCACCAAATAAGTTCAAAAATTGAAAAAAAATCTACTTCTTAGGGGGGGGGGGGGGGAGGGGGGCACAGACACCCTCAGACACCCCCTGTCCGAGCATAGCTTGGAGGGTGGTGCTTCGCACCGCTTAGATGGTACCAGCTCAATTTCATTTTCTTTTTGCCTACCTTTTCATCCCCCCACACCCAACTAGAAATTTCCACCACTGGACAGGGGGCATTTTGCCAGAAGGCTTGCCCCCTCCTAATGCCACCCAAATGAAATGCCAAACTCTATGTATATTTACAAATAAAAGTCGGTTATGCCCCTCCTGATCACATGTATAAACATATTTTTGAGCTTTAATTAAAATATGAAAAAAATCAATACTTTTTGAACATTTTAAATCACAACATGTTACTATAGTATTAGGTCCTATCTAAATTTCGATAGCATATTTGGATTTCTTGTGAGATTACCGTTCAGAAAAATAATATATACTTTTTATGGGGGTAGAGAACAAGTAGTTATTGTGATATGCTAATTCGAATCTCAGATGGTGTAAAATGTAAAAATCTGGACATGCAACGGGAAGGGTGGCGAGTTCAAAACACAAGGCCATTACAGACGACGCTGGCTATACGCGTCTCGGACGAACCAATAGGGCAGTGGCGATTTTGACCATGCGATTTTAGGATAGGACAACTTCAGCGACCCCTCCCCCACTTATCAAGATTTCAGCTGCTGACGGAGAAAAAATTGTGCAAGTTTTTCGATTTTTTTTGGGAGTCTGTACATTTTTTTATCGGTACATCATGCCTTTCGTCGGTACAACTATGTTTGTGCCCCCCCCCCCCCCACCCCCCAGTTTCCAAAAGCTGGGTACGCTACTGCAATAGGGCAACGGGAGGGCACCATTTTGAAATATTTTTAACAGTCATCGTCCGGTTAACTATGAAAATAATTTTAAAAATAGCATTTACAATGGAGTTAGTTAGCCAACTCCAACGGTGGATTGGAAAAAAAATCTTCTAAATGTGATGAATTTTTCAAAATGATAAGATTAACACACGATTACGTGTTATTCCAATACAAATTAAAAATATAGGTTTCGCGTGACCATCGTCGTCTGAGCCATTATGCATCCTCTCTAATCCATCTGATTTCCCTATGATTTTTCCGTAGCATCATATGATGGAAAGGCATCATAAAGGCTTAATGTTTGGGGGACGTAGTCGAGTAGACCCGAGACTGAGGACGAAAAAAGCGGCACGGGACAAGGTAAAAGATAACATTAAATTACTACAAACACCCCCACCCCACCCCAGAATAGGTAAGTGTTATAGACCCACTTTTATAATTTTTATAGCCCTAAATCTAACACAATCCAACCGCAGCACCGCGCCGGTGGACCCCTGTTCCCCAATCTATCTCATTGCGCAATTACGCAAAGGTACATTGGCTCCGAAAAGAGGATTATATTTTGTCTTAACTGTGGCATAGCCTACTGAGCTTCATATCCCGCTATACAGGATTACTTCACAATCAGTCACAACATTATCAGTATGTGAAATGAATGAAATGGGTTAAGGGGGTATTAACCCTTATAACATAAATGTCAAGTGCTGTACATTTGAACTGTGATGTATATAAAATTTAAGTATACATTTTGTGGAAATTGTTGGTATCAAATTTCACTTATCGAATTGTGACCACAAAAAAGACACAACTTTGTTGGTTCAATTTCTTCCGGACAACGTAACAAAATATTTGTTTGAAAAAAAAATGCCGAAATAGCACTAACGAAAAAAAGGTTAAAACAAAAAATCACTTTTTTTGGCACTTTTTGGTTAACATTTTTAAATGTTTCATGTCATTATTGGCTTTGCGATGGATCAAAATGGATTCTCTTATTCTTCTACCAACTAAGTCAACCTGTACGACCAATTGATGATATGGAAGAGTAAGTTCAAATTTGGAATGATTCTATGATGTTCTTATTATGTATCCTTGGATTCCTGATACAACTATACTCTCGAGTTGGCGATGGAGCTCGCGAAGGAAGGAACACCTTTTCTCCTATCATTATTAATTCTCTCTTCAAGCACTTCTTATTTCTCTCATTCTAATCTTCTTTCTGATTTTTCAATCCCCCTCTTAATTTCCTCATTCTTATTTCTCTCCCATCTCTCCCCTTAATTGGGGGTGCGCGCCCGCTCCGCCCCTTCCTACACCCGTACCGGGATTGTAGCTTTATCCATGGTTACATATCTTTTGTATCTGTTTTCTTGCAGACTTCGGCAAAGATGCGGATGCCGCTCATGTTAGTTGTTAATCTTCTGATTTTGTTTGTGGGGACGTTGTCAACGGTTGCTTTCTACAGTAAGGGAGCGATATCGGTGGTACAACAATACGTGAACATTATAAACGTAACTGATCACGTCCAAGGCAGGGTGAGGAGTGTACATATTGCTATAAACGTAACTGATCCCGTAAAAGGCATGGTGAGGGATGTACATATTGAAAACCCACCTGTTAATTGTCACAAAAGAATCCTTATATTAGCTGACGTGGCGGAAGTGACGCAATGGACAGATTTGGATATACGGTATCCTCCATGGAACAGTCTTACACAATATCCTGACGAGAACAAACTTTACCGAGGGTTATATGAATGCCACACCACACGGGATTTACAGGGACACACAAATAACTGTACCATTGAGTTGACATTTAGTTCCAGTATCAACCAAATGCATGGGAAAGATGCTGTCATTTTCAATGTTGGGCCGGGAGCATTATACAAAAACATGAACAAATTGCTTAACAAAACTCAATCAAATGATCAACTGTGGCTATTTTATAGCGTCGAAACGCCACTTATGAATCAGAAATTTTCAATGGGAACTATCGCTAAGTTTCCCGTACATGGTATATGGTCCTATACTTCAGATAGCGGAATTTATTCGCCTTACGGGTCTTATCAGCCTGGACTCTCGTCTGCCAATAGCAGTAAAGAGATGAATCATGTGATGAGTGGAAAATCCAAAACGAGACTGGTGGCTTGGATGAGTAGTAACTGTCATAACACATTCTGGCCCCGAATGAAATTCATAGAGGATTTACAGAAATACATTCAGCTTGATACTTATGGTAGGTGTGGAAATCTCACCTGTAAAAGAAAGTCCGATCAGTGCAGTCAGTTGATGAGCTCCTACAAGTTTTATCTGTCAATAGAAAATGCAGAATGCGAAGAATATATGACGGAAAAGTTGTGGCAGAACGCTCTACAGCGTGGGGTAGTCCCAATCGTGTATGGGGCACCTAGGGAAAGTTACGAAAAACTAACGCCCCCAAACTCGTTCATATATGCCGGAGATTTCAAGTCGGTTAAAAGTCTTGCCGATTATATCATCGAATTAGACAAACGACCCGAATTATACGATAAATTCTTTGAATGGCGAGGCCAGGGCTCAATGAGTAGGGATACAATATTTTCAATCAACCACACCTGTGATGTATTGCCGCTTATAGAACAGCTGCGGGACCGGAAATTAGAAAAGAAACCTATTTCAACATACCCTTGGTTTCAAACGTGCAGAATTGACTCAATCAACTATAAACATATTCCGCGGTCGCTTGAAGACTGGAAACCATGGTAAAAAATTATAACTTAATATATGTGTAGGGCTCAAACGTGTTTTGGTGGAAAGGTGAGCCCAAAAGGCTGAAAAAGGTGCGTTTGGGTTTTTAAAATAACAACACTTCTGAAAATATTGTGATATATAGTGTTGGTTTTGTGTGTGTTTTTTGTTTTTGTTGTTGTTTGTTTGTTGTCGTGGTTTTTTTTTTGGGGGGGGGGAGCCGTTGTGGTTTGATTTTTGTTGCGGGGTGGGGGAGGCTGTTTGGAATTTTTTCTTTAAGTTATTGAGAAAATAGTTCACACCCGACAATACCAAGTTTTCTTGACCCGAAAAAATGATCTTGTCAACGAGAGCAATATATAATAAATTCAATAAATAATATATAATATTATAATATTAAATATAATAAATAATATATAATATATTCTCTGGACATTATTATATATAATAAATTCAGATCTACTGTTGTCGACGAGCAACATGGATTCAGATCGACACCCCCAACATACATGGAACTACTTGAACTTACCACTAACCTCATACATACATACAACAATATCACACGTGTATATTTCTAGGCATTCGATACCATAAAACCATAAAATTCATATTGCTAACTTTCCCGATTATCATAATGCATTATGGTATTCGGGGAAACGCCCTGGAATGGTTCAAAAGCTATCTAAACCTTCGCGCAAATAATCTGTTCATACACTCAACTGCCAACCAACCAATACAGAAGTAACTGTCGGAGTTCCCCAGGGTGATCATTTGCATGAACGACATTAGCAACACAACTAGTACACTCTCAGAACAAAGGTTAGAATCTTTAACCATGTTGGTTAAAATTTTAACCAACGGGAGGTTACCAGGTGAACCACACAATTGGTTGGTTAAAACTGTAACCAACAGCTGTTGGTTAAACTTTAACCTGTGGTTGGTTACAAATTTTAATCATTTGTTGGTTAATATGTTTTGACCAACAGTGGTTGGTTAAATTTTAACCTGTGGTTGGTTACAATTTTTAATCATACAGTAGTTGGTTAAAAAATGTTGGTTAAACTTTTATTTATTTTTGCTAAACTTTAACCCATACAACATTACAATATTGATGTTTCATTGGCCCGATATTGGCTTTCAATATTGGCGCTAACCCGTGGCCAGGACCAACAAGGGACAGGACAAGGCACAATATCCTAGCTAAGGGAAGCCGGGAAGCGATAACTTGAAACAGCGGCCGCAATTTTTAGACCACGTCAGAATTTGTATATGAAATCAATCGTGTTATTTTCCGCCCCTGGTATAATGTGCCCATTATTGGAACAATATTGGTTGCCAACATAATGCCAATTGAAGAGCGCCAATGTAAAACCAATATTGGTCCAATATTAACTGGCAACATGATGCCAATTGAAGAGCGCCTATGTAAATACCAGGGGCGGGAAATAACACGATTGATTTCATATACAAATTCTGACGTGGTCTCAATAATATGCGCAAAATATTTTCCTCGCCAATGAAATTCTTTGGCGGGAATCTTGTTATGACCTATTGATGGTTAAAATTATGATGCCTTAACCAATGTTGAATAAACTAAAAATTAATTATATTTTTACTCTTTAACCAACGCAGTATTAAAAGTAATTTTTAACCAACGCTTCATTTTTAACCAATGTTGTATACTTTTTAACCAACATTCTTTTAACCCATGGTTATTTAATACCCGTTCTGAGAGTGTAGGCACTTATCCTCTACGAAGATACGAGTTGAGCCACTTTTAGAGAATTTCATCAATGAATCGTGACTTATAAGTAAGAAAATTCACATACCGCTAGAAATTAAGCAGAGGTCGTAGTGCACAAGACAGTCTTGATTTTCCTTAGGTTGCTTAAAAACTTTTGTCACTATGTCTTTCAAGTAGGTACATAATATTTTAGTTAGATAAGAATTTAGAGTAATGTTATAGTTTATACCAAATCATTGCTTGCATATATCTCTAAATGGCTCCGCCTTGTGAATTTTGATGCAAAAGTGGACATAGAGAACTATGGATTTAGAAACAATCAAATCAAATCTGTAACAATATGTTCACCTTTTTGTTTTGTTTTTTATTTATTGATTCAGTCTGTATTACGTTTCGATAACCTTCCTCATGACAACACATAAACATTTGTTCTTGTGTCATTTTCTTCCTTATTCTTTCTTACCAATCCCTTACTCTATCCCTTCCTCTTGATTCCACGTAATGAACGTATGACATAATTTTTTCCCCCGTAAAATTATGTCTCAAATATATCCCCAAATGTGTCCCAAATACTGCATGAAAAGAATCCTATTTACAGGCTCGTACAGCCATTTCGGGTGTGATTTTTCTTCCCGCATGGAAATACGATCCTACATCACCCACATTCTCATTCTCCCATACATTTGACTATGCCATTCATTTAATTTCCCTGTGCAGGTGCCCGGGGCAGGTGCAGATTATTGTATTAACTCTAACTTACTTGATAGTAAGGTCACATCATGGAGAATACCGGTAGTGTGCATAATGTGGAACTGTGGCAAAGCATAGTGTGCGATTAGACTAGTACAGCCAAACGTCAAGTAAACTTTGATTTTTAATCAGTTGGTTCAGAGAGGCCACCACACTAATGATACACACCTGTTACCCAATCACAGCTGCAAACATTAAACTGGTATAGCTCAATATCCATACAGCCTCACACAGTTGTGAAATATCTGCAGGGGCCAATAACTCACTATGTATTGGTACTACTAAACGACACCTGTGATGACAATCCAACAGTGACATATGGTAACTTTATCACAGCAAATCAATAACCAATAATCTCTCTGCAGTCATAACATTCATTGACTTTAAAAGGCATTCGACACCATACATCGTGGGGAAATGATCAAGATACTCAAAGCATACAGTATCCCACAAGTTATAACAGATGCAATTGATGAAACTTACAGAAACACAAGAGCCAAAGTTATATAACCTGATGGCAACACAGAACTGTTCGACATCCTAACAGGAGTACTCCAAGGTAATACCCTTGCCCCCTACCTATTCATAATCATCCTTGACTATTGCTTAAGAATAACTATCAGTGGGAGAGAAGAGGAACTAGGATTCACCATCAAGCCTAGACAAAGTCGAAGAATAGGGCCAAAGAAAGTCTCGGATCTTGACTTTGCAGATGACATAGCGTTACGTTCTGACACTAAGGAGCAGGCACAGAAGCTGCTGAAATATGTTGAGGAAGCAGCACTCAAAACTGGGCTCCACATGAATGCCAAGAAAACCAAATGCATGGTATTTCACCAAACACAAGCGGTACAGCTAAATACCTCGAAGGAAGTAACCTAGACAACGTAGAGGACTTCAAATACCTGGGAGCTTGGGTAGGGAGTAGCCAGCATGACATAAAAATACGTAAAGCACTTGCTTGGAAGGCCTGCAATGCTCTGAACAAAGTGTAGAAATTCAGCCTCTGTCGAAAATTAAAAATCAGACTTTTCCAAGCTACTGTTCAAAGTGTTCTACTGTATGGAGCTTAAATATGGACCATCATTAACAGATTGAAGACATCTCTAGATGGATGCTTCACTAGAATGCTGAGAACTGCACTCAACATCAGTTTAAAAGACAAGGTACCGAACAGAGACCTGTATGGAAAATTATAAAAGGTATCAGAAATCATCACAGATCGAAGAATGAGATTTGCCGGGCATTGTATGAGAAGAGAAAATGAGATAGCATCTGACCTTCTGCTATGGAGACCCAAACACGGACACACATCTGTCGGCCGCTCAGCCTTAACATACTTCCTTGGCGAAAGACACAGGACGAATGATGAGGAGATGAAAGCATGCATGAGGGACAGAGGAATATGGCGAGACATCACGAAGACCGATCGAGATCGACATAAGTAGTAGTAAGTAAGTAAGTATTGGTATATACATTGTCAAAGTCATAGTCCGTTATTACTAACATCAGAATCCCTCAATTTTAGGATTTTATACCAATGTAGGGTTCAAACCATATGTGTGTTCTGTCATTATTTCAGTCCTTTATACAAAACTGCAATTTATCCATGCAAGAATGATTAAATCTATCATGAATAGATGGTGAATTGATGATATGCCACTGTAAGTACCAAGCTTCTCAGCGGGCAGTTTATCATAATACTAAAACCGTTGAAGTCAAATGATTGGTGGTGTTGACAAAGGACCTTCATGGATCCTATACTGTGTTCAATTAAACTTGATCTGAAGTCTTATGACATGAGAGGTATTTTGAAACTGTACAAACTGTAACAATCGATAAATTGAAGTTCAAGTTTTGCTACATGATCATACTATTGTTTTTGAACTTGGATGTTTTATTATAGGCCAGATTTATAATTTGGTGTATTTTGTCAATGCTGAATGTTCCTTAAAGGGACAAAATGTCATGTTGAATATTTTTAATTTTAATTAATTTAATTCAGAAAGAACATTAAAATTTGCCATTCTTGTTGTTTCTACTAAAAAAAAACCCAGCAAAAGCTGATTAAAACAATGTTTTAAATATGTTGGAATACCACCCTTAACCATGTAACATGCTACCAGCATTTTTGACTCGATGTTTTGTTGTACAAAGAAGGCTAATTTTTCTTAATCCTTATAGGTGTAAGTGTTTTGTTTGTTTTTGTATATAAAGAGCAAATGTGAACAATAGCCCAACAGACATTAACAACGTTAATGAACTGAGTGATTACAAATCAAACGGGCAACTCTCAACAGAGAGCTCTGATGGGCCAATCAATTGGTTCACTGCAACTCAGAAAATAATCAAAAATACAAGAAAACACAATTGGGCTAGTAAAAAAGCCAATGAAAGTGGCGTGGGACAGGAATAGGATAAACACCCAAACATAGAGAATAACATAAAAAAATAAGACGAAAATAATATCTGGAGGTCATTGATACATCGAGAGAGCTTAGCCAACATACTCTGAAGAGTTGGAGAGAAAGTGTCTGTTAACACGACATTTAAAAGATTGGAGTCCTTCCTCTTGGATGTTGCCAACAACATTGACTGGAAGACTGTTCCACAGTGGAACAGCTGTATGGATGAAGCTTCTGTCTAAGCAGCAAGTTCTGGCAGGCGGCAGTGAAAGGGCATGATCTGGCATTGCAACACTTGAACGCGTAGCACGACGATGAACATATGGTGTGGGGAGCAGTGCTGCTAAATCTTGTGGGCAGTGGTTGGTATGCATTTTGTACAAGACCGTGGCTGCTGCTACCTGTCGCCGGTGAAGTAGGCTTGTGATGCTGAGATGCGATAGACCAGTAGCGTCATGAGCTCCAATCTCGAGTGCCTTCCTTTGGATGTTGTCAAGCTGGCTTAGGATAGTAGGTGAAGCGCTAGGCAACCTAGTGAAGCATACTCCATTACACTACGGACTTGTGATTTGTACACAGTAGATCTGCCCAATGCCATCAATTTATTTGCAACCTTGCGAAGAGCGCCGAGCTTCTGGCCAGCCCTGGTTGAGACAGCCGAGATGTGTTTGGACCAAGTCAGCTTGCTATCAATGGTAACACCCAGGATTTCCAGTTTGTCTGCAGATGGTAGCTTGCAGTCACCAAAGTAGAGTTCAAGTTGGGATGGGGTTCTCTTCCTAGAGATTACCATGGTCTTGCACTTGGTAAGCTACTGCATTGGAGCTGGTTGAAGACTTGGGTGCGAAAAGTGTTGAATCGTCAGCGTACAGGTAGAGCTCGTTGTCACAGACATCCACAAGGTCATCAATGAAGACAGAAAACAGTAGTGGACCAAACATAGATCCTTGTGGAAAAGAAGCATTTAATGGTTCATAAGTTCATATATATAAGTTCATATAGGCCTATGTAATACAATTGTTAAAATATACAAATGCCAGTTTTTATCATATATATTTTGTAATTGAGGGCGCTACCTCCACCACATCTCTTAAAGGGGCGTGTTCCTCTCTAGTGTTTGTCCTGGATAAAAATCACAAGTCCTCGCGTGCTCGGCAAAAAGCCCATGATGCAATGATAAGTCGTGAATTACGTGACTAACATTAATCGACAAAATGATGTGTGTACGAACGAAATATATATCTACAATTGTTTCAAAAAGTAGTGTTACTCGTTACATTTAAATCAGAATTACATTCTATTACATTCTATTACAGTAAATACACAACTTTTGGGCGAGAACGCTATCTTAAAACCGCAAAAATAAAGAAATATAAAGCATTTTAAACCTCTGATTTAGAGGAAAGTGGTATGTTGAACAATATATCGTTCTTTCTGGCTGAATTCACATAGCGCACAGTTAGCTCAACGGTAGAGCATTGGACTATTAAACCGGAGGTCGTGAGTTCGAATCCTATCACGGCTTAATATTTTATTTTAATCTTATATTAAATACATTTATTTATAGTAGTTGTCGAGATTGTTTA
The DNA here is from genome assembly GCA_035610835.1 of Ophiura sarsii. NCBI lineage: Eukaryota > Metazoa > Echinodermata > Ophiuroidea > Amphilepidida > Ophiuridae > Ophiura > Ophiura sarsii. The sequence continues at coordinate 66,401,340 of CM069444.1, forward strand.
TCGTTCATTATTCATTATTGTTCCATTTAATTATAGTTTTTTTTGGAATGTGAAATTATTAACGATTTCACTTTATTTTCGTGTTTTATCGATTGAGTTAAACATAGTTACAGAAAAACTGCTTGGACAGACAACACCAGAGAGTGGACAGACGGCGGACTGGTAGCAGCAAGAGTGAAAGCACGCAAGAGAATGCCGACGGTTCTCCGAAGGACTATGGCTAAACAGCAGCAGCAACTCTCATGATACGAAGAAATGCATTCATCAAGGATTCAACAGTGTTGGCTAATTGAAAAGAGAATGATTGAGTAACCACCCGCGCAAATGAAAGTCTCAGATAATGCACAAACTTGATTGTAATTCGCTGGCGTAAGTACTCACGCAATCAAAACGAATCCAGTAAGTTAATGCTACAATACTACGTTGATCGCTAAGATATGATCTGACCTCACTGCACACAGTTAGATCGAAATAAAACAGATCAACATAAGGCCGATAAGGTTCCACACGGTATCAAATCCAAACAAAAATACAACTATCCATCACACCAACCGCGAAAGACGTGAACCGCGTATTGCAGTTTTGAAGATACAATTCCCTTTCTTGAAGTTTGGAGCAAATTTAAAAATCGGTGGTATGAAACAAGAAAATCGATTCAAGGACATGTATTTAACCCGATTGACTGTTACGTAACAATTGGTCTTTACCGATCCCACTTTGAGATTACATGTACAGTGGCTGCAGGGTCTCTCCATAATTCGATGGAACAACATACAGTTCATTGATTTTGCAGTGAAATTGCAAAGGAAGAAGAAAAACCATGATTATTAAACATTTAATACAAATAACGAAATCCTCCCGGACAATCTTGCAAATTTCAAGAAATATAAATGTAGTAAAAACAACAGAAACAAGTTATCGCGCTCGCAGGATTCGAACCCCTGACCTCGTGGTTGTGAGACGTACGCTTTACCATGTGAGCTAATGAAGGCGACACTTACACATGAATGAAAATAAAATTGCATATGGTTCGATATTCAAGTATCCCCTAAATTGGAGGCTTAACATGCTTTTATCTCTATTATTGTGTGTTTTTAACATAGGGTCTCGCCCAAAAGTTGATTATAATATCTTTAAGAAGATGGTAATTCTGATTTCATTATAATGCATAATACTACTTTGCGAAACGATTCTGGAGGCAATGTCTGGCTAGACGTCCCGTAACTCAAGTGCACATGCTCAAACCAATTAATGATACGTTGTAGCTATACGGTTTATTCCGTACGGGACGCGAGGCAAGATATAGCCATTCTGGACACCTATTTCGTTCGCACGCGGCACTGTACATACATTTCGCCATCCAAAGTACAGACACACGGAGACACAGGTACGCAGGGAGTCATGTGACTTTTGTCCAGGACAAACACTTCAGAGGAACACGCCCCTTTAATTCCCCTTTAAATATTAATGGTAACATATCGCATGTACACACAGTCAGCTGCCAACGTTGAGTGAGTCTATTGTTGACGACGCGATTTTGTTTTCCCTGGTAAAGAGGATGTCAATCACGTGCAATTCATATGGCAAATGTCAGCCTTATACAATGCCAACAAAATATACATTTAAATCAAGTTTAACGTCATGTGACTGAGTGGATCTTCACGAAGGGGGAATAATAAAATATTACTCAATTATTTGATATGCTAAAGTCATGTTCGCAGGCACATTTCTGCTTTGAAATGCTATTTTAGCCGTACATGTTTTCTGTTCATTCTGGAAAAGAGGCTTACCAAAGTCCGTGTTCTTGACCCACTTATAGAAGAAAATAAACAGTATAGCCTTGTATTGTAAGGATCAACGGTATATCCTCCTACTATCGAAAAATGGGAGATGTGCAGTGACTCTATCGTACCAAGAATATTACTTGCAATATTATATATATCAGCTTTATTGACCCAGTCTCGTCTGTAATAGTCTACGGTGCATACAATGTACTTGTTTGTCTAGACGCGCCTCTTTTGAAATGCTAATTAAGTGGCGTGACTGTTATACCAACGCTGTGAGACGTACACAGTTGTAAATGGGGGACGCCGTGTGTTTGTGCACGCAGAGACACATACGTAGACTACGCGTGCAAGAGTGGAAGCAGAGTAGGGGGGGTCTTGTAATGTGAAAATTGTAGAAACTCCGTGTTCTTGACTCACTTACGGTAATTTTAGAACAAAAACATGGGTTTTCATAATGTCATATTATTAAGTGCCTGCTACACTACTTTTTATCAATCTGCAATGAAAATTTATTGGTAAATAAGTACGTGCTTCGTAAAGTACATAATTTCGGAGTTTTTTCAGTTATAAAATACTTTCTGATGCTAAATTATTTTTATAAATTTAAATTCAGATGTTATTAAAATAGACCCTCTCCTTCAAAATGATACCAAACACGGCCTAATTGGATAACGAAATATGGTAAAAATCGAAAAAACAAAACACCTATTTTTAATAAAAATGTGGCAAAGTGTCTGTGAGCTCCTGTGTGCGGGAAAACAAAACAAGCCCCTTTTTGCGTGCTTGACTACTGACTGCACAAATACATAGATTAACAGGTATCTTTTCCATTGTTACATGTTTCGTCAACATGGTCGATGTAAAAGGTTAAATATGAAGTTTTATGAACACGATAATGTTTTCATAAAACAAAGAAACACAGACAAATGTGGTACATACTTTGGTCCAATTTAACAAGATGAATTTTCACTGCCATTTCGAAACGTCCGTGATGATGAACAGTTACTGTAGTCTTATATTGGAATTGGGGCAAAGTTGTAGATGGGCTATTTCTACGCAAGGTTGTTCATTCACTACTATGTCTCGAAAAGGAAATACATGCACTCAACTGTCAAGATTGTGATATTGTTCTCAAAGTGAATGCATATTTTGAAAGGGAAATGGAATCTTGTTAAACTTATAGCACGGCTACAGTATATATCAATTATCCATAAGCCTAGACTGCCTATAAAGATGAAACGGCAACGTAAGCTTCAAACTAAATATATGAACAATTGGTTATTTGTTGCCAGATAAGTGAATAGACGGACGCATAAGAGGTTAAGGTAGTGGAAGCATTTGACTACAACCAGATTATTTATTTCGTGACCTTTGTTTGATCACCCACATTGGCAATACTTATACATCAACAGCAATACATATCATGATGCAAAGTAGCATTGACTTGAAATGTTTTACCTGTAAAAGTTATTTGTGCCCTCGCCACGTAAATGACGATGGACTTGACGTACGGGGGTAATATGTTAAATATCTCGCGAAATCTGCTGTTGAAGTTTAAGCTATCCAATTTTAATTTTTAACATGACATTACGACTTAAGTTTGTCCTTACGGCCAATTTTCCCACTATAATGACATTTCTACTTCGGACAATTTTCTGGTTGTAGTCAAATGATATAATGAGCAATGTGGCTGACCCAGTGGTCAAACCCATTTATTTGGCGGGAAACGCTGCCCTCTGACATGACCAGGGAGCAAGGGTGAAATTCAACTTCCTGTCACCAAATTGGTTGGTTGGTTCGGTCCTGTCATGACTGACAGCTCGTGACCTTACAGATACTACGCGACAAATAACGATTTTCAGCAAAGGAGTAACAATCACGGAGAGGGTGTCCAGTAATCAATTGTATTTGGTCAATCCACCGGGAACGAGGTTTGCCTCTCTTGCGCTTCCCTTCAATCATGCCTTGCATGATCATCTTCTCTAGGTTGTTACCCTTGCTACGTGAGATATGGCCGAAGTAGCTCAGCATTTGGGTGTTAATAGCATGAAGAAGTCGTTTAGACACCCCTATTTCTTCAATAATACTGGCATTGGTCCTTCTCATTGTCCATACGATACGAAGCATACGCCTCCAACACCACATCTCGAAAGCAGCTATTCTGTTTTTGTCAGCTTTGGTAGGGTCCACGTCTCACATGCACACATGGCAATTGGAAATACAAGGGCTTGGACAAGCCTGGTTTTTGTTGCTCTGGTTATTCCTCTGTCAGCCCAGATCTTGCTTAGGTTGATCATTGCTGATCTAGCCATTGCTAAACGGTGTCTAATCTCTTGGCTGCAACCACCCTCTTTGGTGATCAGGGATCCAAGGAAGTTGAATTTCGAGACCGATTCCACCTCATTACCATCAATTATGAGAGGCTCTCCAACACCATCTGTGCCTATGGACATGATCTTGGTCTTGCTGACATTTAGACATAGGCCAAGCTGCTCACTCTCCACCTTGACTTTCTTCAGGAGTTCCGCCATCTCTTCCATATTTGTTGCAAACAGGGTGGTGTCATCGGCATAACGTAGATTGTGTATTTGGTATCCACCTACTGACAGCCCCCCTGGCCAATCCTCCAATGCACGTCTCATTATCGACTCTGCATAAAGGTTGAAGAGTGCTGGTGAAAGTATGCACCCTTGACGGACTCCCTGACCTAGAGCTGTTTCCTTTCTCAGTCACTGTTTCCTTTCTCAGTGCGCACACAGGCAGCTTGACCATACCATTATACAGATTGCGAATTAGGTGGACGAGGTGGTAAGGGATTCCCATTTCTTGTAGTGCTGTCCACAATGCGGAATATCTCACACAATCAAAGGCCTTAGCGTAGTCTATGAAGCACATGAAGAGCTCCCTCTGGAATTCAAAACATTTTTCCATTATGTGACGTATTGGCTATCTGATCTCTTGTGCCGCGGCCTTTCCGGAAACCGGCTTGCTCAGCAGGAAGTTCACGTTCAAGATGAGGTCTGAGACGTTCGTTGATGATGTGCAGCAGGATTTTGCTTGCATGTGGTATCAGAGCGATAGTACGATGGTTTTTACATTCGCTAGCATCCCCTTTCTTTGGAAGTGTTAGGAAAACTGATCTCTTCCAATCCTCTGGCCATACTCTTGACTTCCACACAGTATTGCACAGCTTTTGCATAATAACTGCTACAGAATCATCAGCTTGCTTCAGGAGCTCACTTGGAATATCATCTAGACCAGGTGCCTTTTGACTTTTTAACTTCTTGATGGCTTCCTGGACCTCAGACAGAAGAATATCAGGCTCATCTTCACCTAGTGGAGGCGGGGGAGACTCCTGTGAACCATTTGTCTCTTCTTGGGACGCATACAGATTTTCACAGTAGTTTTTCCAACGATCCTTGATTTCGTCACTCTCAGTCAAGACCTTTCCTTGCTCATCCTTGATGATAGCCAATCTAGTTGTCGTTTTTGAGGTGATGTTTTTTATACATCTAAAGAGCTCTCTGCTGTTTTTGTGAAAACTGTGATCCTCAAGTTCTTGGCATTGCTGTCGGATATGCTTATCTTTTTTATCTCTCCTAATTAGTTCTCCTAATAATCCGTCGGAAAACTGTATTATAGTGAAAGATTTCACCGTGTCAAAGCCTATACGGAATACAGGGTGTATCAAAAAAAACGCAACACTTTTTGTCGCGAGCTCTCCGATTACGGCAAATCACAAATCACACTGAAATTTATATATTCTGTTAGATGTATTTATTGGCTATCCCATAGTCAAATTACAGCGATATCGATTATTGATTCGCTGAGATATCAACGATACACGTAGACAAGTGCAAAACACGTTTTACATCGTTTATCCTGTATGCCTGATTTTCTTGTCAGGTGAATATTCGCAAGACACTTTAATAACTCATTGTACTTAAATAATTGGAATCAAATTCATCATTCTGAAAGAAAATGTCATGTTAAAGGTATTAATTTTCTGGCTATTACAGTATCATATCAATATTAATTAAGTCTGGCAATAAATTAGTTGATAGTTAATGACACAACTTGAAAATCCAGATTACAAAGTCTGTTTGCAAATCCTCTCTCTTTTTCTCTCGTTAACGTCATAAATAAAACAGTATGGCACATTATTCAAAAGATAAACAAATGGAATAGTCCACTGAAGGTAGTAATTGTCTTGTATGAATCAGTCGTTGTGAATGGGAATGGGACATTATGGTGCTCCTCGGCCCTCAAAATGCTGCCCTTGTTTTTAGATGCATCGATTATGAACTTTAATTTATGAAAGAACGTACCATATCATACGTTCTTTCATAGCAATCGGTGGTTCGAAACTTAAAAAGGGTGATTGACGTATTCAAATGGTCGAATGATTATCAGATTACACGATTCAATGATTTTATGTACCACCTTACTAAAACAAAGGAAATTAAGATAAACTATTCCAGACATTAAGGTTACATAGTTATTAAACTGTTAACCCATCGAACAGGAAAATCCAAGTTTTTAGAGCGAACGATGTAAAACGTGTTTTGCACTTCTTTACTTATACCTTTAATATCTCAGCGAATAAATATTCGATATCGTTGTAATTTGACTATGTGATAGCCAATAAGTAGACCTAACAGGATATATAAGTTTTAGAGTGATTTGTCTTTTACTGTGACCGTACAGCTCTTGACAAAAAGTGTTGCGTTCTTTTTGAAACACGCTGTATACGGGATGAGTACATAATATGCTCCAATGGTTAACAATAACAATAGGTTTTAGATCATCGAAGATAAACATTAACATTACAACTCGTACGATTTTGAATTTACACCACAATATTTGTGAACCCAGTAAAGCATCAAGGTCAATATCAGAGCTTTGTATGTGCCCACATCGTGACATTGAATTATTTACAAAGCTAGAGTGTAGTACCGTCTGCATTCTTGTTTTGGCTGGTATGAAGGTGGGAAAGCTTATAAATTATTTTACTAGTCCTTATGGGCTCGATACTACTGTCAAAAAGATTAAAGATAATCAAGTTCAACAGCCGATTTAGAAAATCAGGTGAGTGGTGAGCAAAGCCTGAGACTAATAAACTAAAGATACGGATATTGTTATGCCAATCGATTAGGCTACCATTATTCATTTTAATTTTTAGCACGACCATATCATTTTAGTTTGGGTGCTATTTTGAAACCAGCGATATTCACACTTGTATTTACCATTTTCTAAATAACCTGGACGCACTTTAGTATGGGTTGGTTAATACCGACACACATACCATGATATATTTCTAAAATGATACATTTATCATGTTTATATCGCTAGATTTTTGCCAATTCAGAAGAAGTATGCCAATTAAAACCGATTGGAGATATCATTGGACATATAAATAATGTATTATGATTATCGAAGTTTATGTTTCGTGTTTAGATTTAAAACATACATTGAAACACAAATTGTTAAATTGATTCAAAAAAAGTTCTTCAAAATGTAGCATTTTGTGTTTCGATTCATGTTAACACAAACTATGAACTTTGATTAACATAATACATTATGTTCAAAAATGTCACCATTCGGTTTTAATTGGCAGGTTATTTTTCTGAAATGCCATACTTTTAGCGATACAAATCCTTAATTTCAGAAACCTATCATAATCTATAGTCGGTGACCATCCCATACTAAATAGTTTTCTGGTTATTTAGAAAATTGTAATACACGTGTGTGGATAACACTTGATTAAAAAAAAGTGCGCTACTCAAAGGATGAGGTCGTGATACTTAAACTGAATGACACAAATCGATTGGTCATCGTAAATAACAATGCCGCGGCAGACCTTGATCGCAGCTGCATATCGCATGAATAGGCTTCTTATATCTTACTTATATTATCAGTCTAAGGCACTGCTAAGGTGTCGTACGTACGTAGCTTTGGCATTTATGTTGGCCCCGAAGAAGTAGGGTGACATTGTGTTTGACGAAACTCGGAAAGTCATGACGGCCCCACACATGTTCTTGTACTTCCAGTATGGACAAACTAAGATGGGGCTGAGTTAACTTGGAAGCAATTGAATGAAGGGTAATGATTGGACGGATCATCTGCCTCCCCAATCTATATGCCCACAATGTCACCGTCACCCCCTTTCTCCCGATATTCTTCTCAATTCGGAAGGGGGTATTCCTTTCCAGTCATATGCACCGTTTAAAAACAGAAACAAACAACAAGGGGCTTTTAGCTGGAGACCATTTTATTAAACCCCGAAGAATAAGCTCCGCATTTTGGTAACCTTCATAAATGATTAAATCTCCATCGGTCCCTCTGTCAATTGGCACTTGATCAACACGATAAACCGCCTAATTTGGCGCTTTATTCAAGGTTTTTGTAGCTAAAAGAATATTGAATTTAATATGAAGTAGCCGTACGAAAAAATATGCCTTTAAAATAAAATTGCCACTGTAAAAAAATAATATTGACTTCGTTTATACTATGTGGGCATAAGTGGCGCAGTGGGTAGAGCACTGGATTCATGTTCTAAAGGTTGTGAGTTCGAGTCCCGCTGTGGTCAACATGTTGTGCTCTTGAGTAAGGCACTTTACCGCAATTACTCCTCTCTACCCAGGTGTATTTAAATGGGTACCGGCATTTTTTAGTGCTGGGAAGGTAACAGACTCACTGTGGAGGAGGTGTAGGGAGCCCCACACAGCAACATTATAATAAGGAGTGAGTCTGGCCCTATCGCTTTGAAAGGGAGATGGGCACTCCGCTCCTGGTATCACAGGATCAACCGCATACTATGCAAACTGATTTGATAAAGGGCATGGTTACGGACGCAATTCACTTCCGGGTTACGAGAGACTATGTGGACGAGGTAACGACGATAAGATGTATCTATACATCCTCCTAACCAGCTTACAACCTAGGAAAAGCTTACAATCCAAGACATTGTATTGTCATACTGTAGTAATAGTACACTGTATTATTGCATCATGAACATGCATTGGGAAATGTACTGTAGAAAAGATAACTTTTCTACATTACATGATTGGGGGGGGGGGGGGCCTAGAGTTAGTTGGTAACTGGAAGCTGCCTCCGATGGACACTGGATTGGGGGTAGTCAGAGATTGGGGCATTAGGGGATCTATATTTAGATCCAAATGAGTGTCTGATGTCCCTTGGTACGGGTCAAAGGGAGCAGTCCAATGACAGTTGGTGAGTTCTAGCATTTTTGAGAGTCAAAATCGTAAATCTATATACAAGACACTTTATTTTAAATTTTTATTACAAATACTGTCAATAATATACTGATTAGAGTATGCTTTTTCAGATTTGGTAATATCAACAGTTTGAATGTCGAAAAAAGACACAATATAGTATCCCTAGAGCTGACTTTTAAAAATAAGCCCAATGTGATTACTTAGAGGGGCTGAAAGTCAACATGTGGGCAATATTGTAGACGGCTTTTTGGCTAAACACAAGATCCCCCGGCATGGGGTCAATGGGTGTTGGGTCTGCCAATTTCTGTGTGAAACAACGAGCCCAAAGTGAGACTTTTGAAAGTTGTTCTAGTGTTAATATATTCAAACTTTGAACCTCAATTTGTTAAAAAAAAACTAGTGCTATTTCAGATTTGGTATAATCCAAAATTTGAATTTCGAGAAAAGTCACGATAAAGTATCCCTAGGGCAGATTTTAGTTTTATAAATTAGCCTAATGTGGGTTCTTCAATGGGTTAAAAGTTAACATGTGGCAAAAAACCATGTAGGCTGATGACGTATTGTTCGCACTAGGTTTTATAATAGTTGTCCACCCTATCTGTACATAGTAGTGAGCACATCACAGTAGTACAGGTACTGATGATGACAAGGTATTAACCTTGCATATTAAAATTCGAGTGTCTCCCCCTTTTGTTTCTGTTACTTTATACTGAAATGGTAAATCGGCCAATGTTTATGAATCAACTATAATAACAAATACTGATATATCATTCTTGCAACGTTTAAAAAGAATCAAACCTTAACGGAAAAAGTGTACTTTAGGTCCACGATATTGGTATACCAGTATCGTTCAATACTGGAACATAAATGTTGCCAGTATCGCTCGATACTGGAACACCACATTGTGTACTAGTATCGAGCCATACTGGAACGTTTCATGTTCCAGTATTGGGCAATGACTGGTACACTTGTTACCAGTAGTGATTTGTCCCAGTATTGAACGATACTGGTACATAATTAACTGTGTTCCAGTATCGCCGGATACTGGAAAAAAAATTAGGTGCCATTATCGTGAATAGTGATTTTGTGCCAGTACACACAGAAAACACTATGTAAAAAAAATACACAAATTATGTAAAAAATACACAATCTGTGTAAAAAAAGAACTCCATATACTATGTAAACAGTTGTGTAAAGCTTTTGCATAGGAATTTACACAAGCTTGGGTATATATTACATGTTTTATGTAAACTCTTACATAATTTTTTACATAGTGTTTTCTGTGTGTATCGACCGATGCTGGGTGTTCCAGTATCGGACGATACTAGTACAGTCCAGAATCTGGGATCTAAAGTACAATTTGTCCGAAATAAATTTAAGGGGGAAGTAGGGGTTGAGAGCACATTTTACTAAAACTATTTTTCTCCAATATTAAAGATACTGTTAATGTTAATTGGGTAGGTACTTAAACCTTAAGTGTTGTAGGTTAAAAAAATATCGCTACTTGGTCGGTCATGTGACCCGTTGCCATGGAAATGGCGGCCATCTTGGATCATCTTTTTTACTTCGAGGACATCTTGCGCGCAAGATATCTCAAAAAACTATTTATTGTAGAGTATTGGGACAAAGAGCAAATGAAAGCTGATTGATAAGGCTATAGAATGAAGTAGAATCTAAGCAATTGGACACTATTAACTAGAGTAAGTATTTTATTTTGTGTTCATCAGAAAAAAATACCTTTTTTTTTACGGAAATGTAAAAAAATATGTTCTCATAGGGTTAGAGTCTCCATTTTAAAGCTTATCTCATTAACAGTATTCTGGCCAAATATGAAGGTCCTAGCCCCTTTAGTTTTCCAGATATCATGCGCGCGCGGTCGCAAAATGGTCTAAATTAGTTACGGAGATATCGTCAGTTAAAGGTCGGGTCATTAGTAAATACGAATAATTAATACTCATTAAAGGTAATTAATCGTCATTTTTGGTATCAAATTAACTAAATTTGATTTAAAAATGAAGTTTTCACTTATTTAAGGCATCTTAGAACACTAAATGCATTAATTATTGGAGAAATCAAATATATGACATTTTTGACCAGAAATGTGATACTTATACACCTATCAGTTGTAAGACGCACCCTATGACCCCCGGGAGTGGTGCGTCACTTTACCGAGGTGCGTCGACTTCTCATGTACCATGACGCACCCTGTGTCAAAAAAACGACGGACCATTGCCTTCCAAATACGCACCCTCCGTCAATTTTTGGACGCACCATTGGTGGATTCTGACGGACCATGACGACGCACCCCGTCGTCAGATATCGTTGACTATAACTGGATAAAACACGATCTACTGGAAATGAAACTACTTTTAATTCACGGGGGATCTGCCCTTATTCGATGTTGTCAACCCTGGCCCTCGAATAATTATATAGACCCCGGACCGGGACCGGGTAGGCCTATGTTTTTTATTTGAATCTCCTGCCGCACATCCCCGACCAAATTAAATTCCGGGGGCCTGTCCTACTACCTCTGTGTTCTTAGATTGTTCTGCGCTTGTGCGGAAGAGCGCAATGCTGATCCCCTATCTTATACCATGAAGATGCTTGTATACGTGACACTTCTCTTAAAATGAAAGGTTCTCGGTCTACTGCGGTTCCTTGTTTTTTTCGTTTGCCAAACTCTTGTATTGATGATCGAGTGATTTCAGGCATTTTAGAACATGCGGTATAAAATATCGGAGTGATGTTTGCGGTATTAAAGTGGAGCCTGGTTGGCGGTATTAAGGAGTTATGTGGTATAATAGCCTATAGCGTATATTTAAAGGTCGTATTTTGTTGTTCGTAAACAGATGTACACTGTGACGCACCCATGTAAAGTGACGGACCTTGACGCACCCTCCGTCATTTTTTTGACGGACCAAAGGCTGCCACGGACGTACCCTCCGTCAAAATTTTTTGGTAAACGACGCACCCACGACGCACCTCTCCCGGGGGTCATAGGGTGCGTCTTACAACTGATAGGTGAAAACAATAGAATACATAAGAATTAAATACATGCGTTAATATATGAAATTTTCGACTTCGCGACGGACTTGGACGCGCAAAATTTATCATAACTTTGCAGAGGAATATCCGATTTTGTTCATTTTTGAAGCAAAAGAAAGCTAATTCTCTGGGCTGTGATTTAAAGCCAAAAACCCAAAATCCATAATATAAAACCTCTCAACCCCTACTTCCCCCTTAAAGCTAACTCATGAAAAATAACGTACATTTATAATAATAATAATAATCATAATAACTGGATTTATATAGCGCCTTTTCTAAAGGGTTCAAAGCTCTGTAATTTCGCTGCTGGTGAATCATCAGAATCAGATCGTATCAACTACTAGGGTGCAGCCAACTCAGGCGCAAACCTATCCGCACTTAGATTGTAACATCCACCATTTTTCAATGCAGCTCCCCAAGTATCATTTGGTAAAGGAAGTTTTTTTTGATAACTGAAACAACTGATCAAAGAAAAAAAACTAAAACAGAGCATAATTCACATTTAAGCAAACCCATATCAACACGAACCTTAAAAAAACACAATTTGTCCGTAGCGGCGTGTTCTGAGGTGGAAGATCTTGATCTCAGTGTTTGAGAAGTCTTAACGTGAACAGAAAACAAACATACCAGTCGATTGCAAGCAGTTTCTTCATAATGGAAAGCCATCTGAATGGCTTAAAGTATGGGAAACGTAGTCGAGTAGACCCGAGACGGATGTCGAAATTGGCGGCACGGTACAAGGTAAGCTAATGATAACATTACCCAGAAGATTGTATGATTTCTGAAAGGAGTCTGCCTACAATGGAATGGGTTTTAATGAAGGGGGTTATCAATTCACATGTTATCCACATATTTCAGTTGCAATATCAAACGAGAAATGAATGGTAAGAAGGAATTTATTAGCCCCCTTTTAAACCGTAGCAGAAGTATTTTCGCAAGTGCTCTTCGGAGAAACATCGGGATATTGCGAAGTTAATGACGTAGTTCAGTCAGACAGGCCTGAGCTTGGCTTGGAGGCTCCGTAGACTTTGCTAGTAGATAGCGTTTATTACTAGAGAAAGTACGTGATTTATTATTGAAACTCAATATTTTGTTAACAAACATACGATTGAATTATTGAAAGTAAAACTATTTGGTTATTACATGATATTCCCATTCATTATTTTCGGAGTTTTAAGACCACGATTTCATATGAAAAGATGTAAGAACTAAAAATAAATTAATATTATTGAAACAACTTAATATAGAAACATCGTCAATAAGTCGCCGTAAGCTATCTGATCCTGGATGTTTATGTCCACTTACGCGGCGGGTTAGATGGACTTTTGAACCTTTTTGATGACATTTACGACAGAAACAATGACCAAAATGGAACTAGATGACCTATGAAACGATAGATTTTGATGGTAGAAGATCAAGATGGAATGTTAGTGCGAAACAACAGTATGAAGCAGTTACAAAAGCCTCAATGGGGAATTCGACAACTCTGCGTGTATTCTATTGTGTGTAATAATTATGATAATACGGCTTTGTTATTATTTCATGTTGATCATGCACTTACATCAAGTGAAGAATCAGGGCTCCACTTTCAATTTTATCATTTCATCATTTCATGGAATCATAATTGAAAGAAATCGTATTTCACGATGCTAACTACGTATAGGCCTACGTCAAAAATGTATAGAAAATCCCTTCTATACAATGGAGCACCAATTGTAGATGAGTTGAGCTGATGATTGTTTTCTTTATTTTTCATTAATGTGACGCCTCAAAAAAAGATAAAACTACTTCAGAATTTTTATTTATGTATAAAATAACAAATTAAGAGCGACAATTCCCCCTGTGATTAATGTCTATTAAATTTAACTGTGGCATTTTGAGCTTCACATCCCGCTCATGATTAGGTCACATTCATTCACAAAATGAAAGTATGTGAATGGATTAAGATTCAACGCAGGGCATACCAGCATTGGCGTATTTGGCGACCTCATATACCGGTGGACAGATATTCTTCAAAGAGATTATTTCCAAACCAATGCAACATTAAAATATTAATACCACCGTTGGATTTCTATTCCTAAACATGTTGATGTGTGACGTCAAAGTTACACATGTATATCACTATAGAAAATATTGGAAAATGAATGAGTGTGCTAAAATGCGGGCTACCACTCTGGGTTACTAGCCACATCTCGTTCTCTTGGGATTCGATAAGTTTACAATTTCTCCATGTTAATTTTGTACAATCTGTCATCAAGTGAACAGGTGTATGATCAGTTCATCTGTGATGAACTAGCAAAGTGGTAGGGCAGCTTTAAAGGTGTAACCACATTCTCTTAGTTCCCCACTAGCAAACCACACATGGCATGCATGGTAAAACAATCAAGGCTGTTAGAACATGGCAAGTCAAGGTTGAATTTGTTCAAAGTAACCCCTGTTTTTAGTAACGGCTATTGTGTCATCTAGCTAATTATTACATGAATTTATGGCTCAACCTCCCTGGCTGATATTTCCAGCAGGGCATGGTTATGTCTTTAATTGAATGTATAGGGGGATACAAAATTGCATTACTTTGTCGCTCATCGTAAAAGTCATACGCATAAGTCTCTTACACGTATTGTCCATACGTTCTAGTTTTGCAGTGTACCCTTAATGCCGATTTGGTAATTACTGCTTGCGATGCTATGGATGCTATGCGACAGTGCCGGAGTTTCTAGATGATTTTTCCCCCGAATGGGAAGTCTAATCCTACTTCAACCACAATATCATTCCCTATGTTTGACTATGCCATTCATTTGACTATCCCCAGTGCCGGTGCCTTCTAGAGATTATGGTTTGTACTCTAACTTAATTGCTAGCAAGGTCATATCATGACTATATATAGCGTACACATGGAACTGTGCAAAAAGCGTTTTGTGTGATTAGGTCAGCTAAACGTCAATTAAACTTTGATTCAGTTGGTTCAGAGAGACCACCACACTATTGTCAATTCTGGGAGTAAACCATGTGTTCTGTTCTTATATTTCCGTCCTAACAAAACTGCTAATTTACCCATGCATATGGTTAAATCTATCATGAATCAGAACAAGAAACGCATAGTAAATTACCACTGTTTAAATAATTGTATTATACAATATTTAGCAGTACACCCTCACTTCATTGGTTTCGTATTAACTCTCACAAAATTCAGTTAAGACATAGTTTCTAACAGTAATAACCTTTTTGATCTAGTGTTCCTAGCAGGTCAGGTTCAAATTCATATTTGAGAACCCCAAGCTTCTCAGCTCTTCAACTATTGAATCATGGAACTGAAAAGCAACAACATTTTAATAGCATTTTTATTTCGCTAATTTCGCTAGAACTTCTACTCGCCAAATTTAAAAGCCGCTTATTAATAGCGTATGGTTAAATATAAATATGGTTAATGGTGGTTTGCAAATTTTCTAAATTTTAATGCCATGAAATGTTAGTGTTTTACTTCGTTCATTTAAACTTGATTTGTAGTCTAGAGGTATATATTTTGAATCTGTACAGGCCGTGACAATGGATATATTCTAGTTCAAGTTCTTATAACTTCTTCGCTCAAAACTGTTTAGGTTATCGTTTAGTCTTTTATATAAGCATAAATTTAACCTTTTTGGTACGGATAGCGGTGCACCTCTTGGCACTGTCAATAAATTGTCGCATTTACTGCTTGGGGCCAGAGCCATTTCTAACCGAATTGCGGCACAAAATTGATCATTTGGTCCGTCACAATATTGACGAAGGGTGCGTCAATGTCAGTCACTTTACCTGGGTGCGTCATATGGTACGTCATCATGCGTACAACAAAATACGAACATTATATTTTACACGTAGGCCCTTCTCACCACCAACCAGGCTTTATTTTTTAGATATGCAACTCCCGAATTGCAAAAATCACTTCCAATTCTCTTTCCGCGTTCAGTGCAAAAATTGTATGCGTACAATCACTCGATCGCCCGTGTCCTTTTAAATACCCATACCGGAAATACCCCAGGGATTGTACTCACGCATAGGACTGGTATGTGCCTCTCTTGAAGAAAACATTATACACTTTTTAAAAAGTATTTTAATATAATTGAAATCCAGTGCAGTCAACAATGATGTATGACGGACGGTGAGGGTGCGTCATTTGAGACAGTCATGGTCAGTCAGAATCCATCAATGGTGCGTCCAATTTGACTAAGGGTACCGTCATTGTATGGCAAAGGTCCGTCACATTTGTGACACAGGGGTCACCATGCATATACGGGAAGATTGTCCTCTTTAAGGACTGTTCTTCTTTTAATATTATTTCGTCGCCAAATACATGCCAGTTTTTGCGTGGCCTGTGCTGAATCTTAACCCATTCACAAACTTTCCTGTTCAATTTATGAACGAGTTTGATGACCCAATCATAATGTTATGCTGTGTATCAAACTCAACATGAAAATTCTACACTAGGTAATGTAGACTCTATCCTTCATATAGAGGGACGCGGGGACCTAGTCTACAGGTAAGGTAGGCTGTCAGCGTGGTCAGGCGGGTGTTTCTACAGGTAATGTAGTCTCGGTCAGGCGGGTGTATTTTGCTTTTGTTTATTTTCTTAAATGTATGTTTTGCTTAGAGACTTTAAAAAGTTAATCAATAAAGAGACTTTAAAATCCTTCAACGTCAATGAATTTATAGATTTGTCAATTTACAAACCACT